>OZ007593.1:290248471-291500971 GCA_963931845.1 Maratus michaelseni
TTATGTTTATTCTGTTTTAAAAAAAAAGAAATGATATCTACAAAAACAACTTTTCAAAAGTAAAAAAAAAAGCCAAGCGTAAAAAAAAAAAGTTGTGGCTAAAAAATGGTGTGATATCAAATTTCCAAGCTATTATATTACTTTTTTAACTTTTTTCCATTAAATAAGTTATCATATATATAAGTCGAGTGCCTACGTATATGTTAATAGAAATCGTTTTCTCCTGTACTAAATACATCCTAACGAGTTTCTGAAAATTCAATTTTTTTCAAATTATGCATGATGGGCTTGGCGGCCATCTTTTCATATTTCTAAGCACCCAAATTTCTAAAGTAAAAGCGTAATATGTTTGCAATGTAATATGTTTATAACAATTTCGAACTTCAGATTTTAACTACGGACAGATAAATTAGATAAGACTGATATTTTGAGAAATTGATTTTTACTAGTTTGAAATTATTAATTACTGTAAAAAATAAATCATAAGATGAATCTTTAAGATAAGTCATCATTATCTTAAGACACAATTTTCAGATCATACAAATCTATAAATGAAACGCTTAAAATATTTGCTTAAATAACAATTTTGAACTTCGGATTTTAACTACGGATTTGGATGCTTAGAATTTTGTGAATAATATGCAAAGATGGCCGCCAAGCCCATCATGCATAATTTGAAAAAAATTGAATTTTCAGAAACTCGTTAGGATGTATTTAGTACAGGAGAAAACGATTTCTATTAACATATACGTAGGCACTCGACTTATATATATGATAACTTATTTAATGGAAAAAAGTTAAAAAAGTAATATAATAGCTTGGAAATTTGATATCACACCATTTTTTAGCCACAACTTTTTTTTTTACGCTTGGCTTTTTTTTTTACTTTTGAAAAGTTGTTTTTGTAGATTTAATATACTGCGTTCATTTATTATCTTAACAAACTGCAGATACATTTGATATGTTGATGGAATTATATCTTTAATTTTGTAATGAAAAATATATATAAAAGTAAATTACATATTCTCGAATTTAAAATAAATTGCAAATCATTATAATAATTTTATTTCACTCACAATTTCTAATTCTCCAAAATTCCTATCGTGCTGAAACTTGTGCTTATCCGTTAATTAAAGCATAAATCTTATTTACAAACGCAATATGTGATGGAATATTTAAAGCTCAGATTTAAGAATTTCTTATTGTCGGAAAGGTGGAATACAATGGCTGCAAATATTACGAACAATTATTATAAATGCATGTTTCCAAGAGAAAATAGTTGAAATGTTTATAAACTATCTCAAAAGATGATAAATTAAGTTTCCTGGAGAAAAATCATATTTGTCAAATTACAAGACATAGAGGGTGAGATAACTAATAAATAACGATGTTTATCATCGATTCCTATAAAAACATATTTAACAACATCCAACGCATCTATAATATATTCAAAAGAGTTTGAAATCTGAAAATCCATAAGCTAAAATAATATAACCAGGGTCTGTGCCTGGATTGATGTACTTCTAAACCAGAACAACCAGCATGAAGCTACGACTCTGCAACTTTAAAGTTGAACGCTTTTTTTCACACGAACAACTTTCACGAGTCACCAAAAGAAGCATTTGGAGGTCAGAAATTTGTGAACAGTACAAGTATAGAAATATTTATGGGAAGCTGAGATGACAACAAGCACCCCTAAGTGCTACTTTTGGACTTTTCGTCTGGGAAAATTTGTTTTGAAATCAGAAGATTATTTAACAAATGTGTACTCCAATCATGGATAAAATATTGTCATTAAGGTAGATTAAACCCTTGCATCCCTTTTCTTTCTTCTAACTTTGCACAATACAATGATATACAATGATTTTGTATCATACATTTAAAGAAATCTCTTATTATATTAAAAATAATTGGGCTTTAATGTTCTTACAAAAATGTAGAATGTGAATATTATTTTTAAAATGTATACAAACTATTTAAGTATTGAAAGCACAATAAAAAAGAAATATTTTGTAATAATCTATTATGACAATAATATTCATTTTAATTATCCCTTTATGAAGAACTAATGAATATAATATCCAAATATTTCTCATTTTTCAAACGATAGCGCAGACAAAATTTCATTGCAAATATTGAATTAATAGTAATTTTTAAAAAAATAATTGAACTATGATTTCAAATGCAGCTATTGCTTTTCTCTATACAGAACATACGAAATCCAAACCGTTTTTTGAAATTATTGGAAATTGTATTTTATTGCAGTTTTATGAACCAATTTGTTTCATATCATGATGTATGCCTAACGTCCAAAATTAAATGGATATGTGGTATATAGCAAAATTTTCCCACAATATTTACACACGTGAAAGATGTTTTGTATGGCATATTCACAAAATAATTAACTGACATGATTTTATGAAGAGTAAAATACTTCAGCAATGACCGAAAACTAAATTAAATAGAAAGAAAGCGTGGAAAAATATATGCAATTTACACTAACAGAAGAAACTAAATAAATAACAAACGAAAAAAAAATATAGATAATAATTAGATTCTTTAAAACCAGACTTTATAATAAATTTTTGGACGAAGAATTTTTGCATATTATTTGAAAACTTATTTTGAAATCCGTAGCATAGTAATATTACAATTTTGTGTCTGTATATATAATATATATATATATATATATATATATATAATATTTTTTAAAGTACACTACCTGCTTACTACAGTTATTTTTGCAAAATGCAATATATTTTTGGTATATATTGCTCATTGTCATTAGATTATTAAATTATTATTATTTTTTTTAAATTTACGATTATAGTAAATTTAAGAATGTTATTTCTTTGCCATTGATCTTTTAATCTTAACGATTCATTTGTAAAAGCCGAAAATTATACATAGATATATATAGTCATAAAGATAGATAGTTATTTAATAAAAGATCAAGAGTCATACAAAAATTGCAGTAATGTGTGATCAAAATAAATGAGCTGATTTGTGGAAAAACTATTGAAAAATAACAGCATCAGGAGGCAATTATCACACATGTGATTGCAATTTTATTTAATTCTACCTAATATTTATATCTAAATTACTATCACATTCTATACCAAAACATTATATACTAAGGCGAAGTAATGACTTGATAGTAAATACAAAAAAACAAACACAACAATTATATAAAGCAAAAATTTAAAAATTAATATTCAACACTACGTTTGACGCTCAGTTTTAGGAATAAAGCAAAATTTATTATAATGTTGATTGTTTCAAATAGATTATTGTAGTTATTTGCCAATTATAGATTAGTGTATAAATAGATAATTTCCTTCATCAAATAAATAATCTGGATGCAATTTCCTTTCACATTTTACTAGTTTAAAATACAGTTACGCAATATTTTGTCAATGCCAACAATGATCTCATAACAAAAATAATGTTATTTTAATAAATACAATATTTTAAATACGAGAATTAAATGAG
This sequence comes from Maratus michaelseni, assembly GCA_963931845.1. Classification (NCBI taxonomy): domain Eukaryota; kingdom Metazoa; phylum Arthropoda; class Arachnida; order Araneae; family Salticidae; genus Maratus; species Maratus michaelseni. The sequence continues at coordinate 290,251,964 of OZ007593.1, forward strand.
CTACATTCTAAGGCACAAAATATCAGCAATACACCTATTGAAAGTATCACTTTGATAATTTCTACTAGATGTTTTGAATATTATTTCATAAACATGACTTGTTAACATTTTAGAATATGTTTATATATTTAAATCGATATTTCATTACGCACACAAAATCACATAAATTGTAGGAGATTATAAAAAGTAACAATAAGGTTGGAATTCTACAGTTCTTTTGTTGCTGATTGTTCGTCAAAATCGCGTTTTTCAGAAACGAAATTCATATTTGTATTTTTGAAAATATATTAGAGATATTCACCCAAAATTCTTAACAATCATAAGACTTTAACGTGGTTGCTTCTTTAATCTCAATAGTAGAATATTTTTATCCCTTTTGGTTACGGAAATGGACGTTGCCTTTCAGGACAGATCACCTTTAAAATGGTCAAAAATTCAATTTCAAGGTTTTGATGTCCGTAAATAGTGCATTTTATTCTGAGTAGAAAGGTACCAATGTTTTTCAGAGGCGATAATTATTGACGAAGATATAAAGTAAAACGCAATCGTCATTCTTTGTTTTTGAATGGAGAGTGAAAACTTTAAATGCATTTAATTCACAACAATGATTTTCAAACTTGCGCGCACGATTTCTACAAAAATAATTTAGATAGAACCTCAATTTTTTCCAAACATATTAATGTTGTAACAATAAACAAAATGAACTAGAATCTTTTAATTTGGTCAATAAATTAAAAAATAATTAACTGTAATTAAATTAAAAACGCATTTTGAATGCGCTTTTCGATAAATTACAGTTAATTATTTTTACTCAGTACCTTTTTACTCAGAACAAAATGCACTATTTACTGACATCAAAACATTGAAATTGAATTTTTGACCACTTTAAAGGTGAACTGTCCCCTTAATTAAATACGTACTTCAGGAATGGGAGTTCTTTCAGAAACTTGTACTACTACACTTCCAAATATCGTATAAAAATGCAAAATCTACTTTAAACACATAATATTTGAGGATGTCATATAATATCATAAAATATTTATGTGATATTTGCCAAAACTTTAGTACTTAAACGTATTGAGATACTTTAAGAAAAAATTAAATATAGTAAGATAGAACAATTGTGAGGAATTAAAGATAGAGCTGTAAAAATATTAACAGATATTAAAATGTGATAAACATTTGCTTTTATATATAATACATTCAGTTTTTTTAAAAACATAATTGTACCTCCATTTGTTTCGGAAAATAATAAAATTTTATCTGAAGCAGATAAACAGTCTTACATATGTTACACTATTTTTTAACTCACAAATAAATGCTTCGATTTTTTATCATTTAAAAGATAATTATCACAAAAAGTTAAAGGGTAACTTATTCAAATGAAAGAATTAAAGATTAAAAGTACTTTTTTTAAATTTCGTCATGTCTTTTTTAAAATCTAATTCAATTGAAATGCTACTAAATTTTATTTATTATTTCTACATTTTCTCTTTGGATGTTTTTCTACAAACGTGTCTTGTGTAATTCAATTTTTTAGTTACAAAATTTGGGTAGATATTGTCTAATATATTTTACTATTCATTTCACTTTTTTTCTAAATATATTTTGTAGAATTTACTTCAAGAAATTAAGTAAAATCTAAACATCCAACAATAAAAAAATATTCTACAGCCAAAACAAGTCAGATAACAAATTGTATATTATAATAAATTTCTGTTCTTCAGTATCTAATCTAATTTAATTCAGTCTAATCTAATATATTTTTTCATCAATTTACACAATGTGTAACAAGGAAACGTTCTGTTTCTTTTTAATTTATAAAATACCACTTTATCTTAATTATATTAACATTCTTTCGTTTATTATATTTTTTTAATTAAAACTTCCTTTGTTTGTATCTGTTAACAGGTAATTATCGCAAAAAAGCTTAAGAGTATTTTCTTTGCATGAATAAGAGGAAAAACACTTATCTTGATTTGAGTGAATTGTATAAGTCTAATTTCGTTAAAAAGTTACAAAATTTTATTCAGCATTATTTTGTTTTTCTTTGTATTTTTCCATTTGATGTTGCTCTCGTAATTAGGAGTTTCTGTTTAGCACCTTAGTTGAATGTTTTTCTTGACTTTAGCTATTGTAAATTATATACAAAAAGTAAATCATTAATTTATCTTTTCATATATAATTAATCTTATTTTAACTATTTAAATTATTCTATAGTTACTTTTAGTTTAGACTAATTAAAAAAATATATAGCTTATATTCAAAGACATGATTATTTTGTAAGTATCTTATTCATTACAAGTTATATACTACTATTGTATGCTACATGTTCTGAATTAGATGTCTCAATAGGGTCTTTCAGTTTAGAGAGAGCATGTTTACTGTAGTTGAGTAAGCAGGGGTGACAATTATTTTGAATTCACGTTGCCCAGGGATTTTAGCATTGAAAAAGCTGGATTTTGGTAAGAAATGTAAAACAATAATATTTCAAAGAGAAGGAAATTCAGGTGATGAAGGGTGATGCTGTAGCTTAAATATAGCAGTATCAATAATGGAAGGGTTGTAACCTCTGTCAACAGCAATGGCTTTGAGATATTGAATTTCGGAATTACGTGAATGGAAATCAGAGCAAATGTGTGTCACACGATTTATAAAGGTATGAAAATTAACCATTTTTTTTTGCTAGGAGGATGACATGAGCGAGCATGGGATGGTAGAGAAACAACCAAACTTTTGATGTAGACGGATGCAGATAAATCGTTTTCAGTGAGAGTCACTAGGATATACAGAAAAGGGAGTGCACTATTTCCTATTCGATAAGTGAGGTGAATATTACTGTCGATCGATTTCATAATATTAAGGATTTTACTCAAATTGTGAGGAGAAGTGTAAATTAAAGTAAAAGCGTCTTCAAAATAGCCAATGTAAAAAGGAAATGACAACTTATTAAAGAGGTTGCATTCACAATATTGCATTTTTGTAGAAATAACCTTGAAATGAAAAAGTTGTTTGAGACAGATATGTACAAATAAGAGATAATGGCTCTTGAATTTAACAATTTGTGTAATGGAATTCGAGAAGTCTCTTTTTAAGACAATACAGAGCGCAACTTGTAAAAACATTCGTAAAAAGTGATTTTACATCAATGGAGACTTTAGTGAAATTAGTGGAGGATAAATTCTCAATTATTTGTACAAAGTTGATGTAATTCTTTACAGTATGTACATTGGTGGAAAGCAGAAATGCAAATATTATGGTCAGATATTTAGCTAAATGGTAAGAAGATGTGCCAATGTTAATAAAATAAAGGAGAAAAACGTATATTAGGTTTATGTAGTTTTCAAAGGGCATAAAGTCTTACACAATATATATAAAACCAGACAAATAGGCAAACAGACAGATAGACAGACAAATCAAATTCCTAAATACGTTTCAACTACATTGGAAAGCATGAGAAAAACGCATGGGGAAATAATTTTTTCCTTTTAAATTATTATTACCCTTATGGAAATAAAAAAAATAAAAAAAAGAACCTTAAACTGCCATTGTAACTAAAATTTCACTGTAAGTATAACAATTTCCATAAAAGCTTGGTTCGCAGCCTTGTTTTGGGTATAAAAGATGATAAAACTGGGGAATGTCACTCTTATCAGTCATTGCTGCTACGCTCTCAGAACACGCTTTACTTGCAAAGATCTTTTATGAAAAGAAAAGAAATGCTGCCACTGCACTTTGAGAGTTCCGCCGACTTGAGAATTTGAGAAAAGGACCATTTTTCTACACGCTTTCTGGAGAATGATCGCTCGATTCGAGAAAATTCGAAATCTTGTAGTTCAGCCAGTTTGAGGACGCAAATTGATTTGTTCAGATGCCGATGAAAATATTACCACTGCTATTTTTGAACAGTAAATATATAATGTTCTGGACGACAGTAATACACATGCAGTGTCACGACACTTGTGTGTTCCGTATAGTACAATGTGGAACGTACTGAAAAAATTTATGCATTGTTTCCCGTACAAAATCAGTCAAAATCAACAGTAGCTGGTTGAGTTGCATAAAACCGATTTATTCCCAGGTTTATTTCCAATAGACTCGGTTTATTCCCAGGTTTATTGTCAAAAGACCTGGTTTATTCCCAAAAAAACAAGTTTATTCCCAAAAAACCTGGTTTATTCACAGGTTTAAACCGGGTTTTTTCTAGCCTTTGCAACTCTAGTTGCTGGACATAGACGGGGGAAGCGACTAACCTTTGCATTTATATTTCTTGCTAGAGTTGAAGTGGATTCCCCGTGTCAGTGGCAGATTATGTACAGCTATAAGGCTCATTTACACCCCAGTGGAACAGTGAAAATCCATAAATGTCGCATATCGGACTCGAAAAATTCCTGAACCTTCCAAGAGTTTCCACTCCACTCACCGAAATTTACAGTCTGGTGTAGATTCCTAGCCACATTAATTCTTGGACATTTCATTTTCGAGTAGGCTACTCTCAATGACCCTGTGACATCATCGTGAGGGCCAACAGATACAAAAAGTTGCTCTAAACTTTTCTTGTACCCCATATGCAACAGCAACAATAATAATAATAAACACAAAATTATATTAAAATATCGAACACAAATTTTCCTAAACAATTTTGTTTTGGCAATGTCTTTACACAATTATATTTGTGCTCTCCATATTAAACTCTGTACAGCAGTTTCTTCGACAACGTTTCACTAATAAAAGAGTAATTAGTCATGCGTTTTCGACAATCTTGCCATCTAGGTCTCCGAATTTTAATCCGTGGGATTTTTGTCTATGGAGATACTTAAAAAATATTGTTTATCGAAGATGTCTGATAACATTGGAAGACTTGAAAGAAGATATTCTTCTGCATGTCAGAAGAATCTCAGTCAACCCGGTACGAATCGTTGTTGAAAAGCTGTCCACAGACTGCAGATTTTTCAGCTACAAGAAAGGAAACATATTGAGCAGCATTCCCTGCGTCGATAAGACCCTTGTAACATGAATGATTGGTACGTTCAAATAAATTGTGTTTAAAATGTGTTTTTGTGTTTTTTCAGCATATCTAATTGCACAGCGCCATCTCTCCGTGTTTCTAGAACATTTGTTTTTTTCTTTTGCGTAATCCGTTTCTCCATGTCTAGAATTGTTGTCTTGAATTGGATGTGTACAAAATTTGCAGCTTATACACTGAGTAGTTCAATATATTGTGAGGTCGTAGTAAGGGGGTTTTAATTCTGGCCATCCTATATTAAATCTATTTACAAAAATCGTACTTTAAAATAAATTACACACATATTATAAATCACACATTAAAGTATTTAAACAGTAAATGAGACGATGGAATAAATAATAAATCTCAATACCCATTAATTTTAAATTTCCAACATTAGAAAGTTTCTTACGAGAAATATGCTTTAATCCATGAAAATAAACTTCTGCTCTTGGCTCAAATAATTTGAAACTTTAACGAATTAAGATCGATTAGGATGTTTCTCCGATCTTTGACACATTATTTAATTGAGTTTAGAGAATAATATAATTCTCATAGTACAATCATTATGATTAATGTTATTTTTTTTATTTGTTTATACTACATAAGTGTTTACAATGCCTGCGGCAATTTCAATTGTTTGTTTAGCCCTTGAAGAACAGGAATAATAAGAAATCCCACCCTTATTGAAATCATTAAAGCTTATTTTAATAAATTATTAAGCTGTTTGGAGCAAATATTGTCAAAGTATTAATCTCCACTATATAATCAATATTTTTCTTCTTAGGTATGCAATTTTCTTTTATTTATTTATCGGCAATTTTTTGTAGGTTTGGGTGAGAGTCAATAGTCACTATTTTTTTGTCTGATCAATGTGTTGAGTTTCAGTTTCACAGTTCCTTGATATCTGCTACAAAGGAATGTTATCTCTAATGAGCTTGCATAGATTTTTTAACATTCTTTACAATATACAATTCTTTTTAGATTTGATTCAATGTACAGATATTACAGAACAGTATGCACAGCACAAAGGACATTTGAATTTTACAACCTGTGGAGATCCACAACGATATATTCATGAATGGAACAAGCTAACATCTTAATAGCTGAGGAGTGCATTTTTGATTGCGACATGTGGCCATTTAAGAGCAGCCATAACTTTCGGCAAATATTTACAAATGTCTTGAAGACTTAGAAATGTTTAAAATGTTGATGTAAAATGATTATGTACATTAGGAACTATCTGTTGTTTATATATCTTCTGAAGAAAAAAATAACTCCAGCGAAATAAATTAATCCAATGTTTTTATGGATACATCACACTGAAAAATTTACACTTTAAACACCATTTTATTATTTCAGAACGAATATGAAATATACGTAATTATAGGCATTTTACAAAAATATGCATATGTATATATATATGTATTAATATTTCTCTGAATAAATACCAATATCTTTAACGTAAACGACTGAAGAAACATGAATTATTTTACATAAATCTAGTATTTTACTCTAAGTATTTTATTTATTTCTAAAGTATTATTAATAATAGGAAAAATATGTTATTTAACATTATTTGTACATTAAAGGAAGAATTTAGAGGAGTAGTAATATGATTTACAATTACAAAAACATTAATATGTAAATTAGAATACTTCTCAGTTAAAAACAGAAATAAATACATAAACATGGGGAATCATAGCAGCGAATGCATGAGAAATGAAAATAATATGATATCGGAAAATGTAGTAAACTGTAATTTAACAAAAATAACATCAAATAATGTTTTTTATAGACCTTATTTAAACAGTCACTAGTAGAAATAATATTTTTTGTAATTTAATTATGCTACCTTTTAAATTATGTCTGCATATTTAAAAGAAACTTACAACTATATATTTTAAATTACAGTTTTCAGATATATTCAGGTTTATGGTACTCCAAATTCTCCAATGTGGAATCGTATAAATATTGGCTAAAATCCAAATAATATACTAACAATATTAATCAAACTTTATTACGTGATTATTTGGATGATACATCAAAATTTAGGCTTGTTCTAAAATTAAAATATCCTTTGATTGTGAGAATTATGTTTTTTTTCATTTTAATAACTCTGTGATAAATGTTTATAATAAATCAATTTAAATATAATTTATTTTATTTATTTATTTATTTCGTTAAATGTAATATCAGTTTCTTCTCCTAGTATCAGAATTCCTGTTCTCCTTCTTTTTACAGTAGCAATATTATAATAATTAATCAAAGAGACATACATTAAAGAAAAAGCTTTTACTTCGAATTCATATATCCTTGTGAAAATTAACTACGATAAAAATTCCGAAAATCAATTTTCTTGAGATAATAAAGAAAAAAGTAATAGGAAATAGATATGAAAACATTCATTTCTGTAAAAGTAATATTTTTTCTTTCTTTTGATAGAAACGTATGGATCTATGAACGTGTTATATAAAATATAACACAATACCCTCTGGTAATAAGAATTTCAATTACATCGAATAAAAAATAGAGACGTCGCACATAGGATTATTTTATGAAAAATGTGGACAAAACTATTTTGTGAACTATATCAAGTTGAAATGTTGTAAAAAGGTATTTAGAGTGATTATATATATATATATAACAAAACATATATATATATATATATATATATTTACGAATTTACAAAAAATCTTTGCTTTTTAAAAAGTAAACTATCTATTTAAAACAATTTAGAATATACATTTATGATATTTAGTGAAATATTCAGTTTTTTTTTACATATTTATAAAAAGTTTTTTCTTGAACTTACTATTCTAATCAGATTCATCTTCATCTGTTTCATCTTCAACCTCATCTTCCTCTTCATCTGTTTCATCTTCATCTTCATCCTCATCTTCATATTCTTTTGGATGTTGCCCGTATGGTGTTTCTGGGAGTAATAGTTCTATTGTTTTGCTAGAAAAAGGCTTTATTTTATATGACAACTGCAAAAGTGACTAAAAAAAAAAAAACGAATCTGTGCATGAAGAATTGATAAACCTAATCTTAAGGCATCAGGATTCTTCTTCTCCAATTTATTATTTTTTTTTAACTTTCTGCACATATGTAGAATCTTATTGTTGATGAATTACTTGTCGCAACATTGAAAACCTTCGCATCTACCATAGTATGTATCAGCGCGTGTTTTAAGTAAAATAAACTACCATTAGTAGTAAGTATATCAGCTTTCTTAAGATTTTTAACTTGATTTTCAATATATTGGATTTCTTCATTAGTAATATCGTTCGTTTCATAAACAAAACGAATACGTATTGGCCTTCCGAATTTTGTAGAGGAAGGTAGACGGTTCTGCCACAAAATCTTTTCTTGGTCGCCAACTTTGCATATTAAACGTAAAGGAAAAAGAGAAATCTGAAATATATTTGTATCACTATCAGAGGTATTCTGAAATATCTGTTTAAATTGCCATTGTTGGGAGCCATCGCAACCCTATTTAGATGTTAGTTCTAAATTGTGGTTTTCTTCTTCTGTATTATTTTGAATCACTTCTTCTGAATACTTACACAGTCTTACAGTGATCTGATCAAGAAGTACCTGTAGGTTAACTTCAGCGCTTGTTTCTGTCACATTAATCGACTCCTCAATTGGATAGTAATCTTTCTTCGCTTTCTTAATCAGAGAATAACAAGGATAAATATTGTTATTTGTACTATGAATAATTTCCGATTGCTTTCTCGTTAGATCAGCTTCTACAAAAAATGATAAGACGCGTCTAAGTGTTTTTTTTTCTGAAGTTATAATTTTTCTGTATTTGGTAGCTCTTGTTGGACTTAGAGTTATATGTTTTATGAATGTCGAGGCATCAATCTTACTAGCAGCACGTTGATTTGTATTAGCTGCATATGTTAATTGATCAAGAGGTACTTGCTCCCTTAAAACTCTTGTTTTTTGTCGCTTGCTTCTGTCACACGATTTGGCGAAATCTTTTGTTGGTCGACCTTGTTTTTATATTGTACAGCTAGTATCTTTTACAGATAATTTTATGGAACTGTTAAGTCAATGTTCATTTATCTTAGCAAAGCGACATCTTGTCTTATTGGCAGCCTCCAATTTTTCTTTAAAATCCGAAATGAAACGGCTTAACGAACGTTTTAATGATTATTGTTCATCTGCTGGGCATTTCGTCATTTCAATTACTTTACTTTCCATGAAACATAATTTGTCATCTATTTCCTTATTAGGACAATATTGCATAAGGTCAAACAAGAAATTTCTTGAAACATCTTTTGATGTCACTGAAGTTTCTAAAAGAAAAACGAAGATTTTTCGTTTTTAAAATATCGTCATTTTCTGATACCATTTTTTTTTTATAAAACGATAAAAAAAATGGAGCAAGTATGGGCAAGATTTTATTTTATGAATAAAAGAAGGAATATCTAAATTTTATATTCCAACAAAATTTCGCCGGGCAAAGGGCGGAACGTATTTATAAATCACTAATAATTAAAAAAAAAAACTTGTAAAAATTACGCTTAGTTTTAAAGATAAAATAATGTGGCTATATTCATAATTATATTCTTTTATAACTAAAACTAAATACAGTAATTTAAGCTACATTCCTTCAACTTCTTTGTCCATAAAGGGTTTTTTTCAGATCTCCACTGTATACAACGATAAATGCAATTAAATAATGCGCTTCTCACCACAGCGATGAGAAAAGAGACACCTGCGATGCACGACAGCTGTGTCCAGACTGATAACGCGACGGGGAGTGTTACCGAACATTCCTAAGATAGTGTTTACGTGAAGCATTTTTTGACTGTTGTCCACAGTTTTTTTTTAGAAATACTCCTCTGTGCTTCGCGTCGTATGAAAAATTCCCTTGCAAATACAAAAAATAAAAAATGAAAAAAAAAAAAAAAAAAAAAAAAAACTACGACAATAATTTGACTCTCATGATTTCCCCTAATTTAATAAATCCATATACAAATACATATAGATATCCAAACATTAAAACAGATGGGAAAGCAGACATGACTTTATGATGTATGTTTTAAAACATAAAATATATAATCATTGGTACAAAAGTAAATGTATAACTGTTTTGATATTTTGTATTGCATTTTTGATAGAATTACCATTAACGTCTCTCTACACTGTCAGAAATGGATACTCAAATTTCACGAAATTTTATTTATTTTTTTTTGACGAAACCGTTTCCTGGGAAATGCTTTGAGCGAATTTTAATCAAATTGAGTAAATTAATTTTTTCACTTGTTTGAGGATACAAATTTCGTCAAATTGCTTCTTCGAAAATGTAAAAAAAAATGCCGCTGGTGCCATCTATTGACAATTTTAAAAGCATGGGTACTTATTGACAGTGGAAAAAATTACGTCGCTTATCTCAAGTCTTCAAGGGGATTCGAACACGTGGCCTTGGGAGGAGAATGCGGTGCTTACCATGGCCACGGGACATTCTGTAAGTGTAATTTTAAATGTATCAACGGGATTTTGCTGTGTGTTTAAATTTTTTTAAGGTAGATTGTATTTTCATCGGTGCTGTTATAATTTCTGCATGTTTTAATTATCAATGCTAGATTATTATTATGGTTTTTCTATGGTTTTTAAGTAATTAGAACATGACTTGATTAATATAATTTATTAGAGAAATTTCCTTTGTTCAATGAGTGATTAGAATATGGTCTAGTTAATTTGTTGGTCAGAAATAATAACTTTTGAATTTTGCAGTGCGTTTTGGAGGAGAGTTTATCAATTTTAGATGATGGCTAAAACTTTCACACGTTACTGTTTATAGAGCGAAAAGTGATCAGTTATGCATACTTTAAATTTGATTGTTATATGAATATATTTCTTAAATGAAAAAGAGCTTCTGAAATTTTTAATTGTTTTTTCTTGATCGATTTTGTAACAACAAAAATAATAATAAACATTCCAGAAAGTTTTAACAGCAAAAAACATAACTCATTCATAAACAATAACTACATACATTCAGTATTATCTGAAAGCGCTTTTCTAAAAATAAGTTGTGACAGGAATAACATAAACGTGCATCGGCTTACAAAAATCGCGTTGTTTGAGGAAATACAGCGAGTCCCTCTGTAAACAGCTTAAAATACCTTTCCTTAATATGCATTGAGTCTGGATGAATGAGGAAACAGTTACGTCAAATATTTGAGAGTTTCCATTTCATTAAAAACCATGTGATTTTGAGACGAAATGATTATCAAAAATGACGAAATATAGTTCAAGTATTGCTGAATCGTCAAAAGTGAGAGTTTTATCTTTGACAGTGAGGAAGAAGTTTCGTCAGATATTTGAGGTTTCGCGTTTCGTTAAAAAAAACCCGTGACTTTGTGACGAAATGATTGACAAAAATAACGAAATAAAGCTCAACGATTTCCGAACCGTCAAAATTTCGTTTTTTTTTTCTTTTTTGAGAGTGTACAAATGAGTAAGAGTAATAAATTCATTTATTAGACTTCTATAAAATAAATGAGATCTTATTTAGTATAATTCACATGTTTACAAATTACCTTTTTCTTAAAATTTAAAATTAACAGTTAAAATTAAAGTTGTCTGTCAAAAAATATATTTCACTGTTCCTAGAACCATTTTAAACCCAGCCGACTACAATCGAATAAAATATGGCATTCAATTCAGCTTTATGTAAATTAAGCAAAGCTTGGTAAAGTCAATTAATTATCTTTGTAGTTCAAATTCATTAGTAGGCTTCTGATACATTATTTCTGTTTCTTTAACGGGGAATGCACATTTCAGCGTTTTATACTATATGAATATTTGTAATGGATTAAAAAATACATTTAGATTATCCAATGCATTCTTGAAATTATGTGTAAAAAAATAAAAAATAAAATCATTGGTACAATACTCAATCTATAACTTTTTAAATACATGTATAAATACTGTATTTCTTTATATAATTACCATTAGAGTCTATATATGGGCTAAATCGAATAAATGTGATTACTAGCTGCTGATTTTCTGCTGATATCTGATTTTTGAATGTCTCATATTATGCTCAATTTTAAATTTTAATAACCTCTGATATATTGCAGAATATTAACTACTAGATGAACACAAACTATATTGAAAAATAAAAATGATATGGCAGTTTTTATCAGAAAAAAATTAATTGTAATGGATGGATGTGACAAAGACATTAATGACATTTTTCTGGAATTTTGCCCATTTACTTTTAAAATGTCATTTTTAAAATGTTGTATGCAATATCTTCAAAGACATATCAAACTTGCATTTAAATGGTTAGCCCATTGGTTAATCTGTTAATAGCAATATTTAAATTAACAATCGGGACAGATGATTAATAAATGTACGCTTATATTTTCCAATTCATTACAATCCATAAAATCTTCTTTATGAAGAAACAGAATGCAGTTGCAAATGTTTAAGAATGGCATGTGCTCTGCTACTGGAAACGATACTGAAAATTACTGTATACTGCAATCTGGTGAAAATATGAGTAAATTCATACACCAGGAGAGTAGTGACTAAAGATGTGAGAGACACAACTCTAACCCAACAACAACAAACAAATATTACACATTACACTCATAAAAAAGTACATTATTATGCTCCAGAAAATTCATATTCATAATAATTGCATTAAAGTTTCAAAAGTTTCAAAAAATTTTAATTATTATTGTTTGTTGATGGTTTTAATGATAAAGGTATGAGTTTAGGACATGAGACAATAATGACTTTTGAGATATTTAAATTCTATTGTAAAAAAAAAAAAAAAAAAAAAAAAAAAAAAAACTGATTTTTACAGTAGAAGAAACATAATTTTCTAGATCAATCAATCACATAAAAACATGCGAATTTATATTGCAAAGTAATACCGAAAGATACACTGAGGATAGAGATATTACACTTATGAGATTTTAGTCCATATATATGTCTTACAGATATCATTAGAATGATAATTTTATTGATTAGACTTTTTTGTTTTAATGAAGAGAATCTGTACTTATTTAGCATATTTCCGCATGTTTATAATTTACTTTTGATTAAATTTAAGATTCAAAGGCAAAATTAAAGATGTTTGTAAAAAATAATTTAGTTCAAATTTTAAAATCATTAGTGGATAATATTGATAGACAAAGTATGTTAAAATAGTTGTGTAATATTTAATCTATTATAATCAGAATGAATTAAATTCTCACAAAAAAGTATTATCAGAATTAAATTAATTTAAACAATTTAAGGAAAAAAACTTTCGAATTTTATTTTAATTATCAGAAAAAAAGATTTCCAGCATAATTACTAATTTCAAATATTGCATTTTTTTAAGTCAACGGTTTTAAAAACTTCCTCTGAAATAATACGGCTATACTTTTGAAAAAGGAGATTTTATACATTTTTAGAGAATCACAAAAGAAGTAACTTTAAATCTGAAACATTTTAAGAATTCTTTCCCAACACTTTTCCCATGGAAATAGATATAATCTTTGAAAATGGAAGGATCTTTTGGATTTACCCTAAAATATCTGCATTTTTACAATACTTTTTCTTTTAAAATCAGATAAGAAGGAAAAAGAAAATAGATATAATTGTATTAATATTATTTTTGTGATCCAAACTATATTCTTCACAGTTATTTATGCTGAGTTACATGAAATTACTTCAATTTAAAACTCGTTAAAATAGTTATAGTCATGTGAAAAATAAAACTACAACACATTAAAATATAACAAAGAAGAAAACAGTTATGTAATAAATAAATAATAAAATATAATATAAAAGTTAGATAAAAAATATCTTTATATTTTGTGTGTTTTCATATACATATATTATTATATTATTTTTGGATTGAAAAAGTAATGTATTAACATATATATTCTTCTCCTAAAGTTATGTTTTTAAATTTGTTTCAATCTAAAATCAATGTAATCTTTTTTAATTTTTTTTTTAATGTTTATTTCTGAGACTTATTCAGAGAGAAAGATAATACGCTTCCCTCACTAAATATAATTGTCTATATTGAGTTGTTTATTTTCAAAATTAACGCAAATGACATCTATACAATTTTACGAAAGTGTTGCCACCCCTCTGAGAGAAAACTTGACATATTTTTCGTTTTTGAAATTGATGATTGCAAGAAAGTTTCTTTTTAAGTCTCATTTTAGGCGAAGGGAAACGATAGTCACATGGAATAATGATCAGGCTATATGAACAGTGTGATACATAATCGTTTTTATCCCTTATCAATAGTGGCTGATAACAAAAGTAATGATGGTGATAAATTCCTCAGTCTAAAGCCTAATGAAATCACTTGTCCTGTGATGAATTATAAAAACAGAAATTTCATTTATCTTTTTTTGAAATAAAAATTGACAATTCTTTCTAACTTTATTGTTTATGCATTTAGCACAAAAATAAAACTGCACAAGCACCTAGAATCAATCAATAAAAAAAAATCCACACAGACATGCAAGTGTAGTGGCTATACATTATAAATAGAACTTTGCTTCGGTTATAGATAAATAAGCCAAGGGCGCATACGCTCAGATGGCAGAAAAATATTCGCTAAATTTTTAATGCGTCTCAGCGCACTGTGTTTATATTTTCTATTAGTTTGAGAATTACTGCAGAGTGAATAAGAAAACTAGGTATTTAACGTGTGGGTCAAAATAAACACGAAGCGTTATAAAAAAGAAGTCGATTACATTAAAAACAGAAGTTGTAATAATTTTACAAATTCATGAGGGTTCTATACAACAATAGCGTTTAAAGACATCGAGAACAAGCTACTAAAGTAAACAATTGTTAATAATTGAAAAGCTTCATGGTATAAATTATCAAGGTGTAAGCACTAACTAGATGCATATAATGGATTCAATATGCTTTCGGGTGTTTTCTATCAGCGCCTTTAAAAATATCTCATAGTACTCGCCAATAACTGAGGTATGTTTAGACATTGAATGCTGATTAACAATTCCGTGATAATAATTTAAAAAAAAAAAACTACTTCTGCATACTTTTTAACAATGGCTATCCTTGAAATATGAGAGATTTATGTTTTCCTGTTTGTGCATGTCTGTTTGCTTTTATGTTGTAAAAGTGCAACGAGCTTTTACCAGCAGTATCGATATATATAAATTATTCTTCATCATGCTGATCTATCTGAGTTTTAAAACATGCAAGGATTCACGTATACCAGAATTCGATTGTGTTCAAGATCTCAAAATAAACTGCATTCACAATAATTAATTCACGTGTGAAAATTCATAGAGATTTTCATATGCACTATTGTATAAAACTTGTATTATCACTATTCATTACACGAACTGTTAAAAACGAATTATGTTCTCGAATAATGAGAAAAACATCACTCACATCGATTAAACACATCCTGATTCATTCGAGCAAAATCCTTCCTTAATAATATAAAATTCTTGTTCATTATTTTAATGTTAAGATGACACTCTTCTGAATGTAACTTATATTCATGCTTAATAATCAGTATTGGTAAAAACAATTTACATTTTTCGTCTTAAATATGATGTCATATTCACCAGTTTTTTTTTTTTTTTTTTTTTTTTTTTTTTTTTTTTTTTTTTTTGTAATTTTTCATACCCCTTTTGTTGATAAAAATATTTCAAAATGTACGTTTTATTTTAAATTTCGCGTAATTTTCTGACAAACAAAAATTTTCTTAATAAATTTCTTTTTTATTTTATTTTCTTGTTAATAATGAGGTCATTTTTGACAGGAATCCTCTTCTCAGCGTTAATAATATTTCTGCTTCAATTTTTTCGTTTCAAATATGACGTCATATTCATCTGCTATTTATTAATTTTCAAAATTTTATTTCATTTTAATTCTTACGTATAAATCTTTCAATTAAAAATGTATTGCTATAATAAAAGCATTTTTCCGGGTTTTAATTGTTGGCAAATGTAACGAAAAATGTCCAAATTTTAGTACGAAAAAAAAAAAGTCCAAATTTTAGTACGAAAAATGTCCAAATTTTAGTACGAAAAATGTCCAAATTTTAGCACGAAAAACGTCCATTGATTTTTTTTTAATGAAAATAAATATATACTCAATTATTTACAAAATTAATATTTGAATTATCGAAAAACTAAAATACAAAATAAGCAAGAAACTTTTTTATGATAGGGTTCGTACGCATTACAACTTTTTAGTAGAATTTTTCACCATATTTAAATGCTAATAAAATATAATATAAAAGTTAGATAAAAAATATCTTTATATTTCGTGTGTTTTCATATACACATATTATTATATTATTTTTGGATTGAAAAAGTAATTTATTAACATATATATTCTTCTCCCTAAAGTTATGTTTTTAAAATTGTTTCAGTCTAAAATCAATGTAATCTTTTTTTAAAAAAAATTAATGTTTATTTCTGAGACTTATTCAGAGAGAAAGAGAATACGCTTCCCTCAATAAATATAATTGTCTATATTGATTTGTTTATTTTCAAAATGAACGCAAATAACATCTATACAATTTTACGAAAGTGTTGCCACACCTCTGAGAGAAAACTTGACATATTTTTCGTTTTTGAAATTGATGATTGCAAGAAAGTGTCTTTTTAAGTCTCATTTTAGACGAAGGGAAACGATAGTCCCATGGAATCATGATCAGGCTATATGAACAGTGTGATACATAATCGTTTTTATCCCTGATAAATAGTGGCTTATTACAAAAGTAATTATGCTGATAATTTCCTCAGTCTAAAGCATAATGGAATCACTTGTCCTGTGATGAATTATAAAAACAGAAATTTCATTTTTTTTTTTTTTTTTTTTTTTTTTTTTTTTTTTTTTTGTTTATGGATTAACTTTATTGTTTATGGATTTAGCACATAAATAAAACTGCAAAAGCACACCTAGAATCAATCAATAAAAAAAAATCCACACAGCCATACAAATGTATTAAAGCAATTGGCAGAAAAGTATTATAAATCCTGCAATTAATTGAGATGTCTACAATTTATGCTATTTAGGTATTAAGTCGAAATTCTCTGTTATAAAATTGTGGTAAGGGCGTGCGAACCCTATAAGATGAAAATCTCATGCTTTAAAATTTATAATATTATTAGAAAAAATATACAATTTTAATTTAAAGCGTTCACTATCTATAATTCAACATTAGTTCCCTTATCCACATTTAATGCCAATGTTTTAAGTTATAATCCATCATTCGTATTTTTTATTGTATGCGTAAGAGCTTCCGTTATTTTACATTATTTTTGTTGGTTGTGCTTCAAAATATAATCAATCATTGTCTTTAACATTTGTAATGCATATAACTGTTAAGAACAGTACAAGTCTTTTTTCTTATTATCACAGAAATTAAAAAAAATGGTAGATTAATATAATACTTATATAAACAATGAATGCAGACGTAAATTGTTTTAAACTATATCTCTGAATTTATAATTTTTAAATTAAGATATATTATTTTAACTTGTGTCTTAAAAATAATTTCTACATAATTTTGTACTATAAAGTCTTTTTTTATTATAATAGAAGGAAAATGTATAATAACATAGAAAGTTTTAGTGTCAACATAATTTGAAATAATGTTTAATAAAGTGTTAAACTGTTTTGTAACTTATTCTTTCAATGCATTTAAAAAATATCATTTATATACCAAGAGAAATTTTATTACATTAAGAATATATTTTTAAATCATATATATGTGACTATAAAGAATATATATAGCATATTTATTTAATTTATAATAATTAAAACTCAACTGTTTTTAAATTTATTAGATCGTGTTTTGTCTGCTTCATAAACTATTTCTGAACTTTCATAACATCTAGAATGAAAACTATCGTGTTCTATTTATGTATCTAATTAGCATCTATCTAAAAATGTATTTATTAAAAAACAGAAAGACACACTATAATAAAAATAATAACATAATCTTATTTGACAATAGTTATTAAACATTATTTAGAAATATTACTGCAACCATAACTTTCCTATTAATATGAACATATTTTAACCGGAGCAATTTTTGAAAATTTTCTCTGCAATATACAAATCATGTACTTAAATATTTGTCGCATTTTTATTCTGTATTTTGTAAAATTTGATGTTAAAATTTAAAATTAACGACTCAAAAGAAACATGTATAGTTTGCTCGTATAAATTTAAAAATCTCTTTCAAACATTGGGTATAACTTCGTTTACAGAAAATGATGAAGCGGTGAGTAACTTTAAAGACAAATGTTATTTACATATATTAGAACTAAGCATGAAATATACAGAAATATTTTTAATGTTTTTTCTTTGTTATGAAAAGAAGTAAGAGCGAGTAAGATTTTTTTAAAAATAATGAGTACTTTTAAAATTGCGTTATTTTATACGTTATTTTTACATTAATGTCTTGATATACTGTTAAAAATATTCAGAAAAGTATATAGTCATCCTACCGTTTTTTAAGATAACGGTTACTTGACCACATTATAAAGCGTGTCTGGCCATATAATTAACGAATTTAGCGAGGGAATAGAGATATATAACGGTTATGTATCCGTTTTTAATAAAAACGGTGCATAATAAGCAGTAATGCATATTTTCTTGGCAATAATATCAGTTTTTAACACATGTGTTGATATTTTTATACCAAATTTAATATATTAATTAAAACATGGTTCTAAACCAAGTTTAATCACTCGTTTTGTATAAGATTTTCAGAAACACAATTTATTTTGCTAACAATTAAATTCACATTTTATGACAGGTTTAAAATTTATTCTTTAATGAATATGATTTTTTAAATACTAAAGTAGTTCTTTAATAATCATTCATTCTTTAAATTTAAATTTTCATTTTACCACGTTATAAAAAAATCCTATTTTATTTAAAAGTATATAAATTAATAAATGTATATGAGTATAAAACGATTTTACGTTTACACTGTTGTAATAATTACTATAAGTATGGTAATATAATGTATTTAATATTGTAATTAATTAATGTAAGACGCAGACCATTAAAATTAATTTCGTTCTTCAAATTATTTTCATTTAAGTTTTTATTATCTCTAAAACAATATGTACTCCAAAAATATTGTATACAATAAACGAAAGTATGAATCAGGACTTGCATTAGAAGTTTGCTGTCCTACATCTTCTTAAAGGAAGCTTTATAGAAATATGTAATAATGTATCCAATAATATGTTAAACGTATTAAAAATTACAACTATAAATTTAAGATACATATTTTCAAAAGTCATTAAAAGAAACATGGCTTAATATTGATTAATACACACAAGAAAATCGACGAAGTTTATCTTTCTGATATATAAATACTTAATTCGTAATGCATTTTTTGTGATTAAAATTAATATTAAGAAAGAAAAGCTGCATTGCTGACTTTTTTTGCAATATACACCTACGTATATGCTTTGATTTATTAAACTTATTCGAAAATGAGAAATATTATTTAAGGAAAAAATATATTGAAAGGAAAATTTCTTAATAATCTGTGCAACAAAAGTCGATGCAGTTTATGCTTCTGATATAAAAATACTTAATTCGTACACCCAGAAAAATGTTTTGTTGAATCAACAAAAATTTGGTTGACCCAACAAAACTTTTTGTTTAAATATAGATCAAAGGAAATTTTGTTTGAATTAACAAAAAAAAAATTGTTTTTGCAATTCCAAAAAAAAATTTTGTATCTTCAGCAAAAAATGTTTTGTTAATTCAAGTAAAATGGTTCAATTTTACTTGAATATTGCTAAAACAACCAAAATGTACTCAACAAAACATGTTTTGTAGTTTTAATCAATTCCTTTTTCTGGGTGTGATGAATTCGCTGTGATTAACATGAAAATTACCAAAAATACTGAATTACCTTCATTTGTAATATACAACCATATATGCCTTAATAACGCAAATACTCTATACATTGCGTAGATTGAGTGCTCTGTATTAGACTTTTTAGTATATAAATTCAATCCAAAATAATAATTGGAAATGCATTTTTTTTACAAAGTAACTGTAATCATGATATACTGAAATTTTTATTATGTAATGCGCTTTTTTTTCTTTCTCTAATAAATTTTACTTTAAGATCTATGCATTCTCGTTAGAGAAGGGGTGCAATATAGAAATAGAGAGCATTCCATATTTTGTAATCTTGAAAATGCTACAGTGAAAACGAAAACGTTATTCAATTGGGAATTAGTATGTTTCCTTTCAATTTATGTTCAAAAATAAGGATAAGGAAACTTCTCCACATTGCAATTGTAACAAAATTTGGAAATTTTTAATTAGGACCCACTTTTGACAGAATATTTGAGTTTCTCGGTAATGTTTATATTCGGATATAAAAATGGAAGTCATTCGGTAAATTTGTTTATAAATTATGTAGATTTGGAATATCTAATTTTAAGTTCATTTTTAATATAGTTACAATACAAACTGCAATGCGGGTAGTTTTGTGAGCGCAAATAAAAATAACTACTTGACAGAATGGGCTATTTTGTCTTTCAAAATTGGAAGCTTATAACAAAACAATTTCTCTAAAAAAAAGAAAAAAAATCATCGTTTACAAATCGTAATTTATTCTCGAATATTAATTTCAAATACAATTTATGTTGAAAAAAAAAATTGCACACCTTTATTTCTAAATAAAGAATCAATGAAGGTTTTTCATAGTGAAACCAGTGCGTTACTTTCACACAGAATTGCACACATATATTTTAGAAGCAGTTTCACCTTTGCAAAGTGTCTTTTCATTTCCAATATATAAAACATTTTTTTCATCAATTGTAAAAAAATTATATGAGATGTAGCTGTCTATTTCTGAAATGTTATCACTTTAAACGGAAAATAATATTCCTAATGTATAATTTTACATGAAGAGCGATCCATTCAGATTCATAAAAGAAGTGCAACGTTAAATTTTTTTTTCAGAACTTACATTTGAAATAAACCTGAAAAACGTTGTGCCCCACTGTTCCTTTAAACGTGCATATGACATTGGGGAGAAATGTATGAAAATAAATTTTAAAAATTGTCATTCATGTATATGAAATTTTATACATGCTCCTTTATCTATGGATACTAACACAATTGTAAGCATAATTGAAAACAGACTAGTGTTGCAAACTTTTAAAGAATTTTCATGCCATTTTTTACGTAAAATATTATTCACCTTCTTTAATAACAGATTAAATAAGTCAATCTCTACTATTCAGAAATAGTGTTACCTTTTTGAATAAAAAATCCGCTAAATTGGCAACCGTGAAAACTATACAGTTTTTGGAATATCAACTGACTGTTCTTTCTTTATTCTTGATGGTGCTATAATTTTTCCCATTCTCAGTTTAAAAAGTATTTAAATATTTAAAGTTGCTTTAACACATTTTTAGATACAATATGTAGTTTTAAAAGATATAAAATAATCGAAAATCGAATATTTAATGTATTATGTTTGGAAATTCCATTATTTTTTATGTCCTTCATTTTTTTTAACTGCAGAGCGGCTCTTATTTTTCTCAATTTTTAAACAATAGAATTAAATAAATTAATTGTAATTAATTGTACTAAATACATTTAAACTGAAACCCTAAAACGATACATTTAAAATTAGTTATTACAATTTTTAACTAATAAAAATAATTTCACAATAGAAATAACTATGAAAATTATTTTTGAAAAACATATGAATTGCAACATACGAATTTTGTAACAGAAATCCATTTTTAGAAGATTCAAATAAGTGAATTCAAAATTCTTTCCTCTAAGTAGTTTTTTAGTTACAACTAAAAAAATATCCGTATTGCAAACAGTTTTCCAACGATTAAAAATGATTTTAACATTAGGATTTATAAACTGTAAACTTGCACAATGCTTAAACTACTTGACCAAAAGACTTCTCGTTTGATATTCGAAGTTATAATTTTCAGTAGATTCCAACTATGATATCAAAATTAAATGTTGTTATAAAAAATATTAAAGAGTTTGTTACAATTTTTATATTTAGCAAAATTTAATTGTAAATATATCTATGCAAAATTTAAGTCAACATTAATTACACTCTCTAAAAAATATCCGTGAATTAAACAAATTTTCCCGTTGCCTTTTTTCGTTAAATCACGAAAATTTCTGCTTTGATTTACTTCGCTTCACCCCAAATACGGAAAACTCAGCAATCTAACATAAAATATACCTGAAATTCTCCAATCTAAGTCTGCAATTTCTTCAAACCACAGGGGTGTACGGCAACTGTGCTGCGTGTTAATTTTCCGTATTAGAAACGGAATTTTTACGTATGCATTTTGTTCCTTTAAAACACGGAAAATTCAAGAAACGAAGGTCAAATTTTCCTGAAATTCCCTAGTCACAAGACAGAAATTTCTTCAAATAACAGAAAAATCTCTTCCAATCACATTGGTGTTCCGGCAACATGCTGTCTGAATTTTTTACGATTCTTGACGAAATTTATTTTTTGAGGGTGTATTAGATCCTATTGCTAATTGTTTGGTACCAGTCGCATATATATATATATATATATATATACGATAGTTTGCAGCAAAGTTATTTGGGGCTTATCCCTTTTTTCTGGACTAAATATGCACAACTCTTTCACTCATGCACAGATAAATGAAAATAATTGGAATAATGATTAAATATCTGAGAGTATTTCAGCTAGAATAATTTTAATTACAATATTTTGAATTTTTTTATTGTAAGTTGTTTTATTTATTAACTAGCTGTTGCCCGTGATGTTGTCCACATAACATTAAAAGAAGAATAAATGTATTAAGCAAAGCGCTTCACTCCCGATAATTTAAAATTTATTTAATTAATCAAATCTTTATCAAATTTTATAGAAGACAATATGGTACTTCTTTGTTGTAGGGTCCCTGACATAACTCAGACTTAAAAAAGTGAAATTTTTTGCCAAACAATATAAAAAATCGCGAAAATAAAAATGCAACCAATGAAAAAAGGAGTCAGAGGTGAGCGAGGAAATGATCATCTCGAATACTATTAAGTGTTTTCTATGCAAAAAACAAACCTGGCTACAAAAATGTATTTACTTTTGTGCCAAATGTCGCTTGCTAGAAAAGACACATTGGCTATGGACCCGACGACAGATCTTAACTTTCTTATTATCGGCTATTTTCTACCTATAAAAGTTTCTAGTAAATACAACGCGCTGTCACATGTGTAATATTAGAAATTAGCTTATTTTCAGGCATTGGCACGATCGGCTTATTTAAAATTATTCAACCAGCAGAAGTACGCATTTCGGCTTGTGGAAAATATTCATTACTTTTTAATTTTTTCTTTGCTCTTGCATTGAGTGAATTTCTGGATAAAGTTCTTTTCGTTTCGATTTTTTTTTTTAACATTGTCAATTTATTTCATAATTGTATTAAAAGTTATGCTATTTTTCTCATACTGTAAGACTTGAAAAAATCTGTTTAAAAAAGAATAACATTAAAAATGCCATTTTTTACGACAATTGTTTTGCTCTTTTAAAGTTAAAATAAATTTAAAATTAAAATCTGGTTACCAAACAACGATTTGCAAACGTGTCTCGATTGTACCAATATACTACAAGCCCTCGAACTATGATTTTATTACTGGCTGAGGGAAAATGATATTAGTTTGACGCAATCATATTAATTTTTTGAACAAAAATGCAACTTTCATTTTAAATTAAAGTAATTTTTATTCATATTTTCTGAGATGAACGGCTTTAACATTTAACATTTGTCATTTTTTTCCTGCAATTGTGTTATTTTTTTAGTTTTTATGAATGAAGAGAACTATTTCCCACTAACCATGCCGTCATATTCGACATGGATAATTTTATCGTGAATATTATTGACATTAGTCATACATTTTCTTTTCAAAAAATTTTTTAAACCTTTTAAATTTTAATTGAAAAATTATTTATTTTAGCTGTGCACAGATGATAAAGCGTGAATTATTGTTTCCATAGCCATAATTCGTTTGGGGTTCATTCCATTCAGAACTTTAATTTAAAACGCATACATTTAAAATACATATGTTGCATACATTTAAAATACACTCATTCTATGTGAAATATATATATATATATAAAGAGAGAGAAAAGAAAATAATAAGAAATAATAACATAACAAACGACCATTGTATTTCAACATCAGCATCATAGATATCTGTTTTACTTTCGATATAATACGTCATATTTTTCTGCTTTCCGTACTTACATTATGTATTCATGCATTTTGTATTATTATCAAATACTTAAAAATCCCCGTTTTTATCTAATATCACGTCATATTAACCTTCTGTTTTAACTCTCAATTTATTTTATTTCATTTTCATTTTTCACGGGGAAAGTTTTCAATTGAAATTAATTTCTGTGTAAAAAATAATATTCTGGGTTTTTATTTATTGATAACAAGAAAGAAACATGGTTCAATTTTATGGAAAACCTTTTTATTGATTTTCTATGAAAATAATGAAATTTTGAGTTATTAAAAATATATTTGAATAAATTAAATAAAATCTAGCCTATGTTCATTTCTGAGTTATAATCTATCTATATGCAAAGATACAGGGCGGGCCATTAAATCCTTTTGACGTTTACTTGTGCCAAACATTCACACACACAATCACATTTATAATATTATTAAGATGAAAAATTAAAAAAAAAATACCCAGTCAAATATTTTAATAAAACATTGTGCTAAAAATATCAGTCTTATTAGCATTTTATTAGAAACTAGTTATAGGAAAAAAATTCATACTTCCGAATTATCAAAATGTAAAATTCATTTCAATTTTAGATTTTCAGATAAGATTTCTAATTACGCAACTGTTAAATGTACCTAACTTTCGAAAATGAAATTGTCACATTAGTGCATTGAACATTCTTTAAATAATTTAAGTGTATATTTTAACAATCGTTATCTGTTTAAAAGAAAAAAATATATATATATTAGAATGTCTGTTGAGAAATTAAATTTATGTCACAGAATGTATTTCGTTTTTTAATTATCATTATATATAATTTAGTTTTAACTTCATTTTAATCATATGAAACAAATTTCGACGTAAAGGTTATCGCCTCAGTTAAATAAGATTATGCAAATGAGGTTTCTGTAAGTCTGGTCTTTTAAAGTCAGTGATATGAACAAAGTTTATTGATCACAGGTAGTCCAAATTAAATTAAATTTCTTAATTTCAATTTGATATAAATCTCTTGACAAGCAGATTTTGCAAAATTTTTGCAGCATTCATTCAATACTTCTATGATATACATTTATATTTTGACGAAGCTTAACTTTTAAAAAAACATTCTTTTCGCATATATGTTATTTAGAAACAGAAATAAAATTTAGATTCGTTTTGCATTCATTTTATTGTAATTGTTTTTAAAAAAGCATTTGCTAAAGTTTTTACATTTAAAAACAAAATTAAAATGGAAGTTATACAAATATTATTTTAGTATCCTATGAATAATTCAATTGTTCTGACATTTGGAGATAAACTTACAGATATAGAGTTTATAATTTTCTAATACAATTTAACAATTTTCAAACTTTAAGCAATATTGTGAAGATAAATTTATTTCATACTGGTATTTATTTACTGTGTTATATGTACAGAAAATTGGTATACACTAATTTTCATTACGGATACACACAAAATTTTTTCATATCAAATTCTTTTATTTATAACATATGAAAAGAACCCTTAACTTAAATGACTGATGGAATATTTTCAAAACCAAAATAATAAACCGAAATTGACTACTTAAAATTGATTTTAACAAAATAGGTTTCTGAAAACTAAATTGCACTACCGACACTATGTTTTAATAGATGCGCTTCTAAAATTAAATTTTCAACAGGCAAAAATAAAATTTCCTAACCTTCTTCAGTTAAAAGTATAATTAACAAAGAACGATGAGACATTCTCAGATATATTTTAATTAAAGTAAAATTATCAACGTATGATAATAAGTTTTCAATCATTTATAGTTTTAGCAGTTAAAACTAGTTCTCACTAAAAGGTGCGTTATAGTAAAAACCGAAATCAGTTAAGGTAATTCTTTAAAACAAAAGAATCCCCAATTAACAGTGCAAAAATTCTGCCACATTTAAATACCGAAAAGCATACAATTGGCAGATATGACGGAATCGAGTATCGTTTTTCTTTTTTGAGAAAATATGTACAAAAGCAATTACTGTCACTTAATGACGTCTTTTTGAGCTTTACATGTTCTAATTTTTACAGAATTTTCGAAGGGATACCTCTTCTTTTACAGGAAAATATAAAACTTTATTCCATTTCTTTCAGTTATTTTTCAGTTGTAACTTGAATTAACTAAGTATGATATGTCATTAAAATATATATATATATTTAAAATGCCATATTATTATTTAATATGCGCATTAATCATTTAATTATATAAATGACTTATTATTATTTAATCCACATTTTAAATAATTTATTATTATAAATTATTTAAAATTAGGATTTTAGAAATTAAAACTGTTTTTAGATGAAAAGCATGTTACAGTAAAAAGGCCAAAATCCGTTGAGGCTCTTAAGGCGCTAAATAAATAAATATATAAAAATACCCTCTCAACAATGAAAAAATTTCAAACAAAGTCAAGTATTCATTTCTAAAAAATAAAAGCTTGTAATTGTCATTAATTACCCCTGAAGGGATCGTAAATCGAATTTTAAATTTCCCAATAAATTAGAAGTATATTTCATAAAAATGATGTCAAAGGTGAAGGTTAGAACCGAATTTTCAGATGGAACATCTCCAGAAATGATGGTATACAGCAATTGCTTGAAAGTCCTCATGTAATTTATCGAAAATAGAATATAAAATTCGCTTCCAAATCACTTTCATAATCATGCCTACCAATTGTATTCTTTAACATTTAAAAACGACTTTTTGAGTGTGTCAGAAAGATTTAATTTTTTGAGCAGGCAGACAAAAAAAAAAAAATCTTTGAGAAATGCCTGAACAAATTTCGGGTTTTACTTTCTAAAAACGGTAAATAATTAAAAAGGAATTATCATACTTAGTTAAGCCTAGTTTTAATTGAAATATATGAAATAAATGTAGTAGTGTTTTTCATTTCCCAACAAATAAAAAATGAATTAAATCTTTAAAAAATTGTGCCAAAGTGTGTGAACTAATTTTTTAGACGCGACAGCTTCAGACAATGCTCATGAGAAAGCTTTAGCTTAGAACTCAAGATGTAATACATTTACCATAAAATTATATCATCTTTCTAGAATTTTACAAATCTCTTCGATAGTCAATTAAATGTTTTATCTATATAAGTGAATTTGTAAATGTGTGTGAAGAAATGTTAGATTGTCGAAAGGGGAAAAAATAAATTTTCAGACAACTTCACAGATTTATTAATAATTTATTCTGCATTATATTTAATAGTTAATTCTAGGCTTAGCTGGCATACCTTAGAGAATACCGGTTTTGCCTTGTTCAAAAGAGTTTCACTAGGTTCAGATGAGTTAAAACTAGTTTGGACCAACTAAACATAGTTTTAACTACGAAGATTTTTCTTAAAATTAGTTTGACTAGTAAAATTGCTTTTTGACGCAAACAGTGTTTCTACTTTCTCTCTCTCTCTCTCTCTCTCACACACACACACACACACACACACACACACACACACACACACACACACACACACACACACACACACACACACACACACACACACACACACACACACACACACACACACACACACACACATATATATATATATATATATACTAGCATATATACTATGTATGTGTATATATATATATATATATATATGTAGGATTTCAGTTTGAACACTTCATCTCCTTTATGACGTAAATGATCATCAAATTAACTGACACTCTAGTACTACTATTATTCATGATTTAAATGCACGAGTTATAAATTTTTGGATCGCGAGATCAAGATTTGAACATTTTCAAAAATTGGAAAAGAGCCAGTCCTCTAATTTTTATTGTGAAATAAATGAAAAATATCCCGTAAAGGCGCTGTTAGGCCTAGTTGTTTTCTTTGGTAAATACAAGAATTGTATATGTTTGGCGAGAAGTGGATTAGCTGAAAAGAAATGGCTTGTCAAGTATTGTAGAATTATATTTCTAGGACTGTATTAAAGTTCATATTTTGTTATTCATTGTCTATTTGTGCATATAATTCCAGTAAATCTACTATTTACATATCATCTCCTTAAATTTATGGGGACTCGGATGCCAGGATAATTAAAAGTAAAAGCAACTAGTAGTGAAATAGAAACCAAAGCCAAAGTGTTGCAAAACGCCAGTATCAAAAGTTGAATTACGAATTAGCAAGGTGAAATCGTAATCGTATTACTCCAAGTACAATTTTGAAAGATAAACATAGGAACTCTAAATAAAGCTAAGATAATTGATCTAATAAAGCTCTGCAAAGAATGCGGAATTGAAGCACAAGAATGACCGACAATACTCATCCTAATAAAGCTGATCAAAAGTTGGGAAAGTTACGAAGAAGATTTTATAAAAGATCGATTGGAAGTAGCTATAGCAGCTAGAAAAGAGAAAACAGAAGAATAAAGAGAAAGATAAGAGAAAACATTACAAACAGATCTAGAAGAGAAGAAATTACAAGCAGAACTAGAAGAGAGGAAATGGCGATTGCAGATTGAAGAGAGGAAAACAAGCAGAGATTGAAGAAAAGAAATTGAAAATAGAAATGAAAATGGAAGAGAAAAAATGGAAAGTAGAATTGGAGCAAAAAGACCGCGAAAACGGAAGAGATTTCAAAATTAAGAAAATGCAGATACAAGAAAATTCAAGAGAACACATTGATGAAAACCCAAAGACAAATCCATGTAAGCAATTTGAATTGCTTAGATTATTAACTAAATACGAAAGTTCAAATGATATTAGTTTATATTTGGCTATGTACGAAAGGCAAATGGCGCAAACGAGCATTAATAAAAAAGAATAGGTAAATTATTTAATTAGTCTAATGCCGTTATATGTGATCAGTATAATAACGAGGGGAAACGAACCCGAAATTCACGATTATGATTGCATAAAAAATATTCTGCTAATAATAAGAAATTAGGCTGAAATTTTTCTCATCTAAAAAGGCTAAATGTCAATGATAAATGTCATCTAAATGTCAATTGGCTGATGGCTTTTCTCATCTAAACATGAGAAGAATAGTCTTTGTAAGTAGCATGGACTTGGGTGGTATTTTAGGTTTTTCTCAAGTTATGATAAAATTATTCGTCTGGTGGCTTGGATTCATAGATTTATTCATAATTGTAAGATAACCAAAATCTCGAGGTTGAATGGGGAATTATCCTTTGAAGAAATAAATGCAGCTGAGAAAGTAATTGTGAAACTTATTCAAGAAGAATCTTTCACTTCAGAAAACAAAACTAAATTAGACACATTAGATGTGTATAAAGATGAACACGGTCTCCTCAGATTGAAGACCAAGATTGTGTACAGAAAAGAAGCAGAAGATTTTCAACGTCTAATGGTTCTACCTTCGGACCATCCTGTTGTTAGAAGACTTATCATGACAGAGCATCTAAAAAATTCTCATGCTGGATCGCAAATGTTATTAAATATTTAGAGAACACCATGGATCTTAACTGCAAGAAAAACAATCAGATCAGTGATACTAAATGCGTTGTTTGTATGCGACACAAAAGAAAATCTCTAAACGCTCCCATTGCTTCACTTCCAGAAAATCGAATTAAAGATGTTTTTTAAATTTTAGGCTTCGACTTAGCCGGACCTTTGTACCTTAAAGGAGGTTCGAAAGCATGGATTTGTTTGTACACCTGTGCGATATACCGAGCTGTACATCTTGAACTTTTGTCATCTTTGTCGACAGAAGTATTTCTACAGAGTTTTCGAAGATTTATATCAAGAAGAGGAAGACCTTCTACCCTTTATTGTGATAACGGTTCAAATTTCGGTGGAGCTTCAAATGCACTTAAAGTGATTGTTTGGAATAAAGTCGGTCAGTATAGTACTACCAGTAAAATAGACTGGTTTTTCAACCCACCGACAGCCTCATGGTGGAGAGGGTTTTGGGAAAGATTAGTTGGTGTTATGAAATCTATTCTTAGAAGAGTCTTAGGAAAATCTAATGTATCTTATGAAGAAATGACAACAATTCTATGCGATACAGAATTAATAATTAATTCCCGACCTCTTACTTATATTTCTGAAAGCAATGGAGAACTTGTCCCGCTGTATCCTGCTTTGTTCATGCAAAATGTAAAGCAAATGGGTACACCAGATTTTGATGTTGTAGATGAAAAAAAATTGAATAGGAAATTGAAATACAGACAAAAACTAATAACTGATCTGCGGAACAGATTTCGTTCAGAATATTTGGGACTGTTAATCCAACGTCCTCAATATAAAAAATGTAAAGAACAAATTCAAGTTGGTGACGTCATGTTAATTGGCAGCTATAATACTAAACGTATTAACTGGCCTTTAGGACGTGTCATAGAGCTTATTCCAGGAAAAGATGGTGTCACCAGATTAGTCCGTCTACGAACATCAACATCAGAAGTTTTACGACCGATTCAGAGAATTTATCCTCTAGAAGTATCTTCAAAATGGCCTGAGGAACGAAAGGAACTCTATTCATTTTCGACTATTAGGACAGTGTCTAAAGATGAACCTGAAAAGCGTCCACGATGCGGGCGGATAATTAAAGTGCCTCAATAGCTAGACTTATAATGTAAGAACTTTTCGTGACCAGTTGAGTTGTCTCTCACCAACTCAAGGTGGGAGGATGTCACGTAATGAACCGAACTCAGTGGTTTTCAGCAACTTTATCTCATTTATTTTGTTTATACATTTTTCGATGTTGTTGGCAACAATAGTTTTATGTTTGTATAATTGTTTTGTGTTCTAAAGATGTAGGAAGTGAATAAAACTATGAAAATTAAAACCAAACGAATTTTTAATATAGGTCTCTATAGAATAAGATAAATAATATTTTTTAATGAAACGTGTAAACGTTATAGTTTTT
The DNA here is from genome assembly GCA_963931845.1 of Maratus michaelseni. Taxonomy (NCBI): domain Eukaryota; kingdom Metazoa; phylum Arthropoda; class Arachnida; order Araneae; family Salticidae; genus Maratus; species Maratus michaelseni. Next base: position 290,283,079 of record OZ007593.1, read on the forward strand.
AATTTGAATAGAGACATTTTATTTCATGTTTATTATAGTTTTGCGTTTTCATTGAATTCTCAATCAAGCAAAGAACTTGAATGCCGGTGTGCATATTAGTTATCTGACAGTACGCGCGCATTACGTCTACTATAAGGCTTCATAGGCAGCAGGGACCCATATCAGAAATTCGTTAGAAAAGACGTTCGTTTAGAACAGTATACTTCCGTGGCGGTGGAAGGTGGAACTAAAACATTTTCCGGAACGTAAAAGCATGCCTGGTATACGGTGCCGAAGTCAACGGAGACCCGGGCAACTGTCGTGTTTAAAGTGATTTTGGTTTATTACTAAGTCCCGGGCAAGGCCGAGAGGGTCAGCTGGTATATATATATATATATCATTTTAAGAAAATTCTTTGATTAATATCTAGATCAGTGGTTCCCAAACTTTTGGTCTCGCGGAGCCCTTTTTGGGAGGAATTTCTATGGCGGAGCCCCTTAACCGCACGGTACTCTATAGTTTACAAATTAATGTTTTTTTATGCCTATGGAGCAGAGAAATCTGCTGGATAAGAGTCCGAACTAGTAGTTGCCAACATGGGGGACGGGGAAGGTTCTCAGTTTGGCCCTTTTCTTAATACATAAATTCTGAATTCATACTAGAAATTTTGAAAATTATTTTTTTTCTATTATTTAACCCCTTAACAGTTTTATTTAATATTACTATTATTGGACACAATAAGTTAAAATAAGGACTAAAAACCACTTTTTGTATTAAAATATCTGCTTTGTATAATCGAGATATGTCCGCCAAATATAGCAAAAATTAAGTTAAAAATTTCTGGTTTCTGAAAGCTCTTAGTAACGAAAAAAACAAACTCTTCTTACCCGTGCGACGTTCGAGCAATACTGTTAAGTGGTTAATGACATCCAATTTTAAAAAAAAAAATATTCTTTCGGGATTTCCAGTATGAACTCGGAATTAAAGATAAAAATGGTAACCCTGTCTGGGTCACGCATTGCATTGGTGCTTATGTGAAACTATTATTATTTATGGCAAAAACCACACAACCGAGGAAAAAAGGTAAGTTGTACAGTTTTCGTTTAAAAAGAGAGACTTCTGTATAATCCCAATAGGCTACAAACGAAAATAAAGAAAATGCGTAGACCCAGTCTCCCATGAGTAATTATATAGGGTGAGTACTAATGATGGACCCGATTTTAAAAAATCATATTTTCGAAACTACTGCACATATTACAATAAGTGACACATGAATTTAAAGAGAAATATACCAGGTGTTTTTGAACACGGCATTCGTCTAATATGTAATCCAGTTCGCTCCAAACATTTTGTAGCATCACTCTGTCAATGGTTTTGAACGCTGCACAAAATGTGTTATTTAAGTTCTGGCAGTGTTTCCGGTATTGGTGGTACATAAAAAATGCATTTGACATAACCCCACAAAAAGAAATCACATGGTATTAGGTCTGAAGATATTGGTGTCCATGTGATTAAGAGTAAATCACCATCCCCCACACGCCTCATCCACCGATGTGGAAGCTCCTTGTTCAAGTAACTACGTACCTAGAAAGATCAATGAGGTGGGGCTCCATCCTGCTGAAATACAAAATCTGTGCTGTCTTCAAGCAGTTGTGGGAATAACCAAATTTGTAACATGTCCAGATAATTGTCATCTGTGATCGTTTTTACAGCAAAGAAAAACGGCCCATACAATTTTTTCCGTGACATCGCAAAAAAAACTCATTTTTGGTGAATCTCTATGAAACTGCATAATATCATGAGGATTTTCACTTCTCCACACTCTGACATTATGACGATTTACATAGCCTGATAAATGGAAGGTTGCTTCATCTGAGAAAATCAGTTTATTCGCGAAATCTTCATTTTCCAATTCCCCTTGCATATGAAAAAACTTGGTATATTTCTCTTTAAATTCATGTATCACTTATTGTAAAATGTGCAGTAGTTTTGAAAATATGATTTTTTAAAATCAGATCCATCATTTGTACTCACCCTCTATAACACGTTTCCGCTCGTCCTGCCCACCCGTAATAGAATCATGTGATTACGGATTCTTTTTTCATATTTCTTTACGTTTCTAGTACTTCTAAACATGTAACGAAAACGAATCGCCTTTGAGCTTCTTCTTTTGAACCATTTTTTAAAAATACATTTAGCAGATCATCGTTTTAGTGTTTAAGTGGGCGAGGCAAAATCTATAACCTGTATTATTATGTGCAGAATCGTACACTTTTTTTGGATGTTTATTTGAAGTATTTAGGTATTAATTATAGTTTTGGAAGAAACTTTCTTGCACCATTGTTTTTGTCTCAAAATAGATATACGGTTGAAAACTACACACGTTAAAAGAATTGCAACTAGTAGAAAAACTTAATAACGGGATATATGGGAATAACAAAACGGGATATATGGGTGGTCTTACATTAACATCAGGACGGGTACGCATTGACGAAAAGTCTAAGCAACGGTTGAGCTTAGCAAAAGTTTAGATTGTTAGTGTGATGACAAATACAAAGAACCGATATATATTTTTGAATGCTACAGCCTTATTTCTCATAGGAAAATGTGGCATCATAACATAAGAATCTTATCCAATGCCGAAACCAATTAAAACAAAATTTTAAAGAAGGGTTGTTAAGTGATACAAGATGTTAAAAAAATGCGTTTTTAGCAACATACATTGCTTTAAAAATTGCTTTAAAAGTACAATTATGTAAAACAGCATAGAAAATTTAAGTAACTAAAAATTAATAAAAATAAAATAAACAGATTAAGGGAATTAATGTTACAAAACTATATACAATTTATAACTATATATAATTTTTAAAATACATTAAATGCAGAAACATAAAATAAAGCAGTTGAAACCAAAAATATTATATAGAAAATGGATACCTCTATAATGCAAATTTTTATATGATTTAAAAATATATATATATTGTAGTATTTTTCAACCCGGTGATAGATGTATTTATTTTTGACACACACACACACACAAAAAAATCCTACATTCTTTTGAAAAATTTTTCCTTGCAATATGCTAATTTCTTTCATGCTTTGTTTAATTTCCTGGAACGCCGCGGAGCCCCTAAAAAGTATAAGCGGAGCCCCAAGGGCTCCGCGGAGCACACTTTGGGAACCTCTGATCTAGATTGTATAACTTTTGGAAGAAGACAGTTGTTCACGTAGGATTAAAAATATAATTAGAAAAATCTAAACTGGTGACCAATTTATTTGAAATAAAAGTATATCGTGTATAACAAACAACACTATAATTAAAGAAGTGTAGAGTTATGTGCACTTTTGGATAGCAAATGTTATTCGACAACAGCATCATGAATGAAATCAATATAATAAAAGGAATTGGATACAGTGTTATTTTGCAAAGAACACATTTTTTCTGAAGAGTAAAATGCATCTTTGACTGGAAAATGTGTTTAACCAATGCTTTAGCATGTAAGGACTTATGGAATGAAAACATTAATGGTAACATAACGAATGGTATAAAATATTACGAGCAATGGTGAGAAGAATGGAAAGGTAAATGCATGGAAAACTAAAAGAAACAGAAAAAAAATAGGAAAATAAGTCAGACAAATGTTTTGAACATCATCGAGGTAATTAAATGTTTAAAATAAAAATAAGATGGGCACAGAAATACAGTAGCTGGAGAAGAAACACCTTAAAGTGTCCTGTAGGTATATATGTACAACTGGGAATAAGATGTAAGGTAAAATAAAGCGACAAATTGAAAAAGTGACTCAAGTTAATTAAATCACCAGGGCACTAGAAAGTAAACAATGGAAAAATATGGGGTAGACACATCCAGCAGTGGAGTCAAAACGGCTATTGTTGTTGTTGTTATTGATGATGATGATATACATACATATATATATTATGATATCAATTAGAAAAAAGAGAGAACATATATTATCTATTAATTCTATTATTCTTTATTGAAAATTTATAAATTTAATAAGTAAAACGCTCTCATTCATATTTAATTTTCTTTGGTACTGAAAAATATATTATATATAAAATATGGTATAAAAATATATTATAGACCACTGGAATGTAAGATTGATATTGACCATCTAGGTGGTCGAAGGCCAACTAGTATCGTGTAGTCTCATTAAATAAAGTAACAATTGTTTTTGAAGAAAGAAGATTATCTGCATTATCTCAGCATTATGTTTACTAAACATTAAGAAGAAAATGGTACAGTATTTCTTCATGGAACACACTCCTCTGATTTCTAGCGATGTGAGAAAATTTAGACTAACCATGCGTATATTTACAGTAAAGTATTTGGTAAATAGTGACAGCTAAGTAACAGGAATTAAAACAGACAAACTGTTTTGTATCATTTCACTACAGTTCATATTAAACACGCGAAGTACTGAAAAGTTATTGCGATATGCCGATAAGATTGACAAATATACTGCAAAATCTGCGTCTCAAATGGAACAGCATATTTCAAAATGATCCTCTGCAGTCTACAATGACGAGTTCACTGAACTTTCAATGTGACAAACTTTTTATACAAGTCCAGCAAACAATATGAAATTCATATAGAATAAATTTCGCAATTTAACAATTACAGTCAGATATTGGTGTAATAGAGCATTTTTGCAATTATTTAATTTGGTCGTTGTTGGAAACAAATTTATGAATATATACACATTTATGCCTTTTGTAATTTCTATTTTTTGTTTATGTGTAAAATTTGTAATAGAAAATGTATTTGTGTATTAAATGAAAATAGAAGAACTTCTTTAAAATGAAAATTAATTTAATTAAGATTCTGAGGCTAGATACTTAGTGATTTCAAACTTTTAATCAGAGAAATGTAAAGCAAAAACATTTTGATTTTCTTCTTAAGAATTAATATGAATAAATTAAATAAAGCGAAATCTACAGTAAAAAATTTAAAAATGCATACTGTTGCGCAAATCCAGATATTTTACATAAACCAAGCTGAGTTGCATTTAATTTTATTTATCTAAGAAATATTAAATACGAAATCTCTGAAGAAATCAAACGGAATAGGAGGCAATGATAGAAATAAAAATAAAACATTCTTTGTATAATATGATTCTATTGAGATTAACATATAATATGTGATTTAAATTATGTGGAGAAAGTACTATTTTACTTTTTTAAAAGTTCATTTGTATATTCGTATTATTTGACAATTTTCTAAATACATTTCATGTTCCAGATTAAGTACTAGAGTACGCAAGGAAATGATATATATTATATTAATACAATAATGCTATTCAGTCTTAATTAGAGTACTTTTTAAAGAAAAACTCTTTAGAAATTATGTCAATGGAAATTCATTTAAGACATATTAGTTATATTTACACTTTTTGTCCCTCAATTCTAAATGAATATGCTTTATAAGAAATTCAGCATTGTAAGCATAAATTTTAGACAAGAAAAAACATACCTTGAACAAAAATTATATTTCTCAAAATTTTATTACTAACATTTTCTAAAAGATTTATAGTCTGGAAAAGTTTTTCGCATTTGATAAGTCAATAAAATTTTTAGTCGCAGAAATCACATATTTTTAATAAAACAAATAATTTACCAAGTTATGCATTAATTTTTCGTATTGAAATCGATTTGGTAATAAAGTGTGTGGCGATATAAAAATGACATGTTAATGTGCATAAAATATAAGCACGTAATATTTTATATGTATATATTACGTTTTATAAGCGTATACATTTGAATACAATTTTATTAATAATTTATTTTCATGCAAGCATAGGAAAAACAACTTATTTTATGCTCTGTCTACAAAAAAAAAAACATATTTTAATGTTGTGAAATAAGCTACGCCATGCAGAGAAGAATATATAACATTTTTATACTTTGAACTTATTCTATACAAACATATACGTACATTTGCGTTATTCAATAAATGTTGAGATCTAAACATTTTTAATCTAATTTTAAGCTTATATAATTTCTGAAACTACCAAATCAATTGTTCTTGATTTTTTCTGAAAGTTGTTTTCATAATTTGTTTATATGGAAACTTTTACGAATAGCATATGTAACAAAACGTTATAATATTTCATGCACTACCATTTCTAATAAATTATTAATAAAATAGATTAAATATTTGAAAAATATGTTTTGCAAATTCAAATGATATCAGGAAATGTAGTAATTTTTAATAAGAAAGTAGCTTATTTATGAATTTGCGAGGAAATCAATAAGCATGAGAGAGAACGGGTGTTTATAATTAGATGCACAAAACATGAATGTGGAAAAACAGTAGGGAAATAACTAAATTACAAATTAATGGCATAGTTTCAGTAACGATAAATTTAAATGTGTAATATGGGAAATATAGGACTTTATAAAGAGTATTTCTTTTTTATTTATTGCACAATTTTCACTTTCTTTTAATATTCCAAATATTTCAACTGGCCTTAACAAATATAATTTTTATTACAATTTATACGGTTGTATAAACAAAGTTTTATCATTCAAATAATACTTGATTTTATAACATTTTACAATGTTTCCAGTAATAATAATTCACAAGAAAATAAACTCTGGTACTGCAATTCAACATATTTCTATACATTCGGCGATTTGTAGTAAGATAATATTATTTTTTATGGATTTTTTTTGTCTTTTAGAGAGCTTAAATGTTCTCCCTGTGTCGTGAAAGGAATATCTTCATAATCTCAGAACGTTTATATTCTATGTCATTTCTAACATTACATTTATTTCTTGCATTTTTTAAACACAATATTTTAAATTATGAAAATGCTATAAAAGTATGTTTATGTGTTGATACATTTGATACGTCAAACAATTCCAGGAATTCCATGCATATTTTTAGTTAACATTATTTAATGAGCAATGATTTATATATATATATATATATATATATATATATATATATATATGTGTGTGTGTGTGTGTGTGTGTGTAAATTTTCGCAATGTCATTTTATTATTTTATAGTCCAATAAAATGAAAAGTTGAAGGAATGAAATGAGGTATACAATAACGAGATATGAATGAATGACCTATCAGGTAATCATGTACAATCTTGCATGCACTGGAAAAAGTAAAGTATTTTTGTTTTAATTTGCTTCGAACTTGTATATAACGATTATAACGCAATATAACTTACACATATTTCCTATGGATCAATTATTATTATTCCAAAATGTAAGTGTATTTTCGTTATTTCGAAATGAAGAAATAATTTATTAGGGTTTAAGCTAATTTATTATATCAAAATCACAATACAACTTATGACATAATGAGATATTTTTAAAAATTAAACATATAAAATATTACATATATTTTATGTTTGTTATAAGTTTAATATATTACATAAATTCTGCGTTTCTTTTCTTATACACATTTCTAATTTAAAAGAGATTTCTGGAAAATTTTTCAAGGCAGTAATTTTTTTATTTCAAATTTAATAAAGAATAAAACAATTTATTCCAATTTAAAGTAGTTAATCAATCTAAGAGTTACGACGCTGTATTTGTAAGTCGGTTATGAATTTCAATATGTGGGAGAATATTGGAATAGGCAAAGTAGTAAAGTTCTTTGCGGTAAGAAATTAATACAGCTTCATACATATATACTACTAATATCAAAAAGTTCTGTGAGAGGATTTCCTTAAGGATTCCATTTTCTGGTATCATCATGTTAGGCACAACCACCGTTAAAGTACCCGTTTCTGCTACTATGCACTTTTCGTAACGCGAGAACATTCATTTGCTCAAAATATTTCTTGATGGATTTAGATAAAATTGCTTTCATTGCGACAGTCGAAATACCTATCTTATACTATACCTTAATCTTAGATGCTCTCTTTAACCGGGCGTCTTTTGCAACATATTTTCATTACACATTGCTCTCTCACCGAAAGGCTAATACTTGTGTTAGCAATCATGTTAGCTTCTATGATTTCTGCCAATGGTAGCAGATATTGATATTCGCACATTGTTTTTCAAACGTCATTTTTGTTTCAAGAACGCAAACGTCTACCGTTCACTGATATGCAATGTCTGGTTAATTTATGCTATGTGGATGTACTTCTTCTGCAACACGTAACACAACGCATGTGCTTGAAAACGACGGAAAGCTCGCCTCACCCTTCCAATCCGTTTGCAGATATCGGCACAGGTTTCTTACTTTTTGATCTTAGTAGTACGTTTACTGTCCTACTCGCACATACATGCAGCATAAGGTTACCAATCGTTAAAAAGTTTTTATACATTTCACGGAATTTGTAACTAAACCAGATGACTCGACCAGCGTAACCCGGGCCGTATTAATAACCTCAAATAAACTTCAAATTTAAATGATTTTATATCTTTAACTAGATTTTGTATAAATTTATATTTTTTAATGAAAAATTAGCGAAGTAATATTAATATTTAGTGGTAAATGCATTCATAAGAAGACATTTTATTGTTTTTTCGTGAATATAGTTTCATCGTTTAAAAAAATAGTTTTTGCAAGCCACGCCGAAAAACGCCGTTTTTTAGCGTTTACAACGAAATTCTTATATATATTTAAAATATGGATGTTTAGTTACTTTCAGCGTATAACAAAATACCCCGTGGGGTGCAAAGTTACCTTCGTTCGCGGTTTGTAAAAATATTTAAAATTTGTAATGTTGAAGGCCGATTGAACCGTTGATTAGAAGAATATCTTATGTTTAAATCTTTTTTTTTTTTTTTTTTTTTTTTTTTTTTTTATCAATACCTCTAAAATTGCGCCCTGGGGGAGTGTTGCCGTAAGACAGAAAACGTCTTCGGCGAAAACGACCCTTTTTGAAAAAAAAATTCAAAGAGTTAAAATGGTATATTTTTTCAAACTAATTACCGCGTTTAAGAGTTGCATGTACAAAATTTTAGAATATTTCTTCTTTTTTCCGTATCTGGAACAGTTAAGCAGCAGTGCATTAAGACAAAAGTCAAACAAAAATACAGCATTTAGTTCTTCTGTTACACGTTCTCTTCACAGAGCGCGTGGAAGGGCATGCGTGGACGCGCTTGCCGATTTCGTTCAGTTTTAATCAATATCTTGACTAATTATCGAAAAATTAAAAATCTGAGCATCCGGTGCATCAGGATATGCCATGGACTATCCTCATCCGAATTTGCAAATTTGCGGTAGATTTCGCTAGAAATCTCAGACACACACAGAGCGTGAAACTTTATTTTTGTCAGTATAGATTAATTTTGAGATTTAAACTAAGCCCACGCAGTAATAAAATTGACCATTAATAAGCATATACATTTGGAAGTCAGTGTTAAAAAATCAATATCAATAAACAATTGTTAAAAATTCTATTGCATGGAAATAGAGATATTCTGTAATTTAAAAATACAACTGAATGCAATATATTATTTTACATATGTCAACTAAAATATGCATTCAGAAATAGCGGCTTATTCTTAACTTAATGTTTAATCTAGCACTAGTCAAATCACCAAAAAGCTAACTGAAAACACCTTTTGCCCACAAAGCATTAAGTGGATTCGCTAAATAGCAACAGCCAAAAAAATATATATCATTCCCATTTTATTATTCCCGCCTTTCGTAAACCTGCTGCTGCCGCGTGAAAAAAAAAAAAAAATATCACACCACCGCTGTCCCGGCAACTCACTTCAAAATTTGTTTCGTCCAAGCATCTTACAAATAGTGTGACGTCATTTGCGTTAGACGTATTGAGGAAATTAAAAGAGTTTATTTTTTTGTTGATAATCCTAACATAGGAAATGAAACCAAAATGGTTCATGTATTGAAGTTGTTCAGGCAGATTCTGGCTATAACGGATAAAGAAATGAAACCAGCTGATTGTATCCTTTTTTTCCATAAAAATGGCTTTACTGACATGCAGGCCCCGATCAAGACTAATTGGGGCCCTGGGCAAAGATAAATTAGGGGGGCCCATTCTAATCGTTGCAACATTATTCAAATAGAACTGATGGTCAGTCATATGTGTATGTGTAATGCATAAACAATAATTTTGCACCTTGGATTTTAAATAGAAGAAAATTCTTAGCTCTGTGAAATCTAAATTAAGTTAATTAATTACCTTAATTAATAAAAATACTCTTTTTTTTAGTACAGAACAAAATTCTTTTATATAACTTTAGCAACTTGTTATATTACTTTAAGATGAATTTAATAACTTCAACTTATGGAGAGTTGGAATTGGAAAAAAAAGTAAATATTTTATAATTTAGTATATGGATTTGGGGGTCCATTGAAGTCTGGAGCCCCTGGGCAAGAGTCCCAATTTGCCCATGCGATAATAAGGGCCTGCTGACATGTTTCCCAATGTGACTTCTTTGCATGAATTTGTAGCAAAAATTCTGTTGTCTACAGTAGATTGTAAAAGTGGAATGAGTCTCATGAACAGGACTTTACAAATTTGATAAAATCTGGTAGCCAAAAAAAAATTCTGGTCATCAGAAATAATGTTTACCCCCCACCCCCACCCCCAACACCCACCCAACACATCTCCTATCATCGATTTTTAAAAAAGTCCAAATCAGTTTAGGAATTAATTGAAAAATAATAATAATAGGCATAGTTTAGATAGTTTAGAATTTTTAGTTACATAGTTCGGAATAGTTTCATAATTTAGATAAAAATAATACAAACCAAGTTTTCTAACAAAACTTAATAAAATTATGCATCTCTGAAAAACAATAAATACTGTAAAGGCTGAATCAATTGGCATGTCCAGGAAATGCTGATTTCTGAATGCTTGAAATGTGCGAATAGTTGCGTTCTACAAAATCTATATCTGATGAGGAAGGCATCGATGAAATAGCGAAGCTGGAAAACATTTTTTTGCCTATTTTTCTGTCGAAGTCATTCAAAAAATTCTGATTTTTTTATTTTAAAATTTGCAGATTAAACAACTTTGTCGCCAGATGAAAAAGCTTGATCGCCAGTGGCGACTAAATCTCGAAGGGCCAATCTTACAGGGTGATATACTGTTTGTATATTGCATAATTAGAAATAATACTCATTTGTATGGAAATTTTGTATAAATATATATTTTTTTCCTTGGCTAAACCTATTTTTATTTGGCCAACAGTTATTGGTTGCAATTAGCCAAAAAGCTACAAATCTTTTTTTCCTAGATTAAACTCTATAATTAAATACCTTAATTTAATGCTTCTATTAAGTGTCACCTTAAACAGAAAAAAATATATGTTTCAGATATTATGAGAAAAATATAAATAATATAAAATATAAAATAAATATAATATAAAATATAAAATATAAATAATATAAAATATAAAATATAAATAATATAAAATATAAAATATAAATAATATAAAATATAAAATATAAATAATATAATAATATAAATAAAAAGTGCACATTTTTAGTGTTTCGTAACAAAAATGATTAGGAACAAATACATAATTAATGAGAAAAAATTTGTCATTTTGAAATTTTTGCTTAAAATTGAATTGTTAAAATATCCACTTATAAAATTACTCACTTCCTTTCCCATAATCCCTATTAACTTCCACATTTATTTGTCACTCTAATATAAGTATCACTAAAGGTTAATATTTTAAACATTTCAAAATTGATGACTTTTTTTATTTCTTATCACAATTAGTCCTTATTTATTTTAAATTGTATTGAATTGGACTTTTAAATTGAGACCGACTATTATTAAGTCCAATGCATTTAAATAACTTGAATATTTTTAATACAAAATACGTCAATACATAATTTATTGAGAAATACATATTATGTTTTAAGAGTTAATTTAAAATACATTAACAATAAAGGAACAATCATTAGTGAACCAATTGTTTTTATAGGATTATATAATCTGAATGATTCAGTTGTATTTTAATAGGTTTCTTAGTATTGTGTATTAGCATATAGAAATGTGCCCAATTGACTATTATACAATAAATTAAGATAACAATTCAATAGTTTATTAAGGGGACAGGTAACCTTTAAAGTGTCAGAAATTTGAAAAAAAATATTAGCTTATTATTAAATATGATTCTTTAGGAACAATTTAAAATAAACCCCATGCAAAAATTCACTTTAGAAGTGGAGTTACGTCTAAAACAGTCTAAGCTTTTTAACACTTTCCAACCTAGTTGAAAAGTGTTTATGACTTTGGTTTGTCTGCCATATGGCCGTCTGCCGTCTGGCCGTATGGCCGTCTGGCCGTATGGCCGTCTGGCCGTATGGCCGTCTGGCGTCTGGCCGTCTGGCCGTGCTCTAACTCCCGTAAATATGCTCGGATTGCTCTGCAATTTTTATATGTTATTGTCGTTATCGATAGCATGTTCCCTATTTCAACGGAAGTGTGTAGCACTTGTAGTTTTTTTACAGGGACACTCAAAAGAATTCCGTTACATTACGATCTATGGGGAAAAATCATTTGCGGTTTATTTTAATGATGTTACGCAATCTTAAACACATTGTAATTGATATATATCATTAAGGTGCATTACAAGAAGCTTAATATGGAATAGGGTGTGCATAGCACTTACAGTTACTTTACAGGGACAGTCAAAAGAATTCCGTTACATTACGTCTATAGAGAAAAATCGTCTGCGGTTTATTTAAATAATGTTTCACTATTTTAAAGGCATTGAAATTTATATATATCACTAAGGTGCATTACAAGAGGCTTACTACAGAATATTGTTTGTATAGCAGTCATCGTTCATTTACAGGGACACACAAAAGAAATCTCTACTGTCTGTTAACAATAATTCCTGGAAGTGCGTTTTAAGTTACTGAGCGCGATTGTAAATTTAACTCACTTTTTGTCTATTACATTGTGTGTTTAAATTCTGTAGATCATATACAGGGAAGTACAAAAGTTCGCGAACACATATCCGTTTATTGACAAACTCCAGAATTAGAATTTTAAACTGTGCTACGCGTTTCCTAACTGAACTAAAATTTAGCATCCTATGTATATGTATACAAATTTATAGATCATACACAGGGCTGAATAAAAGTATTCGAATATTTTTCCGAATATTGTATATGTTGGAAATTCCTGAAATTATGTTTTTAAATATGTTATGCGTTTTCAAAATTGTTTACTTAGATGCTATCTTTCAGCTTATTAAACGGTATGATTTGTAAAATTATTTTGGAAGCGTTGGTAAGTGTTACATAATCTATGCTTGACGCATGATTTTTCGTTCTTGTTTTATATGATGAAGGGACAGTTTGATCTTTGAAGTCAATTTTCTCAAAACGACGATTTTGTCCATTGCGCGCATGATTTAAGAAAAATGGTTGCTTAGAATTTCATGAAATTTTGACTGAAAGTCTTAACCAGGCAGATGCATAAAATGACCATTATGTTTCTCAAGTAACAAGTTTAGAATTTATGACTACTTTTGTAGTAAAAAAAAAGTCGATATTTCGAATTTCTCTAAAAAGAAAAAAAAAATTCTCAAGATCTACACATTTTATTTTTTTCATCGTAGGTCATTTTGAGAACACATTATATATGTACTCATTAAAAAGATTTGGTTGGTTTTAGCAATTCAAATATGAAAAATCATGCGCGCAGTACATGCAAGAATAACTCTTTCGTAAAAAATTATTATATTTTAAAATAAATTTAAAAGCTTTATTTGAATGTATACATTTTTGGAGAATTTTAATTTATAAAATAAACCTTTATTAATATGCATTTTAAATTTTATAATTCAAAGTCAAATAGTTACGGAGTTATGGTAATTCTTATAGAGGTCCTTTTTTCATGTATTTTGTGAGTGGAAAGGTTACCTGACACCTTAACAATACATACTAAGAATGAACTTCGAAAAATATGCAAACAGATTTGTATTGTATTAGATTTTTTTTTTTTTTTTGCGGGGGGGGGGGGGGTTACAAAAATATAACCATTTGCTTAGAAAATGTCACATGATGAAAAATAATACAATATCTCTGAGAATAAGTTGTGATACACGAGCTGAAGCACAACCTCTTTCTTAATCGGTATAAATAAATAAAGTAAATAAAATAAATACTAATCAGGAAAAGTGCGTTTGAGATTTCTTAGCAAAAATAATTGAATAATTTACAATGATAAGTCAGAAATGGTTCAGTTCGAATAATGTTATAAGAACGTTTTTAAGCGCGCATGTGTAAAACACGTATTTTTACGTAAATTAAATAAAAACAGTAAATATATTTTAGTCATTAATCTTAAGTATAACTTCTTAAAATGTGCAATTTTCATATGTACTGATAACTTGACTACTTATGTTCAGAATTGAAAAAAAATGTATACTGTCGAGGGGGATCCACGAACAAGGGGTAATGGAGATAATAATATATGTCTTTAATTATGATTTTTTTTATTAATTGCCAGATTAATTATTAATTAATATTGAAAAAATATACTTAAAAGTTATGCATGCACGTTTTGTTTGGGTTGTTACAGAGCATAGGTGAAAACAATTTTTATTAAAATGGAAACTCTAATACATTTTTACACTTTATACATATATATATTTAGATGACTCACTAACAAAACAAAAAAGCATATTTATATGAAAAATATTAATAATGTTTATAAACTAGTCATTGGGGGTCTCCGTAATACTTACCTATCATGGATATGCATAATATTAAATATGAAAATAAAACATGTGTAAACTATCTATAAAATGCATTGCAATTCGAATAAAATCGTGGCTTGATGACGTCATAAACTTTAAATCGAGGCTAACGAAAAAGAAAGGCTACCGCGGTGCTTTACGCGTATCTTTTTTTACAGACCGCGGGAGTCACGTGATACTCGAATCCACCAATGCAGGTGTACGAAAAGAGCATCACGTCACACTAGCGGTCTGTAAAAAAAGATAAGTGGAATGCACCACGGTAGCCTGTTTTTTTTCGTTAGCCTCGCTTTAAATGCTCTATTACTGCATTGCTTAAAAGAAACATACTTATTACTCCAAAATCGATAATCATTTTAACTAACGGTTTACTGCGTTGGATTAAGCGTCTTATTTCCAATTAAAATATATCTTTGAATTACAATTTGAATGAAATACAGGGTCACGAAAAATCGAAGAGTGTGGAAAATAAGATTCCAAATATCTTGGGTGCTAATTATTTGATCAACTTCCTTCTTTATGTAAAATTTGGGGGGTTTTTTTTGTCTTAAAATAAACTCCTTAAAATAAACATTTTTGAAAATCTTTATATACCATTTATCAGAATGAATATTTCGAGAGTCCAAAAAAAAAATAGTTCTGAATAATCGAGGTTACTAAAATTCAATAAGTTTCTTCCCATTATTACATACTAAGTACAAACCAAATTTCAAGTCTGTATCTCAATTTGTTCGGGAGATAGAGCGTTTACAGACACACACCAGACAAGCACACAGACACACAGACAGACGGACGACATTTCTTTTTTCTAAAAATATGTTTTTCGGAATCTCCAGGGTTTGAAACATGTAAATCTGTCATTTTTCTTTTCGATTTTCAAAACGATTACAAGACTCACCCTATACTACGTATGATGGGTAAGTATTAAAGTATTAAAATTTATAAAAAGCGATACTTTCACAGTAGCTACACGTCAGGAGTTAACAGTCGAATAAATCAAATATTTCGCTACTTACAGGATCATTTTGATTCTGATCATTTCAATTGTTTAAACACGTAGTTTGATTTCATGTCTGTTAAATTTGTATTGTGTTGTTATTATTTTATTATATTATTTAATTATTGATGAAGTTTTGATTTTGTTAAGGAACATTAGTCAAGAACAAATTTTTAACTTTTTATGCATTTTTAATAGTTTTTTTTTCTGTTAACACTTTGTAATCGGGCTGCATGTGATAGAGATTAAAATAAAATTCATATTTGAAAAGTATTTCAAAAGATAGAATAATCAATAAATGGAGATACATTTTCTCGCAACAAATTATTATTATTTTTTAAGAATTATTTGTTTTCTGTTCGACGGTGTAAAAATTTAAATTGTGCAATGTTTAGAAGTTAAAATTTGCAGTAATATTGAAATTATTGGTCAGTTATTGCCACCGTCATTATGATATCAACATTTCTCACGGACATCTCTTTGCTTTATAATTTACATGTGTAAGTTTTTGTTCAAGTTATACATAATAAATGGGTGTTTATATTTAACATTGATTGAGTTATTTTTTTTTTACTTTTATCTATCTAAATTAAAAGTAAAATACGATGACAACTTTTATTGTAATAATTTGTTTCATGAGTAACATAGCTATGGAAAACAAATGCAGTATTGCTCTTGAACATTTAAACTTGGGTTTAATTTTAACTTAATAAATAACCGTTTTTAGCAAAATAAATTACATAGAATTATAAGAACTTCATACGAAATTAAACGGCACGTTTTTTCTCTTGCATTAATAAGAACTATTGTTATAGACTTCATTCGATTTTTTTTATGTACTGTACTAATATTGCGGAAGGTAGCGTCATATTTTTGTAACCAATTTTAGCTTCGATGATTTTGGCATGTATGACACATTAGATGGTGCAGCTAACGAACGTTCCTGTCAGCTGGCGCACAAAGGGGAACCGACGAGGGTTTTGCCCTTTAAACAACGCATATTCCATTGCACTTTGAATCTATTTAAAATTGCTGAGGGATGCGTGACGCAGCTATGGCAATAAACTTGACTTTGGTGAGCCAGCTGCCTGGCAATTGGGTTATATGCTTCATCTTACCTGTCATATATATACGAATAACGCCAAATTTTTTTGCAAAATATGCGGTAATCTCTTGCTAAAAAATGAACAAGAAACATAATTAAAGTTAGAATACACCTTAAAAGCCAGCTAAAATGCAAAAGATTATCACAGATTTTCATCTTTATTTTAGCCACTTTATTGAGTCTAGTTCACTCCACTGACTTAGTATTTGTCGTTCTGAATAAGTGATATTCTTATTCTCCTGATATGATATAATCCAAGTTCTTTTAATGACATAAAGTAATAATAATACCACATTTTATTAACATTATTTGAAAGTATGTTTTAGACTTCGCTAGAAAGGGAATTGTTCATATCGTTTGAATAACCAGAATATTCAAACAGATTTAATTTAAAATTTATTAAATAACTACTGATGTATTAATATTTTCGGTTTGCTTCCCATTAAGTTATCATTTTAAATTTGACCTGTTTATTACAAGCCTTCATTTGTCTATTTTTAAACAAATGATGTAAATTTTGTGATTTTGAAGAGAATATCTGAAAGGCATATAAATATAATCAGTATTTCCTTCAATCATTATTCAGTAAAATAATTACTTATTTGAAATATTTCACCAGAGCGAGGGAATAAATATATATATCTATCTAAAGAAACAGCTTTAGTTCGGAAATGATGATGTGGTACACATACAAGTATTTTATTTCAGGAAATTCGCTTTACTTAGCCAAAGGTTATTGCAGCAGGAAATGATTACTACAAGGAAATTACTTTATCATGAATAACAAAAAATCAATTTATTATATGCAATATATAATACATGAATATTTCTTTTCCAATCGTCATATATTTATACAATTTACGTACACTCTCCAACGCACAATAAAGCTGCTGAATTTGCAATAGATTGTACGACATTTAAAAACTACCTTAGAATGAACTTTACTCTTTAGATTGCTAAAAAAGAAATATATTTTTTAATATAAATGTTTTATAAATGTAGCAAATAATACTATTTTCCTAGCTATTAAAACTTTTTAAATTCATAACATTTATGTTTTATTTGATAACGGCGAAATAATGTTTTAAATAAACAAACAACAGGAACAAAAAAAAAAAATAAAGCTATCTGAAGATGATATCTATGCACCATCGAGGTGACTAATAATAAATAAGTTTATTTTAAAAAACAAACTCATAAAAAATCGTCGAAAATTTACACATTACTTCAATATCGACATATGCCATATCAATATGTTTACATATACGCGACATATACGTTTAAATATATCTTAACAGTTTACATCCATCTTATATCTTATACTATATACACATACTTGTATGGAGAAAAATTCAAAACATATAATAGATACAATGAACTATTTTTTTAAATATAGTTATAATACTTCGACGATAACTTGGCCGATAAAAACGTAAAATCAGGCGATTTTATTCATAATTTAAGATGATATGCTACCAGCAGCATCTCGCTTTTAGCTAAATCATGCATACGTGTGTCTGTAATGAACTTTCTCTGCAATTAAAATTGTCAAATCTAATTCACACGAGGGGAATATAATAGCGAATAAGGCGCAATCTTCCGTAATATTTCTTTAAGTAAAATTTTTAAAAAATACATTACACCAGAACTGCCAAGTCTCCGGCTTTTTGGATACCAGTATTTTAGAACAGAAAATGTTGTTTTATTTAATTGTAGCTTTCTGTGATTTGAAAGAACAAAATTTTTCTCTAAAAAAGTCCTGGTGTGCAAAAAGTCGGAGACTTGGCAACTTTGCATTATATCTATGCGTTTGCAGCTTCTTCGAGATGAAGATAATACAAACATAATCACTAACGGTTTATTCTTTACACAAAAACGATTTATTTTAACACTGCACAGCATCACCGGAACTTTATTGAGGAATTATATGTAGCTGGCTTCCCAAAAGCGATAGCTGAAATAAATACTCTTTTTCTAATTTCAAACATTCCTGATCAAGCTTCAAGCATCTACCCGCAAGGAAAGTTCCTGTGTTTATTTACGATGTTTATAGTGGATGGCTCTGAACATAAATGGCACGATGTGTATCTCTGGTAAGCAAAAATCAGCCTGAGACTTATTAAAATTAGATAAAAATCTTCATTACTCTCCTTAAAAATTCACTACAAGATAATAAAAAAAAAAACGTGGACAAAATTACATTGTAGATCAGTCGTACAATAAGGATAAAAAACACATTGGAACAGAGGGTCGTAAACGCCTGTAGAGGGCGCTAGAGCCACGCGAAGGCGTTGCGATACAAACACGAACTGACCAAATGGAGATTGTCTTCATTCGAGCCGTGGATGCGTTGTGAGTAACATGGCTAGTTAAACGTACCGCGAAATGGCTGACCTGCAATTAATTTACGGCATGGCCAACTGCAATGGATGAGAAGCCTTGCGAATGTATCATGAGAAATATCCTGGTAGAAAGGTGCCTAACCGCTCATTCTTTGCCACTCTGACGACTCTGCCACTCTATCGACGATTGTGTGAAACCGGTTCGTTTGACGTGCACAAGTCGGATGCTGGCCGCCAACGAATTACTCGGACGGTTGATGCTGAAGAAAGAGTTGTTCAAGAACTCCAGAGTAATCCTTCAACAATTACAGGAGTTGTATCTCGAGCGACCCATATCCCTTAAGCTACTGTCTGGCGCATTGTACACGATAAATGACTACATCCTTATCATTTACAACGCGTCCAGATACTAGAACCGAGTAACTACAACAATCGTATGGATTTTGCGCGGTGTTTTTTGCAAGAAACTGCTGCAGACCGACACTTCGCAGCAAGTGTTCTCTTTGCGGATGAGGCTGCGTTCTTATTAGAGGGTGTGATGAGTTTTCACAACTTACATACGTGGGCGGATTATCAGACTTAGGACCCCAGTATACCTCCCATGTTTACGATATTTTCAATGATTCCCTTGGCATAAAAATACGTCACAGTTCCGTTTCACACCCTGCTAGCAACAGTATTTCTGAGCGTATAAATACCTCAATTAAATACTCTGTAACTACACTTCTACAAGAAGGACACTCGTTTGAAAATGCTTTACATATTCACAAGTCACTTTACAATGGTTCTAAACACTCCTCTACACTATTTTCTCCTAACCTACTACATTTTGGTAGAGAACTTTCTTTAATTTCTGACACTTATGACCAGTGTAGTAATCAACCTTTCCTAGATAAACATATTGAAGTACATAAATTACTAGATGATCTAAATAAAATTTATGACAAGGCTTATGCCAACATCAAATCAGCTCAAGATAAAAGATATCAAATATATGGTCGTAAAGCAAAATTAAGAAACATTTGTTTAAAAGATATAGTTTACTTAAAATCCGTTGATAAATTTAAACCTCGATATACCGGACCATATATTGTAATATATAAACATTCTCCTGTTTCATTCTCAATTAAAAGATTGTATGCTCATGATGATACAGCATTTCGTGTGCATATTGATAGACTGACTACTTATAGCACCACCTCGATATGGACATTTATTTGATCCTTCAAGTCATGCCATTAATAATAATAATACTCCTTTTCATTTTGAACCTCGTTATAATTTGAGAAAAAGATAATTTATTTTCAACTTTCAATGATTTAGTAAATAATATGTACATTGATACTTAGTGCTCAATGGGTGTACAACATTGAGTGTATGTTGCGCATAACTGATCTTTAACAACATTGTGGCTGGTCCATGATTTTACTGTTTTCAAAGATCATTTGTGAACAATATTTTGTGTCTTTTTACATTTTGTTCATCTTATTTCCCTTTATTTTATAGCCATATCATAATTGTATCACATTTATCTACATATACAAGTTCTTATAAATTTTAACATTCATAATATAGGAACATGTAAATTTCACATGCAATATTTTATAGGATTTTTTTTCCCTTTCGTTAATAACAAATAATAGCTTATAAAATGGACTTAACTTCTCAACATCACACATGACTTGAATATATTTTACTCGATTATGTCATTTAGTCTCTCAACACTCTAGGATTGTCTACCTCTTTTTGATATATAAGATATATATCCAGTTTCTTTTTTATTATTATTAATTATTGCCCTCAGAAGTTGTGGCCCGTTCAAAATTGTTGCCCTAAGGTCCCACACTTCATTGTGCTGAGAGACAACCCAGAATTGGTACGCCAATTTTTTTTTCTTGATACCAAAATAATTTTATATGATTTGTCGAAACGTGCTCCTGTTGAACACCAGTGCGGTCTTCATGAGGAGCAAGGGGTCCATGTTGTGGTCAAAAAGCTACAATATGGGCTCTCAACTCACTCCCTCTACACCTAGGACAAAGGTATTAAATTGGCGTCATTATACTTGTATTTGTTACAAGAATAAGGGCGGACACTTTTTTGCGGGCGTGCAATTGCATCCCTTTTTTTTCCAGTCCTGTGCTTCGGCACGAATCTTAACATTTTTTTTCACTGCATATAAACTCATGCACTTCATTTTCATTTTTTTTCATGTAACATCTTTGTTACATTATGTATTTAGTAACATTGTGTATGTGTATTTCTTGTTGCTTGCATTTGTGATTTATATAAATTTGCATAATCAGATAAAGATCCTAGCTGGATCAAAAATGCTTGAAAATGAGAAATGTTTGCATACTTTCTCATATGTTTATCGTCATGACAAATAAATTAAGTACTGGTACCAGTCACACAAGAAGTCGAACAATTTTATAACTAATTACACAAAAAGTCAAGCAATTTCGAAATAGTCATGCAAGGCCAAATCAATCAAGGCAAACAAACTTTAGATGACTAATTAAACAGGACGTCCTGCAAAACAAAAAAGTAACGACTTGTGGACTGATTAACGGACTATTGAACACAAGTTATAAAGAATTGCTATGATACAATTAGATTTTAAAAAAATCTCTGCTGTTATATCTTTCTCAATGTTTATCCTTTACTTATGAACTGAATATATGTGCTTAAGAAGAGACACGATACTTGTTTTTACAGCTGTACTGTACCATTACAGCTGTTCCTGGTTTGTGGGGTGATTATATATGACAGCAATCTGTCATATATATAAATGTTTTCTTACATTTTACTTATTTAAATCAAACCCCTCTTAATTTTAAAAGCTTTCCATATTCATCCGTTTCCCTGTATATTAATAATCCTTTTTCTCTCTGTTTTATTTTCATAATATCTCAGCAGTAATCTAAATGTTAAGTTATACGAATTCATTTCTAGTTCAATAAATAATTCTTTTCATTTAAGCATCCCTTTTTCCGTTACAATAATTGAATAAATAAAAGGTAAATAGTAGTTTTCTACATCACAGTTATATATCAAGATTTATTGCAAAAAGGAAATTAAGAACTTTATTTATTACTTTTAAATCTATTTTTTTATAATTATCCTTATTGTTCATAAAACAATCCACATGTAATTCATTTTCACTCTTTATTCATTTAACCTTGAATTGCATCTCTGAATGTAATCAAATTATAGCAATATGCATATAAAATACATATACCTATTTATAGCTTCTAAAATAAACATGATAACAATTATTCTTTTGATCTCTCATAAATAATCCAAAAGTAATTTAACTTCTATTTCAGAATCATTAATCTTGCAAATGTTGACAGTTCAAATTACAGCAATAAATTATATCCAATAAATATACCTTCATCTCATTTAAAACAACGTTTTCCTTTTCTAACTGTCAAATAGATTATCCTTAATATATGTTTTTTTTTTATGTTTGCTTACTCAGAAAAATAACGGTTGTTCTTGCTTTACTCTCAGTAGCATCTTCCAATCAAAATAATGGGTGATGATATCAATTGCTAAATTTAGATCAACATGTCCAAATATGGTAACGTTTCTGGCTCTGAGGCAAATAATTATTTTAATTTACTGAAAATTCCATACCCAGCCAAAAGTATCTTGTCTTTTCGAATTCTAACGCCAAAATAATGTATTGAGTAATGTGTTTTGGCACCAATTTTGTTCGCCAAGTAATGTAAATCTCTGGCAATAATGTTATGTGACCACTCACTCTCTCCTTGAATACTCACTGTGTGAGTTGCTTCTTCTGCTGGCTCCTGCTAAGAGACACCTCTCCTATATTATACTATATGATCATGGAAAAATTAATAAAAGCATTGAATGTCTATTTATGGAGTTTTTTTTAATTGAAATTACGGAACCTGGAGAATATTTATATAATTTAAAAGACTCTCTTCGCCCTCAACAATTCACCACGTCACAGGAGCTCCTGCTCATTTCAGCACAGGCGTCCCTGTAGGCGCCTGCAGGCGCACCTGCAGGCTACTTTTCCTGGCGGCTGGATTGGTCGCGGTGGACCAATCGCATGGCCACCACGATCACCAGACCTGTCTCCCTTGGATTTTTCTTGTGGCGATTTTTAAAAGGACTTGTGTATGAAACACATGTTGTAACGCCGGAAAACTTGGTAGGAAGAATCGTTGTTGCAGCAGGATGGGTTCGAGATACACCTGGTATCTTTGAGAAGGTGCGCCGTTCCATGCAACGTAGATGCCAGGCATGTCTCGATGCATCTCGAAAAAACTTTGAGCATCTGCTGTTGGCTCAACATTTGGCTTGCATTGGTCGCATTTGAGTTAGCAATTATCAATAAAATGATCTGTGATGGTTTTGTTTCTTCTCTTTGTGTTAAGTATTACTTTAGACGCCCTGTAGCGGCTTCGGATCGCAGTTCCGACCCTCTGTTCCTACGCGATTTTTGATCCTTACTGTATGACTGATCTACCATGTCATTTTGTCCACTTTTTTTAATCATATTAATTTTTTATTTAGCTATGTTCACCAAAGCACCAGATATTACTGAATTGTATTGCGATATTTCGTTATAATCAAACAAGGGAATATCTAGTTAAAAGAATATCTAGAAAAGAAAATATAAAATTTTATAAGATAGTATTACTCACAGATAATAATTAAGGAAATTTACTTTAAAAAATTCTTCTATAATTTTTATTTAAAGGCATTTAATAAAAATTTAAATTCGGCTATCGTTATTTAGATTTTTAGTTAATTCAAACGTGATAAATATGATTTTCGTACAATGTAAAATTAAAAATAAATTTACTAAAATAATAACTGAAATTGAATGGAAAGTTTTCCTTACATAGATAGATGATAAGCTATAAATTAATTTCACCAAAAACGACATAGTCTATTTCTTACATTTTCACTTATCTCACATTTTATTTGTTTTAAGAGAATATGTTTTAAAAGGTCATTTATTTGAAAAATATTTCTATGCGCTTATAGAAAGAGATTTTAGACATTCTTCAGTATAAAAAAAGAAGCATATTTAAAATTAAAACAACTGTTTAAGAGTTCTCTGTGAAAACTTAGGTTCTGTTTTATATTAAAACGTATTTAATTGTAAAAAATGGGAGAAACAGTTTCATTTATTTGTAAATATCTGCAACAATAACAGGTATAATACTTTCACATCTGCTTCCCTGCATATTAATTTCATATCTTTCTTAATATTTTTATTTCAAATATATAATATTATTATCTTTAAAGTTTTTGTAATTAAATTATTTTCCTTGATAAGTAAAATGTTAAGTTACAAAAATTCCCTAGTAAAATGTCTTAATTAAATTACAGTTAAATATATAAATGCATATAAACATGAGAGTATCTGGCAATAAATATAAAATGTTGATGCGTAACAAAGCATATTAACAAATAAATATTATACTTCAAAACATATATTGCTTAAATTGATTTTTAAAAATATATTCTGTGAATGGAAATATCTTTCATTTATGTGTAAGACTGCAATTGTTATGGAAGGAAAACTAATTTACGTTAAGAGAAAATCGCAGTCTAACATTATTTTTTATTGCTTGTACATCTCTACTAATAAATTTATATGAAATGCACTTTTTCCAAAGAATGTTTTTAATAAATATTTCAAATTTAAAACATGTTTATATTTCTTTTATCAATACTTATTTGTTACTAAAGTTATTTATTATTGGTGATCCATTCTGCATTCCCATTTTCCCAAATATAATTGCAGCGTGCAGCATATATAATTCTTTCTATTCGCATATGGTATTTATAATCTAATGGAAGTAATTGTGTGCACTGTATTTCAATAATAGTATACTTTGTTATTTTCATCGAAAAACAATTTTTTATCGATAAAGTAGAATTTATTGTTCTTAAATACCAAGAAAATATCTAGGTCAACTACCTAGGAAAAAAAGGGAGATTTTGAAATACATTTTAATGACGTTATAATATTTGAAACTGTTTGAATAATTTAAATATTAAAAATTGATTTTCTGTATCACATTCTGTATAGAGGAAATGTGCGCAGAAGCTATATATTGTGGAACTTAGCAGGGAATTCATTTTTTCCGTCTATGGGCAGTATTTATGTAAAATAATTTTTTATAATATCCTTATTTTTCAAAAGCGTATAATTTTGTATACGTTATTTATTCAAACTAGAATATGTGTCTGTTTGGTAATAATGTATAAAGCAATAATATCGTATTTATCCGAGGACGAATATAATTTCAACTCGTGAAGTTTTTCTTGCATTTATTCGTGTCTCTGAATGAATCAAGAAAAAAAAAAGAAAACGACAGAGCGAGAAAATAAAATTAAATTCGTGTATGAATTTAAAGCAAAATGTTGCAATTAAAACAAAAGATGTTATAGCAAATCGAAAAAAAAAATTGATTAAAAACAATTTTTTTCTTTAAAAAAATTATAAAAACTTTATTTTCCTTTGAATGATACTGCCATCAAAAATTTAGAAAAATATTTAAATCATAAGCATAGATAATATATTTAAACCTTTTTTACTAAAATAGCAAACCTTTTAATACTCTATTAAGTAATTTTAAGCAACTGAGATATACATTATAAAATTTTCAAGCCAAGAAAGACATAGGGAGAACAAATACATATATACATATGGATTTTAGAAAATTAATTTTTTTATAAACCTCCTTTTGCATGATTTGAGTTTTTTTATCACTACCAAATTTTAAAAAATCAAAACGCTGTTTTTTGTGATATAATATCACATATTTGCGTGAGTTTAATTAATAGTGGAAAATCATATCGAGGTGATCCCGGGTATTTTAATATGTATTTAAAATATGACATATTTTAAGAAATTGTTATAATCCATATGTAATACGTTCCCTAAAACTAAAATATATCTAAGTATATAACTATATATAGATATGCTTTGGAAACTGAATGAATGGCGGCTTATCAATCTCACAGGCTTATATGAAGACGTTCACTTAATTATTGGATCATAAAATTTCATAGTTTCATTCCTCATAGTTTACTTCATAGTTCAATAAACAGCAAAAAACTTTTTTTTCATGATATCGCTATTTGCGCGTGTACAAACATAAATTTTTGTTCCGTAGAAAAAGTTGGCAGTTCCGTTGAATATCTAAAATATTCTATCAAACATTTAAAAAAAAATTATCAACCAGTTAACTAAAACAGATACAGTCGAACCCGCAGACATGTTTGAAGGGACTAGACAAAAATCTTGTATTAAGCTGGATTGCGTATTAAACGTGATTTGTATAATGTTCCAGGAACTGAGCTTATTTAAGCATGTAATCGTCTAAATGAACTTTAGAGTTTTCGCTTGTATCTTTACGGTCGAAAATAGTGTCTTATACGCATATTTAGATTAAAACTTAACTGTATTCAAGTTTAATTCATTGTGTTTGTCTACGGCCGACTAAAAAAATTTATGTGAAAAAAATATGAATTGAAATAAGACTTTAACATGTACGTTAAAACCAAAAATAAAGGAACAAAAGTCTTTTTCCTGCTAGACTAAGTTCTTCAACACAACAAAAAATATTAATTAACACTTTGCAGAACAACCCAGTTATTGAAATCATATTTATTACTTCTGATATTGAGTAACGTTTCCTATTATTTTAAGACTATTCTCCATATAAACAGACCTTTCTGAAACTCGACAACACAATAAGAGGAGACCACTTGACTCGATGAAGCTCGTTGTGTAACTCACCGGACATGAACAAAACAGGAGAAGGCAGGAATGAGAAAAAAAAGTAATGAAGAAATAGAATTGAAATCGAAAAAAGTTTTTCTTTCTCTTCAAATGCGTTTAAGAGAACGAAAAACAAATTATTTCTCTTCAAATGGTTTTAAGAGCACACAGTACTAGGAAGGCTGTATTTAATACAGTGTACGAGAAGAAAAAAAACAAAAATTGGCAACATACACTGCGCAACAAAAGAAGAATAAATAATAAAAATTGTCCGAAATTCGTCAATTCGTCTATCTTTTCTTCAATAATAATAACAAAAAAAATACGAAGCGAGAAACAAGGAATTTTAGGACGAGGGATCAAAGACGAGTTCAAGTATTGATAATTTAGTGAGATTTTTTAAAATTATTATTCAAGTATCTACCACTGTTTCTGATTAGTAATATTTGCCTCAATTAATCTATATAGTCAATTAATCATTCAATAAGCCGAATATTACTATTAAGAAATAGTGGTAGATATCTGAATAAAAATCCCATTAAACTGACAACACTGGAGAAGTGAGAATAAATTCACATCTTGATCTATGATTTCGCGTATTAAGCGAGATTTTTTTTCCTCAACAGACAGAAAATTTATCGCGTATTAAGCGGCATAGCGTAATAACTGTTCTCGTGCTAAACGTGATATTTTTGCATTAGTCTTATGGCCGATGTTCATGAAACCGAGATAATCCGCGTATAAAGCGGGATCGCGTATTAACCGTGAGTGTCTTAACAGGGTTCGACTGTTGTATATTTGTAACATATTCAGTTGTCCAAGGAAAATAAAACAGCGCCTTTGAAATCTGCCGCAAATCATCGTATATTAATATCACTGGTACCAATCGATTAGTGATAAGATTTACTAATATATGTTATATTTAAATATTGTTTAGAGAGATTACATTAAAATTCTGTATACTACATCATGTTTTTGACATCATATTTGGATTCTGCGTTATTAACTTTTGACTTCGGATACCAAACTGGAAATCATTTGGTCAAGTAGTTTAGAAATTATATAAAAAAAAAAAAAAAATGGGAAAGCTATTTCCGCCACGTAGTTTTTTCGTTATGCTTAAACAAAATAAATCCGCAATGCAATCTGATTTGTAACGATTATGATTAGAATTATGAGTGAATTTAGCATTAAGAGTCCCAAACTATACTACGTCATAATTCTCAAACTGCGTGACGGAATGACTTCCTGTTTGATATCCGAAGGTAAATAATCATGACGTCAAAATTAGGTATAATACTTAAAATTTGAAATTTCGTAGGCCCCCTAAGGAAATTTAAGTATAGTATTAATTAGTAGACGTTATGATCAATTGATTGGTATTTCCAACATTTTTATACTATCGCTTGCGGCTCAATTAAGAAGAGGGATTTCTTTCATTTACCATTTTTAGACCAATACGCATTATAAAAATTTATACGACATATTTCGAAAATGTAATTTGAGAAAATGATAAAGGGTTCAATAATGAAATAAAGGATATAATGCAAAATAATAAACAGATTTATTTTTTTTTAATTTAGGAAATATTTGTCTTTTAAAGTCATAATTGTAATTACAAAAAAAAAAAAAAAAAAGTTTTTCCCTGTATTACTTTAAATATGATAATTAATAAGAGAGTGTAAGATTTTTTTAATCCATCCATTTTTTTTGTTAATTTTGTATTATAACAATTAAAAAAAATCATTCAAAATTTAAAATCTTATTAATATGCGACTCATATTTTGAAAGTTGTCAGTTTTTGAAATTTGTCAGTTTTATTCTATATGTGGAGTCGTGATGCGTTGATGAATTTATTTCATTAAGTTTCTAGATTATGATTCATATAATGATCAACCAATTTCTTTAACATCCGTAATCCGATAAAAATAGACTTTTTTTGTCTTAAGAAACAGAAGAAATGATTAAAGTTTATAAACTGTAGCACAGACTTCACTTGAATGAAGTGTCTGTACCTGTGCAACGCTTCACGCTTTTTTCGTAGTCTCTGTGTCATCATAAGCATCGAATGTTTGGGGGTTCCCAACTCCCCGCATGAGCAGTTTGGTGCGTCTTTGCGCTTAAACCTGTGAAAGTAGTCCGGGTCACGGAGCATTCCCGGACTACTTACACAGGTTTAAGCGCAAAGACGCACCAAACTGCTCATGCGGGGAGTTGGGAACCCCCAAACACTACCTAAGAGACTGCCCACTAACCCAAACACTACATCTGATCCACATCACACCGAACAACGAAAAAATATGGCACAACCAGTTAGCGAACAACAAACACGTACAAACAAAAGGAAGAGCAGTGATGAGATGGTTAGTAGAAAACATCGATCTTATATCACAATAAATACACCTTCCCAGCAGCGAGATTCCTCAAAAGCATTTCCCACCCTCAAAAGCCATCCCTTTGGTAAGAATATTTTCTAATATATCTTAAAAAAAAAAAAAAAAAAAAGTAGCAATAGAACCTCTTTGCTACGCCAAAAAAAATCGATTTTTTGCAGCACTAGTGAGAAGTGGAAGTCATCTATGACGGACTGAATTTCACCAACTGATGAAGGCAAATAGCCAACAAAAAGTGAACAAAACACAACAAAATAATTAAATGGTGAATGCACAAAGCACACCTGCCAAAAAAAGTTAATGGGAAAAAAACAGTGTCACATCAAGTGACCCCACTCCATTAGTGCGACAAGTTTCTCAAACAACAAATCAACAAGTTGCACAAAATTCAAAAGCAGTGATAACAGCCATTAGGATTCAATGGACTGATCGCAAAAAGCGTATTCACGAAGGAAAAAAAAATCAAAATCCCCAATGCTTGGGTGAGATAAAGTGACAAAGACAACAAAAATGAGTGTGCAGCATCCAGAAATGTGACAACCACCAGTAACAGAAGTTACAATGTGACAACCACCATTGACAAAAGTTACAATGTGACAACCACCAGTAACAAAAGTTACAATGTGACAACCACCAGTAACAAAAGTTACAATGTGTCAACCACCAGTAACAAAAGTTACAACGTAACAAAACCCACTATAGTGACATAATAACCAGTGAAACTCTCGAAAGAAGACCAAGATTCAAAATGTGAAAACCAGCTCTAGCACAAGCTAGAGAAAAAAATATATCAAGAAAGAGACAAAAAACCAATGAATGATAGACAAAAGACAACCCACAACAGGGGTGAGCCTTTAAAAACGCCAAAAAGCCTTGACAGAGACAAATACAACAACAAGTGAAATCAGCACATAAAAGAGGCGATAAACACTACAGCGACAACCCACCATGAACGTGACAAGCCAACAGACATGATAAATATGTAAATCTATGTACGCTAATGGCACCTGGTGCATGTAAAATCCGTCGTGGGTGCAAAGCCCTCCAAGTTACCTGTGAATTATACCTCTGGGGGTGCCTAGTCAGGTGAGGGTCTCGTCACCTGATCAAGGTTCTAAATTACGAGATCTATTAAATCTGCCAATTCAACAAAGTTAAACAGAAACCTTGAACCGGCAAACAAAGATAACGGTAACAAATCCCAAGAGAGCAAGCACAGCAGCGATGTGAACAAATCAATAGTCAGGTGGATCACAGTCATGCTGTGATCAGGCGATTTCCGCCCCGCACCCAGGTACTAACCCGTTAAGCTAGGCATTCATGCCGGGCAGGTAAGGGCCTGGTTAGCGGTATAAAAAAAGCATCGAATTTTCGTGTAAAGTGTGATTTTGCCTGCCGGGAATTCTTTTTCAAATTGTGTATGTACTGCATGCAAACGTCATGGTAAGTTTTTCAAGTGTCCTTGCTTCACTGTGTCAGGGAATAACAAATAACAACGAAAACTTCTTTCCGCCACAGTTAGGGTTCATCAACAGTGCTGAATTCATCATACAGTGCTGATTTCACGTTTCTACGCATTTCAGTTCATGTAAAAAGGGACAGATGGGACGATAAGTAGGTAGATAAGCAAAAGAAAGTCAAGAGTTTAAGAAAGTTTTTACTGGATATTTAAACGAAATTTTTTTTTGTAAATTGAGAAAGAGTCAGTAAATGTTACTTATTTATTTATTTACTACAGTGATAAAACTACTCGCATAACTACGGGCAATAAGTGTTAGTAACTTCGCTTTCACTACTCGGGTAGAATATTCGAAACTGAAAGAAACACATGGGCTGGCAAATTGACGAACGTTCTGCACTTGTTTTCTGTCCATGGTCCCCGACACAATCAAACCGTTTTTGTAATTATTATTTGGTAGAGGGTTCCCAATTGTCGAATAATAACATAGGCCCTTTGTTAAACGGAAAATGCAATTAATGCAATGGGTTCTCGTTAATTTACCTGAAATACGTAACTCCTGCACAGGTATATTGGGAATTTTCCAAATTTTTTATGACAATAGTGTTCAACATTGATTAATTAAGGTTTGAATGATCGAGATGACTCATTATGTGAGTGTATAGTACGTAAAATTAATGTAATAAAGGTTTCTAATAAAATTTAATTTCTACTTTTTCTTCATAAAACTTTTTGTATTCTTGTATGTAAGTGACTTGTGAGTGGTGTTATTCAATTCATGATTAAAAAATAGATGAAAAACAATAGTCCACTGCATCTAGTTAAAAAAAAATCCCCTCCCACAGAGAAGAAATGCAAAACATTTTTTTTTTTTTTTTGGTACACATCGTATATTGGGTTTTAGTTCCACAACGAACTTATTCGCAAATTTTTCTGGTAAATTTTACGTGTACTGTGAAGGTTTATATGTTAGATGAGGAAATATTCCTTTAAAATCAGACAAATATAAAATCCCTTATAAATTTCTTCTAACACTGGTTAACACGTATGTAAGGATGTTCTTTCCTTTTTAGTTATTTCCCCTTTTTACTTTCTAATATCTATAATACAAGAAAGCATTCTAATCAAAATTTTTTTCGACTCCAGGTTTTCGACGAATTTACTCGTATCAGGTGTCAGAGATTCCGAAAAACATGTTTGTACAAAATATCTGTCTGTCCGTCTGTCCGTCTATGTGTTCTCATTCTATCATCGAAAAGAATATGAAGTTATGCTTCAAATTGACCCAATTTTTTTTTCTATGTTCTTAACTATGGCAAGCAGGTGCTAATTGAATTTGGGGATATTTCGACGAAAGGGGGTGCTGTGATCGCGAGTTTCGTTCCATTTCCCCTATTGTATCACCAAAAAGTGTATGAAGTTAAGCAGATAATTGAACCAAATTTTTTGTATATGTTTTGACTATAGCCTGCAGGTCCCAGTTGAATTTGGGTATATTTCGAAGAAAGGGAGCGCTGCGATCGCGATTTTTGTTCCATTTTCACCACTGTATCATCGAAAAGTGCATGAAGTTATACAGATAATTGAACCAAATTTTTTGCACATGTTTTTGACTATAGCTTGCAGGTCCCAGTTGAATTTGGGCATATTTCGCAGAAAGGGGACGCTGCGATCGCTATTTTTGTTCCATTTTCACTATTGTATCATCGAAAAGTGTATGAAGTTATGTAGACAGTTGAAGCATAATTTTTGTTCATGTTTTTTACTATAGCCTGCAGGCCCTATTTGAATTTGGGGTTATTGCGCCTGGAGGGGGCGCTGTGATAGCCATTTAAAGATTTCAATTTCTAAAAGTTGTTAAAAAAAATTAGAAATCCTAAAAACGTTTCGCTTTGAATGTTCGGCCTTGATCCAAGGATTCCAGAGCATTTTTAGTACTGCTTCTATCTTAAACAAGGACGAAAAATCATGCGTCAAGTATAGATTATGTAACACTTTCCAACGCTTCCAAAATAATTTTACAAATCATACCGTTTAATAAGCTAAAAGATAACATCTAAGTAAACAATTTGTAAAACGCATAACATATTTAAAAACATAATTTTAGGAATTTCCAACATATACAATATTCGGAAAAAAATCCGAATACTTTTATTCAGTCCTGTATAGGATCTATAGATTTGTATGTATACTACATAGGATGCTAAATTTCAGTTCAGTTAGGAAACGCGTAGCACAGTTTAAAATTCTCCGTTTGGAGTTTCTGTCAATAAACGGAAATGTGTCCGCGAAATTTTGTGCTTCCCTGTATAGGATCTACAGAATTGTTACACACCACGTAATAGACAAAAAGCGAGTTAAAATTAAAATCGTGTTCAGTAACTTAAAACGCTCTTCAAGGAAGTATTGTTAACAGACAGTAGAGAATTATTTTGTGTGTCCCTGTACATGAACGGTGACTGCTATACACACAATATTCTGTTGTAAGCCTCTTGTAATGCACCTTAGTGATATATATAAATTTCATTGCGTTTAAAATAGTGAAACATTATTTAAATAAACCGCAGACGATTTTTCTCCATAGACGTCATGTAACGGAATTCTTTTGACTGTCCCTGTAAAGTAACTATAAGTGCTATGCACACCCTATTCCATATTAAGCTTCTTCTAATGCACCTTGGTGATATATAAAAATTTCAATGCGTTTAAAATAGTGAAACAATATTTAAATAAACCGTAAATGATTTTTCCCCATAGACCGCAATGTAACGGAATTCTTTGAGTGTCCCTGTAAAAAAACTATAAGTGCTACACACTTCCGTTGAAATAGGGAACATGCTACAGATAACGACAATAACATATAAAAATTGGAGAGCAATCCGAGCATATTTACGGGAGTTAGAGCACGGACAGACGGACAGACGGCAGACGGCCAGACGGCAAACGGCCAGACGGCAGACGGCCAGACGGCAGACGGCCATACGGCCAGACAAACCGAAGTCATAAACACTTTTCAACTAGGTTGGAAAGTGTTAAAAATGGCTGAGATATAGCAGTTTGAAATTATAGGGTGGCTGGCATTTTGAAACAATACAGGAGGATTCCTCTATAAACGGGTTTAATTTATGAGTTTTAGTGAACATGGTTTCCCAAATATTCTTTCTTTGTTGTAATCATCGTTTCAAGAATTACATGCTTAACACAATATATTTATATTCGCTTCGCCAACATTAAATTCTCGCCAAGTTTGACGGCAATTGATGGAATGTCGGCAAATTTGGCGCCAAAAATATGTTGCCATGTATGAAGCCAATGTGGCCATATCTGTCTAATTTGGCGATATTCTCATTCAAATTCAATATTGACGAGAACTGGGAATGACTCTTTTGTAATTGGGTTCCGCGCATTTTAGTTTCGTGTATTTTCAGTAGAATTATCTAAAATCTCTAAACCAGCGATAAGGAGGTTCCTGCCGGTACAGGAAAGAAGGACTTTTCGTAGTTTAGTATAATAAATCGGCTCCTCGCATTCAGGTAACCCGACGATTCGCAAGCAGACGATGTACAACAGAATACCAAAAAAAAAAAAGATTTTGTTTGGCGGTTTTATAGCGAATTTTGAAGCAATAACGTGTATAAGATAGAAGAAAGTTTTGGGATTGATGTATCCGAATAGTTTGATTTATGATTTATACTGAATTTCAATAATTAACTTTGTTGCGTTCGAAACATGTAAACACAATCGCAAAAGGACAATGGCTGCGTCATGTTTTTCACCTACATAGATAATAGCAATTCACAGCTAAATGCAAGAACTAGTTGTTAAAGGAAAATCACATTTAAATTTTCTGGTGTGATTCTCCGTGAATGGTCCTGACTCTTTTCCTTGTCGTGAAGGATGAGGGCCATGATTCCGCCAGTTCCGCAAGTAACGTCGGTAGTTACCTTCGCACTTTAATGAAGACAAATGTTTTAATTCCAGTTATATAAAAAATACTGTTTATTATTAAGGGCGTTTTACTTTCAGGAACTCAAAATGTTTATTTTTTAGTAAAAATCTTTCTAATTAATTTTATTAGATATTTCGAAAATGCTTTGAGTTAAGAGAATCATATAAAAAATTTTAATATTTTAGTCGCTCCATAATTTCTATTTTCATAATATCCATACTTTTTAGAAACGGCAACATAAAGTTTACTACAAAAATTGTATTTGTATGCCACTTTAATTATATATTACATCTTAACAAAATTATTTCTTTTCTGAAAAAAAAAGAAGATAGTCCGTTTACCTTAACTCGGTTAATATACTTGTTTTCTTTTGAATAACGACATTTTTTACTGGAAGTTCCAGTGCAATTACAGTGTTTTAAAAAATAAAATAAAAGCAAGTTTGTTTTTAATTATTTTAGAATTTCAAATATTTATATTACTTGTTTCAGCATAATAATGCATAAAATGAGATTTTCGTAGGAGGAGCAACCTTGGATTACTTTTGAAAAGGGTGCAAAAAATAATATCGCTGAAAATCTTCGAATTTAGCCTTTCAGAAATTAATATATATATATATATATATATATATATATATATATATATATATATATATATATATATATATATATATATACATACATATATATATATAATATTTTTTTCTTAATTGAAATATTAAAGTGCTGAAATATTGTTTACGATTTTGTATTAAAATTAAATTTTTCTAGAACAAATGAATGAAAGTAAATTTTATTGAAAAAAATTAGAACATTAAAAAAAAAAAAAAAAAAAAAAAAAAAAAATCAGTAAAAAAGTATCAAATACGTTTGAACGAAAAATAAATTAAATTAGTGGAATAAACTAAAAAAAAAGTAGAAATCTAAGCTTTTACTTTCAAAGAAAGGATAATTTTGTTTAAATTTAATTTTAAAGTAAAATTAATGTAAATTTCTCCCATTGATCTATTTGAAATAAAAAAGGGTATGTATATAATATTTAAAGATAAGATACGATTTGTTCTCAAATAAGCGAATTTTCCTGCGATCCTTATTTTTAGGTATTTAAGAATGAAATTGCTATTTTTAGTAAATGAAATTATTTCTTCACTAATTTAAATTTTAACGTACAATCTAATGCACCCATTCAATACAAGAAATAACAGTTAAATTACTGAATTAAATATATATATATATATATATACATTAATAAAAACACATTACTGGTGTTTTGATTATAGTGTTGATACTCGTCTTTTTCGTTAACTTTTTTAAACAAAAAATATTTTTTTTAAAGAATATAACACTTTGTTTTTATAATTAAACTAACCTACGAACACCGTGTCCGTTTAACTTTTTGCGAAAGTCTGTGAAATGGCTTATGAATACTATGATATCACTGTAACTAGGTACTCTGCACCCATAAACAGTTAATATTTTTAGTACTAAAATGGTAAAGCTCTAATTCAAAAAATAAAAAAATAAAAATTAATAAATTCAACGCAAATTATCTGATCACTGAAACATTGTGAGCGATCACAGAAAAGCAATATTAAATCAAACTCCCTCTTTTATGAACTTACATACGTACATACGTACACACGTATGTATATGTGTGTGTGAGAAGATGAGCTACATTTAAATGTCATATCACAACTTAATGAAGAATAAAGTTTATCGAGCTATCAGATTCCAGATTAATGAGTTAGTTCACGAGGATTAATGTGGGGTTTTAAAGATTTTAGCCGAAATAGACGGTTGGTTTTTCCAAGCAAGACTAAGTAGCTGGCATATTTGAAGAGAGAAATAATAAGTGCTCCTCTATGTAACTTTAGTTGTATGATTCCATTATACAAGTATTTCACAATTATATCCCTATGTATTTCAGGTCTTATTAAATGGCTGTTAACAACTTTGCATTCAAAGTTAAAAGTTCATTTTTGTTAATTTTATTATTGCTTACCTTAATTCCACAATAATTTGGGTGGTTGGCCAGGATCTGAATAAAAATAAAATTGAACTGTGAATTCGAATTGTGAGAATAATTGGATCAGAACAGATCTTCAGTAATCGTCGTAAATTAGACAATGTCTTCCTTGAATAAAGCTAGAAAAGCAGATTTATTAACCTTACAGGATGATTTGTGACTTGTTGTTTCTCAAAACCCAAGAATCGTCGATTTAACCCATTAACTGCAAAAAGTATGTGGGCGGAGTTTTCGATATTTTTACTGAAAATCATTTTCCACCATAAACTTTAAGATAATATTTGGTAACTTTAATAGCAAAGTGTTTGTCATTAAATAAAGTATTGT
Organism: Maratus michaelseni; assembly: GCA_963931845.1. Taxonomy (NCBI): domain Eukaryota; kingdom Metazoa; phylum Arthropoda; class Arachnida; order Araneae; family Salticidae; genus Maratus; species Maratus michaelseni. The sequence continues at coordinate 290,320,127 of OZ007593.1, forward strand.
TTAACATATTAAAGTAGTGGTGGCTAGGCATGTTTTTTTTTTTTTTATTATACACTTTTATTTTGAATTTTGACAACCACGAATATACTCGTGGTTGGCAGCGAATGGGTTAATCAAGTTGAAAAATGAATCAGGAGATTATGAAGAAGATCTCATTAAAATGCGGCTTGAAGTTATTGCTACTGAAAGAGAAGAAAAGAAACAAGTAGAAACAGAAAGAAGGCTAGAGGCAGAAAAGAAAGAAAGAAAGGGAAGAAATGATGTTAGAAGCAGAAAAAAGACTCAAAGAAAAGAGAATTAGATGGAGTATAAATTAAAAAAGCTAGAGCTTCAAGGTTACCTGGCAAGTTCAAGCAACAGTCTTACGATGTTTGGTTCCGGTAAGCAACAATATTTGTTTAAACTAATGATATATTTTAACAGGAGGGGCAATATTAGCCCATTAAACGCAACGCCCCCGTCGCAGGAACTATATTTTGCTTTTGTTTTTTCAAAATATTTTTTAGTTATTTAAGAAAAAATATTTTTACAGAAAAGTTATTAGTATGGAGTATATATTATAATTTTTTCAAAATAATATTTTCCTTTTTTCTATATTTTGTAGATTTTAAAAAAAATGAGAATTTTTGGTTTTACGACTATCTCTGGTAAAATTAGTTAAAAAAAAAAAAAAAAAAAAAAAAAAAAAAATTTAGTTTTGTTCAACTACAATCTGGTTTTAAAACCAACAGTACAAGTAACAACATATTCAAAACTCGGAGTAAATAGATTTCTTTAAAACAACAGTACAAAGTTTTTTTTGTAATGTTCCTACAGTGGGAACGTTGGCGCTATCTGGTAGTATTCCCCTTCCCCTTTGAGAGCGCGCTTTCACAAAGAAAAGAATGCGCCCCTAAGAAGAAAGATGCAAAGTAACCACTTAAAGTGATAAAAGAAAATTTTTAGTTACTGGGTTCGGAGAAACAATAATACGGTGAAAGTTATATAATTGTATTTATATAGTATTTTATAGTTGTAACATATAGTTGTATTTTACTACGTTTTAGTTTGTTATTTTGAAAAGCATTGTCTATTTGAATCAGTTGGCAGTCGATAAGTAATAGTGTTTAGATAAATTAACAAAAAAAAAGATTCGACATATGTTAAAATGCCTGTTAAATTCTTTAACAGTAAAACAAGCTTTGAATATTTCGATACACTGGAATTATTCTGAAGCTTATCCACTAAATTTACAAGTTGATGTGCGAAAAAATAAAAATATATTTGAACAAAAAACTGAAATAGGAAATAAGCTTCTTGGAACAAGTTTGGTTTTGTACTTTATTAAATGCATTGACGATCCTCCATAACATACGGTTTATATTTAACATATAATTATATTTAATATATATAATTATATAACATATAATTATATTTAACATATAATTTTTTACATTTCTGGAATTATTAGAAGAAATGCGAAAGCATAATTTTCGTATGACGGGTACAATCAGAGAAAATAGGTTGAAAGATTGCCCTCGAAGTAAATGTAAACATTTGGAAAAAAAATGGGCTATGATGTCATACACTCACGCACAGTTTTTTTTCTTTTTTTTTTTTTTTAAATCGGTTATAAAATGGGAAAAAGTCGCCAAATTTAGGAGATTTTTTTCCTTTAATGGCAACCTAGCCATTGTATTAAGTTATTGGTTTGGTGCGGGCTTAAAAATCGCGCCAACCAAAAAGTCGCCAAATATCGCTGCGTGAGTGTAAAGCATCTGTTCCAAAAAATGTTACTGTAAAATTTAGTCTCCTTTCTACCAATCGGAAAATAAAACGGGTATTTTCCATAATCGGAACTGACGCCAAAGTAAAATTTTTATGATTATAAATGGACATATAAATATAAATTTATGATTTTCTGATGTTGTCATTTATGTGTGCTGTATGACATTTCTGCGTGCCAAATTTCAACATTCTATGTCTAACGAGAAGCACCCTATTTCTTTTGAGAGGGTTTATCTCAAACTTTCTACACATAATCTCAAATTTTTACACAACAATGAAGCCGAAGACCTTATTTTTTTATATTAATTTCTACTGTTTATATTATTTTTTACTTTTTATATTAATTTCTACTTGATACATTCAGCAGTAACTAAAAATATCTTGACTGACAGACGGACAAGGGATCCTAAAAGTGTGTGTTCCGTATTTTTATTTTTAGGTACTTTGAACCCTAAAATTGTAATAACTAACTGGTTTTCTACCTTCAAAATATATATTAATATATATTATCTGAAATTCACATTTGAAAAAAAAGAAAGAAAGAAAAAATAAATGCAACATATGAATATTCTAACAGAATTTGATATCTACAAGCTTTTATTAGGCGAATCCAAATTTACAGTTCATTCTACTAAGTAGTTTTTGAATTTATGCGTAAAAAACTACTCGCGTTGCAATAGTTTCTCCAACGATTAAAAATCAATTTAACATTCGAATTTACAAATTTGAAACCTGAATAATTCCTAAACTACTTGACTAAATTACTTACCGTTCGGTATTCGAATGTAAATTGTACAGACGAATACAAATATGATGTCAAATTTATGTTTTAATATAGAAAATGTTAAAGTCTTTTTTAACATTTATAGATGTAAACGACACCTAAGGAAAACTTACAGTATTATTTTGTAGATGTTATTAAAAATCCATTGTTTTCAGTCACATTCTTATGATGATTATTATTTTTATATTTTTTATTAAATATAATTTATGTAATAAATGTTAAAGACAATGGTAAATTTGGTGTTTTTTTTTAAAAAAAAAGCTGAAATAATGCTCTGAATAGTAACGGTGTGTTAGAACCTATCCTCATGTTTTGTTTTCCACTTTTTTGGTTGGACTCTATATTACCATTTAATGCAATGTAAGCTTAAGACCTAACAAAATGAGATTAAAACTTTTATCTAATGATGTTTCTTTATTTTGTAATTGCATAAACAATATCGCTCAAAAAAAAATTAATTAAACAAACGTTTTTTATGACCAGTAAATAAACAAATTAAATTAAATTCCCAAAAGGAATTTTCCGACAAAAAAGAAGAAAAGTATTTAAAAAAACTCTGAAGATATTTATCAAAATTAAAACTTGTAACGCTAAAAAAAAGAGGATTTGCAATAAGAAACAGGCATGCAAGAGGATTAACCACAATAGCTCCGGATAATGAATTCCTTCGCTTGAGCTAGTGAGAAATGAAATTGGTCTTCTAGTAAATTACTTGGGATAGAATTCTAAATTTAGCAAAAGCTCTCCTTAATTGTTTTTAGGATATTTTTTTTTATAATTTTGTAGTCGACTTACTATTTTATACTTGTTTATATTTAGAAAGCTGAGTTCGTAAATACTTATTTATGGAGAGATAGTTTTTTTATATATGCCTTCTTTGAAAATGAAAAAACCTTAAAGTGTGTGCTGTTTTTTAAGAATATATGTCTTATTCTTAAAAAAAAAAAAAAAAAAAAAAAAAAAAAAAAAAAAAAAAACTTACGTTACTGTTGCCGCTACTGTCGTAATTGGATTTATTGTGACGTTTCGACTTTCTCGGATCACAGTAAAAAAAAAACATGAAAACTGAGAAAAATGTATGTAATAACGCTGAAGCTGACAGTTTTTAATCGAAGAATTATTAATATATATATATTTTTTTTATTTATCTAATTTTCAGTTTTTATTTTTATATTTTTTTGTTTCAAATTTTTGTTATTTTAATTTATATTTCAAAATTTCCCATTTTTACTTATTGTTGCCAATTTTAAAAGTCCAAATAAAAATTTAAAAATATTTTTACAAGTAAATATAAAAAAAAGAAAGAAAACTTTAAAAGTCATAAATTATTATATGCGACATGCTTTTAATGGTGAAAATTATGTCATAAATGAAAATATATATATATATATGTATATTTAAAACAAGTTTCTTATGAAAAATACTCATATGACGTCACAGTTGGGATTACGTGACTTAAAAGTATCAGCTAGCGTGTTTGTTTATATATATTATCATTTGATGCAGTATAAATACAGTTAAATTCACTCGTAAAATAATTTAAATTTATTCTGTACAAATTACAATTAGATAAATACGTATTAGAAAATTCATATACGTATATTTATTAATAAAAATAAACAATTTTCATTTTAAAAGTAATATAACAAATATGAAGAAGTTACATTAAAATAGATAAAAGAATTCGTGTATAATATATGTCTATTCCTGGAAATAACTAATAGTGGATATGAACATATATTTAATCATAAATGTTCTTAACACAGCGTTTTTCGATGGCGCGCTCCTGAATGTTATTCTCAAGCAGACTAATATTTGTAACTAGGGCTGCATTATTTATCAATATATCGGTCAAACATTGATGTTTTTTTAATTATTGCAATACCGATATCTATGCTCCGATTCTGACGATATATCCCAATAACAATATCTACCGGTTTATACCAATAACATTTTATTTTCCCGCAGCGCGACTTCGAAATTCTAGAAAAAGGGCAAAAATATTTGTACTAATATCGGAATAACCCTTTTATCTCATGCATTTATTTGCTACCTGCTTTATTCCAAGCCCAATATCCCTTTTAATGATTTACTCCCTTTTGTCTTTATTCCAATATATCCCAATACATTCTATGCGTTAATTTTTATTCAATCAAACCGCTTATTCCCCTGTCCGTTTGTTACTGAATAATACTGTTATCGTCTGTGTTTCAATACCGTTGCTGTTATTGGTCTAGACTTATTGCAATAATATCCCACATATTGAAATGTCCAAACGAATAAAGAGAGTTCATAATATTACCCAGCTCATCAGCTGGGAAGCTCGGTTCGTGTGCAACCAATCAGAGTGCGAAATGGTAAAATTTCGCATTTCACCACGTCGGTGAATCGGAGTCACCCCATTCTTTCACTGTGATTTGTTTTTTTATGAGCGGAGCTTCCTAGCTATTAACCTCTAGTATTGTGAGCACTAGATATTGGCCAATGTTCATTCCTATTATCTCTGTCGTTTTATCGGTAGAGAGAGCCTGAATCCAAGTGAATTTAGTATATGCTGTCTTGATATTTTAGCTTAAAATGAATTTAAAAAGTACATTTTAATTAGTATAAAACTATTTCGAAATCTGATTTGAATATTTATATTTCAAAAAAGATTCCAGTGTTGTATTTATGTATAGTAAATAGATTGGAAGGTATAAAAACGGTGATTTTTTTTCTATTAAGAATGCATTGATACCTTAGAGAAATATTGAAAAACAACATTTCTTCAGCATCTATCGTCCACTGAAAGCTATTTAAATACAGGTATATTAGCATGACATGTGGCATTAAACCAATTTCAGTTTTTGCTGTTGCGTTTTGCTTATTTTAATCATATTAAAATCAGCAACGTCCTCAATTTAGGAACATTTTATTTTATTTTATTTTTTATAATATCCTCAGTAATACACGAGGACATTAAATAGTTATAGTAGTGCATAAAATAAGAAGAATAGGGAACATATGTATTTTTAAAGAAAACCACTATCTAATCAATGGTATAAGTTCAAATAGTTATCGAACAATTTGTCATTTTCCTAAAATATTTCTGTTTTTTATAAATATGAAACTATAATATTTAAAGGATGCTGTGTGAGTAAATAGGTATAGAGAATTGATTCGTTGCTTTCTACACCTGTTTGTAGTTAAATTGGTGCTATCATACTATTTATCATTGGAAATTAACAATTTTTCTATTCCCACTAACAATGTTTCTATTTAAGGTAGTTATCGCGATATAGCACCAATATCAATATTAATTCGTTGATATATTACAATATTTAATTTCTGATATCGTTTAGCACTATTTGTAACCTTGTTCGCAAAGGAAGATTATTGTCAATTGTCTCATTATAAAATTCCTCGAGTCAGCGACATTTTTTGTTACCAATTTTACAGAATCTAATTTTAAAAAGTGTAATTGATCTTACTTATCAGTTAACAAAACAGCCATCAGCTGTCGCGACAGCGGAGGATGTGGCTATGGGAACAGAAAAATACCTCAGTTAAAGAGAAATGCATGACAACCCGATTACAAAAGATCGCTACTGTTCGTGATAATATCATTAAATCTTGCATATGCGGATGATGTGTTTAATACAGAGCAAATAAGGGTGACTTTAGAGGCTGCAGGATCTGGACGAATACTGAAATATAAGCTTAATTATAGTAAAATGACGCAATATGTTTTAAAATTTGAATTTTAGCGTAAATTTTGTATAATTAAATTAGTGGTAAAAAGTTAAAATTTCAGTGCAACCTTGTTTAATAACTAAAATTCATAAAGATACAACTAAATGTAAATATATTGCTTGAAGGTGCGTAAAAACATACATAAAACATTTAAAAGCACATTAAAGTCCTTTCAAAAAATTCAAAACGTTTTCAACCGAACTACTCGGTCATCATCAGTGAAAAACTGATTGTTGAGTTGAGTTGTTGTCTGTTCGCGTTTTCTTGCTTGCCCGGAATAAACTATTTTACTTCAGAGGTTTGGAATATACGCAGAATGAATTAATACATCATGGATTACTTTTCGCATCTCACCTTATATTCCAAACTCCTGAAGTACAATAGTTTATATCGGGAAAGCAAGAAAACGGGAAGAGACAACAACTCAACTCAACAATCAGTTTTTCACTGATGATGACCGAATAGTTCGGTTGAAAACGTTTTGAATTTTTTAAAAGGACTTTAATGAGTTTTAAATGTTTTATGTATGTTGCTACGCACCTCCAAGCAATATATTTACATTTAGTTGTATCTTAATGAATTTTAGTTTTTAAATTAGTGGTGTCAAATTCACCGGCGTCTTTTTTTACGATATCGAAATTTTCACCCTATCTCTTATTAATGACATGCATAACACTTGTGGGTAACCCCCTTCCTGTGTATAAACTTTTCTTGTGTATAAATTTCTTCTGTAAATTAAGTTCTTGTGAATAAACTTTTTGCCAGCACCACAAGCAGCTACTTTATAGCCCTACAAAGACTCTTTTACGGTATGACAAAAACAATTTAGAGCAAGTACATGGAGAAAGTAGGAAAATACAGGGTAAGTCAAAATGAATATAGCGATTACAAACGGCTATAACTATTTAATGGAAAAGAATTTATTGATAAGATTAACACAGAATGTAGACGGAACTTCAAAATTTTGCATACATACGTCATACATGTTCTATGTGACTTCCCTTGGTCACACGGACAACATCTAGGCGGTAGTCCATTTCACGCCATACATTCTGAAGCATTTGTTCAGACACCGACAAAAGTGCATTACAAATGCGTACTTTGACAACATGCGATTTTTTTCTGTGGGGTTATGTGAAAGACAGTGCCTCCCATACCCAAAACAATTGAAGAACTCAAAGTACGAATTTCTAATGTGTTTGCGTTGGTGACTGAACAAATGCTTCAGAATGTATGGCGTGAAATGGACTACCGCCTAGATGTTGTCCGTGTGACCAAAAGAAGTCACATAGAACATATATGACGTATGTATACAAAATATTGAAGTTACGTCTACATTCTGTGTCAATCTTATCGATAAAATATTTTCCATTAAATAGTTGTAGCCATTTGTAATCGCTATATTCATTTTGACTTACCCTGTATATTGCCCACATTACATATTCCGCAATTCAAATAGATTAATTTTATGTTCTCGAATGGCATTCCTAAAACAAATGTTAGTTTGTCAATGATTTTTTCAGTAAGTCGACATTTTTCTCCAATCAGCTTACCCTTACTTCATTTCATTTTGTATTATTTTAGTTTCCGTAACCATGATCAAATATTTTGAATGTGGCCACTTATTCAATTTTCGATGCTATATAAGTATGTATACCTTTGATACACCACTATTATAGAATTAGATTATAATAATATCCTATGTATATTAGGGTGGAGCGCTCGCCTGTGGAAAAATATTTTTTTCTCCAAATCAAAATGGGACGGTGTGGGAAAATTGCTCTATCACGTCCTCATTCTGAATATAAAATATCTTTGAAAAATATTAATATTAAATACTGCCCCAAGGTCAATCAATGAATATTGAGAAAAAACGTAAAAGAGCTCGCCTATGAAAAGAAACAAAATCCGCAAATCAAAATGGGGTGGTATCGGAAAGTTGCTCTATGATATCCTCATTCTAAATATAAAATATATTTGAAAAATATTAATATTAAATACTGCCCCATTGTCAATCAATGAATATTGAGAAAAAACGTAAAAGAGCTCGCATATGAAAAAAACAAACAAAATCCCCAAATCAAAATGGGGTGGTATGGGAAAGTTGCTCTATGATATCCTCATTCTAAATATAAAATATATTTGAAAAATATTAATATTAAATAGTGCTCCAAGGTCATTGAATATTGAGGAAAAAACGTAAAAGTTGTGCATTTTTCCATTTTTGTCCTCAAATATACAAAACTATTAATAATAATTTAATTTAAAAGGATGATCATTGAATTATTATTATTATTATTATATATTTATAGTAAAATTATGTAATATTTATATTAAATACGCTTTTATTATACTAACTCAACGACTATACTTTTTTAAAATATATGAAATTTTTGTAATTGTAATTGTTTTATATTTTTTACCTAACCAATGTAGGAAAATATAATTTCTAATTATTTTTAAAGAACTATTGTAATAAGGTAAAAGTAATTTACTATTACAATTTACAAGCAATGAAGTTACCATTTTATAGTAGTCCATACTGTTTTTTGGTATAAAAAACTGGCATTTTTTTCCGAGACTCCAGACAACTTTTAATGAACCCATCGCATCTCAAAGGACCACAAACAGCTGAAGAAGGCTACGTAACAAGTTTCACACATCTTTCAGTGACTTGATTGTGACAAGGGAATAGTTTAATCTTAGGTAAGATGTCTTCATCTATTGCCCTTGGATTTAGGATACACTTTGTAAGAAGATTACGATCTAATTACATAGTTAATGGTGGTTCAGTCACGGTCACGTCACCACAATGTATAAAATTGATATAGTCTTTGGCTTCAAAATTGATCTCGGGTAACTTGAACGTACGTAAAGAATTTCTGGACTTTCGAGATTTTATTATTCTACGTAGTGCCAGAACTTTTACATAGTCCCTATTGTCAGCCAACATGGCAATCGAAATATTTTCCAGATGACAAAAATAACCATTTCTTTGAATTACAGGATCTATTATTGTTTGTAATTCCTTTGGTAAATATCATGATAACATAACTGTTTGATGCAAATGCTTAGCTCCGTAAATGCATGAAGGATTAGTTTTAATTTGAAACCATATAGTTGAATAAACTCTTAGTGTAAAATCTGTCAGAATTAAAAAAATTTCAGACGGTTCATTTGAAGAAACGTATAGCCTAAGAATTTTATTTGCCACTGTAAGCCCCCTTGAATGCACAATTTTACCAGGATTTCTTTTATACAATTTTTCGTGACACAATCCCGAAGAAATTGCTTCACATATCTCAAGCAAATAGAGTTGATCCATGCTTAAATCATTTTTATTAGTCATTTCTAGCAAAGCACAGCTTATTCTCTTATAATGTACAAGAGGAAGAAGTTCAAATCTTTTAGAGGGTGGCCAATAGATTCTGTAAAACTTTGTGACCCATTTGTTGTACCGTCAAGATGCTCGAGCAAATGGCTCAAGTTAAGCTCATTAGCATATATTTGGCAAATAAGTCATTGAAGTAGTTTTCCTTTTTTTTTCTTCTAGAAATCGCATGACACCTTCTTGAAACCCGTGTTAACTGTACTTCTGTCACAGCCAATTGCAACAAGCTTACTGGTATCAATATTTTTTTGTAGTTATTTTTTTTTCTTCCCTTAAAATGAAAGCCTTTACAGATTGTAACGAAAGGTGCCCCAAATACTCAGAACCTGGTTCCTTTATTAAGCTTATAATGCTTGTAAATTGTAATAATAAATTATTTTTTCTTGTTATTCTTCGTCTTCAAGTATAATTTAAAGAAATATATTCTTACGAAAAATAAAATATAACACAATTTTGTTGTTTTGATTATGCTTTACAATTACCCAATTTTTATACATTTTTCAAAATTTTGAAGTCATTGGAGCAGTAGAAGACACCTGGATTTGATATAAATATTACATAGTTTCACTATAAGCTTATAATAATAATAATTTAAGAAGAATACTTTAAAATTAATTTAATATTAATAATATTTGTACATTTTATATGACAAGAAAATGGGAAAATGCACAACTTTTACAATTTTTCTCAATTTTCAATGACCTTGGGGAAGTATTTAATATTCATATTTTTCAAAGATATTTTATATTCAGAATGAAGATCTGATAGAGCAACTTGCCCACCCCGTCCAATTTTGATTTGAAGAAAAAAAAATTCGCTCCACCCTAATGTATATACTGAAATATATTACTTTCAATGAAATCCATGTACCTGTGTAACGGATTTTTGTGATTTACAATACTAGAATTCGTAAAATTGAAATTTTGTAATTTGTGTATGTGAAGTCCACATTCTTGAATCATAAAATATATATTCATTTATTTTTTCATTCTTAATTAATGAATGAAAAAAATGTGTATCAACAAAATTTTAAAATTTCTCATAGTTCAAGATAATTTTAAATTACAAAAAAAAATGAATACTTTGAATATAATATGTTTAAGTAACATTTCACATTTTAAAAGCATCAGTATTATATATCAGTACTAACCTCTACGTTAAAGGAAAATATTTTTCGATTTTCACATAAAGTTTGTTTTATAAAATTTTGGCATGATAATAGAACGGCTATACAATCAGTATAGACTAAACGTAATGTAATTATAAAAAATTTCGTTGTCCTTCATAACAATTTCAAAGAATAAATTGTAATTACTATTTTATATTAAAACGATTTTTAATATTAAGTCCATTAATTATGCGTCTTTGATTCTTTTCAGAAAATCTCATCATTCTTCTGATAATGACTTACACACTTTTATATATTTTCAAAACGATTAAAATGATTAATGAATTATTTAAATTACTTTGAAATATCCATATAATTTGGCAATTACGAGAGAATATATATATTTTTTCGAATTTAATAGTAACAGGAAATTTTATTTTAATCAACACTTCTGCAATTTTAAATTAATTAATATAATAACTATATTGTTAAATATATTATATATAATCTTTAATTTTCGAAAACACTTTCCTTCATTTTAGACTAAAATATTTTTATTATTATGACAAAAATGTGTCTAGGTTGTCAAGTGTAATTCCTATAAGTTTTATTTAATAAGTATTTATTTATTTGTTGATATCTTCATTTGCTACATACAGAATAAATCTTTGTTTACATATTACTATTGGATAATGAAACTGCAAATTTCAAAATAATACTTTTTTTCGAAATACGTATTGGTTTCATTAACCCCTTCGGGACCAATGTCCAAACACGTTTTTTAATCGGTTTGCACCACTTTTCGTTTTAAAAAATCAATAATCTCATCTTATTTAATCATCGACAAATTGCGATAGAATAAGGCAAATATTTCTTTTTTTTTAAATTACTGCTACTCAAACACAATTACAGAATAAACTTTTTGAGACGGATACATGTGACATTGTTACTGAAGAAGTAAATGCAGTTATTTATTTTTTAATTCTACTCCTGTTTAAAAACGTGATAAAATTATATATACTAAGGGATCTAACCTGTACTTCCAAGGTTACAAGGCAAAGGTGAAATCAATTTTCTTTTATTAAAAACTCTAATAGGTATTTTTTTTTACATCTAATGTAAAATTCTTCTCGATACTGTTCAATAATTTTTTTATAATTGCCCAGGTGCATCTCTTTGACATGTATGCATCATGTCCCATTGTTTCCAGTTGCAATAAAATAACTTTTGAGGAGACGTCTACCTAGAAATTTTGAATAATTAAATCCTATACAAATTGTAGCATTTGTTGTGAATAAAATTTGACGATATAGTGTATAGACGTTTTGTGACATTCTTTAATGGTATTTAGATTCACATTAAAACATTTGTTAGGTAGCATCATTCATATTTGACGCCAAACTTAACTGTAGACCAAATTACTGTAGACGAAGTCTATTACTATTCTACCTAAGCTTTCCGAATAATCTTCCATCATCAGGCTGTACAGTAATAAACGGATTTTATCTATTGTGGTTTCTCGAAACACAGACCTTTTTAGTAGCAATTTTGATATAAACCGGAATAACTTTAAATCAAATTTGCCGACAACATCATCCACATCTAACCATTTATCTTTCTTGGAATACAATCTATTAAAAATCACAGATTATCTTGTAGACGCCAATCACTATCCAAGTGTTTTATCGTTGCTGTCCTTTGTGAATACTCTTAAGGAGTTTTTCTAATATTTAAAATTATTTTTCGTTTTAAACGATTCGTTTAGCTTACCGAATACGATGAATACCGATTCCCCTTGTGGGGTTAGTTTGCCACGTGTCCGTCCTGTACGGGAGTTCCCCAGAGTGGGGCTACTGTCTTAGCGACCTATGTCGTCGACTTGTGGGTACTAGGTTAGAGGGTCCGCATTGTGGTGCAGCTCTCTGACCGGCCGAGGCGCGGTAGCGAGACAAAGCTACTGGCGCATTAAAAGTCTCTCAGGACTTGGGAGTGGTGGTCGATTGTGTGCAGAGGGTCCCGCACGGGGTGCCTGCGGCGCATGTCTCTTTTACCGAATACGATGAACTAAGTACTATGACGGAGATAATGTCCTTCTGTAATTGGAATGCTATTTGTTTAATTTGTTAGATACATTTCTTTACAAAAGTAAAAAGCTATCTATTGCATTCGTTTGGAGGAAAGTAATTAGACAAAATTTAGGTATATATCCAGAAAATTTCGATATATTCGGTAAGACCACCCTGCATTCAAATGTTGATTTGTATATATAAATATATGCACTCACTACCAAAAGATAAGCACGCAGTAGTAAATGCAGAAAAATCGTCAAAAACTGCTTAGATTGTGACGAAATGCAGCAGGAGAGTAACAAATATGCATGAAACCAAACAAATAATTACATACAAACATGAAAACAATACTTAATTTTCATAAATTATGCGTTGAAGCCATATTCAAGTCATTAACAGAAACATATTTAAAGCCAAAACAAACTAAAAAACCGACAATAATAGGGTATGCGAGCACCCTTCACCTGCATACACAGTTTAAACTGAGTGGCCAAAAAATTAGAGACACCCGTTTGAAAGTAAACTAGTCCGACAGTGACACCGAATGACGTAATAACGCAGATTTCCTTATATAGGAATTATCGGCATCATAAGACATAGAGTCCATATCAAGAAGAAAATCAGCTGCGATCGGAGCAAAAGGTGGACCGACTCGTTATTAGTGGGTGTCTCTAATTTTTTGGCCACTGAGTGTACATTGTGTAATTTCCATGAGGTGATCAACCAACGTAGAGTCAAGTAATCGACTGGAGTGGGAAATGTGTACACACAGCACGGCCGACTGCATTCCAAAGATTTTCAATGGTATTAAGGTCGGGTGAAGTCGCCTGCCACTCCATACGCACAATCCTCTCTCTCTCCAGGCAACCTTCGGTAAGGACGGCTCAATGCAGACGAGCATTATCATCCATTAAAACGAAAGCAGGACCAACTGTTGCAGCATACAATTTCCCACTGTGGGGTCTAGGATTTCATACCGATACCGGACCGTCGTCATAGATCATCGTTATAGGTTATGCAAGTCGGTGCGATATCCCAATAAAATCTCTGCCCACACCATGATGTTTCCAACTCGTAATGCGCCATGTTCATTTATTTTCTGATGTCGATAGCGTGTCCCTACTTCTCTACAGACACTTACACGCTTGTCATCTGATTACAGGGAAATCTCGATTGATCCTTGAACATAACGTTGTCCCAATAAGACACAATCCAATTGATATGTTGCCGAGACCACTTTCATCGTGCCACTCTCGATTGCACGGATCGAAGAACACAAACTCGGGTACCCGGGTGTACAGTCCTTTCATGTATAGCCTTCGTAGCAAAGTAGTGGCAGATATAGTCTTACCAGTGGACGATTCAACCTTAGATGTCACACATTGGAAGTCGCTCTTCGATTCCGCATTGCTACAACAACAATATATCGATCATCCGCGGGTGTCGTAACCCTTGGAGGAACGGCCACAGGTCGTTGGACAAATATTTGGCTGGTTAGGAATTGCTTCTACAATCATGAATTTACGTAATGATGAACGCCGAAGAAAAGAACAACATTTCTGATTGAATGTCTCACTCCAATGCGATCAAAGGCACCCCAACGCACAGAATCTTCCATTCCTCATCTGGAAGCCATAAAAACCCGTCTGACTTGAAAACAAATCGTACGAAAGTTCTAAACAGTTTTTTTCAGCACTTACCTGAAACTCCTGTAACACTTCACAATACTGGCTTCTTATACTATTGCCTTTTTGCATATTTCGCGACACGAAACCGTGATTGGCTGTTACATAACATATTTGCATTATTCCATCTAACTCCACAGCGAATTGCAGCGTATCCAGTTAAGATTGACTTAAGGAAATTAACATTTTTTCATTGCGTGCTTAACTTTTGGTTGTGAGTGTATATATGTATATCTGATATATATTATAGGATAGCGCTCGTAATTATAAATCGATTTAAATGTAACTAAATGAGCTCATCAATATCTCAACCGAGTTCACAGGTCAACTTTTTCTGCCATCTTGTTTCAAAATGGCGGCGACTAAAATATTTAAAACTTAAAAAACTATACAAAATTTATAAATTCAAGTTTTTGTTTGTTTAAGTGTTATTCTTTGATGCAAGGATTCCGAAGCATTTTTTGTATCTATTTCATCTATTTTAAAAAGTGGCTGAGATATAGCAGATTGAAATTCAAGGGTGGCTGACATTTTGAAACAAGACAGTAGATTACAGAATTCCAAAAATCAGGGAATAGTTTTTGAGTTTATTGAACGTAATTTTTCGCAAATTATTACCTTTCATTCTTATAATCATTATCTCAATCAAAAACATAAATTATATATATTCCTATCCGTTAGCGTGAAATTATTGCTAAACTTGGCGCCACTTTGCGAAATATTGCAAAATTTGGCCATTAAAAATAAGTCTTCATAAGTGAAGCCAACTTGGCTATAGCTGCCTAATGTGCCGAATATCTTATTCAAATTCCGTATAAACGAATCTTCTGTTATCTTTGCATTTTAACTCAATGTTTTCGAATAACATTAGCTAAAATTTTCAAACGACGATATAGGGAAGCTACTTATCCCTCCCTGTACAGGACTTTTTTAATGTTGCAAAGGCTTTGCGATGTTGCTAAGGTGATACTCCCCGTCGGGTTTCTGTCTGTCAGTAAGTGATTTGTACTATCTATTTTATTATATATGCATAAATCAGCGACTTTAAAAATTATTGCAAAAATGTGACGCAAAATATATTTTGTCTACATTCAAAAGAATTTTATTTTATTTTATTTTTTTATTTTTTTATTTTTTTTACCGTAGATAATAACACATAAATTTTAATTTTGAGTTAAATTTAGTATAAATTTTCATATATATAGTAACAACAGTAGATGAATCGTTATACATTGATGAAAAATAACTTTCGAATTGAATTATTTATTTTATAATTTAAAATCATGTTCAAAAGTAGACAAAAAACATTTTAAAAATTATGTTTTAGTTAAAATATATATAATTATTAATGAAATCCAGGGGAAATTTTACTATGCATTTTATTGAAAAAAAAAGAATAAATATTTTTTTCCTTCAAAAAAACCATAGCCGTTTTGAACCTATAATAATAATAATGTGTTGTTCCTAAATAACGAAATACAATAATTTATTTGTCAAAATTTTAATACCAGAGTTGTACTCGTGGATGCGCCCACATGTATTTTTGTTTATTGTATAAGAAAATTATCAACGCATCCATCACAAATAAAAGACAATCAATAATATGAAATGTAATCTTCCCAACTGGGCGAAAAGTTCAGGGTCAGGATTCGAACCCGGGATCCCTTGGCTGAAGCTGCGAATGCTCTACCAACTGTGCAATCCTGGACAAATATGGCTGAACTAATTCACCCAGTTAACCTTAATGATCATAGCATCTGTTCTGATATCTGAATGAGCACAACAGAATATCACAGGTAACGGGTCCTCCAGTAAACGCTGGTAACGTGATCACACTACATTAATTTTGACACAATTATACAAATTGGTAAAGAAATCATATGAAATGTAAACTTCCCAACTGGACGAAAAAGTTCGGCCAGGATTCGTTTCCTTGGCTGAAGCTGTCAATGCTCTACCAACTGAGCAAGTTTCTCGCCCAGTTGGGAAATTTACATTTCATATGATTTCTCTATCAATTAGAATAATTTTGTGAAAATCAATCTAGTGTAATCACGTTGTAGCGTTTACTGGAAGTCCCATTACCTGTGATTTATTCTGTTTTGCTGATTCAGATATCAGACCAGATGCTAAGATCATTAAGATTAACTGGGGGAATTAGTTCAGCTATATTCGTTCGGGGTTGCTCAGTTGGTAGAGAATTGGCAACTTCAGCCAAAGGGTCCTGGGTTCGAATCCTGGATCCGACTTTTTCGCCCAGTTGGGAATACATTTCATATGATTTCTTTATCAATTTGAATAATTGTGTCAAAACTAATCTAGTACATTCATTAATAGTTTCATATGGATAAGAGATATGTTTACAATAACTTTACGACAAATATATGCATTAAATATTATTTATTGATGCTAACTTTGCTTACTGCTGTTTAAAGGTTTTATTTTTATATAATGACTGTGTTTAAGGAAAGTTCAAAGAACACTTTAATTATGTTTAAATCATGTAAAAAAAGAACCTGCGCTGATTTATGTCTATGCTCTGTGAGAAAAAATATGTTTGAATCGAAGAAGAGATTACGATTTATGCCGAAATTTTTCTTCACAAATGTGAGGATTTAAAAAAATATAATATATTTTTGGTTTTTATAGATTATTTAATAATGAAATAAAATGTTTGAACACATATGAGTAGAAATTATCTTTTTTTTTTACCATTTTTGTTTTCAATTTCAAGTTTAATGAGAAATAAAATCATTTTATAAAATCATTATAAAATTGTACACATATTCGATCTAAAATATATTTCACCGTATGAACTTACATGTACGACTTGATTTTCTTTCAATGTTTGTGAGTTAATATTTTTATAAAACTGAGTTAAGACTAATTCTTTAATGTATAATTAACCCTTAGGTTAATGGTGGGAACTTATACGTACTATTGGATTAAAAATATATTCCATTTGTTTCACTTTTTGAAAAATAATAATTAATGTCATACATTTACACTAGGATATATATAGGCGAAATCTACCAAAATGAAATTTTATTTCTAAATAGCAGTACAATTTAATATATAACAAGTTGGAAATTGTACGTTAAACATGACATAGCAGGTGCGTTCGTTTTATAACTAGTTTCACAATGTAAAATAAAAATTCATCCTTATCATTTCAGCGAAATGAATTATATTGTCTGCTATGAGCGAAATGAATATGCATTGTCTTTTTCTTATTACGTATGCCACGTTTACAAATGCGATTTTTTTCTAAACCAGACAGCACTGTAAAATTCACCATAGAGATCTTTCTTTGCGAATGATTATGTCCATGGTTTAATATTTTTATGACTCATAATGAAAAAACCTCTTGTGCTTATTTACTCTAATGGATTGAGGTATTCGGTTGTTAACATAATTACCACTGAAATTATCTCAGAATCTATACATTTTTTAATGTAACTCATCTCTCAAACAAACATTTTTTTTTTTCAACGATCTTTCTAAAAATGTAGCTTTTAAGCAATTTTATTCGAAAAAATAATTTTGAATAAAAATGGCCGAATGGCATATGAAAAAAAGAAGTGGTTTGTTCCTATTTATTTTTCTCAGTCACATGACTTGCGCTTTTATTATATAGATTACATACGATAAGATTTAATAGAATAGAGAAAACTTTTATTAATATCTTTTTAAGTTATGATTTGATTTTCATAAAAATTTAAATTACTCGACAAAATTCTGCAAAGATTCTATATTTTAAAATTCAAACCATTCGGTTGGGTAGTTTTTGCACTGTTATATGCGGACGGACGGACGGACAGACAGACAGACGGACTGACCAGACGACGGCTATATGTGCTACGTATTTATATAATTACGAACGCACGTAAGTGCTAACGCACTACGCTGGAAAAATTGTCGCCTGTCTTGCCCATATTCAAAGGACTTATTAAACATTTTTGAGTATGGCTCTTTCTATTTGAAAAGACATTCTGTCAAATAATTAATTTCCAGCATTCATGAATGTTTTGATGTATGGACATGACACTAAATATGAGAGAATTAAGATAACTTGGCAAATTAATCTTTGAAAATTTTAAAACTTGTACTTTGCATTCATAAGAATCTTATCATTAAACTTTCATATTCAAAACGTATACAATACAAATTCATGGAAGAGTTTTTTCTGTTTTTTTTTTCATACTTAATAACCAATGCAAATATGGCTAATGTGCAGACACGGGATACCTCTAAATATCAGAGTGGCGATATACGATAAAGCACAATTAGATTGTTGGAAATAACTTCGGATAAATAGAGAATAATATTTGTTGACGAGTCCAATTCTTCTATGCCATCTCCTCCAAGCGTATATTGCCAAGATCTGTATTATATATTAAAAAAGTTAGAACACGGTAATCTTCCAATCGCAGCATGCGTATACTACACTGTTAAAAATTTGCAGCAAACTGTCCAGTCATTTGACCGTTTTTTACAGAAGCGGTTAGATAACCGTAGTTTAATTGTGTTTTGACCATAATATGGGCAATAATATGGTCAGAAAAGTGTTATATTATGGTTATGTAGCCATTTTCTATAAAAACGGTCAAATGACTGGACAGTTTGCTGCAAATTTTTAACAGAGTACAGAATGCGTATAAATTTCTAATGGTGCACTATGCAAACATTGTGCAAAAAAGGTCATTTTCTAGGTGTTTGCATGAAAAATATTCATATGGTAAAGAAATTTATCTGTGTTATATGACTAATGAAATTCTAAGTGTTTTATAAATCTCACGAATATAGAAAACTACCGATATATTGTACCGAATTTATGTAATTTGCATTTACAAATTATTCACTGGAATAATTAATTGAAATCTAGAATATTACAAAATCCTTATTTACACCTATATAAATGCATGCGTAATTTCAAGTGTATTCAGCACAAAATATACTTGTGTGTGTATTATTGGTTCAGTTACAGTTTTCCACACAGTAATTTATCATTATTAGTGTATCATTGACAGAGAATACACACATGTCAGAGAATTCCATATGTAAGTGAAGATAACGCAATAAATGAAAGGAATTAGAAAGATAGATATAATTTTATTATATAATGTGAATATTTAGTCGTTGCTGTGTATAGTAATGAAACTAAATTAAATGTATATTTTTCAGTAGAGTGAATTTTAAAAATTCTATGCTACATACATTTTTGTTTATCTGGTTTTATCTATAAATTCTTTCAATAATGTACCATGGATGTTTAATATTATGATTATTTTACATAAGTTAAAATTGACATAAATTGTGAAGATTCGAACAACCACACGTATGATTCTAAAGTACTTTAAATTACATAAATTTGTTCAAAAATAAATTTTCCAAACAATATAAAATTTAAACAAATCATTTATTTATCCGTTACATTTTCCAACAAAAAATGCATATTCTAAACAATATTTTGAAACAAACACATGAAATTATAGTAAAAACACAAAAAAGTCTAATAATTTTTAACTCTTGAGAAAAGTACATTACATATAACAATAGAAAATTTTGCAAATTTTTTGTTAAAAGTAACTTTTAAAGCAATATAAGGATATCTAGCTATCGAGAATTGGAGAAATAATTGGATAAATACTATTTTGCGACATACATATGTCTAAATCTGTTCCTTTTGACTAAAATGCTATTGTAGCCTGTATCCAATATATTGCATTAGCGTCAATGGAAAAATAAAATAAAAAACATACAATATAAAGCTTTTTATGAAATGTTTATGCTTTTCAAAAATAGTTCAAATTAGTATTAAACATATTCATATAATATAACGTTTATACTTCATGAAATAAATTTAGGATGTAAAAGAGATTTTAAATTGATGCAAACTGTGTTACATTATAAGAACGGAAATAAATAATTGCAAAATGCAGTTATTTTAGATAGTTACATTAACACATTGGTTTTAAATTTGTTTTGTCTATCTCTAGAAAAATAATGATAATGAAATGCTACATAAAATAATATTTAATTTAATCTTCCAAAACATTTAAAAATATTATATGCGTTAAATATCTATCATCAAATTTTTTAACTATCTGAGACAAAGCGGGGTTATTTCACTAATACTTTCAGTAAAAGAGTCTGCGCTGCGGATAAAGTAGCTTCTTTGCTCTTAAATAATAAACAATAAATCACTTACTATTTTATGTTAAACTCGACAAAATTTGTTAAAAAGTTTTGCAAGTATATATCGACTTAAGTTGTCATACTCAATGGGGAATGTTTGCATATTACAATATTGTGATAGTATTTGTATAATAAACTAAATCAATTGAAAAAGTATAATTTATTACAAAATGAAAAAAAAAATCCAAATACCAGGAGATACTATTTCATATTTTAAGTAGAACTCTTACATGATTATAGATAGATAACGCTTTGGAAAATAAATAAATAAAATGATCGCTAATCCTTCATCTTTACAAAATAATAGAAAATTGAAATGGTGTCTGTTATTTAAACAAATGTTTTCAAGCTATATCAGATTTTGTGAGCGATATCTGCCCCTATTTAAAATTTTCGGTGTTTCACCATTATGGGTATACATAATCCTTCGCCATCAATGTCAATAATAATAATGTTGAGCAGCATAATTCACCACCAGAAAATATCCCATCTGAAGGTATGTGCTCACATTTAACTCCAGTGTCTGCAGTGTTTCAGCTTAAACTATCCTTGCCGTTGGAATAGCTGATTACAGCTGATTGCATCTAATATACCATCTTCTAATGTCGTACGTTCATCATCTTTTTTTCTGATCGTTTATTCTTTTTATTATTGTGTGTTGCATACCCTTGCAGTTAATGTAATCTATATCAACATGTCCCATAAAATAAATAACCAGACCTGTTTAGACAAGGTGGCTGCATCTAACATGCCCTTTTCTAATGTCGCACTTCCATCATCCCTTTCCCCTATTGTTTATTATTTTTATTCTTGTGTGTTGCAGACCCCTACAGTTAATGTAATCTATGCCAACATGTTCCATAAAATAAATAACAAGACCTGTTGACAAGATGGCTGCCTTACTCTTGCATAAAATTTTTAGAAACAATCACAGTACATGAATAGAATTTTTACTGACTCTTGTACTTACTGCAAGCATAATTTAGGTGTTCAACAAACAATAAAATCTCTTGAAAGAAAATTAAACATACCAAATAAGATTTAATAGTTTAGTATATATTACCTTTTTATACATTCCACAGTATTTTACTCATTTTATAATTTGTTCAATAAAGTGTTTTAAATCACATTAATGCTAAACAGTAAGCCACAAACAACTAATGGTTTGTCAATTTAAGCCAAATTAATGGATATATGTAAATAAAAAAAAATAGATCGTTATATTCAATGGTTGGAGTATGATAGTTGAGATTTTTCCCAACATAGCGAAAATATGCCGGGACCAGGACTCGAACCCGGGTACTTTGGTTTGCCGTACCAACGCTCTCCCTACTGAGCTATCCCGACGATATCCTGGACTGGCATATCTCACATTTATTTGTTGGACAAGGCTGCGAACTTCAGCGCTAATTTCATTCACCCGAGCTATAACTATAGCATTTATATGATGCATCTTGAAATAGCACGGAAACTCCTGATTTTTATAGGTAGACCACAACACATGATAAAATATTAGGAAATAATTTTTTGAAACTCCTATAATAACTAACTGAATTTGACAGACAATTTGGAGATTATGAATTTAATGGCGACATATACATAGAAGAACATGTGAAACTCTCAGATTTTAATGCTAGTTTGACCACGTAGATCCATAATTTCAAAAATAACATTACTGTTTTTTTTCGGGGGGGGGGGGGGATATTATTTTTCGCTTATTAATGCAATAATACTGGCATATGAAAGATATTTTATGGATGAATGAAATCCATCTTCCCTTCATTATTTCACATATTCAGTGCCGGATTAAATTATAATAACCTTTAAAAAGACAATAAATATGCAGAAATAATCATTACTTCAAGTATCAAGAAACCTATCGGTGACTTTATGTTCGTACTTTTCATTTTATAAATATCAATCCAGTATGTTTAAAGGTACAAAAGGCTAACAGCTGGGTTTAGAATTACAGTTCGAATTAACATTCTAAGCAATAAAGTTTCTCCAAATAGAGTTGTTTTTATTGTTTTGTTTTTTCCATCAAATTTATATTAAAATCATTGTTATAATTCATATGTATATGCAATTTACAATTTTCAAATTTGATTTTCTAAAGTATGCTTTGTCTATTTATTTCCCTTATACAACATTCAACAAATATAAAACCATTTTTTTTCTTTGCTAAATTAAATAAACCTCTTGTTTTGTAAAAAAAAAAAAAAAAAAAAAAAAAAAAAAAAAAAAACACTATTGTCCGCGAAGAAAAATAATATTTAAATCAGCCGTTTGTGAAAAGAAATAAATTTACCTAGATTATAACTTACAGTAATTTATAATTTCTTGGGCCTGTGCTGCTTTTTCTGAAAAAAAAATAATGAGACCTGAGTTCACTGCGTTATTAGTTAGTGCTGTTATCTGTAAAGTATTGGGGACTCAAGTTGCCACTCACATCACAGTAGATACAGAGATTATTTCAAACACTTTTTGTTTTATTTTAGGTCTACGTAGTAGTCCACTCTCCTAGTAATCCCAAATTACGCTATTATTGTTTTTTTTTTATATACTATGGCCATTTTTTATCAATCTTTTGAATATATTTATTTTCAACAGTAAACTTTTTTGTCTGCTCCCTAATACTACTCCAAGACATAAAATTCAATTTGCAGTATAAATATATATATAAAGAAAACGCGTACCATTTCCCAAGGCATTTTATAAAATGTATGGCATGTATATAATGTATAAATGTAGGCATGTATATAAAATTTGAAGAAAATCAGATAATTCTGCTTAAAAAACCCATTTATCTATATCAAGGGGGGTTAGTCCCCCCAGTTCCCCCCTTTATACTTTACCAGTGAACCCCCAAAACTAATCAGGGAAGTGCTTTACCACAATGAGCCTATATACAAAATTTGGAGTAAATTGGATAATTCTGCATGAAAAACCCATTTATCAAAATTAAGGGGGGGGGGTAGCCCCCGTTTCCCTCCTTTACACTTCACCAATGAACCCCCAAAACTAATCAGGGAAGCCCCTTACCACAATGAGCCCATATAGAAAGTTTGAAGAAAATCGGATAACTCTGCATGAAAAAAATCATTTTTCTAAAATAAGGGGGAGGATTAACCCCCCCGCTACCCCCTTTATACTTAACCTATGAACCGCCAAAACTAATCAGGAAAGAACCTTATCACAATGAACCAATATACAAAATTTGAAGAAATTCGGATAACTCTGCATGAAAACAATAATTTATCTAAAATAAGGGGCGAGGATTAACCCCCCCGCCGTTACCCCCTTTATACTTAACCTATGAACCCCCAAAACTAATCAGGAAAGAACCTTACACAATGAACCTATATACAAAATTTGAAGAAAATTGGATAATTCTGCATGAAAAAACCATTTATCCAAATTAAGGGGGGTTAGCCCCCCGTCCCCCCCTTTATAGTTAACCAATCAATCCCCAAAACTAATCAGGGAAGCGCCTTATCACAAGGAATCTATAAACAAAATTGGAAGAAAATCGGATAACTCTTCATGAAAAATTCATTTATCTAAATTAAGGGGGAGGATCCCCCCCCCCGTTAGCCCCTTTATACTTAACCTATGAACCCCCAAAAATAATCAGGAAAGAACCTTATCACAATGAACCTATATACAAAATTTGAAGAAAATTGGACAATTCTGCATGAAAAAACCATTTATCTTAATTAAGGGGGGTTAGCCCCCCCGTTCCCCCCTTTATAATTAAACAATCAATCCCCAAAACTAATCAGGGAAGCGCCTTATCACAAGGAACCTATAAACAAAATTGGAAGCAAAACGGTTATTTCTGTCAAGAGTTATCGCGTTACGTACGTACATACGTACATACATACATACATACATACAGAACGGGTGGGCACATAAGCTCTCAGGCTTTGATAGCCTGTGAGCTAATAAAAATGAAATCTCAAATCTATCTATCTATCTATCTATCTATCTATCTATCTATCTATATATATATATATATACTAGAGGGCCTACCCCCTGCGAGCTACGCTCGCCAACCCCCGCTCAGACTTCGAGGCCTCTAAAAACATGACAGCGTGCTTTATTTTAAAAATATTGGTAAATCTGTAATTGGGTTACCATGCTTTTAACGTTTTAATGGGGCAGTTTTTGATTATCATGGCCTCATACACAGCTGTTGAGACAACTGACGACTGTTTTCGCCATTGATAAATAAAATCAATTACACCTTGAAAACCAGCTTGTATAAAATGTTTAGGTTTAAATTGTGGCTACCTCTCGGACTTTCATAACAACGATCTGTATTCTATTCTTCCTTTGCGTTTAAGGATGAGAAAAATTCCATCTGCTTGTGAATAACATTAAGAACCACGGTATTGAAAAGTACTATGTTATAAACATTTTCAGTAACAGGTTTTAATTTTCTCTATTTTAGTGCACCATCATGCATATTTTCATGTTATTTTAAACATGTAAATTATTTATTTTAATTAATATGCAAATACGAATTTTCTGATAATTATTTATCATACAAAATTAATTAAATATTTTGTGCATACATGCCTGCATTTATTCGGCATCAGATGATGAGATATTTAAACAAATTTGCTATCCACGATAATTTTACACCACATGCCTGCATTTATTCGGCATCAATTGATGAGATATTTAAACAAATTTCCTATCCGCGATAATTTTACATCATGTTATGTCACTTGAATATTGTCCATAAGAAAATCGGGTACTTTTCCAGTATAGGATCCTTTGCTTTTAGGTTTGGCGTAATTCGAGCTTCAAAAGGGGATAGATTCGTTAATATACATAGAGTTGTTGCCAAAAGTTATGAAAACAAACTCAATGAACTTTTGGTACTTTTCTATTATAGGGGTCCTGACGCTTTTTTAAAAAGCTTGGCAGAAAAAACCAAGCAGGATAGAAAATCAAGCAAGATATTTTATTCTCCTTCCGTTCAGTTGGGCAATTATTATTTTATATATTCGTTTGAAATATCCGAATTATGATTTTATAAATTCGTTTAATTATATTTTACAAAAAAATAACAAATGATATCAATAAATAATAATTACTATTAATTCCTCCCCCCCCCCTTTCTTTTGCGTTTACATAAATGACGTCATTTGGACGAATTTATTCAAAATATTTTCAGTTTATAAATTAAATTAAATGCTGACAGACGATTGAATCCTGACGATAAAAATGGGATTTTTTTTCAAATTTTCCTGCAAAACATAATTTAATCACAATCTTGTCTTCATTATCGATTGAAATAAAAGATAAATTCAATTTCAATTTGAAAATGACTAATAAAAAGAAATCAATAATCCCTATCGGGATCTTTTTCAATATTTTCCCTTTTTTGTCACAAAAAAAACTGAGTAATTAGTTGCCATCATTACAGAAATGTCATTAAAATTAGAAAAAAATTAATATCTCGAAAACTAATTCCAATTTCAAAATTCTATTACCAGTTTTGACATCCGTGGATTTTTATGGACAATTGGTATTAATTTCACCATCAAGCGTTTAATATTTTATTAAAAATAGCCCTGAAACATAGTCAGTCATTTAATCAGTCGATTCATAAAATCGTTTCATAAATTCGTTTCATAAAATCGTTTCACAAATTCGTTTCATTAGGATTTTATATATATAGGGTAGATATTGCAAGGCCACAAATGTACAAAAAAATATTTTTAATAGAATCTCTTAATGGATATTGAAATCTATACTAATATTATAAAGGAGTAAAGATTGTTTGTTTGTTTGTTTGTAGGGGGTAATCTCTGGAACTACCGAACCGATTTCAAAAGTGATGGTGGCAAATTGATGGTGATAACCCCTGCTCCAACATAGGCTATATTTTATGTCGGTGCCACTAACCCCAGTGGGTGCAGGAGCAAAAAACGTTCTAAAATTGTCATTTTTAGCACTTTCCAACCTAGTTGAAAAGTGCTTATGACTTCGGTTTGTCTGGCCGTCTGGCCGTCTGGCCGTCTGGCCGTCTGGCCGTCTGCCGTCTGCCGTCTGCCGTCTGTCCGTGCTCTAACTCCCGTAAATATGCTCGGATTGCTCTGCAATTTTTATATGTTATTATCGTTATCTATAGCATGTTCCCTATTTCAACGGAAGTGTGTAGCACTTATAGTTTTTTTACAGGGACACTCAAAAGAATTCCGTTACATTGCGGTCTATGGGGAAAAATCATTTGCTGTTTATTTAAATAATGTTTCACTATTTTAAACGCATTGAAATTTATATATATCACTAAGGTGCATTAGAAGAAGCTTAATATGGAACAGGGTGTGCATAGCACTTATAGTTACTTTACAGGGACAGTAAAAATAATTCCGTTACATTACGTCTATGGAGAAAAATCGTCTGCGGTTTATTTAAATAATGTTTCACTATTTTAAACGCATTGAAATTTATATAGATCACTAAGGTGCATTACAAGAGACTTACTACGGAATATTGTGTGTATAGCAGTCATCGTTCATTTACAGGGACACACAAAAGAATTATCTACTGTCTGTTAACAATAATTCCTGGAAGTGCGTTTTAAGTTACTGAACGCGATTTTAATGTTAACTTGCTTTTTGTCTATTACGCGGTGTGTATAAATTCTGTAGATCCTATACAGGGCAGCACAAAAGTTCGCGAACACATTTCTGTTTATTGACAAACTCCAGACGGAGAATTTTAAGATGTGCTACACGTTTCCTAACTGAACTAAAATTTAGCATCCTATGTAGTATATATACAATTCTATATATCCTATACAGGGCTGAATAAAAGTATTCGGATATTTTTCCGAATATTGTATATGTTGGAAATTCCTGAAATTATGTTTTTAAATATGTTATGCGTTTTCCAAATTGTTTACTTAGAAGTTATCTTTTAGCTTATTAAACGGTATGATTTGTAAAATTATTTTGGAAGCGTTGGAAAGTGCTACATAATCTATGCTTGACGCATGATTTTTCGTTCTTGTTTAGCTATCAAACTGGCTGTCAAGCCCTGAGAGCTTGCCAGCCGGTTTTTGTATATATATATGTAAGAACGTAATGCGATAACTCTTCATAGAAATATCCGTTTTCCTTCAAATTTTGTTTATAGGTTCACTGTGTAGGTCAGGCGCTTCCCTGATTAATTTTTGGGATTGATTGGTTAAGTATAAAGGGGGGGAACAAGGTGCTAATTTCCCCCCCCCCTTAATTTATATAAATGGGTTTTTCATGCAGAATTGTTCCGTTTTCCTTCAAATTTTGTTTATAGGTTCACTTAGTTAAGGCGCTTCCCTGATTAATTTTCGGGATTGATTAGTTAAGTATAAAGGGGGGGATCGGGGGGCATATCCCCCCTTATTTTATATAAATGGGTTTTTCATGCAGAATTATTCCGTTTTCCTTCAAATTTTGTTTATAGGTTCACTGTGTTAAGGCACTTCCCTGATTAGTTTTCGGGATTGATTGGTTGAGTATAAAGGGGGGGGGACGGGGGAGCTAATCCCCCCTTAATTTATATAAATGGGTTTTTTATGCAGAATTATCCCATTTGCTTCAAAATTTGTTTATAGATTCATTGGGTTAAGACGATTCCCTGATTAGTTTTCGGGATTGATTGATTAAGTATAAAGAGGGGATCGGGGGCTAATACCCCCCTTAATTTGTATAAATGGGTTTTTCATGCAGAATTATCCCATTTCCTTCAAATTTTATTTATAGGTTCACTGTGTTAAGGCGCATCCCTGATTAGTTTTCGGGATTGATTGGTTAAGTATAAAGGGGGGAACGGAGGGCTAATACCCCCTTATTTTATATAAATGAGTTTTTCATGCAGAATTATTCCGTTTTCATCCAAATTTTGTTTATAGGTTCACTGTCTTAAGGCACTTCCCTGATTAGTTTTCGGGATTGATTGGTTAAGAATAAAGGGGGGGGCGGGGGGAGTTGCATGCAGAATTATCTCATTTGCTTCAAAAATTGTTTATAGGTTCATTGGGTTAAGATGCTTCCCTGATTAGTTTTCGGGATTGATTGGTTAAGTATAAAGGGGGGGGGAACGGAAGGGGCTAAGCCGCGCCTTAATTTATATAAATGGGTTTTTCTTGCAGAATTATCCGATTTTCTTCAAATTTTGTATATATATTCATTGTAATTAGGGATTTACCTGATTAGTTTAAGGGGTTCATTAGTTAACTATGAGGGGGGGGGTAACGGGGGGATGACCCCCCTCCCTTAATATATTGTTTATTGCTTTATTTTTCGATGGCCTTATTTCAAATTCTTTGAAATAAGAGTATAATATACAATTAGTGTGAATAGCCTGAGAACTCAATGCCCTCAGTTTAACTGGGCAGTCTTATTTTTATTTTTTATACTGAAGGAGCTAGAAATTTGAAATTTGTCATTGTAGTTACTTATAAGATGTAAATGCTCTCTAAGAACAAAATAAAAAAGAAATTGAAATTTAAAAGGGTGAAATGAGCGAAAAGCTTTCTAAAAACAGTCTAAATTACAATTTCTATGAAATCTCTGGAACTACAGAACCGATTTCAAAAGTAATGGTGGCAAATTGATGGGGACAATCCCTACTCCAACATAGGCTATATTTTATATCGGTGCCACTAACATTAATGGGGTGCAGGATCGAAAAATGTTCGAAAATTGCGACTTTTTTATACTGAATGGGCAAGAAATTTGAAATTTAGCATTGTAGTTACTTATAAGATGTAAATGCTCTCTAAGAATAAATTTTTAAAAAAATCGAAATTTAAATGGGTGAAATGCGCAAAAAGCGTTCTGAAGTCATTCTAAATTACAATTTCTATGGAATCTCTGGAACCACGGAACCGATTTCAAAAGTGATGGTGGCAAATTGGTTGTGACAATCCCTGCTCCAACATCCTCTTTATTAAAAAACTATGCGTTGCTGACGACTGGGTTTTTCGCTAATTGTTGCAACAGATTAATCTCGGAAAATGAAACATTTTACGTTACTGAAAAAAATGATAGCTCAAAAAGTATTTGTCAGAAAATTGTTAGACAAACTGCGTTTGAAAGGTAAAAAATTGTATTTTTCTTGATATAAATTTCAAATCTAATGATTATGCCGTTTTTTAAATATTGAACTTAAAAAATTACCAAATTTTCCAATGGAGTACCACAGCGAAACCTTCATGCGTAAAAAGATAATGATAAGGGCGACGTGTCCTGACGTGTATATTGGCTATAGCACGAGTCACAAATTATAGTAGCCTTATTATTCTGTTAAAATATAAAAGTTATTTATGAAATGTCAATATTTTGTTTGATTAAAGGTTCGTTAAAAGAAATTGACCAGCGTAGCGGGCGTAGCTTGCTAGTATATATATATATATATATATATATATATATATATATATATATATATATATATATATATATAGTGAAGACACAATAAAATAGAGTACAATAATATAAATATAACTGACAAACTATGAAGATATTTATTATAATTCTTAATTCTATTAACATATTCTAACAAATAGTGACTTTTATTTCACTTTTAAGAAAATGGAGTAAAGCTTTTTATTTTCTTATGTATAATTTTTGCATAGTTTTCATAATAGGTTTAAAAAGAATATAATTCAATGTCACAGAAAACTAAGAAGTTTAGAATTCAATATATTTACAGAATGCACCACACTGTTAAAAAAAATGCAGTAAAATTACTGCAGCAGAGATTCCAGTCATACCACCTAAAAAAAAAGGCCATGACAATCATTTTGTGCAGCCTGTAATTTTACTGGGCAAAGTAATAAAGCATTATAATGCACAGTATATAATGCACTTTAAAACACAATAACACTTTACTTACTGTTCCGTAGCACGTAGCACGTTAGATAATCATCACAGAATCGCTGCTTTAGCGGGTTAAAATTTTCGAAACACGAGTAAAATGAAGGGTTACACCCTAGCGGAGGACAATGTATGGGGTCGTAGCGTATTTTTGCTAACATATGGGCTAGAACTGTAAGAATATGTGGATTTCTCTTAATTTTCTAAGTATCTAAGGGATAAGGCCGCTTACTTAGTGGATCAGACCGTTTTTCATCAAATAAGGCTGTTGCCCGTGAAAATTGAAGGGCAAATACTCATAAATTTACAGTTTTTTCTGAGAGTGCAGTTAATCATTGCACGAGAAAAATTAATGCTACTATAGATAACTTTTAATTTTTGTAAAATAAATATGCTGACACTCGTTTATAAACAGATCGAAAGATTAAAAGCATCATACAAGGATGTGAATCATGTATATAGATATCTATAAATATCAATTTTACTCCATGCTATGTTCTAAATATAGTTTTCTTAATTGGACTTTAATTCCATGGTCAGATTCAAAGATTCAACCAAGCAGGGTGGCCTACCATACGGCTTAAGCTCTACAAGCCCTGCTTGGCAAGTTTATTAAAAAAAAAAAAAAAAAAAAAAAAAAAAATACAGATGAGGCCAATAGGCCATTAGGCTTTTACTGAGGGAATGGAATTATTTACACTACTGTGTTTCCGCTATTTTTGTGGTCAATGATGAGGGTTATTCTTCTTCATCATCGTCTGAGGGCAGGACATTTCCTAGAAGGTGTGCTGGAGGCATTTGAAAGAGTTGCTGATTGTGTTCTAGGAGATGGACACAGTCTATTATTTTTTGTTGTAGATTTGGTGTATGGAGGACGTGGTGGAACCAAACTGAGGTCCTCAGTAATGCCGGTTTCCTTATGTGATATGCTGACGTTAGCGGGCAGTTGAGTGTGTAGTGGGTGGCATCTCCTCTTTTTCCACATGTGCAGAATGGAGATGGGGCTTTATTGAAGAGAGAGAGATATGATGGGAACGGGCCGTGGTTGGTTATGTACAGGTAGATGTTTCGGTGTGGGACCAGGAAGTCCTTGGTGACTTTTGGACAGAGGCTGTAGGCTTTTCGTCCCCTGTGCTCCGCTGTCCATTGGTCTTGCCATTTAGATGTGTATTTGTGTTTTAGTTGTCCTCTGAGGTAGGATGGAGGTGCTGGGTGGAAGATGTGTTTTATTGATGTGTCCGGTTGTGTGGCTTCCTTGGCGAGTCTGTCAGCGTGTTCGTTGCCCGCAATTCCTGAGTGGCCTTTTACCCAGTTGAAGAGAATCTTTTTTGTTGTGTTTTGCAGTTTCTTTATTATTTGACCTATTAGATAATTTTCTGTATTCATGTCTGTAAGTGCCACTAAGCTGGAAAGGCTGTCTGAATTTATTGTTGCTTTGTCGTGTGTGGATGTTTGCAGCCAGGAAATTGCGTCGGAAATTGCGAGCAGCTCCGCTTGGTAAACGGAGTTTGAGGTGTCCAGGTGTATTTGATGTTCTGTTATTGTGTCTTCTTTGTTGTAGATGCAGAAAGCGTATCCTACACCAGCGTCAGTCTTCGATCCATCCGTGTATACTTGCAAATTTGGCTGCTCCTCTGCATTCTCTGCCCATTCAAAATATGTTTTGTATGGTATAATTTCTGTTGGTATAAATTTCGGTTGATACATATCTGGTTGTATTCCAACCATGGGGATGCCTAGCCTAAGGATTGCTCCTTGGGCTGCTGTTTTCTCTGTTCTTAGTGAGAGTGGCATTGTTCCCGTGAGGACGCAGAGAGCTGAGGTTGCTGTCTTCTTGTATGCACGGGAGATCAAAAGCAGACACTGTGCCTGAATTGCTGAGAGGAGTCGCAGCCCGTGGGATTTTTGTAGTTTGGGGAACCATGTTGCTGCAGCGTAAGTTATTTTCTTTTCTAAGATTGTGTTGTTCCATATTTTTAGTATTGCTTTTGAGATACTGCGTTGTGAGGCTGCAAACTTCAGGAGGGTTTGGACTGCTGTGTTGATTTCTGATCTCTTGGCATGTAGATGTGGTAGGAAGGAAAGTGTGCTGTCCAGAACTAAGCCGAGATATTTTAGTGTGGGGTTATGTTTGATGGATCTGTTATTAATTTTTAGTGTGGGTGGACGCTTGAGATATTTACGATTCTTTATTTGCAGAACTGTTGATTTTTCGTGTGTTATTTGAATGGAATGACAATCCGCCCAGTTTTGAATCAGTTGGAGAGCTGCGTTGCCTTTGTCTTCTATGATCTTCCTGGTGCGACCTGTTATGATTAGAAGTATATCATCTGCGTACGCCACCACTTTGAATCCCTTTTCTCTGAGGATTATCAGGATCTTATTGATGAATATTCTCCAGAGAAACGGGCCGTAGCACGACCCCTGGGGACAGCCCTTTTTGAACCAGTGAAGGTCTCCAGAGAGCCAGTTGGTGTACGCAGATCTGAGCGATAGGAAGGATCTTGTCGTGTTTATGTATGGTCTGCTCAGTTCTAAGGTTTCGAGCTCCTCCACTGTTGCATCCTAAGGTAGATTGTCGGAGGCATGGTGGGAGTATAGAGAGATGAGATATGTGTAGTTGTCTTCTTGTTTGCTTAGACCTATGATGGACAGCACTTCTTGGATTGCCGTTTCCGTCGATTTTCCTGGGACGAATCCATGTTGGGACGGTGCTAGTTTTGGTGTGTTGTGTAGTTCATGTAGGATACGCTTTAGTATTAGCTTCTCAAAGATTTTGCCCAGGATTGGCAGCAGGGAAATCGGACGATACGAGTCCGCTTCTGTTGGAGGCTTTCCATTTTTCAAGAAGAAGACTAGTTCCCCCTGCTTCCATGCTGTCGGGAAGTAGTTAAGCTTGAGGAGTGTGTTGTAAATGTCTTGTAGTAGTTGTGGGTGATGTTTGAATATTTGTCTTGTGATGGGATGGTCTATGTTGTCTATTCCTGGGGCCTTGTTTTTGTTGAAGCTGTATATTGCCGTTTTTAACTCGTTTACGGTGAATGGAGGGGCCGTCTTGTCTGGTGTTGGTGTTCTGAATTCCATGGTCAACAGCAACAAGTTAAACTATTTGGATATACGTTGCGCACTTTAGACAATAATCTGAATAACATTTTACACTGAAAAAAATTGCATCGCTGATGAATAAACTTTTGGTGTTACTGTATCTTCTACAACAAGATGCTGAAACATTGTTTCAAAATTTGGTGCTCCGGAAGAATTTTTAAATTGTGGAGGTTCTACCATGAACTGGTAAAATGTTAAATCATGAGTTGATAAAATGTTTAAGAGTCTAATGGTTAAATTATAATCCAAGATCCGGTAAAACTTTAAATAATAAACAGGTTAAACTCTGAGACAATACTTTTAAACAATAAACTGATAAACACCTTAAGGTGGTTCTCAAAAAATATTTTCCCAGCACAAAACAATAAAATTTCTCATACATTTTCTGATTGATTTGTAAACATAAAAGCATGATATTCAAAAGTAAGATTATTGGATGTATTTGTACTCAAGAGTACTTTCAATTTCCGACAAATTATTCACATCTTAAATTATAAGCGATTAATGTCTTAGGATGGAAGCTATTTTCCGTTCTTGCACTGTCATGTCCGAAAATTCTGTTCAAAACGCCAAATTTGGCAGAATTTTCTGAAGCCTTTACTTTACCATAAAAATGTAATATATATATATATATATATATATATATATATATATATATATATATATATATATATATATATATAAAATACAAAAATACAAAAAAAAAAAAATACAAAAAAAAAACAGTTAAATTACGTAGTTTCTGAATAAGGTTAATTTTAGAACAGCCTTAACTATAAACTCTCCAAGGTATTTCTTTGCAAAAAAGGGACTAATCTGCCCGCCACGTCTGTTTTAATTGAAATCCGACCTATTTTTAACACCGAAGTCTGATTGAAACTTGAATCAAACAGCTATTTTTTTTTAAATTGGAGTTCAACCCACTAGAAAATAAGGCGGATGTCTCTCTATTTTAATGTAGCATATTCAGAGTATATACAACAATATGTTCTTTTTGAATGTTGAATAACTCCATTTTTTTATACTTTCATTGTTCCTCAACCCAAAATTGTGAGTGTGGCGCCCTGGGATCACCGGAGCACTAATGTTTCATTTCTACACTAACTGCTGCTTAGCATCTAAAAAAGCCCTCCTTAAACCCCCTTTCTTAGTAAAACTTTTTTATTTTCTTATGCGTAATTTTTGCATAGTTTTTAAAAGAACATAAATATATGTCACAGAAAATTAAGAAGAAGATTCAAATTCAAAATATTTAAAGAATATTCTACTTAATCATTGCACGAGCAAAAAATAAATTAGCAAAAATTAATGTTATCTAATAGATAACTTATAAATTTTACAAAATAATATGCTGACACTTATTTATAAATAGATCGAAAGATTAATGGAATCATACAAGGATGTGCATCATGTATATAGATATCTAGATATAAATAGAAATTTTATTCCATGCTATGTTCTAAATATAATTTTCGTAATTGGATTTAGTTCGATGGTCAACAGCAACCAGTTACGCTATTTGGAAATACGTTGCGCCCTTTAGACCACAATCTGAATAACATTTTACACTTAAAATAAATATGCATCTCTGCTGAAAAAACTTTTGGTGTTACATTAGCTTCAACAACAAGATGCTGAAACATTGTTTCAACATTTTGTGCTGCGGTTGAATATGTAAATTTTGGAGGTTCTACCATGAACTGGGAAAATGTTAAATTATGAGTTGATAAAATGTTTAACAATTTACTGGTTAATTTCTAATCCAACATTCGGTAAAATTTTAAATAATAAACAGGTCAATCTCTGAACCAAGACTTTTAAACAATAAACTGATGAACTCCTTAAGGTGGTTCTCAAAAAAATATTTTCCCAGCACAAAACGAAAAACTTTCTGATACATTTTCTGAATGATTTGTAAACATATAAGCATGATATTCAAAGATAAGATTATTGGAGTGATTTGTACTCGAGAGTTTTTCAATTTCCGAAAAATTATTTATAACTTAAATTATAAGCGATTGTTGTCTTATGATGGAAATTACTTTCTTTATTATACTGTCATGCCCAGAAATTCTGTCCAAAACGCCAAATTTGGCAGAATTTTCTGAAAATACAGAGTGGCCAAGATAAAGAAGGCCCGGTATAAAAAAGTACAAATACTTACTAATTTTTATTTAAAAGTAATATACACAGAATATTATAAATAACAACATACTGAACATTTAATAGTTCACAAGATGTGTTGTTATTCCTAATATTCTGTAGTTACTACTTTTAAATAAAAATTAATCAGTATTTGTACTTCTGTATACCCTTTTATCTTGGGCACTCTGTATTTCTGCATTTACCATAAAACTAAAAAAACAGTTCAATTACATAGTTTCTGAATAAGGTTACCTGCGAAACGGATAAGTTTGGGAAAAATAATGAATTAAAAATTGTGTCAGAAAGTAGCCGATTTGAATTTGAGAACAGGCTTAACTATTAACTCTCCAAGGTATTTCTTTGCAAAAAATGAGTATTCAGACCCGGACGTCTATTTCAATTAAAATCCGGCATATTTTGAACATCGAAGTGATTGAAACTAGAATTAAAAAGCTTTTTTGTTTTAAAATTAAACCACAGTTCAGAACCAGATTTCAAACCACAAGAATGTAAGGCGAATACTTCTGTATTTTAATGTAGCATATTCAGAGTACATAGAATTATGTGTTCGTATTGACTGTTGAATAGCTCCATTTTTTATACTTCCATCGTCCATGAATCCAAAATTTGAGTGTGGCGCCCTGGTATCACCGGACCACTATTCTTTCAATTGTACACTAACTGTTACTTCGCATCTTAAAAAGCCCCCTTAATACTTGACACCAGAATATTTTTTCCAGGCCCAAGGTCTTCCGTCAACTGGCGGAAATCTGTTACTTTTTAAATGATCTCTCAGTTCTTACCTCCTGAGATCCAGTAGAATGTCTGCAATCTCCAGTAAACCACTTCTCAAGTAGCGCACATGGGAGCACTGCTCCGGCGTATTTATTTTTCAGCTCCAGTCTGCTATGACTGTTTTTGGAACACGCCTATGAAAGGACTGCTGTTTATTCATTGAATAGATCAAAAACCACCACTTTCCTTGTCGACTGCCTGTCGCGTGGGGTCTATATGCTCCAGCGGATGGGTATTGTTATGTGAATCTGCTTCATTTTCTGCCTATCCCCTGCCACTTGTCGCGTGGAGGTTATCTATGCTCTACAGACTTGGGATCCTCGTCTGAGCAGTACCTCTT
This sequence comes from Maratus michaelseni, assembly GCA_963931845.1. Classification (NCBI taxonomy): domain Eukaryota; kingdom Metazoa; phylum Arthropoda; class Arachnida; order Araneae; family Salticidae; genus Maratus; species Maratus michaelseni. The sequence goes on from OZ007593.1 coordinate 290,357,124, forward strand.
AAGCAGTGAAACGTTAGTTAATTTTCAAGGTTGTTAACACGAAGGTTTTGAAGGTTAAGGAGAACAATTATTTTTGTTTTTCTAATTAATGCTTTACACTATAAAATGGATCAACATTGCACTAATATTTTTTAACAATGCATGGGAAGACAAAATAAATTTATTTACAACTATAACTACAAATTTTGTTCAGTTTAATGCTTATAAATCTGTATAAAATATGTTTCAGAATTTATTAATAATGTGCAGTAATTGTTTAAAGTTGCATTAAACAATGCTCAAAGAAATACGTATAGTATGTACATTTAAAACATCTTTAAATTTAACATTAATAAATCATTAAGCCCAGATTTTTAATGTACTTCCCTGTCAATATCAGTTCAAATGTAGGTAGAATAAGTAGAAAATGAAAAATCACAACTCTTTGTGGAATTGATTAAGGAAATTAATTAAGAAAAACCTGCACATATTTATAACATTCTCAATCTGGAAACTAACAGTCCGAAGTTATAATGTTACTACACACAGCATGCTCTATTAATTTCAATTTATTTCTCCGAGAAATCAAAGAATAGTCGAATGCAGATTGTATTAAAATATTAATTTATTTTACATATATGAAATTCCACTGAATAATAATGATAGTGTTTATTAAACTCTGATAAGCGAAAAATAATGAAAACTTTTGATAGAAATTCATTCAGTAGTATTAGTCAATGGTTTACATTAATATATATATATATATATATATATATATATATATATATATATGTGCGTGAGAAGAACGAGCAATACCACAATCCCTTTGTTCACGTATCAAAAGTACCATGTGAACGAATTGTAACAATAGTTTTCCATCATTTTTCTTTACGATATAACTATCGAATATCTATCTATCTATCTATATTATAAAGGACAAACGTGTCCGTGCGTAACGCTAACATCATTTTGCGAATGGCAACAGTTGACGATGAAATTTCGGTTTTGCGATTTTTCTACTGAATTTTTTTTTTAATTTCTAAACATCGCACATTTTTAATTTTTACACCGTTATATAGGGAAAAAATGTAATTTCAGATGCAATTTGTTTGAAAACTGTATCTTAATTGACTGATTTTTAAATTAAATTTCAGGCATGATTTTTTTTTAATTGACCTCTATCGCTTGCAGACGATTACAAAAAAGTCCTTTAGGCCTGTACCGGGAGGAAAAGGTAGCTTTCCTATATCTTCGTTTTAAAATTTTAGCTAATGTTACACGAAAACAGCAAGTTAAAATGCAAAGAAAATGTTTACAAAAGATTCGTTAATACTGAATTTGAATAAGAAATTCGCCAAATTATTGAGCTATAGCCAAATTGGCTTCATTTATGAAGACTTATTTTGCTCGCCAAATTTGGCGATATTTCCCCAAATGTCACCAAGTTTGGCGAGAATTTGTCGCTAACGGATATGAATATATAGTTTTATGCGTATGATTGGGAAAATTATTACAACAATGAAAATTTTTGTAATGTGCTGTCTTGTTTCAAAATGTCAGCCACCCTAGAATTTCAAACTGCTCTATCTCAGCCATTTTTTAAGATAGAGGTAAACCAAAAAATGCTGTGGAACCCTTGTATCAAGGCCTAAAACTTAATTAAAAAATACATTTGAATTTTTAACTTTTTTGCATATTTATTTTAGTTTGAAATTTTTAAGTGGCCGCCATCTTGAAACAAAATGGCGGACCAAGCTGGCCAACGAACTCGGTCGAGACATTGGTGAGCTTAATACACACAATTAATTTCATCAAAATTTATTTATAAATACGAGCGTTATCGTATGACACAGGTCAGATATATATATATATATATATATATATATATATATATATATATATATAAATCAACATTTGAACGGAGGGTGGTTTTGGGGTCTGGGGGTCATGATCGGTGAAAATATACCAAAATTTTCCGGAACTGCTTTCCTCCGAACGGCTGCAATAGGTAGCTTTATACTTTTTTGTATTGAAAGCTACCTAATATTAATCCGTTTGCAGTTTAAAAAATATAAAAAGTTCAGCATTTGTTTCCAGTTAATATTCAATACGAAATTAAAACTTCATTAAGGAATAATTAAAATAGTATAAATAAAACACAGATTTAACCGACATGTAATTGAAATAATCGCTCAAAACTGCTGTAGATAACGAAACTTTTAGCAATTTCTTCGGCTATTAACTTATGGCTAGGGGCCAATACGAAATTACCAGTTTTATTAAATTTCAAAATTTTATTTGAATATATAATTGGCATATTTCATAAAAAAAATGCTTTTGGTGTTGTTGGCGGGCAATCTAAAAAAAATATTACATGTGAAAAATCACATCAAAAAAAAAAAAAAAAAAAAAAAAGGTTTTACATATATTCTCTATCCCGGGTAACCCGGGTTCGATGCCGTAGTTTCTTTAAATGAATAAAGTGTTAGTATTTATAGTATACTCTTTTGTTGCATACATTTGAATGACTTTCGCTAATTTTTTAATATATATATATTTTTTTAATTACATTAGGGTAATAAAAATTCTTTTGATTTTAATTTTATTTTCTTTTTAAATAACTTTTCTTTTGTAAATGTCTCTATATGAGGGTGCGTTAAAAAATTGTGTAAAAAGAAACAAAAATACATTTACTTTAATACGTTATATAACGTAATACAATAAAACATATTACTTTTCCATATAAAGAGAAAATAATTATTTTGAATACTTGAAAAAAAGTTACCGTTAGTCAAGAAAAAACATCAAAGAATAGAAAATTTTCCATAACAAAAAAAAATGTTAATGTAAACATTTCATTTCTTGGACATTTACTTGAGCTGAAAAGAAATTTGCAGTTTTAAGAATTGTATTTTTTTTCCATTAAAACTGCATGAAAGGAAAAAAACTCTTATGTCAATCAGAATTATAAACATAAAAATATTTTCTCTATGGTCGGCTGCATTCTTCATAAATATTTAATGCCTGAAAAAAAATCAATTAAATCCTATTAACATTGCAATTTATAATGAGCATGGTAATTTTATACAAGATTTAAAAAAAAAAGAAATTTGCATTAAATTTTATTTTTGTAAAAATTCGATATATTCAATTTAAAACTGAAGTAAAATAATTATTCACATGTTCATTATATTGACATAAATTGCATGTTATAAAACAATTCTTAAAAAAAAAGTTTGTTTCACTTAAATTATTCCATCAAATAATGACGATATGCAGAATTTAATTTAATTTTTATATTTTCGTTAACTAATTGAGATAAAAATAATAACAAAGAACATACTATGTTTAATATTTTTTATGCTTTAAATTGTTATATATATGTAAAATTTCTAGGCTTCCCTACGAAGTCTGCTAACATTCATTAAAGATGAGGTCGTTATAAATTTGCAATATAACTAACACATGCACGATATTAGTCAGTACGCTTTTACTCATAATAAGATTGCAAAAAATAATACCTTTAGCAGTCGTAGAGGCAAGCAAAAAGCAGAAAATATTTTATAACTCCATTAGTGTTTCCCCATACACAATAAATCACCCATCACTTAGGAAAAATAGATTTTATTCTTCCAGATCATTCCATTACTATAAATGACTCGCATGCCCTTAGATTATTCACTAATACGATCCAACTATGATACACAATATATCTTACTACACAACATCAAATTAAGAAAGAAACTTCAGTAAAATTTTAGCAAATCACGTCTTCACGGATGTCTACATTCTATTTAAATCAGGAACAAAACAGAAAAAATCTAAACTCTGAACTAGCGTTAGTCTAAAATTGTGTTAATTTAATATCTCTGAAGAATAATTTCAAAAATACATCACGGATAGAGAAAACCTAAATAACGGCCAGATTCTGGACGGGGACGAAAATTCCAGAACCACCTGGAGAAAGAACAGTCGGATTCAAAATTAGAAAATTGAAAGCAAAAAATTGAAAGGGGACATTGAGAAGGGAAAACATTACTCGCGCAATGCCAAAAAAAATAATAAAATAAAATAAAGACGTGTAAAACTTAATTAGATTTTTAAAAGAAAAATGAAAAATAAAATTGTAATTTCAGACGAAAATGGAAAAACAAAGTGGGGAGAATTTAGAATAAAAATAAGATACATTAATTGTTAAAAACATGTTATAAATATGTATTTAATAATATCAAAAGTGAAACGTGAAATTCTTCAAAAACATATTCCATATCTATAGAAATGCCTCCCGTTAAATTATACGTGTATGTTGGATATTGTTCCTTTAAGTTTTTCTGTCCTCCTTAATAGGTGAAATGGATTTAGAGTATACACGAATATATAAAAACAAAAACACAAGAATTGGTTTAATTAAAACAAACGTACAAAATTAAGTTAATTTTTCTCAATGCATACTTTAAAGGACACACATGTTTGCCGTATTCTTTAGAATTTTTTTTTATTGCTAGAGAATAATGCTATCCCATGCCCGGCTCACAGTTTACATATTTGTAGGTTACTCACTATACCGGTTAATTATTTAAGCATCTCTCTCTGGAGCAGTCTGTACCTTAAAATAATGTTAAAAAAAAAAAAAAAAAAAAAAAAAAAAAAAAAAAAAAAACCTCGGCACTCATATATGTTAAGAAGGGTGTGGGGGGAGAATCAAACTGTAAAAGGTACATGTTTACAAAACTGTACCTAAAATCACATCGGCCAATGATTTTTTTTAAATAGCATTGGTTGAATAACACTTAGCGGCTCTAACAATTCTGGAGAATTTTGCGCCTTGACTGTTCCATTAAAAAATAACAGTGCTCATCTGCTAATAAAATCTTTCACGGAAACGAATCATCCACCTCTATTCATGCTAAAAACTTTAGCACAAATTTTAATATTTGGCAGCTAACAATTGCTGATGAAAACTAATTTTAGTAAGATAAAATTGAATTCTCTTTCACAACATTTTTCGAGAAAAATATGGAATATACAAGTTTCGAGGAACTCTATGCTTATTAGGACCGACTTCTGGTCTTGTTAATGATTCAACGACTGTCGTTGCGATTTCATCTGTTGCCAAGGATGATTTCTTACGATTACCATATTTTATAGTAAACAATGTAATTTACCTAGAACGTGTTTTAGTACATATTGCTTTTTCGAACAATTAGCTTTCGGAATTAATTTCGGATGCACAAATTCAGTTGCAATATTTAAACTGTTTTTCTTGAAAATTTTAAATGTAAAGCCTTATTTGGAAAACTGAGAGTTACATTGATTATATTTGTTACATGCATAAAAGCCATTTTCTTAATTTTGCTTTGGAAATTGTGTTAAAATAAACGGCTATAACAAACACTTTGTATGACCTTCTACCTGCAAACTTTATATATATATTTTTTATTCTAGTATTTTTATTCTTATTATATAGCACGAATACCAATTTCTTCTTCATCTGAATCATACCTTCACGCTGCTTACATTTCCAAATACAGATACGTACCTTATAACCATACGGTATAAAAAAATTCCTATATACTTCAGATTCTTCGTGTTCTTTTCTTTTGTAATTATAGTACCTTAAAAGTTGGACAAAAATTTCTGTGAAGTTTGTTTTTCTATCTTATGATCTGACATATGCAACTTTTTAACTTCAGTCTCGAAAGAGATTTTGCAGAAATTCCAATGAAAATTTATAAATCCAGGAATTAAAAACTAATATATCTAGACAGTAAAAAATAAAGTGTTCATGAAAAAATGCAATTTAAGGCTACATTTAATAGTTTAAAACACATTTCTAATTTTTAAAAGACTTATCTTAAAGCATCTGTTCATATTTTTAGTGGAATGCAATTCATGTCCTCATAGTCTCACGCGTGCATTGTATTAATTCTTGTCATTATGTAAAATCTGAGTGCCTGAATTTAAAATTAGAAAAAATGACATAAAAAAATGATTTATTATAGTAATAAACATTTTTATAACTTCAATCCGTTGCAAATATTTTAAGCTACAACGAAAACTTCTTAAAGAATGATTGATTATTTTTTATACAGGATTAAAATTTAATGGTTAAAAAACAGTTTTGTTAATTTAATTTTGAAGCTTATAATAAAAAAAAATAGATATAAAATTTGAGGAGATTTTGAGACAAATACTTGAATTTTTATTTCATACTTGATACTTATATTACCTGTATGATCATAGTTCAAATTTATAAGTAGTAGTAAAGAATGTTCTTTTTTTCATACTGAAATGTATAGAGATTAAAGATAGCAAACGAGTACACTAATGACAATTTAGACCTTTAATTACGCAAACTATGTATAATTTAAATGTCTGTTTAATAGTTAAATGTGGACAAAATTAATGGTTAATATTTTTCCATGATCATTTTAATGTTGATCCATGATCAATGTCCATTGTCAAAAAATGATCCTGATGTTGTCCATGATCATTTTTTGTTTGTCAACGAGAATTCTTCCAGCTTTAGTTGTCTGTCAATATATAAAAATATATATATACATGTGTAACTTAAAGAAATGATATTAAATGAATGGTTAGATTAAAAAAAAAAAAAAAAAAAACTTGTTCCAAGTGTTTTGAATGTATATTTATGTGTTGTAAAAATCCATACTTGGATTTCTTTTTCTGAAAGACGGAATTATTTTATAATGCTACACAATCCTTAAAATATTTACCATCTTCCTAAGCCTTAGAAACGAGGCAATGCAGTTCAAAATATTATTTAGAAATCTCTTGTTTAGTAATTTTCCTTTTACGCTCTTTAACAGAATTTAAAAAAAAGAAAAAAAACACAATTGAAATATATTATTGTTTAAAATATTCTCCAAAAAATTAGTTTAACCCACCTCAAATGCATTCTTAAGAAAGGAAAAAGAAAGGAAATAACAATACTGTTTGTAAAAGGCAATGTCTCATTATTCTTCGAAATAAAGTACAATTTCTTTGATGAAAGACAACTTTTATCTGTGTCTCAAAGAGAAAAATTAAATGAATTATTCATGTTACATTTCAAAGTGAAATTGTTTTGCATTAACATACATAGATCTCTTTAAATTTTCTTTAAGAAACATTCATGTATATTGTGTAGGAAAATGTGTACTATATCGCTTTTTTACATGTAAGTATAAATTGATATGGCAAAAAATATAAATCATCGTTTTGAAATATGCCACACGTTTTAAATAAACTTTGAAAAATTAAGAGTTCTTATTACATCTACTTAAAAATTACACACACACATATATATATATATATATATACATATTTAAATGATTTTCATTGAGGAGATCGAGAAAAGTTATAGTATTTATGGGTTGTAAAAAAAATCTTAAACACGTTGGCTGCGTAAGACTTATTATTGGCGTAATGGCCTATTGATACCTATTGACATATTGAGACCTATTGAATATATGCTAATGAATTGAATGCAGAAATAATAATATTAGATAAAAATGCTTTGTAATCAATGATTAACGCTAATTAAAACAAATGTTAGATGATTTTTTTTATTTGCAATTTTTATTTAAACTGATCTGTAAGTTAAAAATATTTCTTAATAATAATTGAAAAATTTGGAAATATTTACACGCAATTTAAATTCATTCTATACGGATTCAAATGAAACCTAATAAATTACGCATTATTTTAGAAGTATGAAACATAAATAAATTTTTTCCACAAGCAAAAAATTCTTAAAATATTTTAGTTAATATTACAAAAACAATAATTAAAAAATAAAAGGTAAAATTTGCTTTTATCTTTTACATATGCTGTGATGAGTAAGCATATATAAAAAGTGAATTGTGCTTCTTTAAACTTGCTAAAATCCGTTGTATGTTACATTTTAACAATACAAGTAATGCTTCAAATTAAAATTTTATTTTAGAGGAATTTCAATATAAGTAAAATACAAATAATAATATGTGAAAGAAGTACTGCGTTTTAATTTAATTTTCAAAGGCTGGAGCAGATTTTACAAAGTAAATAATTTCATGTAGGCTTCATTATTATTAATCACTATATTTCAATTTAGATTTTAAAAGTTATGTTTCATAAAATAATTTTTAACATACTTAAAAATATTTTGTTCTCTCAATAAATATTGAATTGAATTACAGTCTCGAACAAATTTATAAGACTAAATTTAACAGAATTTTATACAGTAAAATTATGATTAATATTAAAAATTATGACACTTAGCATATTTTCAAATATAAAATTTTGAAAGATTTGTAATATTCAAAAAGAATTTTTCCGCCATACATTATCGGTTTAGAAGCTGAACATTATCGCTGTAAAAATCAAATCAATTTGTGAACTCAAATCATGGACGTTGATAATAAACTATAACAAATGTTAAAAATATTAACAAGAAATTAAAAAAGACATGTTTGATAAAATTGCAATTGATCTCAAAGTTTATTAATAAATTAAAAAAGTTTATTTAGTTATACTCTTATTTAGTGATTACTTATCTTTTTATGTAGTCCTGTTTATATCATAATCATTTCTAAAATCTTATCAGTAAATAAAAATATTTTCTATAAATTGTGTTTAATCCTTAAAACTTTTTAAACCTTAAATCGATTTGCTTATCTTTTATGCAAGTGAAAATTAATAATACGAAATGTTTATTAATTATTTTAGAAATCGATTTCATGAAATCGATTACAGTAAAAAAAAAGGAAGAATTATTAAGGAGAATAAATTACATCAGTTTGAAAATTAAAGTAATTGACCACGTACGGAGCAATTTTTTTCAAAAAAAGATATTTAATTATTTTTTGAACTTATTTTTATTAAGATTATGACTAGAAACTGTCAAAAAAGGTAAAACATATTTCATTCATCGAGGAAATTTTGGTAAATGGGGGATTTTATGGTAAAATTTGGTGAAATTTGGCCCAATACGCAAAAAAACTCTACAGGAAATTCTGTTGAATCGATCTTAATTTCCTTTTTACGCTTCATACTAGAGACATTGGTGAAGGAAATGAGCTTATATCTTAAAGATATTTTAAATGTTTCAAAACTTATAACATATCGTACCTTTCTAGATGCTGATTTCCATAAAATGTATTGATGTCATTCCATGAAAACATCTATAAAACAAAAAATATTTATTCTAAAATTAAATCTTTAGTTCATTGCCTGCACAATAGTTTAAACAACATGCAATTTAAATTTCATAGTAATATCCTAATAATTTTTTGAGAAATCAGGTTTCGGGTATGATTTTTTTGCCAAAAATTACATTTTCCAAAAAATGCATTTAAAGTTTAGATTTATGTTTTACCACAAGAATTTACACAGCAATATGCATCTAAACCTCACTGTTTTTATAAGCCATACTCCTTTCTTTAAGTACTGAACCTTTGTTTATTTCTAGAGACATATTTTTGCTCCCCCCCTCCCCAGTTAGTACCTTTAAATAGTACTTCCGATCCTTACCAGTACTTCTGGTTTGAGTGACAGCGGTTGAGTAGTTTAAAAACAGCTATAACTCGGATTCTACTTATTGTGTAATAAAAATAAATACAGTTTTGGAAAGGCAAAAAGTTGGGCTTTAATAAAATGTAATAAAGTCATTTTGACAATTTTGGTTGAAAATCACTTTTTAAACGTAATCAGATACCTTAAAAGTGATAATTCTTGCTTCCATGTACGATAAACGAAAAAAAGAAAATATATCTATATCAAACCTTATCTGTATAAATAAATAAAACTTTAAAAATGAATTAAAAAATCGACATACAATTTCATGTTATCTTGTTTGTCTTAGCATCATATCAGAAAAGGAAAAGGAATAAATTGTGTTCTTTTAAATATCATTTCTTTTTTTTTTTCAACAAATTTGAAATATTTTCAATTAATTTTTGTGTACTCGTTCACAACTAGTATGTATACTATATTTTGGGTGTTTTAATCAACAGTAAATTGCTTTAAAACATAAGGAAACATAACTAAAATAACAAATATATACTCTAGTTAACTGATAGTGGGATGTTACCATCTATCTCTAATGGTCTAATTAAAATAACTGTCAACTGAAATTGCCAAGTAAACCTATCTGCTTTATGATTTTTTATGAATTATTTATTTTAGGTTTCTAAAAATGTGAATTACATGATACTGGATTCCTATTTCAATATCTGAAATATTTTAATTATTTTAATTTAAAAATATAATTTGAAATTAGTATACAAATTCACACAAAATGACAAGGAAATAATCATAAAAATGCACAATATAACGTAATAGGAGATTAAATTTAAAAATCCATTTTTCCATTGTATCTTATCTAGAAATCTTTCCAATAATAATCCAGCAGAAAAAAATATAACAAAATATCACAAAGAAAATAAAATAAAACAATATTTCTTATATAAACATATAAAATATATTACAAAAAATACTGTAAAAAATATATTATATTTGACAAAAGAGCCTTGAATCCCATAGTTAGAATATTTACATTTTATTACATTATACGTATTGCATTACGAAATAGCATATTTCAATGTAAAATCAAAATGTTTGTGTTACTAAATTATGTGATGTAAAAAGCTTCGTTTATGAGTTTTTACCTTCTGGCCTTTCTTTACTGAAACTAAACTTCACATTTATTATCATCCTTTTCATTTTTCAAAACATATTTTAGTGTAACATGTGAAAAATCCAACTTGTATATAATGGAACCTTGTCTTAAACATAGACGTTGCATAGCTTAAACGAGAAAGGCAAAACGTTTTTCTCATTTTTGTATAGGAGATAATATCTTCTAAATCAGAAACCATTCTTTACAATCAGAAACCATTCTTCGCGTGGTACGACAAGTTTAGAGGAAAAATATGCCATGGAATTCAGCTTGGTATTGTAACATAATTAATCCACAGACCAGCGGATGCAACATGAAATTTAATTAGCCACGTCTCAGTACACATAAATTTTACAAATACAGAACGCTGCACACATAAAGCTTAGTTTGTGGGTTAGAGTTTATGGGTTCGTCAGGGTTCCCGTCGCCTTCATAGGCAAAGTTTTTAAGTTCACGGCACAAGGGCCGAAGACACCTTCTTTCTCTCAAGAGAGAACACCACGAGCTTACTCGCTCGGCTAGGACAGAATACAGAATCCTCCTTTGGCCCCTCACGAGTTTGATTATATCTAGTGAGAGAATTTTCAAGTAGTTTCGAGAGTTTAACATCCCAGGTGGGGGCAGATGGCGGCTTTTGAAGTAGCTGATAGATATTGAACTTATGGACTTAAGTAGCATGAATTTATTGTATCATAAATGTCTGTATAACGTCAGATCAAAGGAATGATCTAAAATTTATATCTCCTTGGAAAAGCTATTACTCCTGAGATTTCGAGCACGGTTGCATCTGGAACCAATCTGCGGCATCAATTGAAAAAAATTATTCATAACATCTGGTACACAACTTAAGTTTTCCAATTAGTGAATCAGACTTGTTTTAAATTAAACTTGTTATAGTTCTTTTAATGAGAAGTTGTCACAGTAGCCAGAACAAAATACACAATCAGATGACAGTTACATTATGTTGCAAGCTACAATAACGCTACAAATACCTGGAAAACATTGTGCGTCGTTTGTGTTTGGCAAACGAACGTCTAAAGTCACAGTTTACTTAGGCCACGCGTCTTTATAAAAGTGGAGCATTTGCCGTGCAATGATGACTGCAATGATAACAATGATAGCTGTCCATCGGTTAAAGAGTTCTTTTTGTTTCTTGTTGTTATCGGGACCAAAAACGGAATTTTTTTATTTTTGTAAACTCATACTTTTCATTTATGTATGTCGAGATGCTGTGAAATATATTGCTGTCAAAGCTTGTTATCTGAACTGGATTGAAGATATCCGAGGATAGCCTTTAATCCAAGTAAAATCAAGTATAGACATATTTTCATTGGTCATAGATATTTCATGTTGTTTGATAGGCTACATAAAATAATTCACAAGGGTTACTGTCTATGGGCGTGTATTTCTTAAACGTATTTTTTAAGCATTTTTCAGCTAAACTATATTTAGCATAGTAAGAGATGTATGTAGAATATGATTAATTCATAGCTAGAGTTGCGCAGAGAGCTGGATACATAGTCACTTATGTATGTTAATCGCAGGAAGTGCTTTTTAAGTCATGTTACAAGATTTTTATTTAAATTAACTTTTAGTTTAAATTGTAGTATGTATAAAAATCTGTAAATAATATACAGGTCTGTACAAAATAATTCTAGTACATTTCCGTCTATTTGTAAAAATTTCTAATGATAATCTTACGAATTTTTTTTGCCTTTTCTAACTGAAGGTTTTTTTTTAATGCTATGTTATATATTTAAAACTCTATAACTCATATACAGGATTGCACAAAAGTACTCGAATAGTTTTCTGAGTATGGATGGTAATTTCGGAAATCGGATATTCAAATGTGTCATACGTTTTCTAAAGTGTTTTCTTAGAAATATTTTTTCCCCTTAAATTAAATAACTTATAATATCGTTACAGTATTCCAACAGTATTGTAAATGTTTCATCATTTACGCTTGACACATGAATTTTCTTTTGTCTTTTAACTTCAATTTAACTGTTTCAAATGACAAGTAAATATCACCATATTACGTTAATTTTGTCATTTGCGCGTGGCTAATTTTAAGTCCGTTTTAATATCATATGAAGTGTAATTCTTACGTTTGTTTTTTAAATCAAAACAGGAAATAATTGTCCTTAATAGATTTATTAATGATAAAGAAAACATTATTAAAAAATGTGATTGAAATTGTAATACTAAGATCCTTCATTCCTGTTAGTCAGATTAAATTTTGAACAACTGTAGTGTGCCTTTAAGATTAAACCCTCAAATTATATTTTATAAACGTATTGTGTGTATTAGTAAATTTATTTTGCTTACTTAAGCAGCTGATTCAAATAGGGTATTTGTTAGGATTTGTTTTGAAATGAATGATTACCAAGCTTTAACGTTTACTACATAATCTCTCCATTTGATCACTTAATAAAGGTTTATAATAGTTATGCGCCCAGATTATGTCGTATTTAAAGCAGTGTACAACTGAATTGTGTGTGGTTTAACGTGCACTAAATAACGCTCAGACAAATTTCGGATAAATAGTTGTGCGTGTAAAATGTATTTTTTAAAAATATGTCAGAAATTTGACATTTGTGCTTTTATATTTTCAGAAATTTTGTGTAACTATTTCAGGAAAAAAAATCACTGTAAAATTTCAGTACCTTTTCAAGATGTTAAATTAAATAACAAATAAATGTTTTTACACTTTTAGAATTCCTTCAGTATATGCATAACTTTACAAATAAAATGTTAATAGTGAACGTTTCTTAGTCGTTGCGAATGGTTTTATTAAGTTTTTACTTAGCGATTATCTTCATTCCCATTAGTGAGTAAATGTATGGATTCCATAAATGTATTTTTAATAATGTATTTTTAATTGTATTGTATATTTTTAATATACCCTAAGAATGATATAAAACATTTAATTTGATTTTGTCATGAAATTGGAATTTTTAATTGATTAGATTTCTACGATCAGATCCCGTAAGGGATGGTGACATCACGGCGACGTCACTGTGAAGTCACACTGTGACTTTGTGGCAGTTGTCGTGACGTCAAGTGACGTCGATGTGAAGTCACTGTGACGTAAATGCGAGGGAGTTATGGCCGTTTTCAAGGCTTTCTGTGACATCACAATGTGACTACTTTGTGAAGTCACCGTGCGACTTCAATGTGAAAAACGTGACGAATCTGCATCGGATAGGGTGACCAGATTTTACCCGAATCCTATATGGATTGTTCGTATCAAAATTTTTTTATGGTTCAAGTTTGTGACGTTTGTGACGACACTGCACCGGGTCGGGTGACCAGATTTTCCCCGAATAAAATCCAGAAACTTCGGATCGATCTTTTTGGATTTGTTTGGCTACAGAATAGATTTGGATTAGTTGTCGTGTGACCTGATTTTCGTGAACCCGATCTGACCCGAGTCGGGTATAATGTTTTTACTGTAAGTCTTGTTCAGAATAGAATCTTGCATACGACCAAGTAACCAGATTTTATCAGAAATTGTGTTACGATACAATTTCTGATGTCGGCTCGGATCTAGAGTCATGCACGAATCCGGTTATATACTTCTTGAACATGATTCAATGTCTACTTGAACATGAATGATGGTTGTCTGAAACTATATTTACATTCAATCCGTAATCTTACCCTAACCCAACAACAACAACAACAAAAATTCTGTAGGCCCACAACCCGACCGAGCCTGATAAAGGATTTCGCATAGATTCGGATAACAAGATTTCACCAAATACGGATAAGATCGACGATAAGGATTGGACCGGCAATCATTTTTTTTTATGCAACTCGTATTCAAATTAAAACTTTGCATCTGATTGGGAAACCGGCTAATGTAGCCGTTAAACAAGAAAATTATAAATATAAAAAACGCATACTAATATAAAAATAATAGATGAATCCATTAAAAATTATAATAAAATTAAATATTTTAATAATATGAAATTCTATTGTGCAAATAACCACTTTTAAAAATAACTTCGACTTGCATTTGTTTTATGTAACCACCAAAAATATTGACAATAATTAAAACTATGCTATTTTGCTTTTAAGTATTGAAGTTTTTAAATGTGTATACTTTGCCATATTTCCCCTCGTTCAGTATCACGAAACTTTCTGACACATTTATGAACAAATTTTTAAACGCTTGGCACTTGCATGCCTGATTATTACAGCGATTTGGGATGAATAGCGTTTTCCATTTTTAGATAAATGAAATGCTTAAGAGCAATTTTGGTCACGTTTTTTCCGTTTCTGACGCTGCGCGTCGGAAATTCGGTTCAAAACACCGACTTTGATAGTGTTTTCTGAAACATCTTTTGTAAAAAATGGAAAATGCCATTCTATTACATATATTCTGAATAAGAACACCTGCCAATTTCATGTGTTTCCGAATAAAAATGAATTCAGAAATTAGTTATTTTGGATTTGATTACAAATTTAATGAAAATAAAAGTATAGATTTTTAAATAAGCATTGTGAAAAATTTATATTAGGAATCCATTTAAATAATAGATCTACCTATTGTGCGATATTATTAAATAATAAACTTTGTATCAAGCAATAAAACTTTTTTCGAAGCAAATGAAATTTAAAACTTAGGATCATAAACGCAAAGAAAAAAAAATATTTTTTTTTTCTTTACAAATTATTTTATTTATAGTTTTTGATAGAATATTAAATGCAGAGATTAAATATCAATTTTTACTATAGAAAAAATTCGATAACATAACTGGAAAAATTACCTTAACTGAATAGCTGTTTTATTGTTTCATCAATATTCATTATTTTTGTGCACCTAATATTGACATATCTTGACAACTAAATTTGTAATGAGTTCAATTGTCGCAATTATTTCAAATATACCAGAAAATTATTTCTCAAAACCTCCACTAGCTAAGAAATTATCAAATTGTAAATCAAATATTAATAGTTTTAAAATTTGCAATGTTTTTAATTACAATGAATAACTATGAAAATTGAACTGGGAAACGCAAAATATAAATACATTCCTCGTTGTAAATAACACTTTACATTTAGAATATATATTGTTAGTAAATACTTTAAGCTTTTTTCCAAACTCTCTATTTAAAACGATTTAAAACATTAAAGATAAAATTTTATACAAGTGATTAAAAAAAATATAAGATTTAAACATCTTAACATTTAAATAATGCACTATTAATGTACCATTACTAAATATGCACTATTAACAAAACTGCGAAGACATTAAAAGTTACCTGCTAATCTATAAGTAAAACCACCAGTTCTAGGGATTAAGTTTTAATGGTCGTTGACTGCTTCATTTTCATTGAAAAATGAGACTCAAATCCACTGCTTTAATTTTCAAAGTGTCCAGCTTAGGTGTGTTCATAGATCTGAGATATCAAATATCACGCAGACCTTAATAACGCACCCAGCTAGACCTAAGGATAGGTTAAAATGGATGATTCACTTTAAAACGTTAATTTACTTTCACGATATAAATTCCAAAATATACTTCCACAAACTTAAAAGAACACCACACACTCTAATCAGCCGATGAAAATAATCGTCTGCCCTCAACATCTGCGATCATGATCTGCGCAGTAATGTTTACCACAAAGTAACATCTAGCAGGTGTTTCCAGAAAAAGAATAGAATGAAAACAGTTAAATAAAGACATTTCAAATGCTTTATAGTTTATATGGCTGACAAATAACTTCTAATAGAACTAAAATATTCTGTTTTTATATGAGAGAGTTTAATATTCTTGGAAATAAGCTGTGAAAATTTAAATTTTTATATATTTTTTAATCAGTTGCATTTGTTTTAAGCGTCCAAAGTAAACATAAATTTTAAATAAAAATGGATTTAATAGTCTTTATAAAATAATTACGACATAAATATAAATACTATTCTGCAATCAGATTTCTAAATACGATTTTTTCATTTTTTACACTCTATTGAAAAGAGCAATATATTTAACTGAGGTGATATCTTATTAAGCACTGACCAGTTTTGGAATAAATTGCTATAGGAATGACATATACTTTATGACATATTTTTAATTCGTTTTTGTTCGGAAACGCATGAAATTGGCTTTTGTTTTTATTCAGAAACTCTGTAATTGAAAGACGTTTTCCATTTTTTAGTAAAATCAGAAGATCTTTCAGAAAAGAATGTCAAAGTCAGCGTTTTGAACCAAATACCCGACGTAACAGGGAAAGAAAAGAGAAAAACCAGTCGTCACGTGACACGAATTGCTTATAACTCGATAAGTAATTTATTTATCAAAAAGTGGAAAAATCATTTCGATTCCAAATTACTTCCATAGTCAGTCCTGCCCATTTTATTCCTTTGCGTTTAAAAATGAGTCAGAAATTATGTCAGAAAGCTTCGCGTTGTGGAGCAGGTCAGTTGAGAACCACCTTAAATATTCAGTATAAGAAAAATCTTGAACGCGTTCGACGGTCACCCCGAGCACCCACAATGTCGAACTCGCAAAAATGGTGTCATCACTTTTTAAACAGAAAGCTGATGATTGGGTTGAGTGGCCCCTCAAAATAATAAGAGATTGGAGATTTTTAAAATATTTTTAGTATCACAAAATTAGCAAATGAGTTCTATGCGGTGGTAGGAAAAAAACTAAATGTTTGTATTTAAAATGCTAACAAATCTCTAAATCGCTAACAGTTTTATTAGAATGGGAGATCTATTTCTGAATTACTTTCCGCCAAAACTTTCCTACGTTACTAAATTTCTATTTAAGGATTTTTACCTGCGTATTATATAGTATATTTTGTTAAATTTCATGAAAATGGCAATGAAAATTGTAAAAAAATATCTGCCTCATATATGTAGACAAATATTTATTTATTATTTTATTTTGGAAATACAATATATTTGAATAATGTGTGACAATGTTTTTATTAATGATTTAGGTACATGACATAATTCAATTCTATATTTTATGAGTTTTTTTCCAAATTCTCTCTCCGATCACACCGTGAAGTCACAGAGTGTTGGCATTTTGGTCATAGGTTTTACGTGACTTATGTGACTTGCAGTGACGTCATTGCAACGTCACAAAAATTTTTAAAGCTGTCAAAAAGTAATTTTCTTCATGCCATAAGATGTTCTAAAGTTTATTTTAAGTTTTCTTTAGATCTTCAAGACGTTCACATTTTGATCACAGTGTGACGTTGCAAAGTGGTGTCATTTTGGTCACAGATGTGATGTGACGTACGTGACTCACAGTGACGTCACAATGACGTCACTCTGACTGTGCATGCTATGCGGGATCGGCTATTTATATACTTAATAAAGATTTCATGCATACCATAAAATGCAACATATCATTAATAAGAGTATTTTTTATAATACATTTTTCCATCATACATTTAAATATATTTCTATTTTGAAACACACTTTAACAATATTTTTACCGAAAATTTGCCAAACATTTTTGATTTAAAAAGAAAAAAAATGGATAAAAAATGTCCTTTTAAAAGTAGAGTAAAATTGCAAATGTATAATTATACAATAAACAACCGGAAGATAAATAAAAGAAATGAAAAATTTATATAATATTTTTTATGAGTCCTCACATAATGAAAGTTCTGAATATAATCTAAAACAACTTCGCTCTTCCTTTGTTCATATTTTTCAGACATAAATTTTGTTTTCTTCTTCGTTTTCTAATCATAAAACTATGTTTTAAATATGACAATAAATGTAATTATTTTAAAGATATTTTACCAAACTTTATGAAAACAATTCATAAAAATATCATTTTAAAAAAAGTTTTAAAAAATCAGCAAAAGTACTTTTCAAAATTAATTTTAGTTACAGTTAGGTAAAATTAGAGAACGTCTAATATTCTTAAGATAAACATCTCAAAAGTCTGAAAAGTTCGACTTCAGATTTTTTTCATGTCAAAGGATTTTATGTTTTTGACATCTTCAATAAACTAGAAAAATATTGAATACGCATTGAATAAATATTGAATAAAATAATATTCTTACTGTCACATTGGAATGAAATATTTAAAACAAATTTTTAACATTCACGCTTTCTTTATTTTAAGAGTAAATATTTCCATTTCTCAATTAACAAATGAGATATTTTTAAAAGAATATTATTTTTTTCCATATAAACTCAAAAATCAATACGATTATTTTATTATGATTAAATACTTTTGCAAATATATTTTTAGAATTATTTTATTTTTGAGAACGTTTGTTTAATGTAATACGAGCAGGGAAAAAATATTTTTGAGCGATATTTTTTCATTTGGCGTCAAGCAAGTGTTTTGGCTTTGGTAATATTAAAAGTAAATTTTCCCTATCATATGTACCCTGATTGGTTGAATTCTGTTTTGGAGAACGTTCTACGGACTCTGATTGGTTAAATCATGTAACTTGGTTCCTATTGGGATTTCTAGAAAATACTTTTAGATTCTGAAAGCCAACTTTTTAGCCAAATGTCGCCAAAATGACCCCAAAAATTGCCAAGTTTGGCGACATTCTTTCATTTAGCACCAAGCATGTGTTGAGAAAGTTCTATGTACCCTGATTGGTTCAATTATGTTTTCGAGAACGTTCTATGGACTCTGGTTGGTTGAATCATGTATCTCCGCTCCTATTTGGAATTTCTTGAAAATTCCTTCAGATTTAAAAAGCTAATTTTTTGACCAAATGTCACGAAATTCGTCAAATTTGGCGATATTTTTCATTTGGTGCCAAGCGCTTTGGCATTTGTAATCTTAAAAGTCAATTTTCCCGCCAAATCTCACCAACGTCACCAACACTTTTTAAGATAAAACTAGCTTGACCCATAATGTCCCATGACCAAAATGACCCACTAATCAAATTTCCTCGAGCATGTGACCTAGCCCAATTATTTTCTCGTGCCCCAAAACCGGAGGATACAAAATTTAGTTCAAATCGTCAGAGACGTTCTTAAAATAAAAATAACTGGACCCATAATGACCCATGACCAAAATGACCCACTATTCGAAATTTCTCGAACATGTGTCCTAGCCCAATAGTCTTCTAGTTCCCTAAAACTGTAGTATAATAAATTTATTTCAAATCCTCTGAGCCGTTTTAAAGATAAAAATAACTTAACCCATAATGACCCATGACCAAAATGACCCACTAATCGAATTTCCTCTAACATGTGACCTAGCTCAACCGTCTTCTCGTGTCCGAAAAATATAGGCTGCAAAATTTAGTCTAAATAGTCTGAGCCGTTTTTAAATAGAATTATCTTGATCCACAGTGACCCAAAAAAGGCCCACTAATCGAATTTTCTCGAACATGTGACCTAGCCCAATGATTTTCTCGTGCCCGAAACTCGTAGGATACAAAATTTAATCAAAATCGTTAGAATCGTTTTTTAGATAAAATTAATTTGACTCGCGTTGACACAAAAATGACTTACTAATCGAAAGTTCTCGAACATGTAACCCAGCCCCCGCGTTGACCCAAAAATGACTCACTAATCAAAATTTCTCAAACATGTGACCTAGCCTAATAGTATTCTCGTTCCCTAAAACTGTAGAATGCCAAATTTAGTGTAAATAGTCTGAGCAGTTTTTAAGATAAAATAGCTTGACCCATAATGACCCATGAGCAAAATGACCCACTAATTGCATTTTCTCGAGCATGTGACCTAGCCCATTGAATTTCTCGTTTGCTAAAACTGTTTCATACTAAATTAAGTTCAAATACTCTGAACCGTTTTTAAGATAAAATAGCTTTACCCATAATGACCCATGAACAGAATGACCCACTAATTGGATTTTCTCGAGCATGTGACCTAGCCCAATGATTTTCTCGTTTGCTAAAACAGTTTGATACTAAATTTACTTCAAATCCTCTGAACCGTTTTTAAGATGAAATAGCTTGACCCATAATGTCCGATGACCAAAATGACCCACTAATTGAATTTTCTCGAACATGTGACCTAGCCCAACAGTCTTCTCGTGCCCAAAAAGCATAGGATGCCAAATTTAGTGTAAATAGTCTGAGCCATTTTTAAGATAAAGTAGCTTGACTCATAATGACCCATGACCAAAATGACCCACTAATTGCATTTTCTCGAGCATGTGACCTAGCCCATTGAATTTCTCGTTTGCTAAAACTGTTTCATACTAAATTTAGTTCAAATCCTCTGAACCGTTTTTAAGAAAAAATAACTTGACCCATAATGACCCAGGACCAAAATGACCCTCTAATTGAATTTTCTCTTAAATGAGACCTAGCCCAGTGATTTTCTCGTTTGCTAAAACTGATTGATACTAAATTTAGTTCAAATCCTCTGAACCGTTTTTAAGATAAAATAGCTTGATCCATAATGACCCACTAATTGGATTTTCTCGAGCATGTGACCTAGCCCAATGATTTTCTCGTTTGCTAAAACTGTTTGATACTAAATTTAGTTCAAATCCTCTGAACCGTTTTTAAGATAAAAGAGCTTGACCCATAATGACCCATGACCAAAATGACCCCCTAATTGAATTTTCTCGAACATGTGACATAGCCCAACAGTCATCTCGAGCCCGAAAACCATAGGAGGCAAAATTTAGTGTAAATAGTCGCAGCCGTTTTTAAGATAAAAATCGCTTGACCCATAGAGACCCATGACCAAAATGACCCACTAATTGAATTTTCTCGAACATGTGACCTAGCCCGACAGTCATCTCGTGCCCGACAACCATAGGATGCAAAATTTAGTGTAAGTAGTCTTAGCTGCTTTTTAGATAAATTAGCTTGACCCACAATGACCCAAAAATGACGTACTAATCGAATTTTCTCGGACATGTGACCAAGCCCAATGATTTTCTCATGCCCGAAACTCGTAGGATACAAAATTTAATGAAAATCGTTAGAGCCGTTTTCTAGATATAATTAACTTGACCCGCATTGACTCAAAAATGACACCACTAATCGAAATGTGGTCTTCACGTTCCCAAAATGGTCGGATACAAAATTTAGTCAAAATCGTTTGAACCGTTTTTTGGATACAATTAGCTTAACAATGACCCAAAATGACCCAAAATGATCCACTAATCGAATTTTCTGGAACATGTGACCTAACCCAATGGTTTTCTGGTGCCCCAAAACGGTAGGATACCAAATTTCGTCACAATCGTTAGAGCCGTTTTTAATATAAAATTTGCATATATATATATATATATATATATATATAACCACACTCACAAGATTTGCTCGTATTAGAATATATGATATATATATATATATATTAGGATTATTACGTTATATGTTGAAGTGGGAGTAAAACTGATAATAGCAGCTGGAGCACAGATGATAACACAATGAAGATAAGAACGGTAGTTGTTATTTGATGATGTAATTATTCAGAAGCAGTCGTAAAATGCATAATATTCCAGTTGCAGTATCGACGTGGCGGCAGAGGCAGTAGAATGAAATAAACAGAGTCGTTTCTCCATGAATTAAACGAACAAGGTCTTTCAAATCCAATGCTTTACTTAAGTATTTCTCTTGGGCGGTTTCCACCTAACAATAATAGCCGTACATCGCTACGTCATCACGGTATGGAGGGTAAGTATTTAGAACATATTAAATTTCGTCAAACGAGCAGCCAGGCAGTTGTTGACAAGTGAAAATTCTACTTATTTCTCAGGGAACATCGCAGGTAGCTGCCTTTTGTTACCTAGCGCAATAACACAATTTATGACGTAGAACGCGTGCTGAACCAATGAGGAATTAAAGAAGACGCATCATGCTACGTCACTACCAATGAAAGATAATTACTAAAGAGTTCAGACAAAGGTGCAGGGGATGAATTTTGTAGTAAAAAGTACTTAGAGCGGGAAATGAAATTCGGAATAAAAATGAAAATGGCTCTCAAAGGACATTCTAAAAACCCAGAAATGATCGTAGATCATGATAAAAATTAAGAATAACTAATAGCTTTATATTTAAGTAAATTGGACAATTTAGATATTAAATAAAAGGGAATTTAACAGTGTTAACGATAGAGGTAATTTAAGAATAAGGATTTAATGAATATAGAGTTGTAATTTAGAATAAAACAGGGAAAATCGTGAAAGTAGATCTAATAATGTAACAATATCCCCCTCCCTAAAAAATGTATGAACCGATAAGTCCAATTGACTTACATGTTCATTGGAAGAAAGCAGATGCTTGGGTTACAAAACAGTTCCCTTCGTTGCAATACAGTTACCTGGTTGCCGTATCGCGATGTTCAAATTAATGAACTCTATTAATTAAAATATTAAATATTTAAATTTAAAGAAACGCGGTTAAGTGGAAACTGCTGTAAATAATTACATTTTTCAATAATAAATAATGTGTTGCTAATAATCAGCATTAGCATAAATTTATCTTCTCAATAATAACAAGTATAACAGTATAGTATACTTTGCTGCAAGAAAATATAACAACAACATATAAATCATCTCTTTTGTACCAATAATTTAACAATAATCAGCATTTTTCACTTATTTATAGTCCTTAAGTGATTTTTAAGTCCTACTGAATTGTGGAGTCCAATTATTGAATATTGTAAGAGTCCTGAATGTTGCAATGGCAGTATGAAGTTGCAATAAATAAAATTTAAGTAATAATACAATAACAATATATAAATTATCTCTTTTTTATCAATAATTTAACAATAATCAGCATTATTCACTTATTAAATAGTCCTTAAGTGATTTTTAAGTCCTTCTGAATTGTAGAGTCCAATTATTGAATATTGTAAGAGTCCAGAATGTTGCAATGCCAGTATGAAGTTGCAATAAATAAAATTTAAGTAATAATATAATAACAATAACAATGAATATAATAATATATCTAATAATCAAAATAAACAATAGAAAATAAAATACAATAACAAATAATAATTATTATCTCTAATCATCAAAATAAAACAATATTACATCATATCAATCTATAAACAATGATACAAAATGTATTTACTTTCTCTTTTATTGACCATTGTTTGACTATTAATGTTTGAAAATTTTAATAACAGGAAAATAAATTTAAATTATCCATTGGGTTAAAAATTCGGAAAACTCTTTTAAAGTATTTATTTATTTATTTTATTTTTCTTCTTTTTATTTTTTTTTATTACTTAAGAATAATTTAATTTTGTTTAGTTTTATTTTTTTTTTGTATTTTAAAGTATAATATTCTAATCCAATTCAATTCAATATGGGAAATTCTCAATTAAAACCAATGACTTATGCCAGCATAAAAGTTAATTCGAATACAAATTTCAACAGTAATATTCCCAAGAAATTCACACACTATTACTAGTGTGCTAGGCACACTGTCACACTAAAAAGAATTGAGATTAGTTAAACATAGTTTATTTTATTAATTTTGATTAGTTTTGTGCCTATTATAAATTTTTAATTAAGCTATTAAATTGATATCTATCACATGATTATTGAGAAAATTCTATAAAAGAAATAGTCTAAAGAATAAGTTTAATTTATGCAACTAAAACCCTAAGAACAAAATTTAGATTATATTTTATCAAAAATATGTGACAAAACAATTCATAATCCTTTACTTTTTCTTACTGAATCAGAATGTTATAAGAATGTTGATAACAACTAAAGTTTTTGCTTCAACCAGAAATCGTATCCAATAAAATACATAAGAATCTATTAAGTTGTATTTACTATCTTTGTAAACTTAAAATTAATATGTTGCACTGATTATCTTAGAATTTTTTCATCATAGTAACAAATACAATAACAATAATAATAGTATCACCAATAGAAGGAATAAAATAACAACAACAACATCAAAATTTTATTTACATAACATCAGAAACATTTTAAATGCAGCTTACCTAAACTTATCAATTTCTCTCTTTAAATACTTTTTATTTTAATATCATCTTTATCTTCTCTTTAATTCTTCATCATCATCACATATTAATCATTACATTATATTTAATTTGAGTACTCAATTCTAGTAATATCATTTATTCAAAATTTCCTAAATATACACAATTTTTTTTCCAAATGATCATTACCTCAACAATCATGGGAGTTTGCTTCAATTTAGTAAATTTATTAATGATAAAGATCTTGCCAGATATTGAATTTATTTTTACCCAAGCTATAGACAAAATGAGGTGTAATCCCCATTGGTCAGCCTAAGATTTATTAAACTCAAACTTAGCTAATAGAACAATTTACTACAGTAACATAATGCTAATTTCTTCATGTCTCAGTAATTTAACTTCGACATGATCTAGCATTTTGTTAAATAATTATCACCATCACAAATTCTAAGTCCTTATATTAAGTATTTAAGTAATTTGGTAAGTGCATAATTTTTCTTAACATATAATTCAAAATAAGCAACATAAATAATATATTAAAAATTTAAGTTATATTTATATATTTACAATTTATACTGAAGGTTTTTTGGTGGGTAAAATAAGTTAATTTAAATTTAGTTTAATAATTATATTAATTTTATTTACATAGTTAAATAAAAATACTAAATAGTAATTTATTTTAATTTAACTTAACTGCCTAAGAAAGTGGTAAATAGTAAATTTCCAAAAGAAGAAATTACAATAAGTTGTTATAGATAATTGATCATACCATGATGGCTAAGACCAAAAAAGGAACAGATATTCATAAGAATAAATAATAAAGTTATTAATGATGCACCTTTAAACACAATAAATCATGAAATCAACAGACATCCCTGCATGTCAAGCAAAAATCATTCCTTAACCCAACATACCAACTTACAAAAATATATTGTCAGTTCATGAAATTAGTAATTAATCCAAGGCCAGTAGAAAAACCACTAATACTGTGCAAAAGTAACAACAAAATATTTAATTTTGTGAAAATAAGTAATTAAATTTATTAAAATTAAACTTAGATGGTTACCGGAATGCATATAAAACCAAAATTTGTAATTAATTTTCTGTTATATTTATTGTAAAGCTCATTATTCCATACTCCATTTTCTGTAAATTCCTAGTAAAATCCATCCTTTAGTCATTATCCCTAATGAATTCTATGATTATAAGGATTTGGAACAAAAATAGACTCGCACAAGAAAATTTATTCAATAAAATATACAATTCCAAGTTAGTTTAGAGTTATAAACTTCAGATTGCATATACTGGCTTAAGTTTTATCTGAAAAATTGAATTTTTTAACAAATTTATCCATTTACCATTAGTTTACTGGTAAACACCATATTCCACTCTCAAAATACTGGTAGACATCTCTGAAAAGCTTCCACATTGAATTCAAGTAATTGTAGAGATTTGCAACAGAAATAATTCTACATAGTAAATGAGTCAGCAAAACATAATATTTACTGATAAAATTTAGAGTAATTTAAGTTTAGTTTACTAGTAAAAAACTTTTTTATTTTTTTTAATATAATAAATAATAATAATATTATTAATAATATCTAACATCAATTCATACTATATTAATCTTTAACTAACAACAACATAATAATCTTCAATCATATTCTAACAGTATCAATAAAAATAAACTTCAATCACATTATATCTTTCAGTGAAAACATAAAAATTTATTCTTTATTTAAGTTGTAAAAAAAGTCCCAGTCAATAAATCAGAAAAAGTTTTGAAATTTTTTTCTTTTTCTAGTTCACATCTGCAAATTCCATGTATCCTCAAATAAAAAGAAAGAAAATCGTCAACATAAAAATATAAAAATAAAATGAAAGTCTGGGCAAGGAAGCAAAATAGCAGAATTACGCAATAACTCATTTCATTATTTCATTCGAGTAAGGAAAGTGAAAACTTAAACCAATTCTTATTTATTTGTTTTTGTCTTTGAAATTCAATGCTTTATTTAAGTATTTCTCTTGGGCAGTTTCCAGCTAACAATAATAGCCATACATCGCTACGTCATAAAGGTATGGAGGGTAAGTATTTAGAACATATTAAATTTTAGTCAAACGAGCAGCCAGGGAGTTGTTGACAAGTGAAAATTCGACTTATTTCTCAGGGAAGATCGCAGGTAGTTGCTTTTTGTTACCTACCGCAATAACACAATTTATGACGTAGAACGCGTACTGAACCAATGATGAATTAAAGAAAACGCATCATGCTACGTCACGACCAATGAAAGATAATTACTAAAGAGTTCAGACAAAGGTGCAGGGGATGAATTTTATAGTAAAAAGTACTTAGAGCGGAAAATGAAATTCGGAATAAAAAAGAAAATGGCTCTCAAAAGACATTCTAAAAACCCAGAAATGATCGGAGATCATGATAAAAATTAAGAATAACTAAAAGCTATACATTTAAGTAAATTGGACAATTTAGATATTAAATAAAAGGGAATTTAACAGAGCTAATGATAGAGATAATTTAAGAATAAGGATTTAATTAATATAGAGTAGTAATTTAGAATTAAACAGGGAAAATCGTGAAAGTAGATCTAATAATGTAACATATATATATATATTTATATTTATGTAAGATTTGAATTTAAACATACTTCATTTCCTTTATGACGTGTGTGATCATCAAATTAACTGACGCTCTAGTCTTTTTATTATCCATGATTTCAAAGCACGAGTTACAAAAATGTGGATCGCGAGATCAAGATTTGAATATCTTCAAAATTGGAAAAAGAGCCAGTCTTATAATTTTTATCATCGAGGAAGCGTCGAAGTGTGAAATAGTCAATTAAGGCACTGTTAGGTCTAATTGGTCTAGGTGACAATAAGAATATTGTATGTTTTGGGCGAGACGTGTATTATATGTGAAGAAATTACTAACGAAGTATTGTAGAATTGTCTTTCTAGGACTGTATTAAAGTTTATATTTTGTTATTCAACGTCTAGTTGTACAATTAATTCAGTAAATTAACTTTTTACATATGACATTTCTACAAATTTGGGGGCTCGGCCAGGATATTAAAAGGAAGAGCAACTCTCGGTGCCATAATATTAAAAGGAAAAGCAACTAGTAGTGGAATAAATAGTGATATAGGAATCAAAGCTAAAATGTTGTAAACCTCCAGTATCAAAAGTTGGGTTATGAATTAGCAGGGCAAGTATCAAAACCGTAATCGTATTACTCAAGTACAGTTTTGAAAGATAGACATGGGAACCCTAAATAAAGCTAAGAGGATTGATCTAATATATCTCTGCGAGGAATGCGGAATTGAAGCACCAGAAAAACCGACAATACCTGTTTTAATAAAGCTGATTAAAAACTGGGAGAATTACGATGAAGATTTTATAAAGGATCGCTTAGAAGTAGTTATAGCAGCTAGAAAAGAGAAAACAGAAGAAGAAAGAGAAAGAGAAGAGAAAAACTACAGGCGTAATCGAAACTAGAAGAAAAGAAATGGCGATGGCAGATTGAAGAGAAGAAATTACAAGCAAAGATTGAAGAAAATAAATTGAAAATGGAAATTGAAATTAAAGAGAGAAAATGAAAAGTAGAAATGTAACAAAAAGATCGCAAAAGAGATTTCGAGATTAAGAAAATACAAATGTAGGAAAATCCAAGAGAACACATCGATGTGAACCGAAGGACAAATCCAGGTAAGCAATTTGAATTGCTTAGATTAATAACAAAATATGAAAGTTCGAATGATATTAATTTATATTTGTCTATGTACGACAGGCAAATGGCGCAAACGGGCATTGATAAAAAAGAATGGGTAAACTATTTAGTTAATCTAATGCCATTAGATGTGATTAATATAATAACTAGAGAAAACGAACCCGAAATTCGCAGTTATGATTACATAAAAAATATTCTTCTGAAATGGTACAAACAATCGCCAGTAGAGTTTAGGCTAATTTTTTCTCATCTAAAAAGGAGCTATTGGCTAATTGACGTGATTTCGCTTATGAGATCAAGGTGTATTTTCAAGAATGGATTGAAGGTCTTCAAGTAGATAACTTTGAGGAATTATCGGAATTAATTGTAGTTAATCAAATCAGGCATAATTTACATGCGGAAACAAATACACATTTCGCAGAGGAATTATTAGTAATAAAGAAAATTGATAACTTATTTAGTAAATTATATATTTACGAAACGGCACGAATGGTTTGCAATAAGCAAACAGTTAGGAATACAAGCTGCAATTTTGAGGACAGAAGATCGAAATCGGCTCACTACGCCAATTCGAAAAGACACCAAGTTGACAATAGGCACAATGTAAGTCACGGAAGAAAAGAGTCGGATATAATATGTTTTAGATGTGGCAACCCTGGTCACGTGAGTTCGAAATGTACCCTGGCGAGTAAAACACAACAAAAATATTCAAATTTTAACCCGCAACGTAATCAAAATTGGCGAGAATCAAAATACCAAGATGGGAACCAAAACACGCAAAGAAAAATAGTTAATTTGGGCACGTTAAATGGTAAAAAAGAAAGAATCCTAGATATTCACGGAACAAAAACAAACGTAATAATTGATACAGGGAGTGACATTTCAATCACCAATTCAAGACATCATACTGCAATAAACACGACAAAGCTAACCAGTGATAATATATCTATATCGGGCATAGGTGGAAAATAAATTAAGCCAACTGGTTTTTTTGGCATAAAGTCTATGTAGACGATGCAGAAATACAGGATAAATTTTACGTAGTACAAGAGACTGACTAAGATTTAATAATAGGTAGAAAACCAGTAGAAGGCTTGACGTTAAAAATAGTGGAAGCTGTTGTTAGAATAATAAGCTACAACACAGTACGAGTAGGACACATTAAAATTAATGAAGTTCCATCCAAAACTGACAAATTAGCTACATCAAGTATAAACAACAATAATCGAGGATGGAAAGAGATGGAGCTAGAGGCTTTGCATTCCATCTTTTTAAGTGAATTAGAAATAAAAGAAGACGAGAAATGTACTACTGTTTCAATAGATCTGTATCCCTCTACTGCTGATACGTTAGATGAACAGTATGTAAGAATGACACTTCAGTTCATTTTGAATGAAGAATATCCAGAGAAAATTCCCAAAATAAAAATGCGAAATACACGAGGATTATCTGATGAAGAATTAAGTAGCATTACTCAGGATTTGTTGATGATTGCTGTTTGAAATGACTGATGTTGATAAAGAGCATTTGACTGATGGAAACCGACCAAGTGGAGTGTGTGCAATCTGTTTGCATGGATTTAGTGACAATGATGAATTAACAAAAACTGAATGTTACCATTATTTCCATTCTCATTGTTTAGCTAGATATGCTAAGAACTTGTTTGAAAATACAAGAAATAGTGAGGAGAATGCAAGTCAAGTGAAAAGTGATGAATTATTATGTCCAATTTGTCGTATTCCAATTCATTTTGATGAATGGAATGTTGACTATCCACCTCCAGTAGAAAGTGATGAAAGCAATTTTACTTTATCTGAAGATATAATTAAACTTCAAAAGAAAATGGCTGCTCTGTTTCAAAAAGAAGTTAAAAAAGGTGGTATTATAGACGTGGAAGTAGAGAAAAATAAATATTTACTGGAAATATTGAATGTTTCTGTTCGGACAGATAGTGATGAAAAAATCTGAACTGAAGCCTGCTGCCAAAGGCGGTTCTGCCATTGACAGTAAAAATGATCAGTCGGATGAAATTAGTAGTCCTGCACGTGATAGAATAAACTATGTAAAAGATCGCAGTAGCAATTTTAATCATAGGGGAAAGAGCAGAAATTTTAATAGACATTTGATAACAGAAGCAATAATAGATATGGCCAAAGATATGTTAATCAGTCATTTAACCATGGAAATTACAATAATTTTAGATATGGGAAACAGAGTTCCGAGAATTCTTACCAAAATGCATCTGAGATTCCTGAAAACTTTGAGTCTAAAGATTCTTCGATACATCAAGACATAACAGAAAGTGAAAATTTGATTAATAGTTCACCGGATGTGGTTGAACCTAATGATGGATCTGAAATGCTAGAAAGTGCTTCAAATAATTCAAAAGCAAAGTATAATCCAAAACTTTCCCCTAGGTACAAGAATAGAGGCTACAATCATGGTCGAAATAATTATAATTATGATGGCCGACGATCATGTAAGGCTAGTTATATTGAACAAAGAAATTCATTACCATCACATAGGTATAGTGTACAGCGAGCTGAAGACTCATTTAGCAATTTTGAAAAGAGATTTGAAAATGATCTTAGAACTCATGATCATGATAAATATAAATGAGATTATAGGTCTGGAAGTTACAGACATGATAATGGGTACTATGCAAAAGAAAGGTATAATGACAGTAGAAATAATTCTCATCATTGATTTAAAGGAGCTTATAGTGGAAGAGATGCTTATTCGAATTCTTATAATTCTAGAGAAAATAAGTATACAGCTTCTAAAGATAGAGATGAACATTCAGAAAGAAATTACAGGGATATTAGGTATGCAGATTCCAAAGATAAAGATCAATATGCAGAGAGAAATTACAGGGAAAACATATATACAGCTTCTCTAGATATCCTGGATAGGTCAAATTGATTAAGTATATATGTATGTTTGTTGAACATGTAATCAAAATTTTGTGTAAAAGAAAAAAATATAAAAATCTCAAAAGTTTAGCTGTTTAGGCATGAAAAAATAGTAAGCCAAGATGCTGATGTCGAGACGCCATAGCGTCAGGATGACCGATTCGTAGGATTTGAATTTAAACATACTTTATTTCCTTTATGACGTGTGTGATCATCAAATTAACTGACGTTATAGTACTTTTATTATCCATGATTTCAAAGCACGAGCTATAAAAAGTTTGGATCGTGAGATCAAGATTTGAATATCTTCAAAATTGGAAAAGAGCCAGTCTTATAATTTTTATCATCGAGTAAGCGTCGAAGTGTGAAATAGTCAATTAAGGCACTGTTAGGCCTAATTGGACTAGGTGACAATAAGAATATTGTATGTTTTGGGCGAGAAGTGTAAAGTAAAGCTAGGAGAGTCTGCGCACAATTCAAAAGAATACCAATAAAAAATCTAAATATTAATTTTTTGCTAAACTATCCATGAATAATTTTTACTTCATTTGTTTTTTATGCATTTCCATTGCTATTTTGTTGTTATGTTGCAATTTAATAGAACAGTTGTAATAAAATCAAGAAAGTTATTTTGCGCAATCTGTCCTTACAGGATTGGTGTGATTGTTACTAATAATAACTACAATTAAATTGTTAAAAATAATAATTACACTTAAATGACATTGATGTAAGGTTTTTGTGAACAAATAATATTGTATTAGGAGTTAATATTTCAACCTAATGATTAAAGAATCAGAAAAAAGAAATATTTTAAAAAAATATTAAAAAATTTTAATTAAAGAAAAAAAAATAATGAATCAGAAAAAGCAAGTCCAGATAAGATTACAAAATAAAATTATGTTACTTAATAAAACGTTTAACTTAAAATTAGTCCATTTTCCTTTTTCATTTTTTTATGCAAATTTACCAATAAGCTGCGTAAACTCTCCTAGCATAGAAACTAATCGGAACGATGCTCCATCTCTCCTAAGTAGCAGATGCGCAAACTCTCCAATTTCGGTAGGAGAGATTGCATGACCTTTTATTTAAACCTGGCAGCTACTAAAACGAACCGTTGATGTTCACATTGTTAGTCTAGATCAGTAGCTTATGAGAAATCGTTTAAGTTAAAAATATTTTGTACTACTGACATTGCATAGAAATTCTGATGAATAGCTATGAAAATTTAAGCACTTACTTTCGGAAAACAAAACAAAATAGCAATACTTTATCTTAGACGCTCAAAGCAATCAACGTGCACTTTGAAGTAAACACTCCACTACTGTTGTTGTACAACTACCTGGAGTCTCTGCGCGCTCACTCTACTCCTTCCCCCCGAACCTCTATGTGCGCAATCTCTCCGACCACGCCATCTCTCCTGGCTTCACCTTATTACATGTGAAGAAATTACTAACGAAGTACTGTAGAATTGTCCTTCTAGGACTGCACTAAAGATTATAATATGTTATTCAACGTCTAGTTGTACAATTAATTCAGTAAATTAACTTTTTACATATTGCCTCTCTACATACATATATATATATATATATATGTATAGCTACTAATAACTTTACTTAACCTTACTAAATACTTAATAATTGTTTGCTAGTTACATTTAATAATATTATTATTAAATTAAAATGTCTTTAAATGTACGGCAAATACGAATTTATTTTTATATTTCATTAATAATTGACTGTTACTACATATTCAATTGTAATTAATTTTTAAACCACCACATGTATTATCTGATAATATTCAAAATTATATATGGTGTTAAGAAATATTTTCTATTTCTGAGATGTTATGAGACGTGCTTTAATTTAATGATCTAAACCAACTGCTCTACTGTTTAACGAATAGCCAGTTTGATCAAATGTGTGATTATTAAAAGAAAAAATGGGAATAGGGAACAATTTTCGAAAGTAGGAAAATACAAATAAAATTCTTAAAAATTGCAAAAAAAGACTTTAGATTATCATTTGTAGTTTATCTATGCATCAAACCTTAATAAGATATTTTAAATATTAAACAAAGATGAATATATAAAAAAGGATTAAAGAGTGGTTGTTAATATACAACCACCCCTAAAAATCGCAGAAATGACCAATATAGTAGTAATAAATATCACATCCATTTTACAATGCCTTAGATGTAAACAGATGAACAACTAACAATGCTAACATATTTAGAAAAATCACATACTTAAAAAAATAACATATAAACTTATATTTTAAAAGTTTTGGACCGGATGCAAACAAACTACAACTTGTTAACATGAAATGACACTAATGACTTATGTGTGGGTCTTCTAGACACCACTGTGATTACGAAACACAAACGTAGACTGAATTGTGGACAAATCATAGCACATTACCTTGGGTAGTAATTCATCTAGTAGGTACTACAATCCCGGTCCATATTTCCAATGTGTCTGCTATATTTTCTTTATTTGTGCGTATTTTTAAAAGTGAAAATGTAATATTCAGTAAATAATATATAATATATATTATTTCCATTGAACTAATAAGGAATACGCAATAACAGTGTAAATATGTGAATTCAAATTTGTTTTTTATATACAGGAAAATCTAAATGTGGAGATATAGTCTATTCTATATACTTTTTAGCATAAAGTTTATATATTCATAGACAAATGCGATTAGCGGTTCTTTTAATTTAAATGCAAGGATATTTATCCGGAGACTGAAATCAATAAATAACCGTGTCAATTATTAATGAATAAGATATTTATTATGAATATTTCACTCATTCTATTTCGTGTAATATAATCAAATTTAATCTTAAAATTTTCACTTTAAATATACTACATACTGTTTAAATGCTTCATCTTTATTGCATGTTTTTTAAAGGCATGAGAGCATTGAAATTGTTTATTATATATTATTTCAAAAATTCCTTCTTTCCTATTTTATTATTTGGGACTATTTTATTTTTTTATTTGAGATTATGTTTGGATCGTAAAAATTTATGAATTTTTATCGATTTTGTCTTGTTTTGAGGTAAAAACAATTCATTCAAAAACAGTTTTTTAATTAGCTTGAAAAAAATTCTTACGTAAAATGTAGCTAAATAACTGAAAAGAGGGGCGAATTTTTATATTAATTTAATAGCCTGACAGTTTAATACAAGTTCAACTTAGAAATGTGTTTGGAATTAATTTTACTGTCTGAAAATATATTGCAGCTCTAAAGATTATCATAAAAGAAAATAATATCGGAATGAATTCTAAAGATAGATTGTTAAAGAAAAGGTTTAGAAAATATTCGCGACAAGTTCGTAGAATAAATAATCATAAAAGTAACACGTCTAGTGAAAATACTTGTTCTATGAAAATAAAAGGAGATTTACTAGCATTACATATTTTCGTCGGTAAATAGATGTATACATTAATATATACACTGAGTGACCAAAACATTAGACACACCCTCTAATAACGAGTTTGTCCATCTTTAACTCTGATCACAGTCGATATTCTTCTTAGCATGCATTCAACAATTTGTTGATACCGTTGATGAGGAATGTTGACCCATGCTGACATAATGGCAGCTGTAAGTTGGGTAAGATTGGATGGTTGTGTTTCCAAACGTTGAAGTGATCTTTCGACTTCGCCTCTCAAATGCTGAATAGGATTAAAGTCAAGAAACTGAGATGGTCATTGAAGCCGGTTAAACTCAGATTCCTCAAACCAATTTAAGTCTGATCGAGCATGGTGGCAGGTTTATTGTCTTACTGACAATGACCATCCGTGATCGTCAACGATGTTGAGGTAATCTGTGTTTTTCAGAGTTACGTCCACAGATATCAAGGGCCCCGGTGTACTCCAGGAAAACATTCCCCACGACAGAATTCCATCGTCACTATCCTGTATAGTTGTTATTTGGCAGGAGGGGTCCATGAATCCCTGCTGTTTGAGCCATATTCTGATCCTATCATCTGCATGATGGAGCAGGAAACGAGATTCATCGAACCAGGCTATTTTTTTAGTCCTCAAGTGACCGATTTCGTCGTTCCTTTGCCCACAACAGGTGATTTTTCCTATTTTTCTGTGATATCGAATGCACTCTTGATGGTCTCCTGTTGCTAAAGCCCATCCTTTCAAAGTACGTCTTGTTGTGCGTTGGGATACGCTTTGGGTTGCAGTTACATTAATTTCAGCTGTTATTTCTCGTGTTATTGCCCTTCTGTTGCTGCGGACTATGTGTGCTACTCGCCTTTTACCTCTCTGGTTCACCAGCCTTTATCGACTAGAATGGTCCTTATCGCTTGAAGTGTTTGTTCTGAACTGCCACTCTCTAAACACCTGAGATAAACTTGGGAAAGAAAACAGAAGAAAGTTGTCGTTAGAGAGATGCTGGCACCAGCTCTTCTTGCACCGACAATAATCCCTTGTTCAAAGTCAATTAAAAATTTAATCTTACCCATTTTTTCAGTAACTTCCGTGCTAACTACGTCGAACAAAACTGAGAGTTTCTTATATAAGCAACGCTGCCTTTTTAAGTCATTCTACGTCACTGTCGAACTGGTTTACTTTCAAACAAGTTGTTTTGGTCACTCAGTGTATATAAAGTTATTTCAAACACGTAACTTTTACAACAATTAAAACAATATTGTCGGCTGTGAAATTTCAACTACATCCGAAATAAGACGATTAATTTAATTTTATGGAAACATTTTATGTTAGTGTCGTGGTTTATTCTATTAATTTGATGCATAAGTTCTTTCGTATTTTAATACTTAATTTTAGTACATTTAACATTTTAATTCCTGATAGTTTTAATATACCACCTTGCTTTGTACTAATAAATAATATAATCAGGTATTAAAACATTAAAGGCATTAAAATTAGGTATTAAAAAACGACTTAACATTTGCATTAACCTAATTCATAAGATTTTCCAATTAGAAATGTCAAAACTTAAAAATTTTCTAAATCGTAAGATTATTTTTGTAAAATCATTTCAATAATTGCAGACAATTTGTAATTTTTGATAATTTGTTTTATTAATTAAAAAATAAATATTCCTATAAAAATATAACAATAATGATATTATCGTATGGTAAAGAAATATCGAAAATGTATGATTGTCAACCGTAAAACATTCATAAATACTTTATACCGTAAATTTAATACTGTTTCAAAATGTATGTATCGTTTACCCAGATTTACAGTTTTCAGATATATACTCGTATATATATATATTATTTCTCATACTATTTATATACTAATAATATATACTATATAATTTATATACATAGAAAAAAATATGGAAATATGAAAATAAGAACAATCGTAATAAAATATTAAAGTTTATTTTAGAAATAGAATATTACTTTTCACAAGCAACATTTAAAAATATATAGCAAACTACGTGCATTAATAATAAATAATATTTTTTAATATTTTAACGTAGGAAATAAAAAAAAGTTAATAATTTTACCTCTTCTGATTTATTTTCTAAATACATTCAATTTAGCTCTTTTGCTATTATTTATTTATAAGTAATAATGAATAAAACACTTTACTTTTAAATAAAAAATATATCTATTAATTATAAGTCTATTATCATAAAATAAATAAAATTGTATTTTTTAAATGTAAATTCGTGCTTGAAGTAAGGTACCTGCCTGTAATATGGCCTCCCTAAGGGTAGAAAAAATTAAACGGTTGTAGTAAGTGATCTAAAAAAACAATAAAACATATACAACAAAGCTTGCCTTTTTATGGACTTTGAAAAAATAATAAAATTTGTCAAAATTTGTACCAGTAACAGCTCGTTCAGATATAAAAATTAGGAGCTGATGAAGGCAATATGGTCATATGCATGTCACACGCTCACAGTGAAACAAGTGGGTAAGTGTGATCGAAGATCGCTCAAAGGGTTTCGTTTAATATTCCTTTCAAAACGCTTTATCCTTTCTTTAATAAATTCAAACAAATATCATTTAGCAAAAAAAAAAAAAAAAAAAAAAAAAAAAAGTCATGTTTTTTATAAAGTAAAAATTTACCGGTATATATATTTTCTTTTTTTTGAATATCTAAACCATTCCGATAGCGGTCTAAGCCCGCTATTACATTCTCTCACTGTAATATCTGTCATGCGGACTAAATGCGATATTTTAAAAAAAATAATTTCAAAATTAAACATGTTGTACACCTTCAAAATGTTAAAATATGCGAATATTTCCATAATCGGATTTTTATCATGATTCAATTTGTTTATTAAACTCATATATTTACTATTCTCTATTACTCATATTGATACACGCTTTGTATTACAGTGGAACCCCAGATATACGTTACCTGAGTTGTACGTTTCCCTCAGTTATACGTTTCAACTCAAAGGTCCCGGCCGCTTGTCATTAAAAATTAACTGATTTATACGTTTTCAGTTATACATTTCCCTCAGTTATACGTTACATTTTTGTGTCCCCGGACAAAATTTTATCTCATTTATACCTTTTGTAACCAGAAACATTGACGACGCGTCCGATGAGTCTAATTTGAAAGATCCCACTCAAAATTTGGAGCTTCTCTGAGGGCTCTTGACGTAGTAAGTAAAGCGGTTCGTCAGTAGTAAAAGCAGTAACTATAAGGCGGCTACATTATTAACAGAAATGCGATGTTTGCTGTTCAATGTCTGCTTTGTCGATGAGACACAATCAAAGATTGGTGATTATTTCAGCAAGATTCAATAAACTACTGAAATGTCTTATGGAAAATGATTTACATGCCAAGGCGATTCCAGTGATTTCTTTTAAGTACTCGATGTGTATTAAAAATATTTTTAATAAAACTTTTATGATAAAATAATTTTATGTGTACTTTTCTTATTACCTTTTTTCTACTCTGTTCTATTTCCGAAAATTTATGTCATGCGTGCAGTGATACTTAAGACATTTCCGTTTTCGATATAAAATGTAAATGAAACGCCTCACCGGAACAAATTTTTTACGATATATATATAAAAAGGTTCCGGTAGACCATTAATTGAGTTGTACGTTTTACTGAGTTATACGTTTTGTTTTCCGGTCCCGGGCAAAACGTATAACTGGAGTTCCACTGTATTCTGAAACATTTGAAAAATACGTTAAACTTCCGATATGACGTCAGATTTTTTTTTTAATTCTCTAATGATGGAATATTAATATGCTTTGTGCACATACACATACTCATACTCCTTGTATTATTGAGAAATCTTTCCGTTTTATGTTTTATTACCACTATGACGTCAATCAGTTTTATTTCATATTAATCTTTTTTTCAATTGGTGAAACTTTTTATTTCATTTTTTACGTGGAAATCGTCTGATAGAAAAATAATTATTGTAGAAA
Source organism: Maratus michaelseni (assembly GCA_963931845.1). NCBI lineage: Eukaryota > Metazoa > Arthropoda > Arachnida > Araneae > Salticidae > Maratus > Maratus michaelseni. Next base: position 290,395,693 of record OZ007593.1, read on the forward strand.
GATTTTCATCGCTGATTTTTAATTTTTGGCATCGGCAATATCGAAAAACGTTTAAATTTAATAGGAAAAGGCTGTTAGAATTTTGGTTTTTTATCTCTATTTATTAAAATAATACGAATTTTTCAAATTTTAATATTTTCAGCTCTTCACAGCTGATATTCTGATTTATACACGAAGTTTCAACTCTGTAAGTTACATAATTTTCGAAAATGGCTCTGTGACAGACAGACAACGTATAAGGAGCAATAGGGTTTCGTGAGATGAACGAAACCCTAAAAATGAAAAGGTTTATAGTAAATGTACAAAAACAACAAATATTACAAAACCAAATTCATTTTTGAAAATTCATAAAAATAATAAATTAGTAGCCATAAATAAAATTTAGGAAAAAAAAATTTTAATAATTTTACAAATTTTACGAAAAAGAATTTTTTTTTTAAACTGCAAATGTAAAGCAAAATATTTTTTTCATATTTTTACTGCTAAGTCCGACCCCTTTTCTCCTGCAAATAATTACGACAAGAAGTCTTATGACATCGTCTTATGGCTACAACTTTTTTCACCCGCCCGGCCATATTGCGAAGAAAAATAATTTTACTCCGCAAGTGTTCGTAATTCTATCTGAGAACTTCGATATTGAAACTTGTTTGTATGTTTAAATATACCATTAAAGAAACTGAAATATTATGCATACAAATTGATAGAGAACCGTCGGTAGCATAATAAATTTTCTATCTATATAAATTGTTATATCAGTCTTCATATTTAAATTTACATTTTCATCTTTTGATAATGGTAAAAAAGATTGGTTCAGCTTACCTGAAAATTGCCTTTTGCGCTTAGAGTAATCCACAGTATTGCACCGATATTTATCCTTTCGATTCATTGATGTATCACTGTTTCGGAGTAATAAACAGTATTAGTAGAAAATAATAATTTGCGTGAAGTAAGTAGATCCATTATTCCTTTGAATATAATATTATTATTGAAATTGTTGGCATTATATATACATTTGTATCGCGTTTGGAGTCTGCATAAAAGTGCTCCAATTTTACATTAAATTTGAGATGTTTACATCATATTTACATGACCGTCTTTACTGTTCGGTTACATTTTAGATACTGAGCAAGATTGTTATTGAGTTCAGTTCACACGCGCGGTATCAGATTGTAGGTTGAAGGAGGGAGTCTGCAGTATTTCTTAGTTGATTAGTTTCGACATAAAGTGCATCTGGTTTTATCCACTATGGTTTGCAGCTGCGGTTATCACTTGATGCACTACAGTTAATTGGGGTCTGGTTTTTAACATGTTCTAAGTGTTCTTTCGATCGTTCACAACATGTGGAGATTATTAACGGCATAAAAAGGTTTCTCCGTTACAAATAATTATAAATACTTTGTTTAACTAAGATAAATAACAGAATTACAAGCGACAAACGTTTAACTTGTGAACGCAACTACCCGCAAAACAACACGTGCTCCTGGAATGCAGCCAAAGCAGAACCAAACAAACTCTTCTGACTCCCCTACGACTGCATTCAAGTGTCATTTTTGGGATTTTATTAAAACTATAACATTATTACTTTGTGGCCAAATGAACTGCATTGGCCATATTACCATCATATATTTTATTTCTTTTTCCTTACCCAAATATTTTGTAGATTACAAAATCTTTTAAAACTATTTTATCAATATCATTAATTATATTTTAATTAGTTGTGTGACTGCATATTTTCCCTTAATTCCTTTATTTTAATTAAAATGAAATTACATTTGAATATTAATTTATACCATTGTAAATAAAATTTTTCACATAATATAACATTTTACGATCAGATACGTTATAAACCGATGCACCCATATTAAATTTAACACAGAAATACTTATAAAATTCATTTCAAATTGTACTTACTCTGTATTTTATTTAATATTTTATAAACGAAAATCATTACAGAAATCCATGGAAAAGAGACATGATAATATATATAAGATGTAATATAAATAATCTACTACAATCTAATAACAATGATTTTGCGATAGAAAATTTGAAGTACATTTAATTATACACTCATATTGATTTATATTCATCCAAATATATTTAAGTATGAACAAATGTTTAAGTACTGTTTATGAATAAATATATATGAAAGCTGAGGTTTAAATACAAAAGGAAGTAGAACGAATAAACAATTGAAAATGAATTAAAGTGGCATACTTTATAATGATCTGCTTCCCTTTTTAATATCGAGAATATGAAAATTACTTTGCCATTTTTGCATTTTAATATTAAAGATAAATCTCTGTAGAAATATCAAGTTGATCCGCAATATTTGAAAGTAATTAGTGAACATAGTGCACACAGTTAACACGCTTAAGAGATCAAAAATAATTATTAGGTGCCAGAATTGTGTACATCCTCGCCAAAATATGGATCGTTATTAAATAACTGAATGCAGTAAAGATGGAAATACTGAGACAATTTTTTTTGTAGATATTAAGGGAATAAATAAAGGAAGTTATTAATAAATATTAATGGAAAATGCTTTTAAAATCATTTCAAAGGTTTGCGAAAATACGCATATAATCGCTCGGTAATGCAACAATAAATTAAATAAAAAGTACTATTGCAGCAAAATAATTTTCATGTGTAAATCAAAATTAAAACGTCAACAAATTTTAGTTAAAATTACGTTTATTAAATATTAATTCATTTTTAACAGATGTAGATGAAATTTAGGAAATATACCACTTACTGTAATCTTAATACTGTAATATTTCCTTAATCTTTCTTTAATCTTTGTAATCCTTAATACTGTAATCTTTCAAATATATTAGGATTTGCTTCATCTAACCATCATGAAGGCATGCTGTCTTAAGAGATAAATTTAATACTGCAAAAGTAAGATAAATTTTTACAAGCATTGTAACTTTCAATTTTTACATTTCACCTATTGTACTGCATATACCTTATCAATCTTAAAATCTAAGATGAAACATTATAATAATTTTAATAAATTTCAAAAAATCTAAAAAACGTTTTGGTATATTTCTTTGTCATATTTGTTTGGTTCAGAGGTTGGAAACAAAGAATGCGGTGAAACCTTTATGTATAGATAGAATATACAGTCAATAAATAAACATATTGAAACTATAAACTGCAATGGCTAGTGAGTCTTGAGAAAATAATCCCCAAAGTCTATGCTTCATATACGCTTACGTATATAAACGGAAAAATTACTCTCTTTTCTGAGCGTCTCCGTAACGCGGTTGCTATCGCGCCGGAGAGCTGAACTTCGGACATTTGATTTTTCTATGAGTTCTGTCCCCGAACAGACTGTTGTTTAAAGGCAAAATAATAAACGATTAATTTTGAATCACAATAAAAAAATAAATATAGCGATTTAATAAATAAAAAAACACCTGTGTATATTACCAATTTTTATAAGCAGACATTATATAGATAGTCATTAAAAACGGCCAACTGTTTTCCTTAAAACCATCACTACATCAATAACGTTTGCGTCTCCACTCCGGAACGTCATCAGTTGTAAATGCAAACACCTCTGTGACGCCGTTTGTTAGATCGTTGGGGATTGAGAGATTTCCTTTACTAAGCTTTTTTTTTTTTTTCCTTTATTTGTTTATCCTACATTTTTCTCTCTTTATTTCTTCTTCTCCTTCTCCTTCCCTTCTACCTTTTTGTCTTCAGTTTTTCCTCTTCTTGCCTGTTCGGTGACTGGTATATAACGCAACTAAGAGGGAGATATAAATGGGGAAAATAGAGAAAAATACTTAAGATACGGTTTTCGGCATTGACTTTTCAAATCATTCGGAGGAATGGAGAGTGAATAGGGATAAATTTGCGTTCTGATACATAAACCGCTTGTTCAGTATTCTTGTCCAATGGGGGTCAAAAATGAAATGTGTCATATCATTGCAAACATCTTGTGTTGATAAACGTGCATAAATTTGCATTTACAACTGATGACGCTCTGGACCCGAGACGAAAACGTTATTGTGTAATGATTATTTTTATGAAAACTGTTGGCTATTTATAATGACTCATGTTTTTAATGACTATCTATGTAATGTTTGCTTATAAAAATTGGTAATACATACAGATGTTTTTTATTTATGAAATAGAGACATTAACTCATTTTAAGATGTAAATATATCTTTATATTATAGTTATTACATTTTAAATATATATAAATAGATATTATTTTGCGCATATATTTATTAATTTATTTATTTACAGAGAGATTTAATTATAGAATTTTCCATTTTTTGGCATTAATGAAAAGAAAAAAAAAATGAAAAGTATGCAGTTTTATTTTTTCAGTAGACAGAATTTTCGTTTAATTTACATGTGTTTACAGTTTTTTTACACGAATAAACTCCCGTATTTCTCAGAATAATATAATTAAAATATGGAATATTAAAATAAAGTTTGCTTTCAGTGCAATTCTTTCATCGCCCTAATAATTAAAAATTTTGTCTGATTAAAAAAAAAATGCTGTTTAACTTTGGAATTCAGGATGTTTTAGTTCTCCAAATCTTTGATATTTTAAAAATTATTATCGCAATGAAAAAATTAAATAATTTAGAATAGTTTAATTTCATGTAATGTAGTTCATTTGATTTTGATGCAACAGAATATAGGTACTAAAAATATTTCCTTTTAACTATATTTAATGCAGAATCGTATTTGAAAAAAGCGATAGGAATTATTTTATATTTTATATTTTATATTAGTGATTTTTTATATTTTTTTATTTCGTTTTATGGAAATTTACTACATATTCTAGTCAATTTGATTTTGGTGCATTGAGAATTTATTTGAATGTAGAAAGCTTTTCCTGTAAAGGTATGATCGAATTTCAAGTTATTTAGTTTTGTTAATTCATGTTGAGAAGTTCTGATAAATGGTTTTAGGGACAATTTTTATAGAGAGGATTTTCTAAGTTTTAAGTTTCATGACTTATTTTATTTAGTTTAAATTGTGTTAACTTTTGATTTGCATAAATATTTAAGGTGAATTCTAGTAAACTGTTTGAAGGAAATCTAATCTATACAGTGTTATACGTCAATGAAACTATACAGAACACAAATAGACTGACGCAACGTAATTTAGAGCACTGAATGTGTCACAACTATTCTAATAAAAAAAGAGACATTCTATTCTATGTGTTCACACTTTAAAATTGAAAATTAAGAAAGAAATAAGAAATGATTTATGAAAATAGAATAAAATATATATTTATGAGGGAAATTTTATATAATATTAAAATGAATAAGATAGAAATTATGAAAGAAAAATATTAACAAAAGAAAATTATAATAAATAATATAAAACGAAATTAATAAGTAATATAATTCCTTTGGTAACATAATTAGTATGTACATAAAAGCAACATGTAATGAATAGTTGCATATCAAACAGTCTTATGGTTATGCTCTATTCTACCATTCTCTTTTTTTTTTGGCAAATGCATTGATGTTTTTTCAATAATTACAGGATTGTATGTGACCATAATAAGATAAATATCTGCTCTATTGTATTAGATGTGTTCCGAAGAAAAACTGTTCAACTTCTAGAGCGGTGCAATTATTTATTCTGTGTTTGTTCATAAAATCTTTGGGAAAAAGTAATTTTTCAGATTTTCTTTTAAAAATAAATAAAACATTTTATTTTAAAACTTTAACTAAGGAACTTAATAAATATATGTTAAATATATATAAATAAGTTTTGGTATATTAAAAGCATAAAAAGTTGTTAATATTTAAATACAAAAGAAGGATAATCTCAATTAAATGTTGAGAAATTGTAGAAAAGGTGTTCATCTCTTTATGTGTTTTAATAAAATCATAATCACTGTTACCCATGTAATTTGGACAGTCTTAACTTCAACCATTGCTTATAATGTGATCAAGAAATACTTTCCAATATCTGACTTTATCCCACTTAGGATATATTTTTTTGCCCCCCGTCAAAGTCCCACATTATGAGGTCCCTGTCATGAACGGTGTTTTTTAACTGTTTGCGATGATGATAAAATTGTGACCACACGTGTTTGGAGATTAATTTCATTTTGCTCTGCATATTCCCACCTTTTCCTACCTATTGTGCTCACCTTTGAATCATCTTGTGGTGTTTTACATGCCTACATATATGTTGCACAGCCTTTAGTTTATTTTTTTTGCCTTCTTACACGTTTTTAACCATTTCGGCATTATTTCTACGGATACCCCTTCACTTCCTGTCCGTTTTTTTCACAGAATTTTCATATTGGAAAGTGGGGTCCGTATTTATTTCCAAATTAGTTGTCAATTCATTTTCTTCGATGCTGCGCTCATACAGAATATCGAGCGACCGGAAAAATTCGTTTTCGATCATCCCATTTGCTGTCTTGAATAGTCGCTGACTAATGGCCTTCTCTTCAGTCGTTGGCTCCTTTTCCTCGACCCAAAATATTCTAGCCGTTTCAAAATAAGGGGTTTTCCAATCTTCGCTTTGTCGGCGATAAACATTACAGCCTGAAGACTCGCCGACGACATCTTCAGAACTGGACCCGATTGCGCATGTCACAGAGGTGCGTGTCACATCCCCTCAACCAGCATGCTTGGAACGCGAGCCACAGGTACTTCTAAAATTCTCCATGGTTGAGCACTTCCAGAACTGCCTCCATGGGCCCTGCCCGTGCCCTCTTTTCATGTCGTAGGATCAGGCGAGGAGTTTGTTCTTGATGTTCTTTAGAGCATACTCCAAGTCAGTACAGTCCAATTAGTTATATATGATTGTGAAAATGTCGTCACAATCTTCTGTTTCTTACTAGAGGGAACATGGAGCCTTCACCAACTTCCCACTAGCAAAAACAGGTTACATAACTGTACAGTAAGCTGTCTTTTCTAACACACAGAGTTTCTTTCCTCATAGATAATGAGCTGGAGAAATCAATAAATGGCAGAAATACATCCGCCTATAACTCTTCACCTGTTGCATTCGGATGGGTAGTTGTATACGTTTATTTGGTCCCCAAGGTAAGAGCTTTCCAACGATACTGCTCTCGACAAAATTCCGATCTTGCAGTTGTGTACCTTCTCTAGTAAGTATCATATATATTATTTCTATTGTCAACATCCCTTTTTCTCAGAAAATACGAAACGCAGAACGACGAAGGACATATGAAATGATTTTGAACAGGCTTCTGACATAGCACACTTAACAATTCGTTAAAACATGTTTTTGAATAAAAATTGTAGTTAATTAAAAAAAAATTAAATCGGCATTATTTTCATAAATGAAATGAATGGTTTGCTCAAATCAGTGTTGCGACCAAAATAAAATACTGCATTATCAGACGACGTCATCCTATAATGCAATTGAAGTACGATTGTTAATTTATTTCTTGCGCGTACTTTTTGAAAAATGTGGAGCTTTTAATTGGGATTTTATTTAATTTTTACGCGTGCGTCAGCTATTTTTATTTGTTTTCCTTTTTTAATCTTGACAGTGTATATGCGTACTGTATCGGAGCACCAGCAGATTGCGTAATTTAAGAATTATCTTTAGGTATTTATTTTTTAATATTTCATTAAGCTGTTAATACGCCAGCGAAGTCTGACTTCACTCAAATGGCTGTTGAACCACAAAGTTTGAACTCCCATGTTTAAGTTCCCATAGGGTTGCAAAAAATTTGTGTACCAAATATTATTTTATGTGTATAAGACATTTCTGGAACAGTTCTGAAAAATCTCAGGAAATGCTTTCATATGAATTCTTTAAACGTCAGATTCAGTGTTTCAATTACTTTATAATTCGCTTTTTTTTCAGTCTTGGCAACCTAGAGAGATGGCCTTGTCGAGAGAAGAAAATTTGGCAAAAACTTTTCTGGCAATCTATTCCCATTTTTTTTATACACAAACAATCATCATATATATTATTTCTGTTTTCAACATATTTTTTCTAAGCACATACAAAACATACAACGATGAATGAGGTAGCATTGGAAAAGTTTTTGAACAAGTTTCTGAGATAGTACAGGCACATTTTGTTAAAACGCGCTGTTTGATTAAAAAAAACAGTTAATTAAAAATTAGTGCTAAAACGTACCAGGAAATAATCTCAAAGATTGCAGTGCGAAAGCTACGCACGGGTCCTTCTGGTTCAATCGTAATCCGCTAAAAGGTTGCTAAAACTTTATAAAAACTAGGGTATCCATTTTTAAACGACTATACGGTTTTACCGAAATTTTCCACAAAAAAAAATAATATTTCTGCAAAAATTTACTAATTTTACATTGCTGTATTTTTATTTGTATTTTATAAATATTTAAAGGTGACATGAACGAAGATATTAACTCATTTTAGACACAGTAAAAAAAATAAAAATCTCTAAAATTTCTAATTTAGTCAATGATTTTTCAATTTGAATGCAAAAGGTATTCTTTAAAAAATCATTATCAAAATCAGATATTAAGCATGTATTTTATATATATATATATATATATATATATATATATATATAGAGAGAGAGAGAGAGATAGAGAGAGAGAGAGAGAGAGATATTTTTAATAGTCATCCTCGTAAATAAATCACAGTAATGTTCGAAAAATTATTAGAGTTTAATTGGATAGTGATAACAAAATAAAATTGTAATGTCGGTGTTAATGTCGGTCAGAAATGTTAAAACATGAGTATAAAATTCAATACATAGCTTTTTAAATAATTTTATTGAATGGTTTGGTTTCTATTTGATTGCCACTGCTCTCTGTAAAAGTAATTTAAAAATTCACTTAAAATGAATTTTATGTTCTATATATTTTTTTTTTGGTTTGGACAGAAAGAAATGTGATTACATACCTTAGTTATAATATATTAGTATCACAAAAAGTAACAGCCTAAATAAAATGCAAAATTTTAATCATAAAAATATTTTATTATTTGTAGAATTTTGTGCAACCTGCCACAGAGAACATTTTCAATATTATATTTGTAATGCTTTATGTACTACATTGACAATATCAGGGGAGGTGGGATTAATTATTTTTTTATTTAAAACTAAAGTGCAGACATTTTCTAATTCATTGCTGTTGCTTAAAGAAGAAAAGCAAATTTTACTTTTAAACATTTTATATGAATTTGGAATAAGATAAAAACACAAGTATGTAGTTTTACGTATGGCAGATTTGTTTCTAAATTTATGCAAAACTTTTGCGAATGGAGGTTGGAATTACAAAATATATAGTCACAAATCTGTGAAAGACAGCTCGAATGATTTGATATATTCTATAAAATATCCTTTTGGCATTTAAATTTAACAATACAACAGAATTCTGCGCTAACAACGAAAAGAAATTGTACAAGTAACAAGAATATTTTTGTTAATACTTTTTTAATAACAAAATACATTTGTTGAAACTTTTTGTAACAAGAATATTATTACAAATAATATATCATGATTTATGTTTATCATTTTTGAAAACTTTGCGAGATTATTTTATTTATCATTTTGATCTGAAAAAGTTGCCATTTAAGCGCATGAAACATATGTCATTTATGTATTAAAAGATATTTTTAAGCCTTTGTGTTATGTTTTTATCACTTTAAGCACTAATTACACCTTAATTTAAAAAGTAATATTATTAATCTAATAATTAATCAATGTCGCTCTCGATAATTTTTTAATGATTACAGCTATTCTAAAAAGTTTTTGACTACTTTTGAGTTCTCTGATCAGATTAAATTGTCTTTGCAGTCTGGTAAAAAAAAACGCTCTGCAGGGTGATAGTGTCAAACACAATTTTTACAATAAATTTGGCAACAGATAAAAAATTGAACTTAACCAGTCATTTGGTAGAAAATAAAGGAAAGTTTTGATGTAGTATTGATATTTGGTTCCTTTATGTTTTTTGGGTCGCTAAGCACGAATCTGAAGTTTTCCAACAAAAGTTTTTCCGGGATACACATTTTTTATTTACAAAAAATGTGTAAAAAAACGGACTATTCTCTGTTTTTTTTTTTTTCAAAATAACTCCAAAACTATGCATTTTGCGTGAAATTTAGCAATAAATGAATTAAAGAGAATAAAATTTCCTACATTTTATGTAATGGAAGTTTTTTTTTCTCTTATCAATGGTTTAGTTGTGAGAGTGCCGCAAAAATGGGTATTAAAAACCAAAAAAAATAAAAAACGGGAATTACGGAATTGTACGTCGATGTTACATGGAAACTAACCATTTTACACAAACATTAACCATTAATAATACTAATGATTATATTATTGACTATATTTTATGCATTTAAGGTAGAGAAAAAAGTGCGGATCCGACGCCAGAGGGAAGTGAGAGCAGTGGAGCAGCTCCACCTCCTCTCATGAGTCGGCGGTTCATGACTCCAGAGAGCTCGTACTCTAAGAGGAGATAATATTGGGAATGGATAAAAGACAAAAAACTGTAAAAAACGGGAATTACGGCCCTGTACGTCGATGTAACAGGAAAATTATCTATTTTAAGCAAACGTTGACTATCAATGATATTAAAAACTATGTGATTGACTATATTTTACAATGGAATTGGCAGATAATAAATACGACGATTCATTATGAATAATTATTTAGTATACGACAAGTTGGTTCCTATTAATCCCACAACTTTGTTTCAACGAATTTCGGTTGCAAAGCATTCGGATGAAGACCTTGAGGAGTTTTTGATATACGATCTATACCCTTATTTATTATCCCTATTCCACAATAGCTTAAGAAAAATAACCAAATCTATCCTCTAAAAGGCATTCAAACCAAACAAGCGGTTCAGAGGCAGGATACAGTTCGTCATTGATGGTGGTTTTTTATTGCATAGGGTTGTTTGGCCTAAGAATCAGTTTTTTTTCAACAATCTGCCACAAATATGTTGAGTACGTACACTCAAACCGCAGGCAGTATTTATCTTTGATGGCTACTGATCGTATGAGACGAGCAAGAAAACATTCTTCAACTGACATATTGTTTGACGGTACAATGATACCTACCATTTGCAAAGAAAAGTTTCTTGCTAACCCAAAAAACAAGGGTCGGTTAATATCTATGATGATTGACAAGTTCGCATCAGCAGATATTACATGCAAGCAAGCAAAAGAAGACGCAGGCCCCTTTATTGTAAACACTGCTTTGTACTTGGCTCCATCAAATGAGACAGTGATTATAGTTGGGGAGGATGTAGATCTCTTGGTCATTTTGATAGGTCTCTGCAGGGCTGAAAATGTTTTATTTTTAATGTCCGGGAAGGATACTGTTTCTGCTGCGACATTTTCTCCAACTAATGCTGTGTGTGCGTTCAACTGGTGTGGAAAACATCTTCTTCCTGCATGCTACGAGTGGGTGCGATACAATGTCAGCATCATTTATGCAAAGAAAAATGAAGTTCTTCAACACTCTTGTGAAGAATCCAGATTTCTGACGTTGTTAAAGTACTTAAAGACTCGAACGCAACTCAGGAGATGATTGCAGCTGCTGGGTAAATTTTCTTTGTCTGGCTGTACGACTATAGTGGGATGAATGTGTCTTCGCTGAACCACCTAAGCTATATTTCGTACAAGAAGTCAGTCTTTAAATACAATTCTAATATTGCTGCTTTATCCCCATCTGTAGCTGCAGTACGACAACACTCTTTAAGAGTATATCACCAGGGGCAGAAATGCCTGGGAGTTGAAAAAATGCTGAAGAGAAAGAACGAAAAAAAACTAATATTGGCCTTGAGCCTGTATTTACTGTACTGCCTTCTGCTTCCCCTGCATCCTGTAGATGCAAAACACAACTTCCAAAGAAATTGTGGGTGCAAGAAAGCAGGTCTTTGTTGTTCCAACATGTGCCTCAACTGTGAAGGTAACTGCAACAACATCTCAGTGGTGAATGAAGACGAGGAAGACGATTTATACCTTTAAAATAAAAATAAGATGCAGGTCAATTTAAAATTGATCTGTACACTTTAACACAGACTCCACTTGATTTAAATATTTCATCAAATTCACTGAGAACGGTGTTTTTGCTATTTGGATGCAGTGCACAAAAATCGTTCCCGGACATAATATCATGCCTACAATCTCCAATTAAACACCGCAATTTGTATTTGATATATTAATATTATGTCTTTAACTTTATTATCCTTATATTTAAAATGCTTAGTTTAACATATTTACTTCTATCATTTTACGTCAAAAAGTTTTAAATGAATAAAATATTTTCATTGCCAATGAACTATTTTTGGAGACACACAAAATGAAATATTGTTAAAAACAGGAATTAAAAATAAATTCAATGAAATATTTGTTAAAATTCATTTATAATCTTTCCAAGTTTTTCAATTTATTTTTCTGATTAACAGTAAAACAATGACTATTTCTTGTATATTTTTTACTTTCATATATATACACACACACACACACACACACACACACACACACATATATATATATCCATATATATATATATATATATATATAACGTATTATTATACTCTTGAAAGATTTTTTTTTTTACCCATTATAGACGTAACACAAAAGTACTCTTTAAGATGAAATAAAGGCGATTTAAGAATTCTCTCTGAATACTTCCTTTATAGAAATGGATGTAATGCTTGAAAATGTGTGAACATCTCGGATTTACCCTAAAATATCTAAGTTAATACATGTGTCAAATTGTTTTCTGTAAAAAATTTAAAGGAAATAAAAAAATCTATAAGGATATTTTTAAATCGTGTATAATCTAAAAAATGTCCCACATAATTACGTATTCTGAGTTAAAAATACGTTATGCTAAAACGTTTTATATCTGTTATAATCAAAGAGAAAATCCTATAAACACATAGAAAGGTTATTGCCCAATTGGATTATAAATTGTATTATTTAAAACAAAAATTAGTTAACAAATCCAGTTATACTTTCTTCTTTATGTAACGTAGTTGAATTGAAACATGCTGTTATACTATCTCTTGTTAATTGTTGAAGAGAAATCATTCTTTATCCATTATTCCTACTTACGGCTAACGAAAAATCAGCGTGAAAGAACACTTATTTCAGTATGCATTTCTTTACAGAGAATGCAGATAGAAGAATTAATTTTAGTACCAAGCATTAAGAATGATGAATTTTATATATTTATGTATTTTTAAAAAGTTTTATTGATATATTATTTTACATTTCATGTGTTTTATGGTTCACTATTGAGATCTAATGTAATGGGAATTTTGTTTATTTTCATTGGTGCCAAAATGGCGACCACTTGGTTAAAAACCACAACAGATATGAAGTTTTCCAATCCTGTAAATATGACAGAGGGGAAAATTACCCAGTCTTGGTGATTACACCGTCACTCATTGGAGAGGTAAGGGGCCGAATTTCTACCAGCCAATGCTGTAGAATGTATATGAATCATCAATGAGTGAAAGGGGATTTTTTCCTTTTACCATGTTGAGTTTATTGAAAAGAAGGTACAGCACGTATAAAGATCTTAAATGAGAAGTTTCTGAACGATGAGAGTTTTCCGATGGACACTTAGTATCCTTGTGATGTATTTCTATACTAACTCTCTGTATTTAGCTGATGGATCTTCGTGCTCTGTAGATTTTCTATTTAATAATTGAAGATTTTTCAAATGCTATTTCACTAATTTTAAATGCACTCACTTACTCAATGGCACAAGTAATAAAATCAGCGCCAAGGAAAAGAGTCAGATAAACCTTCACCGTTGATGACAGTAACCTACCATATGGATCATCATCTGCGAGCCCTCAACAAACTCCGAGGTACAAGTTATAGTCATTTGTTCAGGGGTTGAGTATTATTTATTTAATGGATGTTCTAAATCACAGAGTTATATTTGCTGAGGGATTTAAGGTAATTTTTCTATTTTATATTGTTTATCGTTATATGTTTATCAATAACTGCTATACTAAAGTGGCATAAAATATCCGCCAAACATCTAACATGTCACTGAAATATATTTGTCGGCATCCGCTCGAACATTACTTCCACTTTCTTGAAAAGAATGAAGGAAACGTCTGATATTATACAAAAATAAGTCATATGGCTTCAGTGTCGGACTATATGAAAGATATAACACCCTATCTATTCATGCAGAAGTAAATAATTTGTAATATTTCTACAGACATATAGATGAGTATTGTCTTAATGTAAGCGCTAACAATATGCATGAATTCAAGTCGGGATTTTTCACAATATTACTTCAGCAATTTAATAGAAATTCACTACTGACGGTCAAAATCAGCTGTTTCTCTAGGCATCGGTAGATAATGTTGTTTTGACAAATGTCTACTGGCCCACAAAATACTGGAAGCTAGTTCCAAAGGCAAAGGGTGAAAAGTTGCAGCTTCCATTTGACGAAACACAGTAGAGGAGGGAGACTTATTTGGATTCAATCTTACTTATTTATTTTTTACCCTAATTCGAAGGGTGAAAGTCTCCCCGGTTAGTATGCATATACAACCTCGCGATCGAGCAGAAATAGGTCAATTTATACCACGGATTTTACGCACCAATCACTGGTATTGACATTGCGCCAACAGCAGATAGCCTAGTACACAGGAGTTTGTTCACCGTTAGCGCTTGCATGTTAATAAATCCTTCGATGAAAACTAAAGTTATAAAAAATCATTACTAATCGTGTAGCCCTTTCTAACTTTGGTTCTCTTTGTAATGTGAAAACTAGCGACATATACAGGGTGTTTCACAAAGGACCCCTAACTTTCAAAATCAATTACCCGGAAACGGTGATAGATAGAAGCATGAAACCAGTGGTATGTTTATTAAAAAAATTGTAAGAATCTTTTACGTAAATCTCAAAATTTAGTTTAAAATAGCACCGATAGATGGCACAGAGAGCGTTAAGAATCCTTCTAAAGATAATTCAGACGCATAGAAAGATTAGCCGTCGAAGATTTCGCCATTGAAATATGACCGCTATTAGCGCATAGTGAAAATAATTCGCATCGGACACGTTGCCTTTCTGTTGAACTTTTTTGAAAAGCTCACGAATTGTTTTCCCATCTGTGTCATTTGTGACTTGAAATCGCGTTTGAAAACTCCTCCTTGTGGCAGTAGGACTCTGATTTAATCGGTGGTACTCTAACACAATAAACACACGTTCCACCACGGTATGCACCACTTTCGGAATTATTTCCACTATACGCTAATAGCGGTCAGATTTCAATGGCGAAATCTTCAACCGCGAGTCTTTCTATGCATCTAAACTCTCTTTAGAAGGATTCTTAACGCTCTCAGCGCCATCTATCGGTACCATTTTTAACTACATTTTGAGATTTATGTATAGGATTCTTACGATTTTTTTTAATAAACATACCACTGGTTTCATGTTTTTATCTATCACCGTTTCCGGGTTATTGATTTTTAAAGTTAGGTGTCCTTTGTGAAACACCCTGTAGTTTGAGTTTGTTTCTTTACATTTAGGTTTATAATTGTGTAACAATTTATTTCCGAAAATAATGATGGCTTTTATGTATTCCTCATCACGCTAATCTGAATGTATTTGTAGAATCAGGCATAAATTTCCCCGCAGTTGCTTTGTATACGAGTTTAAAAGAAAGGCATCCTTCACGGAGTGATGCATTTCATGAACATATAAACATGCAGGATCGTGAGTGCGCTACCGTGAACGAAAGTAAATGTAAGATGTTCTTCAAGAATGTCGTCTGTGTTTAACAAGATGTCATTCATTAATTTACTAGAAGCACACAATCCACTTTGCTCTGAAAATTTCAGTTCAAGTTAACATTTCTTTAAATTTCTTTAAAACATTGTACGCTTAATTGTATTAAACAATGAAATGCAGTTGGTAAAATATTTGTTGCTTATATATGCTTATTGAACATTTCCTTTCTTCTGTAGAGAATCTCTGTTATAGAAAGAAAAAATATCAACTTTAATGATGCTCATCAATGTATATCCCTTTTGTTTAGGAGAAAAAACAAAGATTTTGTGAATTTATATAGTATTCTATCCCTATGCATTATAAGATTTATATAAAACATTCAAAAATTATTTTTAAGTATGTCATCTTGAAATTACACATTTTCAAATTTTTTGACATTCATTCAAATAAACCTTTTTAATTAGATAAGTTAAAATCTTATATATATATATAAATTCATATTTTTTTTTACTATTAAAATATATTTTTTCACTAAAAGAACTCAATTTAAAATATATTTTATTATTCAAAGATGATGCATATTTTATAAACTGCAATCCATCATTTTTCATTTTTAATCTTTTAAAAGGAGATTTGAAAAGTTCTTATATTTTGTTTGCATACCATCCTTCAAAATATAATCGATCATTTTCTATACTTCTATACTTCTGTACTTTCTATCTTTCTTTCCCTTGTGTTTCTTTAAGTGAAATGCATAAACCAATTAATCAAGAATAGCAAATATAACTTATTTTTGTAATCACAAAATATTAGAAAAATCAAAGTCGAATAACATAACTGTATAAACAAATGAAATACCATTGAGCTCTTTTTAAAAAGATCACTGCATATTTAACTTACAAAATGAAATGTGATGTTTTCAATTTTGCTTTAGGTCGATTTCTATAGAATTTTCTAGAATTAAAAAACATATAAAAATAAAAATATATAGAAAAATCTATATAATACGAACGTCAAATTCAACCAATAAAATATTTATAAAGCACAATGTAAACACATTGATAAGTTACGTTACTATCGAGGTGCAATAAATCAAAATACAGCTTCAAAACATTAAAACTGTAAGATGTTAAAATTTCATGAGCTTTCGGCTAAACATTAGCCTTCCTCAGTTGAACAACAAGCAGTTTAACATCTTACAGTTTTAATGTTTTGAAGCTGTATTTTGATTTATTGCACCTCGATAGTAACGTAACTTATAAATGTGTTTACATTGTGCTTTATAAATTAAAAAACATAATTGTTTGTAATAGACAGATATATCATCAAATCACAAAGAGCTGGAAAAAAAATGTGTCAATATTTTGAGTTATATAAGACAGCTTTCAGAATTTTAAATATTAAGGATGGTGATTTTTTTTTTCAAAATATTTTCTCAACACATTTCTGAAAATTTTGCATACACTTAGATAAGTTTTATTACATTAAGAAATTATTTTTCTTGTTACATTATTAGAAAAAATATATAATACATAATTTTTATATAAATAATCTATATTTTTGTAATATTTTAGGTATTGTATTTTTGATTTACATGAAATATTTACAGCGCTTCTATATAAACTATGTTGAATATTTTATAAAAGTACTTCACATATGAATGAATTATACACTGATTAAAAAAAAATAAATAAATAAACAGCATATAATAAAAATGACTCAGAAGTTCTACGCCACTTGTTTTCCAACTTCTGTACTTCTGTAGTACAATACATGGCCACTGGTAAGATAGATCTTCTTTTCACCTTTTCTTCTTACTTCGCATAATTCTAGGAAGTCCCAGTTGATTCTTTCCAATTATTCGTAAAGTTCCTGTAAACGATTTTCCGAAGATGGGAATCGTTCATTATACGTAGCCAAGGTCATCAACATATGGCAGCCAAACTGAGTCCGGTCCCAGCTAAAAATGAACTGCAGTGAAACTACAACAAAAAATGCAGTTGAAAACTGCGGTGATTTGGCACAAATCCCTGCAGTTTTTTTTTTAAGTCGACACAACTACAAATTTACTGCAGTAAATTTGTAGTTATGTTGACTTCAAAAAAAACTGCAGGGATTTGTCCCAAATCATTGCAGTCTTCCAACTGCATTTTAACTACACACTTACTGCAGTAAATTTGTAGTTATGTCGACTTCAAAAAAACTGTAGGGATTTGTGCCAAATCACCGCAGACTTCCAACTGCATTTTAACTACACACTTACTGCAGTAAATGTGTAGTTATGTCGACTTAAAAAACACTGCAATGATTTGTCCCAAATTACTGCAGTCTTTCAACTGCATTTTTTTTGCAGTTTCACTGCAGCCTTTTAGAAATTTATTACAAAATATGTATATATATAACATATTAATTTTTCTGTATGAAAAAATCAGCACTAAAATCTAATTAAATATTTTTTTTTCATATCTCAATTTATATGCAATCTGTGCATAAAATATATCATGCATGCAACGATTAATCATCACTGAAAAATATTTTTTGATCATGGCTGACTTATTCAATTATTATGGTTACATTTTGAAAAATGAAAGAATTCAAGAAATTGTATGAACGACTTTACTCAAAATAATAATATTGAAAGATGAGTGACGTATTCATAATAATCATAGTACTTCAATCTTCAAGCTATGATTTTTTATGGTATTGAATTGTTTTTATTTTTTCAATAGTTTCATTACTGGGTAATTTCTTTGAAATCAAGGATACATGGCTATTGGCAAAAATTTAAAATCTTACTTTTAAAATTTTGTAATAAAAAGTGCAATTTTATAAATAATGAAGAAGAAAATTGATAGTGAAGAAGAAAATTGATAATTTAAATGTGTGTATTTTGTAATTCCATTGTAACAATAAAAATTGCAATTAAAAATAATTGTATATGAATTAAAAAAAAAAAAATAAAGTATAATTCTTTATATAATGGCATATCTTTTCAATCCTCTACAGAAATTTTAAATTGATTCAGAGTGGACATAACTTTTTCTTTGTCCATTGTAATTTTGTTACCCAAGCATTTAAACATTTTTATAAAATATCCTTGTTTTTTAATTGCTGTAACTGTTTTGATTATTCAATATGTACGTACTGCCTCCCCCCCCCCCCACAAAAAAAATTATTTTCTTTGTAGCTTGTGAGAATATATATTACGAAGCTTGTGTGAATATATATATATTGCGAAAGGGATTACAAATTTTTAATCTCATAAAGCAATTCAAAATGAAGTCTATTGTGGCAGATTTATATGATAATTTTAAATATTAAATGTAGGGGAGACTGGTACACGGTGGACCACTTTTTCAGTTAATTTTTTTTTCTCTTTAATGGACAAACCGATCTGCATAAAAATATTTTTCAATATTCCTTAAACCTTTATACATTTATCATAATTTTCTCATAATATAATTTTCAATATATTAAAAAAAAATTATATGCATCCGTAAAGTGGACCACAGTGCCCTACTTCTGGGGCACAGTGGACCGCTATTAGGTATTATCTGAAATACAATATAAGTCTATTTTTCATTAATCTAAGTCTTTTTTATTTTCCTTTTACTCGCAAAATAACATAGTAATATAAATTTACGAGTAACATTTTGAAACAGAAACAAAATGAATTATATTTTGAAAATAATAACAGATTAA
Organism: Maratus michaelseni; assembly: GCA_963931845.1. Classification (NCBI taxonomy): domain Eukaryota; kingdom Metazoa; phylum Arthropoda; class Arachnida; order Araneae; family Salticidae; genus Maratus; species Maratus michaelseni. The sequence goes on from OZ007593.1 coordinate 290,415,076, forward strand.
TACAGGAACAATTGCGATTTAGTTGAAGTTATTATTTAAGTACAAAACAATCAGCGCACATTAAAATTTGCAAATGAAATTCCAAAATACTTATGAGTAAGATTGAGCCTGGAACTTTCCTGTAATACTTTTGGGTCTGGGAGCAATATTATGAAATCATTCACATCAACAATAGATTCATCTACAGTTTCGGGAAAAATAAACTGATTTCCATTCAATTTGCATCTCATGAATCTTACTTGAATAGAATAATCACCAATTTAGACTACAGTTATATTTATCAAAGGCAGTAAATACAAAACAAAATTTTTCTTACTATATTAAATAAATTGTCATTTTTCTTTGTTTACTTTATTTTACAGTTAAATAAATACTTTTAAACAATATTTTTTATAGTAAACTAGAAGGCTCAGCCTCCTACTCGCTAACGCTCGCCAACCCCCGTGAATTGCGAAGCAATTCACATTAAGACCGCTACGCGGTCGCAGCTCGCTTCGCTCGCTCGACCCTTTTTTTCAGCAATTCTAGCCGGAATAAATTCTACCATAAAACATTTGAACATATGAAATTGACAATTTATTTTAATGTTAAAAAGTAATTCTCCGTTGAAAACACAACTGAATATGCGTTTAGTTGGCGCTACTAATGAGCATATAAATCATTTAAATACTATGAAAAAAGGATCTTTTGTACAGCACGACTTAAATTCATTAGGAAAAAAAACTATGTGATAGGAAGATAGTTTGTTTGTCTTTGTTTAAATTTCGTTCGACATAATATTGCTCTAATTGATTATAGATTTTTACAAAATGAATTATTTTTTACTTCATCAATACAGCAACAGATGGCGGCAGGTGATATCTAGACAGTTGATTTTTTTTTCTCCGTCTTCTGAGAGAGTGAAATTTGTAAATGAATTCTAAATAAGAGTTGAGAATTCATTTGAAATTAATGATATTGCTCATAATTAAAATGAGGAATCATCTCAGACGCTTTGTATTACGTACATGTTATTTTATTTTTAATAATTGCTAGTTTGAATTTCATTTTATGGTTTCACTGCTTTCACATACTGCCATACTGGACGGAGGCGGAGCTGATATAACACAATCAAGTCTGTTCATTGGTCTGAGCTCTGGAAACTACAGTTGTTGCCAAACCATAAGTTACAAATTCAGCCCTATTTTCGCGCCACGTAACACAGATATATATATATAGATAAGCAATTATTAAATATTTTGAACATTCTGCATTACAGGAGCAGAGTGGATTGTGGACCATGTGCCCCAGGAGTGGGTGGCCCACTGTGACCCATGTTGAAGTTCAATAAATAATCGTATTAATATTGTTTATAGCTTCCATTTAAACATACTAACTTTAAAGTTAAATAAAAACAAGTATCTTAGCTTTTCAAAAAAGCTGTTTTATCTTATTTATCTACAACCTTTAATTACTAAAAAAATGAAATATGATGATGAAAAAGTTTACTTTTAGAAGCTCAAAACAACCAATCAGGATAAAATAGTTCAATCTGAGCTAAACATTTTTTCTGAAGGCTATAAATAATCAGTGCAGTGCTGTTGTCTATTAGGATATAAGAGAAGCTTTAAAAAAGTTTAAATAAATAAAATATTAGGGGGTGGTCCAATGTGCCCCAAGTCCAGTGTGTACCGGGCTCCCCTACACGAAATTTAAATGCAAAAATTAATTTTAATTGCAACTAATTTTTCCACAATGTGAATTTCAAATTTGAATATTTTTTCATCTCTTAAAGAAAGTATCTATTTGTGCCTTGAATATTTATATAATTTTGAATATATAAAATAAATTATATGAAAGGATATATATATATGTGTAAATTTCTAAATTATATACCATTTACTGTGAAATAAAATGTATTACATATGTTACAGCTTGTAGCGGGTTAACTGTAACCCTGAACTGTTCAGCCATAAACTTTAACTCCATGTTAAACATGATCTATGTTAACTGTTATTTTATTGTATAACATTTTTCAAACAACTCAACTCAATGTGCATGAGTTTACTTTTAACTGTAACCGCAACGGAACAGGCAGTCTGTTATTGCCGCTTGCGGAGTATTGTTGACTATCTGGTCGCGACAGTACGATCTCATCTTTTACTTATTTTTGCTTGAATAATAATAATATAATGTTTGTTTAAAGTTAAACTTGTGTTTTCTAATTATTCTAAAACCTTCACACACCTCGTCTGTGCCTTTTGATAAGATGACATGATGACATCTGCAAATATGAGTGGCTAGCATATAAAGCCGCCATAGTGGTGACCCTTATTAGCAGTTGAACACGCTATAAACAAGATCCGAAGCCATCTGGACGAGGATGCTTTGATTATTCAAGATTGTTGCTTCCATCATCGTAAAAGATGTTTTTACATCCATCTGCAGCGATATTTCTTAAAAAAAAAAAAAAAAAAACACGCGGTGTGCGGGGCCGTGTGCGCGATTAAATGTGTTTGAGCGTTCTGGTGGTCGGTAAGTCCAATTTTTCCTAATATTTTGTCCCCATATTTTATATCAGTAATTTTTTACGCCAATCACGTTTATTGACATGTTAAATTTTCTCGCTCTGTCACGGGTGCTATAATTTGGCTCATTTTCACCAATCCTAGAGTAATGCAAGAGTATATATATATATATATATATTGTTATAATATATTGTATATAATTTTGTGTATTTATTTTGTACTGTAAATTGTATTTATGCATATAATTTCCTAATCATGCCGCCGAACGATCCCCCAAACGAAAGTGCTGGCACTAGTCAGGTTTCTCATGTAGGCGTGAAACCCCCACCGTTTTGGAAGACAAATCCGTCCTTGTGGTTTTTTCGCCTGGAAGCCCAATTTGCTTTGGCCCAAATAAAATGCGAGACGACCAAATTTAATCACGTGGTAGCGGCAGTTGACGCCGATATTCTCATCTCGGTCAGCGACATTATCACAAATCCTCCGGGCGATAAACCATATGAGGCTCTGAAAAAACGACTAATTGATTCACATTCTGAAAGTGAAGAATCGCGAATTCGCACGTTATTGCAGGGTGTGGAGATCGGTGAGTTGCGCCCATCTCAGTTACTTGCTCAAATGAGAACCCTGGCTGGTACTACGGTAGTAGAGGCATTATTGAAATCTCTTTGGCTGTCACGTCTGCCCACAACTACGCGCAGCATTGTTGGCGCATTGAACGATGAATTGCCAAAACTTGCTTATGTTGCCGACAAAATCCACGACTTAGGAGTATTTCCTCAAATAAATGCAACAGCTAACGTTCCACCCACCCCAACCGCCCATGCTTCAACCCTTGAATTTCAAATTGCACAGTTAACTCAACAAGTTAGTGAGTTAACCATGAAAGTTAATCAGCGGAGTCGCTCAAGAGAACATCGTCCCCGCGAAGGTAATTTCCGGCGCAGTCGTTCTAGGGGGCGCTATAAAGAGCCTGCAAATAATCTTTGCTTTTACCATACAAATTTTGGCTCCAAGGCTAGAAAGTGCACATCCCCTTGTTCTTTTCGCACGGAAAACTAGACCGGCGATCGCAACATGGCCATAATCGCGACCGCCAGGTTCATCGCATTCTTTTGGCCGACCCTACATCAAAATTCAATTTTTTAATAGATACCAGGGCCGATATTTCTGTTTTGCCAGCAAGTTGCTTTAAAAAAAAACACTGCAGACGAGGGTTTAGTCCTTTATGCAGCAAATGGCACAAAAATTCAAACATTTGGCACAAAACGTTTGACCCTCGATTTAAATTTACGAAGAAATTTCACCTGGTCTTTTGTTATTGCGAAAGTGAGCCAACCTATTATTGGCGTTGATTTCCTAAAAGAATTCAACTTACTTGTTGACGCGAAAAACAACTGCATAATAGACGCAGAAACCTTATTGTCGTCTCAGGGAAAAGTTGCTCGAGTTCTACCTGGAAGCAGTAGCCTAAGTGTACTTGTCGGTCCTACCAAATTTGACAAAATTTTAACGGAATATCCCGAATTAACTAACCCTTCGTACATTTGTAAGGAAAATAAAACTCAACCCATCTATCACTATATAGAAACTAAAGGCCCTCCTGTTTTTTCTAGACCGCGTCGTCTATCGCCAGAGCTCTTAAAAGCAGCCCGTCAAGAATTTGAATTCCTCATGGCACAGGGCATCGTTAGGCCTTCAAAAAGCACATGGGCCAGTCCGCTCCATATGGTTCGAAAGGCCAATGGCAGCTGGCGGCCATGTGGAGATTACCGTCGTTTAAACGCTTCGACTATACCTGATAGATACCCATTACCCCACATCCAGGATTGTGCGCAGCTGTTTCATGGGAAACAATTTTTTACTACCCTAGATTTGGCTCGTGCCTACCACCAAATTCCAGTAAATCCCGAGTATATCCCAAAAACCGCAGTAACTACCCCTTTTGGACTTTTCGAATTTGTATATACTCCTTTTGGCTTAAGAAATGCAGGACAAACTTTCCAACGTTATATCCATGAAGTCTTAAAAGGATTAGATTTTTGCATCCCATATTTGGATGATATCCTCATTGCATCAGAAAATGAAGAAGAACATGAATGCCATCTTCGGCAAGTTCTTGATCGCCTGCAGCAGCATGGGTTAAAATTAAATCCCGCAAAATGCATTTTGGGAAAAACTTCTGTCTCTTTCCTAGGTTGTCTTATAACACCTTCTGGTGTACAACCACTCCCCCAGAAAACTCAAGATATCGCCGATTTCCCAAAACCCCAAACAATTGTTGACTTGAGACGATTTTTAGCAATGGTAAATTTTTACCGGCGTTTCATTCCTCATGCTGCCCATACTCAAGCCCCTTTACATGAGCTACTCAAAGATTCAAAAAAGAATGACAAACGTCTGGTACCGTGGGATACTGTTTTGATACAGGCTTTCGAGGCTTGTAAACAAGACTTTATAAATTGTGCAACTCTCGCGTATCATGCTCCGCACCAGCAGCTAACCTTAAGTGCTGATGCTTCGGATACTGCTATCGGAGCTGTATTAAATGTTATAAATGACAACAAGTTACAACCTCTTGCCTTTTTTTCACGTAAACTAAGCCCAACCGAGCAAAATTACAGCACCTATGACAGAGAGCTCCTTGCAATTTATTCGGCTGTTAAACATTTTAGACATACATTGCAAGGAAGGGATTTTATAATATATACCGACCATCGTCCATTAACTTATGCTTTTTCAAAAATGTCAGATTCCAGTTCCCCGCGTCAGCTCAGACACCTAGATTTTATTTCGCAGTTCAGCACAGACATTCGACATGTCCCTGGTTCTGAAAACATTGTGGCTGACACCTTATCTCGCATAAATGAGATAGTTTTGTCCAATGTTGATTTGTCATCCATGGCTGAAGAACAGGCCAATGACAAGGAATTGACTGACTTATTGTCAAATCCTGACACATCTCTCCGTTTCCAAAAGCTGCATATTTCCTCAGAAACAATGCTCTACTGTGATGTTAGTACTGGCAAGATACGGCCATACGTACCAGAAAAGTACCGCCACATTGTCTTTAAAAGCCTACACAATTTATCCCATCCTGGCATCCGAGCTTCTCAGAGACTGATCCAGCAGAAATTTGTGTGGCATGGGATGGCAAAAGACATTGCCAATTGGGCACGATCATGCATGAGTTGACAGAAATCCAAAATCCAACGGCATACTCATAGCCCTCTACAAAACTTTCCCGTCTCATCAGACAGATTCGAACATGTCCATATTGACATCGTGGGACAGTTACCTCCTTCAGAAGGATATACTTATCTGGTCACATTTGTAGACCGTTTTTCTCGTTGGCCAGAGGCGATTCCAGTGCAGGACATTACTGCTGACACCATTGCCAGAACTTTTGTAAACCATTGGATTGCAAGGTTTGGTGTTCCTAAATTTGTGACTACAGACCAAGGGTGACAATTCGAGTCCCTTCTGTTTTCTTCTTTAAGGAAAATCTTAGGCATCCACCGCATCAGGACTTCTCCGTACCACCCAGCCAGTAACGGCCTTGTAGAACGATTTCACCGTACGCTGAAGCAAGCCCTGGAGTGCCACAACCATGCAAGATGGACAGGTCCTTACCCATTGTTCTTCTAGGCATTCGCACCTCTTACAAAGAAGACCTTAAGGGTACTTGTGCTGAGATGTTGTATGGCACAACACTCTCCTTACCTGCTGACTTTTTGCAGCCTTCCAACCCCTCAGAACTGTATCGTGTTGATCCTGCAACTTTCCTCCAGCATTTGTGTGACACCATGCATCAGTTAACTCCAGTGCCAACATCAGCACATGCCAAGAGAACTCCTTTTGTGCACCCTTCACTGGATACATGCACCCATGTTTTGGTGCGCAATGACACTGTCAAAGCACCACTAACACAACCATACAATGGACCCTTTCGAGTGACAAAACGCACAGCTAAACATTTTACTGTTGTCATAAAAGGAAAAGACGCAGTGATTGGTATCGACCGTCTCAAACCTGCATTCCTTATTCAAGAGGATTTAACTCTTGCATCTCCAGTGGTAATTAGTCATAACAACCCGCCAGCTGAGACTGTCAGTCAAGATGAACCTGTGGCAGTGGCACCATCTCTGCCACCCAAAACAACTATCCGTTCTGGTAGAACTGTGCGATTTAACCCTCGCTACTTGTGAAGTTGTCAGTACCTTGAGTACTTGGGGGGGGGGGGATACTGTAGCGGGTTAACTGTAACCCTGAACTGTTCAGCCATAAACTTTAACTCCATGTTAAACATGATCTATGTTAATTGTTATTTTATTGTATAACATTTTTCAAACAACTCAACTCAATGTGCATGAGTTTACTTTTAACTGTAACCGCAACGGAACAGGCAGTCTGTTATTGCCGCTTGCGGAGTGTTGTTGACTATCTGGTCGCGACAGTACGATCTCATCTTTTACTTATTTTTGCTTGAATAATAATAATATAATGTTTGTTTAAATTTAAACTTGTGTTTTCTAATTATTCTAAAACCTTCACACACCTCGTCTGTGCCTTTTGATAAGATGACATGATGACATCTGCAAATATGAGTGGCTAGCATATCAAGCCGCCATAAGCTAATAAAAAAAATTGCATAAAATTCATATTAAAAGCAAAACAAATGTATGATTTTCTGTTTTTCTAAAAAAATGCTAAAATTTACAAAAATTACTCTTACCTGCATCCTTATTTGTCCTTCCAATTTTATCTGATATACAATTATGGAGCAAATAAGGTTTAAATTTAAAAAAAACCATTTTATTAACATTTGATGTTTATGCTTTATATAATTTACATCGTATTTAAATAACAAATGTATTTACAAATTCTTCTCACATTTCACAGCCTTTGCTGCAGAATTTAGCTTGTTTCGAATGGTGGCACGTACAAGTGATACATTTACAACAAACTTGCAGGCAACATGTCCCTGAATATCCATTATCCTGGATTTCATTATCAGAGGAGACCGCGAAAATACTTATATAAGCGGGGTATGCAATTATCAATTACCGGATTAAGCAGGTACATTAACTCTGCGTACATTAACTGAAAAAAACCCCTAGATGCATGAAACTTACCATGCAGCAATCTCTAGAATGCATAAAATTCATTCAAACAGCAGTTAGTAACATATATATGTACGCTTCGCATATATTAACTGAAAAAAAAACGTGGATGTATGAAACTCACCATGCAGCAATCTCGATAATGCATGAAATTCATTCAAACAGCAGTTAGTAACATATATATATATATATATATATATATATATATATATATATATATATATATATATATATATATGTACGTTTCGCCTACATTAACCCCCCCCCCTCCAAAACAAAAAAAAAAACACTCCTGGATGCACGAAACTCACAATGCAGCAATCTCTAGAATGCATGAAATTCATTCAAACAGCGGTTAGTAACTTATATGTATATGTACACTTCACGCACATTAACCGTAAAAAAAAACCCACAAATTGAAATTCGGAAGAAAAATTGCAAATTTCATCATTCAAGAGTGTAAAAATCCTGAATTTAGTAGATAGTGCGTGTAAAATCATGAATTTTCTCAATCGTGCGCGTAAAAATAATAAATTTTGTCGATTGTTCGCAGAAAAAATTTGATTTTTTCGATCAGCTACGTAAAAAAACTTCGCCATTCGGGAGTATAAAAATCCTGAATTTCATCGACCAAATGCATAAAAATCACGAATCTCGTCGATGGGGCGTGTAAAAATCATGAATTTTATCGATCGGCGTGTAAAAATCATGTATTTCGTCGATTGGCTACGTAAAAATCAATTTTCGTCATTCGAGAGTGTAAAAATCTTGAATTTCGTCGATGGAATGCGTAAAACTAATGAATTTTATCGATCGAATTCGTAAAAATCATGAATTTTATCGACCGTGCACGTAAAAAGCATGAATTTCGTTGACCGAACGTGTAAGAATCATGAATTTTATCGATAGGCGCGTAAAAATCCCGAATTTCTTCGATCGTGTGCGTAAAAATAATTAATTTTGTCGATCGGGCGCAGAAAAATAATGAATTTTGTCGATCAGCTACGTAAAAATCAAATTTCATCATTCGGCAGTGTAAAAATCATGAGCTTCGTCGATCGAACGCGTAAAAATCATGAATTTTATCGATCGGCGTGTAAAAATCACGTATTTCGTCGATTGGCTACGTAAAAATCAAATTTCGTCATTGGAGAGAGTAAAAATCTTGAATTTCGTCGATCGTGTGCGTAAAAATAATGAATTTCGTCGATCGGCCGGAGAGAAATAATGAATTTTTTCGATTGGCTACGTAAAAATAAAATTTCGTCATTCGGCAGTGTAAAAATCCTGAATTTCATCGATCAAACGCATAAAAATCATGAATTTAATGAATCACCGCGTAAAAATCATGAATTTCATCGATTATGCACGGAAAATCGTAATTTTCTTCAAACGGGCGCGTAAAAACCATGAATTTCTTCGAACGGGCGCACAAAAATTATGAATTTCGTCGAATGGACGCTGAAAAATCTTGAAATTTATGGGAAAATGGTAATTGGGAAATCCTGCATTTAGCCAGTGCTTTTCACATTTTTAATCGCCAGTTTTTAAAGTTTAATCGACAACTGGCGACTGCTTATTTTCAACTTTAGGGGGGCGGGGATCATGAAATTCTTCACACGTTTGCGGGGGGAAAAATCGCAAAATTAATCGCTCAAGAATTGACATGGAATGTGTTACCTGAAAGCAGAGGTAGTAAACAATGACAATTTTTTAATTGCTGGTGAATAGCCACTGCTAATTTTCACCTATAGCTAAACTCTGAACCTGTTTACGTTTCACATGCGACTCTCGGCATTGAGCAATAAGTGACAGCGTTCGTCCATTATTTTGCGTAATTCGCTAACTTTGTTAATATAATAATTAACACCTTAATTCATTTTTTAAATGTTTATACATAGCCATAAGATAGCTAAAAATATGTACCGACAGACACTTCTTCAAAACTGGTTTCTCTTTAAAAAAAATTAGATAGATTCAACGTATTTATAAAAGCCTTACTAGAAAAAATATTTCATAGGATATTTGTATTTTCAAAGTTTTGTTCATATTATCTTATTTTAAACTTTTCTTTAATAGTGATGGAGTTAATTTCAGAGTTTGTTATTGTGAATTCAAATAACTCATATTTATTACAAAATTAAATTAAATATTTGAGCCTTTTAACGTTACAATGAAATTTATAATATTGTTTGGGTTGATCTTGACTGTACTTAGCCTGTGTGTCAATATTTGTGTCAATCCAATTAATGATTTCTCAAGGTTTTTACATATATTTTCAATTGCTTTTAATCAAAGTTTATAAATAATATACCAGGAGGAAAATAACTTTATAAAAATTATGATTTAAAGTAATGCTATTTTAAATATTGTCCTCTTGAATGATGATATGTTACATGAAATGTGATTAAAAGCTTTTTCTTCTTTTTCCAAGATAGTTTGCCAATTTGGTATGTTACATGTGTCAGTTAACATTTTTCAATTAATAACCAAATATTTGTTGCTATATTTTTATAATTGATAGCAGTGGTGTAAAAATCCAGTCGCCAATGGGTAGATTACTACAGCTAAATTTTTAGTATTCTTCGACTAATAAGAATACTGATAAAATTTAGGTGAATTATAATAATAAAATTTAGCCGAAGAATACTAATAAAATTTAGTGGTGAGAATCGGCCCACTGACTCCTAGACTTTTACACCCCAGCTTGATAGCTTATTTTAAAATTTTGGATGCTGTTACTTGTTTGTAATAATAAAAACTTTGGATTTAAAGAAAATATTTTTTTTAGCTTATTTATCCATTGAACACCATAAAACACATTTCAGGATTCATTTTTCTGCATTTTTTTTTTACAAAATAATGTAAAATTAATGTAAGAAAAAACATCTAGTGACCAAAATTTATCAATTTATAAAGCATATATGACATTATAATAATACTATATGTGTTCAACATTTCGTGATTTATGTGGATGAAAGTTATAGTCATATATAATGCAAATAATATATATATAATGACGTATATAGCATTAATATGAGTGTTTGGTGTATATATATATATATATTCATATATACGATGCATATGTAAGCTTGGTGATGCTTTTGATAAAATCATAGCTGCAACCTTGGCATAATCGTAATTGTAGGGGCAACAAATTTTGAATTAACTCCATCACTATTACAGTATTAAAAAAAAAGTCTAAAATAAGATAATATGAACGACACATTGACAATACAAATCTCCTCCGAAATAATTTTGTTTTGCAAGACCTCGTGGTACTTTATAAATACGTTGAATATATCTAATTTTTTAATATATCTAGATTTGTAGAAGTGTCTGTCGGTACATGATTTTAGCCATCTTATGGCTATATATAAACATTTAAAAAATTACGGCATTAATTATTATATTAACAAAGCTAGCGAATTACGGAAAATAATATACGAACTCTTGCACTTACCGCTTACCGCCGTCAACGTCAAAATGTAAACAGAACAGGATGAGAATCGGAGTTGAGTTGAGATGTAGTATTTCTTCACATAATTATGGAGTCAGAAATGCCGGGTCAGTTACGAAAAAAAATCAAATTTAAATAACTAAATAATTAAAATAACTAAAATAAATAGTAAAATAAAAATAAAAAATAACTTAAAATAAAAGAACTAAGAATTTTTCGTTGTGTGTAGTGTGTGTGTTTGGGGGGGGGGATGTTCAATTACTACTTTCTTCCTGAATTTTAAAGTTTAAGTAACTAAAATTACGTTTACTCCGATTTTGAACAGCATAATAAAAATGGTTCTTTTCGAGTAACTTTAAAGAGGAACTAAGAATTTTGCGTTGGAGGGGGGGGGGGCGTCATTAACCCTCCCTGGATTTTGATTTTTTTTTTTGACCGATTTTGTAAAACATTAAATTTATTCTTTTTTCGAGTAATTTAAAGTAATTAAACACACTAAGAGAAAGTACAAATTTTCCTTTGGGGGGAGGGCGGACTTTCCCCCTTAAATTCCCCATGAAAGTTATTTATTTATTATTTTTTATATTTATGTTTTAAAAATTTATTTCAAAAGGGGTGGTTCAAAGCAGTGTCCGCTGCTTAACTCGCTGTTCCTCGCTTAACCTTAAAGAGGAACTAAGACTTTTCCATTGGAGGGGGGGGGGTCGTCTTTAACCCTCCCTGAATTTTGAAATTTTATTTAATTTTTTATTTTAACCGATTTTGTAAAACAGTAAATTTATTCTTTTTTCGAGTAATTTAAAGTAATTAAACACTAAGAAAAATTCAAATTTCCCGTTGGGGGGAAGGGCGGTCTTTCCCCCTTACATTCCCCATGAAAGTTATTTATTTATTATTTTTATATTTATGTGTTAAAAATGTATCTCAAAATGGGTGGTTCAAAGCAATGTTCGCCACCCCCCGGCCGAGGATTTTGATTTTTGTTCAATTTAGTCCCATTAAACTAAAAGTCTTGAAAACAGTGTTAATTATTAATAACAAAGTAAATACGCAATATTGTCAAAAACTGAAAAACTTTAATATTGCTTAGCTTTTAAAACTGCAGATAAATTGCAGAAAATATCTCACAAACTTACTAAAATTAAGTTCTATAAAATTACCTTAGAATAATTGCACTTATACTGCAGATACATCTGAAAATATAATACTGAATTAATGACTGTAAAATTACTTCAAATTTACTATAGTTTTACTACAGATGTAAAGTCTCATTAGTTTTTAAATTTATGATTATAACATAACTTCACGTAAACTGCAGTATTTTTGCAGATAAAAGCTCACGGTAGTTTTGAAATAAATTACTGCAAAATTACTTCACATTAACTGCAAAATAACTGAAGTATTTTTACAGTCGAGATTGCACTACAGAAAATCTACAGTTGACTTTAGAAAAACTTTAAAAATACTTCACTTCTGTAGAAAAACTGCAGTTCATTTTTAGCTGGGGTGATTCTTAGAACACTCTGTCTTCATGTATTTCTGATCGCTGCCGTAACCAGAAACATACAGTCTGCCGGAAATTGAGTGCCTAGATTTGTTTTGTGAATGCATGGTAAAATAAGAGGGGTGTGGACAAATTCCTCCACGCTGGCCAAGCGGGTTGGAGGAAGCCCGTCTGCGTTCTTTCCCCTTGCACTAGGCAACTGTACTAATAGGCTGCACCAGTGGAAGTTAGATATTGGAAATTAAGTCTCTAATCCCAATCGATTTATTTAAGACCTCCTAGAAAGCACTTAAAGTATCTTTTCCTGGCTCTCTTTTTATTAGCTTTTTATTATGTATATATACATATAATATAAATGATAGCAAAACGTCGAAGAAAAACAATTAAACAAATTAAACCAGAATCAGATAATGTAACTAAAAAGGCTATGGCCTTATCGGCAGTGGATATAATATAAAAATATAACAGCCATATATATATATAGCGATATATTTATATTATACCCACTGCCGATGAGACCACAGCCTTTTTAGTTTCATTATCTTATTCTGGTTTAATTGGATTGTTATTTTTTCTTTGATGTTTTGCTCTTTTTCACTTGTTAATTAATGTTTAAATGTGGTGTGGAATTAGGTTCTGCTAAAAATACTTGCATATTATGATCTATATATAATTTGGAATGTTGTTAGCGGCTATAGTGCTCTTTTCACATAGATGCTTTTGTTTTGAAATTTTATTTTGGCTTATATATATATATATATATATATATATATATATGACATACTATGTGTAGTTTTGCTGTCATTCCTGATAAATTTTTATAAATGATTTAATTAATGATACATAAAATTAAATTAAGTTTTGTGTTAAGATTTTTCAAAAGCTTTGATAATATTTCTATTTGTTAACATTTAATCAAGTTGAATTACCCTTTTTTCATATGATTCCGAGAAAGATCATACATTTAAATAAAGAGTAGTACACGCAAGTAAAGGTTGGTGAAGAGTGGTCGGAACATTTACCAGAAAATACATCGGTCAAGTACTACTTTTAATCGCGCACGAATGATTGTGTACAGACGTATAGACGTAAGAGTGGAACGTTTTACAGCGAAGAGTGGAACGTTTTAGAGTGAAGAGTGGAACGTTTTAGAGCGAAACACTTGTCCATAAATGCAGGTGTCAAAATCTGATGCCTTCAATCCACAAAGAAAGCGCCGAAGTGCAAACACTTTCGCTGCCGTATACCTCAGGTCCCTATAGATATCTCTGCTTCAGAGATTGAACTAAATATTTAAATTGGAATATTTTTTAACACAATTATTTCAAATTGGTAAAGTATTCATGAATACTTTACCAATTTGAAATAATTGTGTTAAAAAATAATCCAGTGTATTCACGTATCTAGCGTTTACTGGAGTTCCATTACCTGCGATCTTTTCTGTTTAGCTGATTAAAATATCAGACCAGATGCTTTGATCAGTAAGGTTAACTGGATGAATTATGCCCTCCAGATTCGACCGGGATAGCTCAGTGGTAGAGCGTGGCGGCTTCAGCCAAGCGATCCCATGTTCGAATCCTGGCCCGGACATTTTTCGTCCATTTGTAAATATTTAAATGCTGGCGACCCAAAATCCAAAGATGTTTTTATTATTGCAGAATTTACGGTCTATCCCAAGTTAATCTCATTCAGTAATTATTTCAATGTACTGTCTGCTGCGTCCAGCGTACATACTTTATTTTGAATCTTGTTCTGAAAAATGGAATTAACTTGCTTATTTTAATTTTGTTTACCTGTTAATAGAGTGTTTTTTATATAAATATAACAGTATTTTTCCTGAGAATGTGCTACACATTCTATTTTACTATTTCATTTTAAACCGAAAAAAAAAGAAAAAAAAACTATTTTTAATACATTTTGCGTATTTGTGGCTGACTACTTGGGTATTGCTGAGTATTGGAGCGTTTGCCCTATACACATTTAATTAATGTTCAATGTTTAAGAATATGTGATTAATGTTGTAGTAATTAAAAAAAAAAAATTCTATCTTTAAAACTTTTGTTCATTTTATGATTATATTGAAAACCCATTTATATGTTCGTATTCAAAACTAAATAAACACCAATGAACATTAATGCCTTTTACTCTTAACTATTTCATACGGTATTACAAGTATTGTGATATTGACATTTATAAACTTTTTATTAAGGGATGAAAATTGCAGAAATTTTAATTTTAATTCATTTCTTTAAATTATTTTAATCTATTTCCATTGTTAATTCCCTTTAAAGTTGATATTGTAAATGTAACTTTTAAAAAGAGTAAATAAAGACTTATGGTGCATACTATCTGTTAACAGAAATGTGATTTATTTTACATATGAAGAATTTTTTTTATTTTTAATTTTATCCTTATAAGAGTTTTTAAAACATATTACACTTTTCAAAATTCTGGACTATTAGTTTAAGTTAGGAATTCGTAAATCCATTCAAAGAAAAATTGCTTACTGGTTACAATTCTTACTGTTTATTTATATTATTACAAAAAGTATTATTTTAATTATCAATTTGGAAGAAAAAAGAAAAAAAATATTTTATTTGAATTATTATCTATACATAAGGTAAATAACTCTTTATTTGAAAATATAATATGAGTAAAAAATATTTTGAAGACATCACTAAAGACATTTATTGAAACTTTACATAGCATGTTCATTAATATTCATTCTTGGAATATTTTTTTTTTCAAAACCGGCAAAATGTTCTTTATCTGTCTTAGATGATTCATTAGTTTTACCAACTCTAAGGTAATTTTGTACCAAAAAATATTTTAAATATAATATATCGAACACAGCATTTTTCAGAAATTCAAAAATTATTATTTAAAATAATATGTTTTGATATTACATTGTATTATTTAATCTAGCCCATTTTGAATAAGAAACACAATTTACATAATACATTATTTTAGACAATATGGGAAATGTATTCGTCTCACACACGTATTATATATATACTACATGGCGCTTGCGGCGTTGCCCGTTCACCTGATAGTAACTTACTATCTAGATACTGCTAGATACTACTAGATACTTAAAATACAGTGTTGATTTTATATTTGTAAGCGAAAATCTTTCCAAACGAACCTAATGTTGGGGGCCCCACTGACGTTTGTTGCGTACATCCCCGAATTTTTAAATAACAATTTACACCGAGCATTCTGCGAACGCTCCAATCTGTGTTGATTTTATATGTTTTAACGAAAATCTTTCTAAACAAACCTAACGTTGGGGACCCGACTGCCTTCGTCAGCGTATTATCTCAAATTTGTATGATTTTTACTTAAGAAAATATATGCAAGTGAACCTGGTATAGAGTGTTCCTCTGCCTCTGGCAGCGTATACTCTCGAATATGTATGATTTTATATTTTTAAATAAAAATTTATAATAACGAACTACGGAAATTAATTTTGACATTTACATATATTAAAATCTCAATGAAAACTTGATGAGAAAACCTGAATAATAACCCCCCACTTTCTCTTTTGAAACACGAATACAATATAGTTGCAAGATACGTTTCAGATGCAAAGTAATTGATATCTGGTAAGAGAATAAGAATAGAAAATGCGTCGAATTCGTGGATTTTCCAAAAATATTTTTTGAAATATTTCTTATTATTATCTATTTTAAACAAAGACATCATTAGAATGAAAGGGTACCATCGATAAGTGTGTATTTCCTGTTTTTGCGTGTTTTGTTCAGGAAAACGGATATACTCGCACATTTTGTTATAATTCAAAAAGAAAGAAAAACCCTAAAACGGCATTTCGAAAATATTTTTAAACATTTAATATTAATGTATTTTTAAAGAAATCACACCATTCTAACCGTGAAATTACCATCCATAAGTTTTTTTTTTTTTTTTTTTTTTTTTTTTTTTTTTTTTTTTTTGAAGCGGCCTTGTAAACAAGCGGAAAAAAATATATACGTCCCGATTTTTTTTATTTTATTCTTTTTTTTTTAAGGGTAAATATTAATATATTTTTAAATGAGTATCACAATTAGAATCAGAAACGTACGATAGTTAAATAAGTTTTCTGTTCCGTATTGAGATTATATAAGCCAATGCAAGCTTATAAAGATGTGCAAGAAGTGATCGGTTTGCTCCTCTTCTCAGAACATTGGAATGCTTCGAAAATCGACACGATCGGCTGCTGGGCGCCATTTTGCGATGTTCATTATGGTTTTTGAAAAATACCGTTGTTAATTCACAAAGAAATGAAAAATCTGAGGCGCATGTGCATTGGGAACCGCCTTCGCTTATCCTCATCCAAAATTTCAGACTTCCATGTACAATATATTTTGCCAGTCATTCCGAGCACAAAAAATAAGAAGAAAGACAGACATCTTTCTTTTATCAGTCTAGACTAGAAATGAGTAGTATTAATCGTTATTACTCTTTTACTTAATAAATAATTTATTTATATTATAATAAAATAAGTAATAAGAAGGAATTTTTGACATAAGCATAAAGTAACGTATTTATGCTAATAATTTTATATATCTACGTAGGTACAATCTATTGATTTAAAACAGCTAAAAATACTGGGTAAAATCTAAGGCTTTTGAATTATCAAAATATTAATTTTGCTTCACATTTTTGCATTTACAAAAAGTAATGATTTATGTTAATAATTTTAGATATCTCGACAAATCGGACAACCTATTAATGAAAACATCACTCAACTTTAGCAAACTCAATTAACAAACTTAACAAACTCAATTTTAGATTTTAATAAAAATATTAGAAACATTTTATTGGTAAAATCTACGACATTTGAAATATCAAAATATTAATTTGACTTTACTTTTTTTCAGATTTACAGAAAATAATGATTTTCTATTAATAATTTTATATGAATTACTGATATAATATTATATCAATCTGTTAATGCAAACCAGATAAAAATAATCGCATAATGTATATTCACTAAATGTCACTCTTATTGGTCTTAAAATAGAAACATTTTTTGGATATAATACTTTTGAAAAATCAAAATATTAATTTGGCTTCATAGTTTTAAATTTAGAGATAAAATTTCTATTTTCGTAAAGCTTCTATTTACACCTGCATAAGACTAAATTATCACATTAATGCATTCAATTATCATTATATCATTTGAGAAAATGCGTTACCGATCGTTATCTGTTTAAAAGACGATTAAAACGTGTGCTGACAAATTCGTTTGATGTCAGAAAATTATATTTTCTTTAGATATCTAAGATGTATTTAATTTTTATTTTTATAATACCTAATCATTTTCACACTAAAGTGTTTGTCTTTCATTAAAAAGGATTATGCAAATAAGATTTTTTTAACGGCTGCTCGTCAACTAGCTGATGATGGGTAAATGTTATCAGTAGAAGAATATAAAAAATAAATTAAAGTTGCTAATTTGATTTTAATTTGATATCTCTTGATAAGAAAATTTACAATGTATTTATAAGGTTCATTTAACTAACTGATTCATTCGAACAACTGTTTTATAATTCGTTAAAACTTAACTTTCAATAAAAAAGTTTCTTAATATATAACACATGGGCTGATAAGTTCCCGGTCTAATAAAGAAAACACAACTTTTTAACAAATGTTTATAACTTTATGACTTTATAACTTTATAATTTTATTAAATAACATAACTTTAATTAAAAAATAATAATTTAATAATAAAAATAATAATTTAATAATAATAATTCAATAATAATAATTTAATAAATAAATAATAATAATATTTTAATAAATAAAAAATAATAAAAAATTAATAATAAATAACATAATTTTATAACGAAAAAGCTCCAAACAGTGTTCAGAATCATCGACTCGTTGTTGTTTTTGGTCAAAAGAAAAACGCACGGCAGTTACTTTGACAACAGCTTTTTCATAGACAAATGTTCATCCTAATCCTAATCCTAATAATATTATAAATCTGATTGTGCGCAAATGTTAGGCTGAAGCCAGCGTCAAAATTGAGCCTTTAATGATCCTGTATTTTTGCATACAGATTGATTATAACCCTCATTTGAACATAGACTGGTTATTTGTTTATTTTATTCAAGTATTTTTCTTAATAATTCAAAATTTCGTTTTTTCATAGAGAGTAAATGGACATTTTTTTCGTATAATATTTTAACATGGTTAAATTTACTTTACCGTTGCTAATACTTTATCGTTGCCAAAACTAATTCAAATTCCGGAATAATAATTTTTAGTCAACAATTTAGTTTCAATTGAAAAATATTCACGTGAAAAATACAAATGAAATAAAACAATTAAAGAATTAAAAAGAAGATTAAATAATATTATTAGAAATAAAACGTACTTTTTTTAGTTTTTGAAAATAATACAAGGTTTCAATATGAGTAACCATAGGAAACAGGCGAATATGACGCCATACATCAAAAATAAAGCGGATATCTTTGATTGGTGAAATAAAATGATCTTGTGTTTTTTTTTCTTCGCTTTTTTCTTTTGTATGGTAATAATTCTTGGCGTTTTACCGTCTGCGCAGGGCTAATATAACTATACCGTATTTTTTATTTAAATTTTAAAAAAGTAAAGAGAAGTTTCAAAAGAAAATGGTCAGCAAATGTCAATAATATGCTCCGCAAAATTATCCATATCGAAAATGATGTCATGGATAGCGAGAAATATTTATTTTCATTCTTAAAACTAAAAGAAATAACTCGATTACCTAAAAAAAAATGACGAATGTTAATAGTTCCACTTTTGTTGATAAAAACTAAAGATTTAATATTATTTCGTTAAAGCAACATAATTTCCCCTATGCCAGTACTGAAATTAATTGCCTGGAAAAGAAAATTAACAAGAATTATGTCATTAAAAAGGGATTTCTCTGCGGGAAAAAGAGGCGTCGTATTTGAAATAAAACGGGAATTTTCCAATGTGTTTTAAAATGAGTGTGAATCAATTCCTTACATTAATAATACAAGGATCAGTAAGTATAGAAAGTAGATGAGTTTCACGCCATATTTATAACGAAAAACTTAAATGTTTTTTTTTATCTATACTGATTATTAAGCATGAATATCCGTTATATACAGATGAGAATTTTCTGCTAAAAATCGCATCATAATTTTAAGAAAAGGAAAATGAACACGAATCTATGTTTGTATTTCGCAACTACTCCTCACTGTAAAAAATTGCTACAGTAAAATTACTGCAGCAGAGATTCCAGGCAATGTCCATAAGAAAACGGGTTTTGTGACTAGATAAACGAGCTTTGTTATTAGATAAACGGTTTTTGCCCGTAAAAACGTGAAATTTACTGAAATGGACCGTTTACCTTGAAAAGGGGGCATTTCCCGTAAAATTACGGCAGCAATTCACGGAGAATGCCCGTGAATTTACAATTTTCAGTTACAGTGCCAGAATATCGAACGCAACGTGATTTACTTTACACCGGTTATCATTGATCCGAGGATGTTACACAAACTGTCAGAATTTAAAAAATTAAATTAGATGCCAAGATTTTTTTTCTCTTTTGTTAATTTTAACGAAGTTTCTCTAAAAACGGAAAGTAAATTACTCTATATTTGTGTATAAAAAAAGAAGAAATAAAATAGATCTGTATATTTTTTACACCATTTTCTCATTAAAACTGAAAAACAGAATTGATTTTCACTTTGAATAGATGGTGAAAACAAAATCTTGATTTCAGTAAATTATCCGAAAAATAAAAACATATTTTCACATATTCAAACTTCATGAATCAATTTATTCTGGCGAACAAAAATTGCCCGTCAACATACTGTCATTTAGAAAATAAGATTTGTTTCAGCTATACATTAAACCAAGGAGGCAGAACTGAATTTAAAGAAAAAGCATGTACTATTTCCAATTAATGTTTTTTTGAAGGATGGCTGTTAAAACGTTTCACAAAGGCGTTAAAAGTAAAATTGTTTATCAGGTAAAATTGACATTTGTTTTTACCCGATTCGTCTATTTCCACGTTTTTATTTGGCCCTCCTTTTTGCATTGGTTGCAATTTCATTTTCGCGATTATTTGGCACAAAATTTCACTTTTTCAAGACTGAGTTATGTCAAGGTCCCTATAACAAAAAAATACCGTATTATCGCCTATGAAATGCGATAAATAGTTACTTAATTTTAACGTTTTTAGTTATCGGGAGTGAAATATTTTCTTAATTAATGTATTTATTCTTCTTTTAATGTTGCGTGAACGAAGTCACGGGTAACAGCTAGTAATATTATAAATCTGATTGTGTGCAAATGTTAGGCTGAAGCCAGAGTCAAAATGGAGCATTTAATGATCTTGTATCTTTGCATATTGGCTGATTATAACCCTCAGATGAACATAGGCTAATTTTTGTTTATTTTATTCAAATATTTTTCTTAATAATTCAAAATTTCGTTATTTTCATTGAGAATAAATGGACATTTTTTCGTATAGCATTTTTAAATGGTTAAATTTACTTTACCGTTGCTAATACTTTATCGTTGCCAAAACTAATTCAAAACCCGAAAAAATAATTTTTACTCAACAATTTAATTTCAATTGAAAAAATTTCACGGGAAAAATAAAAATGAAATAAAAAAATTAAAGAATTAAGAAGGATTAAATAATATTATTAGAAATAAAATGTACTTTTTTTAGTTTTTGATAATAATACAAGGTTTCAATATACGTAACCATAGGAAACAGGCGAATATGACGTAATTTATCGAAAATAAAGTGGATATGCTTTGATTGGTGAAATAAAATAATCTTGGGTTTTTTCTTCACTTTTTTTCTTATTTTTTCTTTTGTATAGTAACAATACTTGCCGTTTTACCGTCTGCGCACGGCTAATATAACTATACCGTATTTGTTATTTAAATTTTAAAAAAAGTAAAAAGAAGTTTCAAAAGAAAATGGTTCGCAAATGTCAATAATATGCTCCGCAAAATTATCCATGACGTAAATGATGTCATGGATAGCGAGAAATAGTGATTTTTCATTCTTAAAACTAAAAGAAATAACTCGATTACCTAAAAAAAATGTCGAATGTTAATAGTTCAATTTTTGTTGATAAAACCTAAAGATTTAATATTATTTCGTTAAAGTAACACAATTTCCCCTATGCCAGTATTGAAATTAATTGTCTGGAAAAGAAAATTAACAAGAATTATATCATTAAAAAGGGATTTCTCTGGGGAAAAAGGAGACGTCATATTTGAAATAAAAGGGGAATTTTCCAATATGTTTTAAAATGAGTGTGAATCAATTCCTAACATTAATAATACAAGGATCAATAGTATAGAAAGAAGATGAGTTTCACGCCATATTTATAACGAAAAATTTAAATGTTTTGTTATCTATACTGATTATTAAGCATGAGTATCCGTTATTTCGTTCCGCATGAGTATCCGAGTTTTCTGCTAAAAATCACATCATAATTTTAAGAAAAGGAAAATGAACATGAATCTATTATATTAAAATCTGACCGTGTTTTTGTATTTCGCAACTACTCCTAGACTATTGAACGCAATGCGATTTACTACCGGTTAGTTTACTACTGGTTTAGCGAATACCGGTTATAATTGATCAAAGGATATCACACAAACTCTCAGAAATAAAAAAAAATTAAATTAAAATCCCCCTTTTTTTTTTTTTTTTTTTTTTTTTTTTTAAACAAAGTTTTTCTAAAAACGGAAAGTAACTTACTCCATATTTGTGTATAAAAAAAGAGAAATAAAACTGATCAGTATATTTTTTACACAATTTTCTCATTAAAACTGAAAAACAGAATTTATTTTTACTTTGAATAGATAGTGAAAACAAAATCTTGATTTCTGTAAATTATCCGAAAAATACAAACATATTTTCACATATTCAAACTTTATGAATCAATTTATTCTGGAGAACAAAAATTGCCTGCCAATATACTGTCATTTAGAAAACAAGATTTGTTTCAACTATATATTAAACCAAGGAGGCAGAATTGAATTTAAAGAAAAAGCATATACTATTTCTAATTAATGTTTTTTTTTTTTTGAAGGATGTCTGTTAAAAGGTTTCACATAGGCGTTAAAAGTAAAATTGTTTATCAGGTAAAATTGACATTTGTTTTTACCCAATTCGTCTATTTCCACGATTTTATTTGGCCCTCCTTTTTGCATTGATTGCAATTTCATTTTCGCGATTATTTGGCACAAAATTTCACTTTTTTAAGACTGAGTTATATCAAGGTCCCTATAATAATAAATACCGTATGAAATGTGATAAATAGTTAGTTAATTATTAACGTTTTTAATTATTGGGAGTACAATATTTTGCTTAATTAATGTATTTATTCTTCTTTTAATGTTGCGTGAACGAAGTCACGGGTAAAAGCTAGTAATATTATAAATCTGATTGTGTGCAAATGTTAGGCTGAAGCCAGCGTCAAAATGAAGCATTTAATGATCCTGTATCTTTGCATATAAGTTGATTATAACCCTCAAATGAATATAGGCTGATTTTCTTTTATTTTATTTCAATATTTTTCTTAAAAATTAAAATTTTTATTATTTTCATACAGAATAAATGGACATTTTTTCGTATATTTTACAGTGGTTGGTTGGTTTGGTTGGTTTGGCCCAAAGTGCCCGGTTTTGCAACTTTTTTTAAAATGGTTAAATTTATTTTACCGTTGCTAATACTTTATCGTTGCCAATATAAAATAAAAACCCTGAGTAATAATTTTTAATCAACAATTGGCTTAGATGCTTTACACTCACGCTAAAAAAAAAAAAAAAAAAAAAAAAAAAAAAAAATCGGTTAAAAAAAGAAAAAAGTCGCCAAATTTAGGGGATTTTTTCCTTTAATGGCAACCTAGCTATTGTATTAAGTTATTCGTTTGGCGCAGTCTTGGAAATTGCGCCAACCAAACAGTCGCCAATCTTTTGTTTACATTTTAGCGTGAGTGTAACACATCTGTTCCCAACAATTTATTTTCAAGTGAAAATTTTCCACGTGAAAAATGAAAAGGAAATGAATTATTTAAGAATTAAACAGAATATGAAATGATGTCATATTAGAAATAAAACGTGCGTTTTCAAATATTTGATAATAATACAAAGTGCATAAATACGAGTAAGTATGGAAAGCAAGTGAATATGATGTCATATATAGAAAAATAAAACAAATTTGTTTTGATGTTGAAATAAAATGATCTTAGGTTATCAAATTATTTGTGATTAATTTCTCTTTTTTTTCTTTTTCTTTTTCACATGAAAGGAATTATTTTAAATGTACGTAATGTATGTATTTTAAATGTATGTGTTGTAAATTAAAGTTCTGTGTTTTAAATGAAATGAGTGAAAGATTTATATTTTTAATGAATTCAATACGAATGATGTGATAGGTTGGCGATTTATCGTCTGCACACGGCTAACATAAAGTTACCATATTTTTAATTTAAATTTTAAAAAGTAAAAAAAAATTATCAATTTATAATCAATTTATAAAATCAATTTAAAAAATCAATTTATAAAATCCACAAGCAGTTTGTTTACTATTTACACCACTTAGCGTGAAGCACTTAATTTAATATATACATAAACAAGATAATGTAGTAAGAAATATATAACATATGTCTATGCAAATAAACAATATAATAATGCCCATTTAGCAATGCACACATATACAAATTGTACACCAAATACCACCTAAAATGCACTGTTGTATAGAAGAATTCTGCCAGTGTTGTTTTTCGTTTTACGAAGAGCGATTCATCGATTTTCACGATTTTACTTGGTCCTCCTTTTTTCATTAGTTGCAGTTTCATTTTCGCGATTGTATATATTATTTGGCATGAAATTTCACTTTTTTAAGACTGGGTTATGTCAAGGCCCCTATAGCAAAGAAATACCGTACGGTCTCCTATAAAATGTGATAAAGCTTTGGTTAATTATATATGTTGTTAATTATCAAGTGAAATGTTTTACTAAGTTAATGCATTTATTCTTTTTTTACTGTTACGTGAACGAAGTCACGGGTAACAGCTAGTTCAAAATAAAACCTACACGTTGCTTGGATATTTTCAGAGTCTGAGCTATCTCCACAACTTCACTTCACGGTTCCCCAAAACGATTTTGTGGACTTTTTTTATGTTTTCCGGAGTAACCACTTCTTTTGCGTGATGCACCACTGGTGTCCGTACGACCACGTTTAAATTCAGCAAACCAGTCAATAATGGTTGATGTACCTGGTGCAAAATTCCGGATAACACTTATCAAGCCAAGATTTTTTTGAACGGTGTTTTTTTTTCCATCAAATAACAATTCTTGAAACTCTTTTTTATCCATTTTTTTGTTCATCAGCAAAGTCGTTCAACTAAAACCACTCTAACGTTTTATCCACAAGGCGAATCGTCATGACATTTTTTCTGCTACCTTTTAATGGTTAGTATTTACTAAAAAAAGTATCGGTTCGGCTTTTGCAACGCCATCTGTCTGCCAGACAGGGAGCTTAGCAGCCCATATGTTATAAACACTAATATGAGGACACAGAAACATCATACACAAATGACGGAATAAAAATCAAGATGAAATATTAACACATACATGTTTGAATAATATCCAAAGCAATAAAAGATTGGGAAATATCAATCTATTATTATACGTAAAACTTAACTATTCACACACGCCTTAAGCATACATATTTAAGATGTAGATTTGGGTTTGTATGTTAGTGTAATTAAAACAACTGAACCAATTTTAACATTTATATGATGTGGAATAAAATGATTCTGCTCTACATTAACAGTAATAAAATGTAATAAATACCGTAAATTAAAAATATAAATGCAACCATGTTTTTATTCATTCTTCATTACGAATATTTACTCGGCCGTTATAAACTTATGCGGCAGTAGGCAGGAATTATAAAAATTTTATAAAAACATTTTTACTCCATATATTCTTTTTCACTGTTTTACACAATTAGGCTTAAATATATTGTATTATCGAAAATCTAAGAAATTAAATGAAAGTAATTAAAATTTTAATTTACAGAAAATTTAAAAACAGTTAAAATTTTGTCCCACTCCAATTTGATGTGCTACACATTGCGGGGGCACTATGACATACGCCTGTAATAGAGGAAAAATATGAGAAATTCACATTTTTTCACATTAAGTAATTTACTGTTGTGGCTTTTTTGGAATACATAAAGAGAAATTAAACATATCTCTTTCCTCCCTCTCTCTCATTCTCTCACTCTTCCTTCAAGTAATATATTTAGTATGAAACTCATATTTAAGCTTAACTTTATAAGTAACTTGTAAACACAGGATACTTAAAATTCTGGTAAGAGTTCATTATTATTACTGTTATTTTTTAGAAATTTAATAAATGACAAAATCAATTTCAAAATAGAGATAAAAATTCGCTGATGTGTAATCATGCATCTTTTCTACAAATAAATGTTACATTTCTTGCAGCAGTAAAATGTGCACCATATATAAGTGGTTGTGTACTCTATCTTGTGTAGAAATGACAATAAATAAAAATGTTTAGATTAAACAAAATTAGTTTTCTCCTTCTCATCATTCTTTCTCACCCCACTCACCCTCCACTCACCCTCCACTCACCTTTTATATTGATACTGCATTCAAAACGTTTATAGCTTTAATCCAGTGTATCTATTATTAGAACAATCCAATGTAATAATATGAAAAAAGATCGCATAAAACAACTCCATACTAATATTTCATTGAGTGAAATATTACAATTTTACCACATGTAATGCACAGGTTGAAATTTAATTTAATTTGAAATGGAAATTGGTGTGAATATATGGTTGAAAGTGTCATACAGAAATTTAATGATTTTTAAGTGGTAATGAATTACTCTAACAAGGAGAGGACCAAGTTTGGTAATCACAGATTTTGATTATTTTTATATATGTTGTAGGACAGAAGCTCCTTTGTCTCAGGTTCAACGGATTTTTCACAACGCTCATTAGCTCTCGAGAAATAGGGGGTCTAATATTTTAACACAACTTAAATACTTACTTTGTAACAAAATTGCTGCGGTGGCTCAGTTGTTCGCTCAGTCGTAGCTCAGTTGTTAGGGCGTCTATCCGAGGGTTCGGGTTCGAGACCGGGACGAGCTACGTTTGTTTATCGCATTTTTTGTTTTATAAATATACTTGTGATTATAATTTAATAATCTAAATTAAAAATTTAATATCGTACATTAAGTATAATGTTAAAATATTTAAATTTAAATCTAATTTATTTGATTTTTATGCCATTATTAAACATTTCTCATCATTTAAAGATTTTTTTTAAATAATTCCTCTATTATTGACTAGTAAAAATTCCAAAATCGTTACAAAATCATACCTTATTTTATTAATTATAAATTAACTCAAAGCGCAAGCATACTTATTACATATTTAAAAATATTTAATATGCAAAATAATATGTTGTAATTTAATTCTTATGATAAATTTTAATATAATTATGCTTCTTACTTTAAAAACAGGGTAGTATTATCATCGCATTGACTTCCCTTGTTAAGGCAATATATAAATGATGTTTCTTTAAAATCACGAATTGACACAATTGTTCAATACCATTGCATCGATAAAGCATATATGAAATACATTTTAAAAGTGATTAAAAAAAATTAACTGTTAAATGATGTTTTAAGCAACGATTTAGTTACAAATACAAATTAAATAGATTAACATCATAATTAATGCACAATATTATAATTTTAATTAGGATTATTAAATAATAATTACAAGTGTATTTATAAAACAAAAAAATGAGAAAAACAAACGCAGCTCGTCCCGGCCTCGAACCCGGGCCCTCGGATCAACGGGCAGAGGCCACAACAACTGAGCTACGACCAACGAAATACTTCCGTTACAAAGTAAAATATTTAAGTTGTGTTAAAATATTAGATCCCCTATTTCTCGAGAACTAAGGAGCGTTGTATAAAATCCGTTGAACTTGAAACTAAGGTGCTTCTACCCTACAACATGTATAAAAACAATCAAAATCTGTGATTACCAAGCTTGGTACGCTCCTTGTAAGTGAGAATTAAATCTGTATAGACCATGTCAGATTTCAAATTTCACTGAATCAATAATTTATTTATCTGCACTAAAGTACTTGTTTTTCATCCTTTAAATACATGGGAAAATATTATATAATATCCAATATGTTATTTTTTTGTTTTCTTAAGATTCTTCAATACATTTTACCGTATCAATTTTATTATATAAGAAAGTGTACTATTTATTTTGTATTTCTCAACAGAGTTGAAATGTGTTTTCTACATCGGTTTGTCTATTTATCGGTCTATGGTCTCCCTCAAATAAATATATTTGAAGTATATATTTGAAGTATATATACGATATTTTAATAAGGTTTCAGTATATCAAACATAAGAAAATTGATATGCATTATTAAAGTGCTTTTGTAGAATGTGGAGTGCAAAGCGTTTGCCATTCATTTACACAGATGCACAAAAATAACTCCATCCCCTTTAGACCTATGGGGAAAATATTTCTGCATAGATTTTTACATTATTTCAAACATAGTGAAATTCATGTGCATTGATGAGTTGTACTATATGTTGAGTATTGTAAAATTTTGTGTTCATAAAACTTATGTCTTCATTGCGTGATGTTCATAAATACTATCACATGCATACTCTATGGATGTGAATTGCTTAGCAGTTGTATTTAATACTTTACAATAAAGTTGAAAACTATTTCCATTTTTCTGGTCTTCTGTATTGCCCATGCTCTAAATCGCGTATGTATACACGTATTACAATGCAAATGACTTACGTTATTGAAGATTACTATGCCATATGTTTTAAAATGCCATACACTATATTATGGCATATACTATATTATAGCATATGCTTTAATTATAAACCAAGGGGAAAAGAGACAGAGGAAGGCCGCGAAAGAGATGGATTGAGGCCGGAACAGTTTTATAGCCTTAAACCATGTTTTGGGATGATGATGATGATGATATGTTTTATTAAAACTGAAGTTTTTAGCATTTATAATTCTTTTACAGAAACATTCCAAATAATTCCATATGGTACATGTGGAACTATCGTTTATAGCGAATTTTACAGAGGTTAGTTAGAATATGGCGTACAGAATAAGTCAGAGTAAATTACAATAAGTATGCAAAACTAGTCGTTGGGGGCCACCGTAATACTTACCCATCATGGATATGCATAATGTAAAATATTAAAATAAAAAATGTGTAAATTGCTATAAAATGCATTGCAATTCGAATAAAATCGTGGCTTGATGACGTCATAAACTTTAATGTCTCGATTACTGAATTGCTTAAAAGAAACATCCTTATAACTCCAAAATAATAATCCTAATTAGCGGTTTATTGCATCTGATTAAGCGTCTTATTTCCAATTAAAATATATCTTTGAATTGAAATTCAGGGTCAAGAAAAATCGAAGAGTGTGGTAAATATGATTACAAATATCTCGGCAACCAATTATCCGATCGATTTCAGGCTTTATGCAAAATTTATGTTTTTTTATTGTCTTTTATATTCTTTCATTAAAATAAACAATTTCGGAAAAATTTATATACCTTTTATCAGAACGAATATTTCGAAAGTCCAAAAAAAATATTTCCGGTTAATCGAGGTTACTGAAATTCAATAAGCTTCTTCCCATTATTACATACTATGTACATAACAGATTTCAAGTCTCTATCTCAATTTGTTCGGGAAATAGAGCGTTTACAGACACACAGACACACAGATATACAGACACACAGACGGACGGCAATTTTTTTTCTATTAACATGTTTTTCGGTATCTCCAGTGTCTAAAACGTGTAAATCCGTCAAATTTTTTTTTTTTTGATTTTCACAAATATTACAAGACTTACCCTACACTACATATGACGGGTAAGTAAAAGTATACATAGTATACAAAAAAAGTACGAATAAGTTAGTTGGAATATGTGTACACCTTCACAGGTGTACACAAAATAATTTTGTTACAGTACTGCCAATGAGCGATAATTTCTGGAAGTGCGTTTTCAGTTGTGGTATGCATTTTTAAATTTTTTTGCCATATTATTTGATGAGTATAAATACTATGAATCATATAGACGAGCTGCAGAAAAGAATTAGAGTACATTTACACGTATTGATGGAAAATGCTGAAGGGTAATTTTAAAGTGTGTTATCGGTTTCCTAACTGAAATAAATTTTAGCATACTATGTTCAGGGGTAAACAGCGTAATTTTTAGCCGCAAAATGTCCCCTTAAACCCCGATAATTGTTTTTATTAAAACATGAAGCATGTAAAAACATACTATTATTAAGCTTTGATAGCAAATAACCGGTTTTGATAAAATGAAATTAATGATTTCGCCAAAAACTAAATTATTGGCAATAATATCAAAAATTGTAAAATCTCTTAATCGTAATTTGCGTACTATTTCCTAGTGAGAATATTTAAAACATAACAAATTATCATTCAAACCGTCGTTATTTTCAACAGACCAAAAAATAAACTGACTTACTTAAAATACAAAACAACCTATTTTAATTAAAAAACGCTTAATAACAAAGTAATTTAATTTTAAAGCAATATACTTGAAGAACATTTATACAGCAACTGCTGAACGCAAAAGTTTACGTCAAAACATCAATTGCGGCCTTTAAGATAATGATGTCCAACTGTTAAATCACAGATTCGGAATTACGATGTTTGTTTATTGAAAATGTTTTATACTATTTGCTCATCTTTCGTCCATGTTGAGAACCAGAATAAAAAAAAATAATCGAACACATCATGCCCGAAAAAGAAGGTGGTATCTGCTTAAGAGCCTACACTAGTCACGGAAAGAAGCACTCGAGCTAATGTTAAGCGGGCATTTTCAATTTCACAACCGGTTGGAACCGGTTCTGAAAGCGAAAGTACTCTTATATAAGAAAAACTGGAACTAAAATCGAAAAAGTAAAAACTAACAACGTTAGGGATCGGTTTCAGCTATCCTATGCAAAAATATCATTTAAAAATATTAAAGTGCAAGCGAGAAGTCTGTCAAGAAGTTTCCCATAGACTTAACATTAGCGTTCGAGTTTCTTCGGATGACTAGCGTAGGCTCTTAACAAACTACAGTGGAACTCCAGATATACGTTACCTGAGTTGTACGTTTCCCTCACTTATACGTTTCAACTCAGCGGTCCCGACCACTTGCCATTAAAAATTAGCTGAGTTATACGTTTTGAATTACACATTTCCCTCAGTTATACGTTACGTTTTTGCGTCCCCGGACGAATTTATTTTTCATTTATCCATTTTGAAATCGGAAGCACTGACGACGGGACCGAGGAGTCTGATTTGAAAGATCCCACTCAAACTTCAGAGCTGATGTGAAAGCTTTTGACATAGTAAAGCGGTTCGTCAGTAGTAAAAGCAATAACCATAAGGCGGCTGCATTATTAACAGAAATGTAAAATTTTCTGTTCAGTGTCGGCTCTGCCGAAAAGAAACAACCGAAAAATAGTGATTATTTCAACAAGATTCAGTAAACTACTGAAATGTCTTTTGATAAATGATTTATATGCCAAGGAGATTCCAACGATTTCTTTTAAGTACTCTGTGTGTATTAAAAATAATTTTAATAAAGCTTTTATGATAAAACAACTCCACGTGTACTTCTCTTATCACTTTTTTTCTTCTCATTTCCATTTCTAAAAAATTATGTTAGGGTTGCAGTACTACTTAGGAAACTTCTGTTTTCAATATAAAAGGTAGCAAACTCCTCAGCGGATCAAACTTTTCACGATATATTTTAAAAATTGTTCCGTTAAACCATTAATTGAGTTGTACGTTTTACTGAGTTATACGTTTCGTTTGTCCGGTCCCGGGCAAAACGTATAACTGGAGTTCCACTGTACTTCCTTTCGGACTGGTTAAGGCGATTTCCACACATAGCGCGTTTAACGCCACTCATCAAAACGCCGCAAAATCGGTTACCAACATAGTTTATCCCTTAAGAAACGCAGAAAAATATTGTTTGTGTTTACTGAAAAAAAAAGTTAAAATACTGAAATTAAAAAAATATATATTGCTAAATCGAGGGAAATTGATCGTTAAAACGGTCATATAGCATATTATATTATATGTATTATATTCATATAGCATAGAAATAAATATAGATGAAGTCGGAGCGTAAAAATATATCATTAAACTCAGTAAATACTAAAATCGGGATTGAACGGTAAGGAATTACCAATGAATTTTACATTTTGTGTATATAAATACAGATCCAAGAAAGAATCGTTTTTAATTTTTAATATTAAGTAGAAACTTTTTTTACTATGCTTCTGTAGGGATCCAAGAAATAAAATAGTGATTAAATGTAAATGTAGGAAAACTACAAATGTATATATATATATTTTTTTAATTATTGTAGCATAAAAACAAGGTTTAACTATATATCTGTTGAAAACTACTAAACCTGATATGTACAAATATATAAACACAATCTTTTTTATTAATAATAAAATAATAATCAATTTCAAAAAAATAAAACAATTGGAAGGATTATTCCAATAGAAATGCAAAAGAAAGCTGCAGGTATTCGCATGCCCGAAGAAATAACTATTCTTGTATGTAATAAGTTTTATATATTTCACAAAATGAATGAAGTTTCAAACTACATTTTCAAAATACGAGGGGCAGTCGGAAAATAAGTTTCCCCTGGCGACTGCGGACAGAGGTGTGTATGAAAGACAAATAATGTAATGAGACATTAAAGGTAAAACATAATTTTATTTTTCCACATAAGTACCAAATACATTGAGACATTTGTCATACCGCTTTATAAGCTTCAAAAATCCCTCCAGGAAAATATCAGGGCTTTGCATACGGACGAAGCGTTGAACGGCTATGGGCGAAGGGAGACACAGCAGGTGAACGCGAACGTGCAAGACACCGATACCATTGGGTAGAGGTCGACCGCTATCAAGCAGATGGCGCTGTTGCAGTGCATGCGCAGATGGCGCAGATCGTGCCACTCGACTTTTTTTCATCATCTATTCTTATTTTTTTATTATTGCAGATGTATGATTTTATTTTTTTTTCAATACATTAAAGTTTGGATGAAAATCATGTTATAACAGTAAAACAATTTCTTTGGAAATATGAATGAAGAATTAACAGAAATTGTGTATTTAGTATGCACGAACACAACTATACCTCCAAGCAAAATTTTAAATGATGCTCCTGTTACTGAAGTATAAAAAAATAAAGAAAATAAAAAATAAAAAAAGTTTTACACTATACTGATACTGTATACTCTTCTAACTGTAAGATTTCTAAAGACAATTAACAGTATTAAAATTATATTCTAAGTTCTGAATAACCTGTTGAATTTTAAAAGATAAATAATGTTTATCTTTTAATATTACAAAAATATCAGGAAAAAATTTGAAGATATTTTGCAGATTTAACTTTAAGTTGAAAAAATGTTCTTATTTCTGCAGAACACATGAAGACAATTTTCGTTTATCTTATAATATTCAAAATACCAAAATTCTTTAATTATTTAAAAGGTAAATGAAATCTTCAAATTGTCTGTGAAATGTCTTCAAAAGTCACACAAATATTTTAAAAATAAGTCAAATCTGCAAAATGTCTTAAAAAATTCTGTAGATATTTTAAAGATAAATCAAATCTTCATATGATGTGTGAAATGTTTTTAAAAAGTTCTGCAGACACTTTAAATGTAAAGCTAAATCTGCAAAATGTGTTTAGATTTCTGTAGACATTTTTAAAGAAAGAAGGGATTTCTTCCAGTTATCGTTAATGGAGAATGTATTCAAAATATCTGTTATTATTTTTTATTTATTTATTTCCTTCAGAAAGCAATAATAGTGTGTTTTTAAAAATAAAATTCACTTTAAAATGTGTTCAAAATCTGATATTTTAAGTTTTCTGCATTCAGAGTGTCCCGGAACTCCGATAATATTTTCAACTAACATGTTTAAATGAGCGGCAACACATGTAGATTTTTTGTAATGAACATTTGTCCTTCAAAAGTTTTAATTAACATAAAAACTTTAACTACTGAAATGAGGAAGACAATAAATATAATTGGCTGAATGATCTGGTAATCAGCAAAACGACAAGGCACAGGAGCAACAATTCTTATTTAATTTTTCCGTTAACTTGGTTTGACTTACATGATAATGAATAAAATGCAATGTTGCATAAAAATATTTTGTGAGGTTACATTATTGTTGTAAATCAATTAAAAATATTTTTTTTCTTCAATAAAAAAAGAGTTCTTATTGCGATTTAATTGTAGGAAATTTGTTAGTAATTTTACAAATCAATATATGGCATATTGATATTTTTGTATCTTAAACAAACTATTACATAAGCTTGAATTTCATTTTTCTTAATTTCATTTTTATGAGAATCTCTTATTTAAAGTAGCTTTCCCTAGTTTGTCACACCAATAAAATAAGATAAATTTTAATGTTAAATAATAACGAAAGGGCATTTTCCTTTACTAGATACAGAATTTTTCACTGCTTTGCCCTTAAGTAGAATTTTATTTTTTTACGAATAAGAATAATTTAATTTTACTGATGCGTTTGTACGAGTACTAGAGCGGAAATTTGTGGAATTAGTATCGTTCCTCTCAAAGAAAGTAACTACATATGAACAATGCGAAACTTCAGACTAAAGTTTTTGTCCAAACTATGGCAAGGTCTCAACTATGGCAAACCCATATTCCAGAATTCGGACATTCTCCCATGACCGAATTCTGTTAGACTTGTGAGACAAATTAATAAACATTAGCTAGGCGATAATGGTAGGCACCGCAATTCCCTTTTATTCAAAATCGCCCTAACCAATTAAATTTCATTATCCACGTGTCGAAACTCTCATATAGATGCAATATGGATGGACTATTTGGAATATTTTTGTCAACTAGCCCTTTTGTTTTAATCTAAAATGAAAGATATGGAATGAAAGATTTGAATACAATTGTGGCAAGAAAATTACGTTTGTACAGACATATGTGTACTCATTTGTACACACGTATATCAGCCGAATTAATTCTAATCATATGGAAACTTTGGAAAATATCGCCAAATTCGCCGACAATAACGAATCTCCAAAAACAGTGCCAACGCGGTAGGAACTGGATGATGACAATTTTTTTATCCAGTCAAAAATTGGGTTGATTATTCATGCCAATATATTATCATGTCATTTTTTATTGCTCATTTCTTTGTTATTTCAGCTAGATGCTTCACATTAGAAAGTGGTTTAAATTGAGAATAGCCTGAAAGTATAAAGTTATTTGTTTAAAAATTTTCAAACAAACATCTTATTAAAATAACTACGAAATCTAAATTAAGCCCAAACAAAACAAAAATGAGTTAATTATACGTATATAATTTTGTAAGTCACATTAATAAAGTGTCTCAAATAAAGGAAATGTTATGACATGGAAATGGAAAGGGTCTGTATTTAAAAATATAATTGATTGCAAAATGTGACATTTCTCATTTATATATGGTGAACTAAAGAAATAAATCTGAAATTGAGGGGATTTTATAACTAAATCATCATCACATCAAAATGTATTTTTTCGTATTTTATTAGGAATAAATAAATTTTATTAAATGTGAGCAATAATATACTTTTTAAACAAAGATAAGTTCCTTATACTTTTAACAATGTAAGAATAACACAAAAAAGCATTTTTAATGAACAAACTTGACAATTATTAAATTTTGTTTAAAACTGTATTGTTAAAAGAGTCAGATCTAGAGAATTTAATTTCCTTTTGCAATTTATAAGAGGAAAAAAACGATCATTGCTATACAAAAGTATAAAAACATTAATAATTATTTCATTGTTATTTATTTTTGTTGAAATGACT
Organism: Maratus michaelseni; assembly: GCA_963931845.1. Lineage (NCBI taxonomy): Eukaryota > Metazoa > Arthropoda > Arachnida > Araneae > Salticidae > Maratus > Maratus michaelseni. Next base: position 290,450,662 of record OZ007593.1, read on the forward strand.
TACGTTTCATAATTGAGAAAAACATGTATAAAATCTTTTGAAACTAAGTAGCCCCAATAATAAAATTAAATGAAAAATAAAGGTGGGATACATTTATTGAGAACGTTAATTTGTAACTGAAAAGCTTTTAAAAATAATGGAAATATAACGGTTGGACAAATCGCTTTTTGGTGATAATATACACTGAATTATTCTCTTCTATGCTAATAAGATATTAATTCTCTGAATGATAATACAAAACATTCTTTATTAAATTACATAACATAATAATTCAGATAAGAATGAAATTGCGTCTTAACAATACGTTTTAACAATGACATTCAGAAAAAGAACATATTTGAAATATATTTTTAAACATAATTTGGAAATTTAATACTTTCATGATGTATTCATGAAATGTCTTTAGTTAAATAATTTATTTAATAAAGTATCGAAGAGCATTTGTGCATAACAGATAATTTTACATAAAATAAAGCTAACTATTTTATAAATAATTTGATTTTTTCAGTTATTTAAGAACATGGTATATATGAAGGATGTAGGCAAAATTTAAGAAAATGTTGATTTTCTTATGTAATTTGTATCTAAATTATTAAAATGTTAACCCGTTTCTGTATATACATATATATTTATATATACATATATTGTTATAACACATTTTATTAATATCTTAGCAATTTGCGACGTGGTAAACTTTGATGATGTGTCAAAATTTTGCATCTAGTACTCGCAAAAAACACTAGAAAAAAAGAACACTTTTTATATTCCACACATCTAAATGTGCACATTTCAATTTTTCATGCTATTAAATTTATGAAATAGAAATCTGCTGACAAGTATTAGCTTTTAAAATTTTATTTATTTAGATTTTATATATTTACATCATTAACACTATGGCCGTTTATCTTGTGATTTCCGCGGGAAGACATTTATAGAAAAAAATATATAATACAAAAAATGCTTGAAGCAATTTTGTTTTAAAAATTCCACAGTCAAAAGGAAAAATGCAAACGATAATGTTACTACATATTACAAATACATGATGATTTGAAATATGTAATAATAAAGGAGATACTGGTCGATTAAATATTGTTCGAGAACATTTTGAAAAAAAAATGAGCGGTGAGAGGGTTAAAGATAGCTTCTCTGCATACGACAGTTTTTCTTTGTGTATTTGATATTTTAAATACCATATGGAGTAAAAAGCTATAATAGCTATAGTTATAGCTCTGATGAATGAAATTAGCGCTGCAGTTCGCAGCCTTGTCCAACAAATACGAGTGAAATATGCCAATCCAGGATATCATCGGGATAGCTCAGTAGGGAGAGCGTTGGTACGGCAAACCAAAGTACCATGTTCGAGTCCTGGTCCCGGCATATTTTCGCTCTGTTGGAAAAAATCTCAACTATGATACTCCAGCCATTGGATATAAAGCTATAATATTTGTTTTCCTCATATTAATGATATAGCGCATTCAATGTCACTTGATTGTGAAATGCTATATTCGAAATATAGGGATTTCCTCAAAATTGCTTAAAGATTTCACACCTATATTGCACACTGTTATTATGCATGACCACCTGTTTGAATGGATTAGAGAAAATCATTTCTCATAGCAAATGCTGCTGGGGTACAGTACGATGTAAATTGGTGCATTTCATGTATAATATGATGGATAATAAAATGAAATATGGATCTAAAATACTTTTAATGGGAATTGTCGTGAAAACATTGAGGATTCGACGAACCGTATTTCCATTATACAGTGATTTATCTTTTGATCATAATAAAGTTTATTAACGCTTACTATATATGATTGTTTATACACTATTGTGATCTTTGAATTATGGTACATTATTGCACGTCAACAACTTTTGTCGTAGTTATTAGTGACAAGGTCCCCTTTTTAGGTGCGTTCGTAATTATATAAATACGTAGCACCTATAGTCGTCGCTTGGTCCGTCCGTCTGTCCGTCCGTCTGTCTGTCTGTCTGTCCGTCTGTCTGTCCGTCCGTCTGTCTGTCTGTCCGCATATAACAACGCAAAAACTACCCAACCAAATGGTTTGCAATTTAAAATATATTTTCTTTGCAGAATTTTGTCGAGACATTTCAAATTTTATTAAAATCGAATCAAAACTTTAGGAGATATTAATAAAAATATTTATTAAGAAATTTGATTTTTTTTTTAAATCGGTGCTTTTTAGGTGCGTTCGTAATTATATAAATACGTAGCACCTATAGTCGTCGCTTGGTCCGTCCGTCTGTCCGTCCGTCTGTCTGTCTGTCCGCATATAACAACGCAAAAACTGCCCAACCAAATGGTTTGCAATTTAAAATATATTATCTTTGCAGAATTTTGTCGAGACATTTCAAATTTTATTAAAATCGAATCAAAACTTTAGGAGATATTAATAAAAATATTTATTAAGAAATTTGATTTTTTTTTTTAAATCGGTGCTTTTTTGTTATAGGAGCTTCCGATGGATGTTAAATCGTCAAGCGACCGAGATGCTTATTTTATTACAGAAATTAATCTGCAGACGATATAATTCATTTCACAGAATTAAAAATCATCAATATCTGAATATTTATATAACTATCTGTTACATATATATCTGAATATTTATATAACTAGTTAAGATATTTGTATGAAGAGTGTCATAAAATATATACTTAACTGGCTGTTTAACCCGTTCTACGCACGGGATATCATGAATTTAATTCTAAAACGTGCGTACGAACGCACCTCGTTTGTAACGTTTGACGTACAATTTCCAACTTGTTTTCCTTAATAGTATTTTCCTCGTCTCTATCTATTCATAGCTCAGGTTTGACGGCTACCACACACGGTGTGCTATTTTGAGAAATGTATAACTACGGTGGTAACGACCAACGTTGTTCTTTTACCTTTATTGCTCTTACATGTCTTCTAAAAGTACCATAATTGTGTTTTTTACATTATCGAATCCGAATAAGACTGTGCTTTGAAATCTGTTTCAAAACGAAATCTCAATGTAATAACGAATTTTTAAAAGGATTTTCAAAAGTATTTTTTTATTATATTAAATTTTTAACTTATTTTGAAGCATCATTAGGCCTGATAATAATACAATTTTAAAAACTGGAAGCGTAAGGTGCGATATGAACATTTTCGACTAAATAAGTCTACATAATTTCATCATAGTAATATGTTCTGCATACCAGTGTATTTTAAGTTAACATACGTGCTAAGGCGTTTAAAAAAAGTTTGATTTAAATTTTCTGTTACATCTATCTCTGACCGCATTAACCGCATTTTCTAAAGTATTATATATCATTCAGTATTTCATGCAGAACTTTACCCGGAGCTTATTGAAAATATGTTATAAAATTACAGAGTGGAATAGCTAACAATTTAACAATTGCGGAGGCCTTGAATGAAGAAAAATTCTTTCAAGAAAATTATCTATAATTTCTAAAGCTTAGAAAATATTAGTAAATTTTACCGCGTCACAATTTATCTGTAATAAAATTCAGCTTTGTTATTGTGTTGAGCATTTATTTCAAAGATAGCTGTTTCAATATCAATTCTTAAAAAAATAATGTAAGAAAAAAATCGTTAAATTATTTTAAATTAACTTTCGATATTAATATATTTTTTCAAAAAATATTATTTTAAAACTGGTTTTACAGTTCTTTTTCAATCATAAAGTTGTGTAACATGTTCACAGCAATGTGGGAGAAAATAAAGAAAATACATGTATAGTTAAAATTGCTTTGGAATAAAGCAAAGAACTTTATAGGCTTTCTTTTTAACGATACAATTATTTTGATACTTTAGATTAACATTTAAAGTATCTGCTTTAATAACAGGACGTTTTACTTCTATTTCACACACAACATTTGAAAACTTTACATTAATTTGAAAACCTTACATTAAAATAAAAATGCTACAGCTATTATTACTCCATGTAGATAATAACGACAAGAAAATGTGAATAAGAAATTTAATCCTGATCTTTGTAATTATTAAATTTACTTTTTTAAGATTTTTTCTTGAAAAATTCTCTTAGGTTTGTTTAAAAATCTTTTACTATCCAGATATTGGACAGAACATACTTAAGTATGTTGCCAAATATAAAATTCACAATTAAGAGACAAGTTCATTGCTTCGACGACAAGTATCATAAATTCGAATCAGTGTAGAATTCAATCATTTTTTTTTTTCAAAAATGGGATTTCTGTGTTTCCGAAGGGGTTGTTATAAAATTATGGGCATTAGTTTGCACTTTTGGAACATCAATAATAATGAAATCTGAAACTTTGCGGCGGGGTCATTTCGATTCTCCGGAGGGGGTGTCTTCTTTTACCGCTTCTAGAATTAATCATTGAATCGAATACATTAATTAATTCTTTTTCCAATAGTATGAATTTAGTATATGTCATAAAATTTCAGCACTGATTTGGGGAGAATTATTATATGCCAGGTAATTCTGAGATCCGAGTATGATTATGTTTACAAAAGTTCAATTGAATTTTATTATTCAAGTAATATATCTTCTTTATATTTTCCCAAATTAATATATATATATATATATATATATATATATATATATATATATATATATATGTATATATATATATATATATATATATATATATGTATATATATATATATATATATATATATATATGGTATATTTTATATATATATATATATATATATATATATATATATATATATATGTGTGGGAATTATCAGAAGTAACAACAACAATAATACGAACTCAATGAATTATTACTTTCCACGAGCAGCGATACAGGCGATGAGTTCAAGCAAGACCAAGAAAAGCACGGCAGCACGAGCAGTTGTTCTATAGATTTCGGATATGGTTGTTGGTGGAATTTTTATGCAATGCTTGGCAAAGATTGCTAATTATTATTTGTATTGAGATACGAATGTTTGTATCATTCAGGACTATTAACCCAGTTATATAGTTGTGTGTGAATCAATCCTCAGCTGTATTTGTTGTTATCTTATTAAATCTGTTTTGTTTATATTATATTTGAAAAAACTGGTGGCTAAAGTACTTATTACTCATCATAATCCCTCAACAATTTTTGGGGTCTCGTTACCGGGATATGAATATAAAGCTATTTTGTACCATGATTTGAATTTATGCCGTGAAAGGGATAATATGAAAAAATTGAGCTGTTTTTCTGAAGTACCATATGAATAAGAGTTCCATAATCAGATCTTCGATACTATAATACTTTGTTCAGTTAAAGTTTAAAGAAGTTAAATAATGTCAGATCTTAATAAAGTCAGAAAAGCAGACTTGTTAACATTATGTGATAAACTAGGTGTAGTTGTACCACAGATTTCAAGAATTATTGATGTGCTATAATACTTTGTTCAGTTAAAGTTTAAAGAAGTTAAATAATGTCAGATCTTAATAAAGTCAAAAAAGAAGACTTGTTAACATTATGTGATAAACTAGGTCTAGTTGTACCACAGATTTCAAGAATTATTGATGTGATAAAGTTGGTAACCGAATCAGAAGATTATGAAGAAAATTTCGTTAAAATTAGACTCGAAGTCATTGCCACTGAGAGACAAGAAGCACAAAAAAGAAGACTAGAAGCAGAAAATGAAGAAAAAAGACTAGAAGAAGACAGGAAATTAGAGGAAAAGAAAGTAGACATAAAAGCAGAAAAGGAAGAATGAAGACTAGAAGCAGAAAGAAAATTAGAGGAAAATAAAGTAGAAATGAAATATGAATAAAGAAAAATGGAGCTTCAAAGCAATTTGAAAAGTGTGAGCGACGATTCTGCAATAGCTGGTTCAGGTAAGCAACCAGATTTGTTTAAATTAATATCTCACTTTGACGGCAAAAGTGATATTAGTATTTATTTAGCGTTATTTGAAAGGCAAATATCCCGAATGAATATAATAAAAGACAATTGGGTCACGCATTTGTTAAGTTTAATTCCGGTGGAAATCGACAATATTATAGCTAGAGAGCCAGAAACAATAGCGAACAGTTACGATTACGTAAAAGATTTGCTTTTTAAACGCTTAAAAATGGACGTTAGAAGAATTTAGGCAGAAATTAATGTCACATAAGAAAGAACCTTCAGCCACTTGGCACGATTTTGCATTTGAATTAAGAAATTATTTGGAATAATGGATTAGCGGGCTTAAAGTATCGGATTTTGAATATTTAAAAGAATTAATAGTAGTAGATCAAATCAAGCGAAGATTACCGGTAGAAATGAAAGAACATTTTGTTGATGATCTTCCAAAAATTAAAAATGTAGATGTATTAGTAAGTAAGCTGGACGATTATGATGCGGTGAGACGTAATGTTAAAACAATGAACCCAATTTCACACCACTTTGAAGATAGAAAACCCGAAGTAAGTAAAGATGAAAATTCACAATCTTTCTTTCATAGCCAATACCAAAACAAAAGAAATAAAGCTCAATTAGGTATTTTAAATGTAACTCTCATGTCCACGTAGCGTCGCAGTGTAATAATAGCAATAACGGTCAAACTAATGAGTTCAGTCACGATTCTACCGAAAACCATCGTGATTATCACCGCGAATATCCCAATTTTCATGTGCAGAAAGTTAATGTTAATACAACTGCTAAAGCTAATAAGCCTAACCCTCACATGAGAACAATTATTATTATTGGTAAAGAAACAAATCTCTTATTTAATACAGGATCCAATTTAAGCCTAACAAGCTATGAAAATTATGTAAATATTGGATTGTCAAGATTATCTTTTGACAACATATCACTGTGCGGCATTGATGGCATCGTATACACTTTAGGTTATTTCCCGTACGAATGCAGAATTGATGGTTTCCCAATTTCAACAAATTTGTATGTTTTAAAATCTCTTGCATATGACATAGTCCTAGGAAAGGACGTTATGAGTAAACTAAATTTGGCGATAAATGAAGAGGGAATTAAATTTGTTGGCTATAATTTTCAAGTAGGTTGCCTTAAAGTTGTGAAGAATTCCGATGAAAAAATTAAATTATGTTGTCAATTCATACAATAAAGCGAAAGTATCAAAAGCAAATAGTTCACGTGAAGAAAACGAAATGATTGGTATCTCCAACTATAATAAAGAAGGAAGTTTGTGTATCTGTGCATCTGTTTCTCGGTTGTGTTCTGAAGGGAACGCTGCACGCAGAGCTACATAATTTGGTGGGAAGGTACCTCTATGCATGTAGTTTTTCACCTCGAAGCCAGATTTTGGAATTTTAGAATAGAATTTTTTTATTTAATTTTTTATGCGATTTTTAGTGTTTTTACACTCTTTACTGCGATTTTTCCACATTAGTAACGGGAATCCGATTCCAATCTGTTAGCCAAATATAGTACATTTCATCCTCTTTTCAATAACGTTTATGCGAAACACGCACAGCGATGTTTGAATTTTTTGAGAATTTTTTCGTTCGACACTAAGAAATTTTGCCAGAATGCTTGATTAGTTCGGTGGTTGCACTTCCATTTCAGAATAAGATATGTTCAGAATCGTCATTTTTTTCTCTTTTTAGCTTAGAGAAAGTTGATAGTTCTTATCAGATAAAAAAATCATGATTTTAAAAATGTGATTTTTAGTGTCTTTTGACGTTTCGCTGCTATTTACCCATATTATTAACTGAAATCCGGTTCCAATCTTTTAGCTCAATATAGTAAATTTTATCCTCTTTTCAATAAAGTTTAACCGAAATTCGTACAGCAATTTTTGATTTTTTGGCGATCAGATACAGAATCAGATACAGAATCTTTACAGATAAAAAATCATAATTTTAAAAGGGAAGAGCGGATCTTATCCCGATTTTTTTTACTAGAATATTTTTCTTTTAATTTCAGTTTTTATGCGTTTTTAAAATAAATTTTCATGTTTTGCAGCGTTCTTTTGTTTCAAATGACGTCACAAATCGCCCACTACAAGTCAAACACCATTGGAGGACAGTTGTGATTGGTAGCTGATAGAATTGTAGGCACAGCTGGAAATCAACCGGGCAGTTGTGATTGGCAGATGAAAACGTCGTCAGCTGATTGGAATTCGAACAGTTATTTTATGCGATTTTTAGAGTTTTTTCATGTATATGTCCTTTATGTATTTGATTTCAGAAATAACAACGGTTACTTACTGTTTTTGTATGTAAAAAAAGTCGTTTCTGTTTAGAAAGTTAATGATAATTCCTAATTTTTTATGGTTAAAATCTGTGGGGGTGAGTGTTTGGTTGAAGTTTAAATATCGCGTTAATGCTCTGATCTAAACTCCCTCCTCCCCCCTGCCTCCAAAATCAGAACTATTTAATTATTAGTCCGATTCAAACAAAACCTTTTCTCAAGCCCCCAGATACTAGATATACTTCGCTATAATTTTTTCAGCCCTTGGTTACCACTATTTCTGAACACGTGCCGGAGTTTTGATCGGAAAGAATTTTATTTAGAACTGAGTGCACCTCTAGCGGTGGGAAGTGAAACTAAACAATTTTGAATTTAAAATTTGTCATATTCATGCAAAGGGCCCGTTTTCAACGACAATTGATGCATTCAAGTTAAAATGATCTAATTAAGATATCGATAACTACTTAAGACATAGATTAGGTGCCCTCTGGCGGTGGAAAGCGGAACTAAAAGATTTTCTGTGCGTGCACAGAACGCCTTCTATACGTTGTCATAAGCAGCGGGGACACGTGCTGAAGTTTCGTTCGGAAAGAGTTTTGTTTAGAACAGCGTGCACCCCCTGTCGGTGGACAATGTAACTAAAAGATTTTGCATTTAAAATTGGTCCGATTCAAACGAAATATTTTCTGACATTCTTTCGAGGTCACCCAGGTACTGAATAAACTTCAGTATTATTTTTTCAGCCCTTGGTTACGACCATTTATGAATATTAATATCCAAGTGGTGATTTATTTTCTCGGGTTCTGTGGGTCCGATTTCAACGGAAATCGGTTCAATCAACTTAACATGAACTAATTAAGATATAGCTAATTATTTAAGACATAGATTTGGTACTCCCTTTCGGTGGAAAGTAGAACTAACAGATTTCTTTCGCATGAAAGACACGCTTTCTACACGGTGCCGTAAGCAGCAGAAAAGAGATCCGGAGTTTCGTTCGGAAATAGGTTTATTTAGAGCAGAATGCTCCATCTGGTGGTAGAAACTGGACGTAAAAGATTTAAAAAAAGCACGTCTGCTATACACAGTATCGTAGGCAGCGAGGACACGTGTGGGATAATTTGATTAGAACAAAGTGCATCCTCTGGCGGTGGAGCTAAAAGATTTTTCTGGACGTGCGCCAAAAATGACTATTTTTATTGAAACCGCAAAAGAAAGTTACCGATTTGATAATCCCAGAAAACGCAAAAGTTTCATTTTCATTCATCCTCGAGTATTAAGGAAAGTACTTCATTATTTGAATCGAAACTCACAGTTTATGTTTCCGATTCCGAAAATACAAATTTTGTGAAAATCTGACGGTAACTTTTTAAAATTTCGACCAAAAACTGACCTATTTTTAATCAAAAGATCCAGACATTTGAGGGGGTTGTATTAAATTTACTTTCGCTTTGGGTAAATCTCTTTATTTAATTTCCGAAAGACAAAGAGTTACCGGAGGAAGAGTTTCATGCAGCGATTTTTAGAGTGATTTCGCGTTTTGTATTATTTTTTGACGGGGCCGGGCAACGCCGGGCGAATTTGCTAGTTTTGAATAAAAATTATTCAGAAAATATTTCAAGATAAATTTAGCTCGCGTGGTGAAAACAGATAAAATTCACTCAACTCACGAGACCAAATCAAAAGATGAAAATGAAATAGCAAAAAACGGAAAGTATTATAATTCAACGCACGAGAAAAGAAATTATATAAAAAGAAAAAATGAAAGTGAAAAAATATTTCATGAAAGTTATAAGAAACGTGATTGCCAATACGGAAATGAAATGAAATCATTTTATACAAAAGAAAAGTTTGTTGATAGAAATCATAGATACCGCAAACAATACGCGCAGTATGAAGATTAGAAAAAAAGCATAATATTCACGAATACCGTAAACAAGACAGCCATCAAAGAAGTCATTATTTTTGGAGTGATAGGAAGCGGGAACCCTATTTTACAGATAAATGTTATTACAAAAGATATGAAACTACATCTCATGGAAAAAATGATGAATGTATTGAGAGTGATACCAAATGTAACTATGTACCTCCTGTTATTTTCAATGGTTGCGAATATATGCAAAGAAGAAAAGGTTCTGAAAATTGTTATTGTCCGTGTCATGCAAAAGGCAAAGTGTGTATGAAAAATATCCTGAGTTTTAATTTAGTTATTTTTCTTTGTTTTGTTTTATAGTGTTGTATGTCAGGATGACTGAAAATGTGGGAATTATCAAAAGTAACAACAAGAATAATACGAACTCAATGAATTATTACTTTTCACGAGCAGCGATAAAGGCGATGAGTTCACGCAAGGCCAAGAAAAGCACGCCAGCACGAGGAGTTGTTCTATAGTTTTCAGATATGGTTGTTGGTGAAATTTTTATGCAATGCTTGGCGAAGATTGCTAATTATTATTTGTATTGAGATACGAATGTTTATATCATCCAAGAATATTAACTAAGTTATATAGTTGTGTGTGAATCAATCCTCAGCTGTATTTGTTGTTTTGTTATTAAATCTGTTTTGTTTATTATATTTGAATAATCTGTGTTGTGGCTAAAGTACTTATTACTCATCATAATCCCCCCCATGTATATATATATATATATATATATATATATATATATATTGCTTTTAGATTCCAACACAAGGAACTTTTCACAACAATACAAGCACAATTATATTCATAAAAAACGTTGCATTTGCATCTTAGGGTTGTTTAATAATAATTTGAGACCCGTTGTTATACAGTACAGAAAATGTATAAGGAAACATTGAATGGCTGAATATATGCATAATCTCATATATAATTCAGTGCTCAATTCATGTGTAAACCTTATTTTACCCACATTATTGAAAGCACATTACGATATAACGTTAATAACTAATAACTAATACTAGTAATTAAATTATTTATATTATAAGATATACATATTAGGTATTAACAAGTTGAGTACTCTGTGCTAGATACTTTTTTTCCCACTGAAGATATTTAAAATATTAAAGGAGATATCTCATCCATGGCATCTTTTAGTGTAGATAGAATAAAAAAAAATATATATATTGTCATGGTATTCAAAATCTTAAATCATCATACTTAATTTTCAAGGGTACGTATTCAAGTAACGTCTAAAGTATTTCAAAAGTAATCACTTTTTTTTTTTTTTTCTTTTTTTTTTTGTAACTTATAGATTATTTCTTACAGAAAAAAAAATCTCTTTGGGATTTTTTTTAATATAAAAGATACCCGCATATTCAAATTTTAACTATTCTGATATTCTGAAACCTATGCGTTATCTTTTAGCAGAGCAAGAATCTTCAAAACCATTACATTCTCAGTACAAATAATAAAAATAATTTATTTAAAACTATTTTTCTAAGATAAAAGTATTTTTAAACTGTCATTTTAAAATGACATTTAAGAGTAAAGTTTATGAGTTTCTATGTCCAGTTTATTAAAATTTAATCAAAATATGTTTAGCAAAAAACCTATCACAACTATTTTAAAATGTTTGAATTTAAAATACTAAAAGTTTTTCCAAGTCCCATCCATTGAAGAAAATAAATTATGATATGCTTTGTCGTTATTTCATTTTATTTCTAAAATGACATACATTATTTATTCTTTTATAAAAGTCTGGTTAAGTGGTTCCGATTTTTTTTTCTTGACATATTTAAATATTCTCTGTGACTTAAAATAGAAAAAGTATACGTTGAAAGGATTTTTGTGAATCCTTAAAAATTGAAAGTATATTTTGAAAACTATACGTTCTCAAAAACAAAGAACAAAAATGTAATTCTAAATTTATTCTGTATTTCCTTTATATTAGCGTACTAGAATGTCGATAAAACTTTTTTATCGAAAAAATCTTTAATTCAATTTATTTCTATTTAAAGAATAAGAATTTCAATTTCTTTCGGAAGATATTTTCATTTTCCAAGATGCAAAAATATGAATAAAATGAAAGTAAACGAACCCAAAAGGGTTGTTTCAGAGACGTCTAAATTGATATTTATATTTATTAGTAAACGACGATAATCAGTGAACAAATAAAACATTAGACTCCATGTTTTGCTGGTGTTTTTTAATTATGCATTGAGAAAATTGTATAAGTAGATGAATAACATTTTCCATAAGGTTGATGTTGTAATGTGTTCCTCTAAATTAAATCATATATTTGTAATACACGAGTTACTGTAAGAAAAACTCTAAAATAAAAATACATTCATATTTTTTTCAGAAATATTTTAAAAATTAATAATAAAAAGTCCTTCCGATATGTACTAGGAGTTAAGGGTAGCTTCCCAATTTTTGGGATTTAAAATTTTAGCTAATGTTGCTCGGAAATACGAAGGTGAAATGCGAAGAACCCAACTAGAGAAGTATCGTTCACTGTTTTCGTCAATACTGAATTTGAATAAGAAGTTCAACAAATTATTCCGTTATATCCAATTTAGATTTATTTATGGCGATTTATTTTTGGTCGCCAAATTTATCAATGCTTTACCAAGTGTCGCCAAGTTTGGCGAACAGTAGCGGATATGAATATATAGATTTATGCTATGAGAGTTCGAACAATGGTTACAATAATGAAATATAATTTGCGAGAAATATTGTTCACTAAAACTCATAAAAAATGTTTAATCTGTACTCTTGTTTCAAAATGTCATCCAAGAAATCGATATAGAACGTGATAAGCCAAATACAAATACTTAGTTACATGGAAATTGGGAAATTGGTTTAAAATACGATATATATATGTTATATAATTTTTTTTTAATTTCCTATCGGATATCTTTCGCATTTATTTCGCATTATTCCTTTAAATTAATCTAACTTCTGACATAGTCATTATTTCCTTAATTCTTAATAATATTTATTCCTATTTAATGTCATTTTAAAAGTAATAACACGTATATTAATAATTATATTATTCCAAATCTTAATCTAAAACTTTAAGTTCATTCGTAGCTTTCATCAACTCCCCAATCTATAAAATTCTGAGAGACGCTTGTGTCATTTCGAATGTTTTTAAAAGCCTTTTATTTAAAATTTTATTCCATGCTTTGCTTCGCTCGCTGGGTATTTTTCACTTCAAAATCAATGCGTGGCTACGATGGGGATTTTTTCGTGTTAAATTTTCTCCCTTGCACCTCATTCGCTTAGCTTAAATTCGCCTCTCACTCATTGGATCGTGCGCTCGTTACGTCGTTGTCAGTGACCCTATGCGCCGTGAACAAAATTCGCTAGCAAGCATTTGGAGAGCAGATTTTCGTCGTGTTTGGAAGTGCTGACCAAAGAGTTATCTGGTGTTCAACTAACTTCGAATTTCATAACAGCTCTTTAAGATCTATTAAATGATGTAGTGAGCCATCATCAAGTCTGAGGGCTATAAGTTTATACCGGATATTGTGGAAATTGTTACTGGCATCGCTCCTGTTCATTAATAAACGATTTATCTGGAAATTGGCTGCTCCCTATTGAAGAAACTCTTGTGGTGTCTCATCATTGTCTAACCTCATCGCCATGATTATTGATTACGACTGCAATAATGCACCATCTTTAAAAAACTGCCATTTTCTCGTGGAATAAAAAATCAGCTTCGTAAAAACTTCACAAACACACACACACACACATATATATATATACGCCATTTTCGCTGGTCGATTTTTCCAAGTGATCGTCGAATGATTAAAAATCTTTCAGTTCCACCTTCCACCACAAAGAGGCTCCTCCTGTTTAAACATATATTTTCGAACGAAACTCCGGAACGGGTACCTTCTGTCTACGGCACCGTACAGCAGATGTGCTGCAAAATCTTTTAGTTCCACCTTCCAACGCCAGGGGACGTATTAAATTCTATACGAACCTCCGGCACTGGTCCCTGATGCCTACGGCAGCGAATAGCAGGCGTGCTGCTTACTCACTGACATAATATAATGAATGACGAATACAACCACACCGCAGGTATTTTATTTTTTACGCTATTTTGATATAAATAGAAATCTTTAAATACATATTTTTTTCCGGAGATTTTTAATCAGTTTTTATTTAATACTTCGGGGAATTATGGGCCTATTTTTACGAAATTTGAAACTATGAATATATGACAACATTTACTCTATTGAGATTAAAAATTTAACCTTCGCCATTCAAATGTTGTTATATATATATATATATATGTGTGTGTGTGTGTTTATGATATTTACGATGGATGATTGATATGATATTTAGATGTGACTGCCCATGTGTACAGGACTTACCATGGTCTCGACTGAATTAGTTTTCCATTTCCAGCTTCATACGCCGTTTTGATTCAGAATGAAGGCCGCTTAATAATTTCAAATTCGTAAAGAGGTACAGAAATTTAGAAATTCAAAAGTTTTTTCTCTCAAGTGTTCGGCTTTGATACAAAGATTCCGGTGCATTTTTTGTTTGCCTCTATCGTGAAAAATGTCTGCGATATAGCAGTTTAAAATTCTATGGTACCTGATATTTTGAAACAATGTTATATTAGTCATGTAATAGTACTCGTATTTATCATCTGATTTGGATGTGACTGAGCATGTGATGGGGATTTAACAAGGTGTCACCCGATATTTTTGGAAAGCTTCATCCAACATCTTGTTTTAAATAGTACTCAAATATTTAAAATTCAAAAATATGTACAAAAATTCAGAAATGCAAACATTATTTTTCCTTTAAGTGTTCGGCCTTCACACAAGGATTCCGGGGAATTTTTCATTTTGCCTCTATCTTAATAAAATTATTGAAATGTAGCAGTTTGAAATTGTAAAAATTAACTTTCTTTTAAACAGAAAACACCCCCTAGCAGAAAACATATTAACCATTTTGAACTATATATTATTTTTTTTAAATGTAATCAATGTATGGCATTATTAAGATAAACAGAGATAGTAGTGATTTAAAGCAATTTTCATTTACTTATAAATCAAATGACGCTTTTGGAAAATATGCTTTCTAAACTTACGTAAAATTTATTTTTTTATGTATTACATTATGAAGACATGTACGGTGATTATTTAGAATTTCAACTCATTTTATTTTCCAAACATTGTTTTGAATTGGGAACCTGAAATTAACTAAAAATTAACAATTCATTACATATACTAAACTATTAACTATGTTGTTACATAAATCAGTTAAATTGAAGGTGTATGCAATTAATCTGTCTTCCGGCCTGTACATCTATACACAATTTTAATGTCTCAAAATGTTCTTAACTTTGAATTTATTAATGTCGTAAAATGCAGGTTGCACGCAGCAGTGCAGTTTGAAACGTGCGAGCCTGCTGGAAATACGGTGGTTTACATATGTATATATATACATATATATATATAGTACATATATATATATATATATATATATTATATAGATAGATAGATAGATTGATAGATAGACCATAATATGCAAGTATTTTTAGCAGAACCAGAATTCCACATCACATTGAAATATTAATTAACAAGTGAAAACAGCAAAACATCAAAGGAAAATAAATAAAGAAATCAAACCAAAACAAGTTAATGAAACTAAAAAGGCTGCGGCCTAATCGGCAATGGGTATAATATAAAATTAAAATAACAGACATGCTTCGGAAGGAAAATTATGCAGGATTAAACAGTGCAAAAAGCGGCAGTGGGTTTCGGCGAGAATGACGCAATGCATAAATCAAATGCAAAATAATTCGAAAGAATAATTTCAAACACCGTTATCTCTCTCTATATATATGTGTTACATTATTAAATCTTCCTTCTCG
Organism: Maratus michaelseni; assembly: GCA_963931845.1. Lineage (NCBI taxonomy): Eukaryota > Metazoa > Arthropoda > Arachnida > Araneae > Salticidae > Maratus > Maratus michaelseni. The sequence goes on from OZ007593.1 coordinate 290,466,621, forward strand.
ATGTTTCTCTGTTTTATAATAAATTACCACTATATATATAGTTTCACTAATTCCTTATTCCTTAATAATATCTATCGTTAATTCTATTTAATTCTATTAAATTCCCCTTAAATTCATTATTATTTTGCCCAATTTACTTAAACGTAAAGCTCTCAGTTACTCCTAAATGATATCATAAATTCTGATCATTTCTGTGAATTCGAATGTTTTTTCGAAAGCCATTTTATTTTTTTCCCCTTTACTCTTTCGGAGTTTCGCGCGTTCGTTTCTTTTCATTTTAAAATGCATCCGCTAAAAATGTGTTATAACTATTTACTTCATCATTCTCAATGGTCAGACGTAGATTGTACACGTATTCCATATTCTCACATTGGTTAGAGCGCGCGCTACGTCATGATTTGGTATATTTCCGCTTATTCACAAAAAGCGAGTGTAATCGTGCTTCACTCAGATTTTAGCCGAGTTTGCATGTGTTAACAGTCCCCTGGCTGCGTGTTTTTCTCATCCTGTATTCTAAATAATTTAAACCCAATAGTTTGTCGATAGAAATGATCATGTTCGATGTATTTTAATAACAGCTTGTGACAACTAATTCAGTGAGAGATGGCACTGCCCATCTAAATCATGTGAGGATTGTTTCCACGACGATTATTTAAATAAAAACGTCGAATTCTGAATCTCTTGTTGTTTACATCCTGGAGAAACACCCACGGTGTCAATTGATTGCCTGGATCCTCTACAACGACTGCCAATATATTTATGCTTCGAATAAACGACGACTGTGACCATGTTTATTCTACGAAAGAACAACTAGTTTCCCTTATATAATGCTGCTGCAATTCCATACAGCTTATCGCCAATCTTCTTCAACGATTTCATGAATTATAACATATATATATATATATATATATATGTGTGTGTGTGTGTGTGTGTATGTGTGAATACGTGTGTATATAATATTCTATTTAATAAAAAAATTAAGGAAAATATGTGCTCTTAAACCAATCAGCAATATGTAAAAACAAATAAATGTTACATTTTAGTTTACATTAAGAAAACGATGATACCTCTTTCATAGAATCTTTCATGAATTTAAATTAATTAGATTGGAGGAAAAATCGAAAGTTATTTCATATTTTTAAGATGGTTACTTTAACAAAATTCTTTCATTTGTCCTAGTATGAAAGAAAAAAAAATATACATATATATATATATATACTTGGCAGGTATTTCTGTTTCTAAAATGACATCCTTTGTGTTTTGCAATCAAAAACTTTTGTAAAGTAATTTTTAAAATTTTACTTTATATGACATATATGAATCAATTTATTATTAGAAAACGAAAAATGAAAGTACAATTTTAACACAATGCTTGAACTAAAAAGAAGACATAAAATAGTTAATTTTTTTTTCAGATGTTTCATTAAGAAGATTTCACAAACTGTTTTTTTTTTGTTTTTTTTTAGGTTATTTATCATGTGAACGTTTCGATTTCTTCATCATTAAAAAAGACAGTTGGCTTTATTTAATGCAAAATAATTGAAAAGACTAAATAGGAAATAATAAAATACGTAAGAGAAGTTTTATACAAATTGCTTAAATATCTTTAAAAGTGTCTTGTAGAATTTTATATATATGTTTTAAACAGATAATGGAAAAATTTAGCGTAAAAATATTTCTGCTGTTGTTTATACTTGGCGTGTGCTTTTTATTAATAACATAAATAATTAAATCTTTTAGTGGGAATGTTATAATTTCGTGATGAAAATAAATCAAATATTTTGTATCACATTTATGTATTTTGCAAAGCGAAATAATTAAAATGTATTCAGCAAAACGATATGTAACATAAATAATTGAAGTAAAAATGTTTACTTATAGAAAATATTATCATGACTGCTTTGCAATACGATTTTTGTATCCAGTTGTAGCACATTTCATTTATAAGAGAATCCTTTTTATTGCATTAAGAGCCTACATCAGTCATGCGAAAAAACGCGCAAGCCAATGTTAAGTCTATGGGAAGTTTGTAGCGCGATTTCACGCTCGCATTTTAATATTTTTAAATGATTTTTTTTGCATAGGATAGCTGACGTCGATCTCTAACCTTGTCAGTTTTTATTTTTTCGATTTTGGTTCCAGTTTTTTTTATATAAGGATACTTTCACTTTCAGAACCGGTTCAAACCGTTTCCAATATTGAAAATGTCCGCTTATAAGAAAACCGTAACCAAAATCGAAAAAGTAAAAACTAACAACGTTAGAGATCGACCTCAGCTATTCTATGCAAACCAAAATCATTTTAAAAAATTTAAATGCGAGCGAGAAATCGCGCAAGAACCTGCCTATAGACTTAACATTAGCTTGAGCGTTTCTTCGCGTGAGCGTAGGCTCTTAAAATAAAACTTCCCCCCAATTTTTTTTAAGATTTCAGTAGTTATCTAAATGCATATCACGATTAAACATTAATTAGACAAAGCATTGCGATAACGCACATATCTTTGTCTTATAGCATCGGTCGTATTAGATGGAATTCAAAAGATTTTTAAGTAGGCAATGACACACACAAGCTGAAGTAGTTGATCTATTAAAATAAGGCACCTTCTTGTGTGCAGTCCAAAGACACTTTTGCAAACTATATTGTATGTGTACAGTTATATCCATCCTCTCAGTGCTTTATAATTAGATTTTCCAATATAAGTAGCTTAATAAGTTGTTAAAATTTATAATCCATAAACCACTTGAATGATAATTCTTCTTTTTGGTCTGGAAAATAACGCAATGCTTGTAACTTTCTATCTTACAAGCAACTGAAAGCGAGTTTTTGAGTAATGTTATATTACTTACCCATCTTACGTAATATAGGGTAAGTGGTGAATCTCTTTAAAAATTGAAAAAAATGACAGATTTACACGTGTCAGACACTGGAGATTCCGAAAAACATATTTTTAGAAAAAAAAATTGCCGTCCGTCTGTCTATGTGTGTCTGTGTGTCTGTGTGTCTATGTGTCTGTAAACGTTCTATCTCATGAACAAATTGAGATAGAGACTTGAAATTTGGTATTTTCTTAGTATGTAATAATGGGAAGAAGCTCATTCAATTTCAGTAACCTCGATTATCCTTAACTATTTTTTTTGAACTCTCGAAATATTCTTTCTGATAAAAGGTTTATAAAAATTTTCGAAATTGTTTATTTTAAGGAGTGAATATGAAAGACAATAAAAAAAAAGCATAAATTTTGCATAAAAAATGAATTCGATCAAATAATGAGTTGCCGATATATTTGGAATCCTATTTTCAAACTCTACGATTTTTCATTACCCTGTATTTCATTCAAATATCAATTCAAATATATATTTTAATGGAACATGTGACGCTTAAACGATCCGCCGCAGTAAACTGTTAGTTAAGAGGATTATCATTTTTGGAGTTATAAGGAAGTTTCTTTTACGCAATTCCGTGATAGAGCATTTAAAGTTTATGACGTCTTCATGGACACGATTTTTTTTCGGTAATGCAATGAATTTTATAAATAGTTTACACATGTTTTATTTTCATATTTTATATCATGCATATCCATGATGGGTAAGTATTACGGTGGCTCCCAACGACTAGTTTTGTATATAACTCGTTAAATGTAAGACATTAAAGTTACTCGCTTCAGTATCTAAAATCTCCTTATTGTTGTTAAATGGATAATGAAATATCTCCGTTCGGCAGGAAGTGACTAAAGAGTATTTTTGTCGGAATGAAAGTTTTTCGAACTCCATTTCCTTCACAAAAATGGTAGTCTTCACGAGTGCTCTCACGCCATTATGTTTTAGAAAAACAAATCGATAATGGAGTATAATTTCATGTTGGAAATGAAAACATATTTAAATTTATATGTGTTGAAAGTTAAATATAAATTATTTTTTAAAGAATAAAGTTTTGGAATTAAAGTTAGTGAAGCATTGCAAATATATGTACATTGCTTAAACATCTGAGGTATAAAAGATTTAGTCTTTTTAATGGCAATATAATTAAGATATTTTCTTTAAAATGTATGTTTTCTGAACTTTGGAGCAAAATTAATTTAATTCAAAATAGCTTGAATATTTTGCATTCGTTTAATGGCCCAGCATTGCTATAGAATATCAAACGACTTTGAAAAGAGTTTTACTTTCATAAAATGTAACGAAAGAATGATTATTTTACGAAAATCAAATTAATCTCCAAGAGAATTCCCGAGATAAAGAGTTAAGGAAAAGTTTTAGAAAATATGCGAGACAAATTCGAAGAATAAACTAATTATAAAAGTAACACGTTATTAAGAGAGATAATTTATTCTAGTGACATCAAAGGAAGAATTCTTCACCATGCAAAATTCCGTTACTGAGATAAATAGAAGAGCGTTGAAATAAATACAACTAATTAAAAAGGGAAATTTGCATTATATTTAAATATTTGTTCCTTCTTGAAAATTACAAACAAGCACGATATAAAAGAATACACATTATTTGATAAAAAAAATCTTGAATTTCGATTTTTACTTTAAAAATGTGTATCAAAATTCGTATTACGAAAAAGAAAATATGTGAGGTGTTCTCTTAGAAAACAATTACGGGCACCCATCAGGCACGTCAACCGCCGTAAATATGTTCTGAAGAACGTATAACGTGCTTGACCAGGAGAGTCTTATAAGCGCTACGCCGGCCGGTGGGGTTCCGCAAAATGCTGAACACTCCAATTTTCGCAAGTGATTGATGGCAGAAGTTGCTGCGATTTTGCGAAACCCTCAATAGATACCACCGCTTCACACTTCGGGATGCGCCAGAGACACCCAACAACTTCCAGAACCTGACACCCGTAGAGGAGATGGACGGTAGGCCTTACTCAGGTTTATTTCACGCACACACTTAATTCACCAACGCCTTCGATCATGGAACTCCTACAAAGGAGACCACTAGTTTGTCAGCTATGGGGCAGACGGTGGTTCTTCTCACAAGGCCGGTAGATTGAGGAAACATTCTCCCTGGACGTGAGGACACGTCCTTTCTCAGGCTGAAAGCTTCAGTGTCTGTACTTCCTGGTCCCCAGCCTTTGAAATTCAACCCAACGACTATATTCCTAGGCTCCGAGGACCCCTTTAACCGTACACTGCGGCCGATACGGGAAACCGTAGACGCTACTCACGTCCAAGAGGGTCGTGGAAGGCTCCCTCGCAAGCACCAAATAAAGCCACCTCTCGGAGTGTAGTCGCGTGAAAGTTATTTGCTAGACTCCTGATAATCCAACCGTCGGGCACAGAAAGATACGACGGCGCGAAGACACGCTAGGCTGTTTTTCGACCTGACGGTCTGACTTTGGTTCGATCTTTGCAGTGTTTGTTGGAGTGCCTCCGGCCTGGTCCCTCGTAACCGGTTAATGCTCGGGGAGAAGTGAATATCCCCTCCCAGGGAGAGATATAAAGTACGAGCCATGACATTGGGTCAGACGACCCGAACATGGACAAGAACCACGCCAAGGTTGAGCGGGGAGACTCCCTTTCCGGGCCGATCTTGAGAGACAGCATAAAACTACTCCAGCTACAGAAGGGACCACAAGGAATTAGCAAGAACATGCGTGTACTTCCGCATGCTGCAGTTTACGATCTGCCGCCTTCCAGTACTGAGGGATGCGTCGAGTCGCCTCATGCACTGACCAGACGTCACAACAGAGCCAATGCGGTCCGTGCTCTTCAGAGCCCGATCTCGCTTCACTCATCGCCCCAGATAAGCTGTGGAAGTTGTCCTATCACATTAGCTAGCCGTTGCCCAGCGTCACCAACCTTACCCACTTGCATTGACCTACGAGGTGCTTTCCGCCGCCTAGCGGCACTATGCTACAACATCACTGATGCTACATCATCATGATGCTACAGCATCATTGGCCTAGACCCATTGCCGTTGAGTACCGACGTAAAAGAGGGAAAGGCCCTGAACTCGCCATACGTCTGTCCAGCAAATCCGGCTGATAAGTAACCTCTTTCTCCATCGGTCACAAATTGGGGACTGTGATTTCTCTATTCACCTGCCCCCGTCGTGTCGACGTTACTGCGCGCAATTCTGGGCTCACTGCCATCTTTCCCACTTAAGGGGCTGATTCGAAACGACCCGTAGGAGCGACTGGTGCGGTGTTCTCATAAACAAAACACTGCCAAATCCTTAGTGCTGGAGCATTCATGTGATTACAAGTATATTTCCTATGCAGATGTTTGCAAATATACTCCCAAGAATATGATAATGATCCACATTCGAGCGCTCAAAGATATGGTTACAATGGTACATTTTTAAAATATTAGATAGCAATATACACATTTTTGAATTGCAGCATGATCGGTGAATCAAAAATCCATAGATGAGTGTCAAATAATATTTTTAGCGTCTAGTATGACAAAAATAAAGAACCCTGGTAAAAAAGATTAGTAAGAAGAAAAATGTAAAGAGAGACTGGCAACGATAAATAAAAATACTTCATTCATATTTCAAAAATTTCATGTTCCCCTTTTCACAAATGGTGATATATTGAAAGTCATAAAAAGTTTATGATATGAGGGATGTTCAAAACCACATGTTTATCGCCATTTTCCATGTCACATGTACTTTACGATGTGCAAACCTGATATTTTAAAGAGTCAGAAATCCATTTTATGAAGTTTAAGTGAAAATAATGACAATAGTGACGCGAAGAAGCTCATAGCAACATAGCAGTTAGCTAGGATAGAGCCGTTGCAGATTGATTCAAGAATACTAAAATAATTAAGTGAGTTTAAAGTTATTATTAACTGAGAGAAATTAAATGAGTTTATTTCCCATCCATCATCCGTGAATCAATGGAAATATATTTGTGAAACGATAACATTTGCAACGAATCAGTTTGTTTTGAATTACCTAAAATTTGGCACGCGATGCTTTTCAAATTAAAAAAGCGATAAAAATAAAAAATAAAATAATATTTTTCACGATTTCCAGTTTGACCAATTTAAGCACCTGCTTACAAATGACATGTGATCTCGTGATTAATTTTTATCATTTTCAAAAACTTTGCGAGAATATTTTATTTATCACTTTTATCTGAAATTGATAAATAAAATATTCGTGATTTATTTTTATCATTTTCCAAAACTTTTCGAGAATATTTTATTTATTATTTTTATCTGAACATGTCGCCGTTTGAGCGAAGGACACATATGTCTTCTATATTAAAATGCTTTTTTAAACCCTTTTGTGTTATATTTTTTATCACTATAAGCAATAATTACATTTTAATTTACAGAAAATATTTGTTTTAATTTTTTTATAAATATTATAAGTAAAAAAAAAAATTGTATGTATTATTAAATTTTCTTTGAGAAAATCCAGTTTTTGTGTCACTGACAGCCTATTCTTAAAAGATGTTTCATAAAGGAATTCCCTATCTTCATAATAAAAAAAAATCATTAATTATATTGAACATAAAGATAAAATAAGTGTGAAGAGTGACATATTTATGAAGTAGCTCATAATGTTTTGTAGAATAACACAACAAAGTTGAAAACAATAGTTCAATTTTTCGTCAATAGATGGAACTGAGCTGTCTTAAACATTACGAATTTCTAAAACGTGCTTTTGAACTGCATCAAAGGTTTTTTTTAGATTTTAGTTTCTATTTTATTTATCTATTACAACACAAATAAAATATTTTTACATTAAAAGATAAATTTTGCATTATCACAGTTTGAAGCAATGCAATATCACCAATTGTCAAAAATTTACAATTTTGTTTTAGTTACTGTAAAAATATTTATGAATTGTCCTTGAATAAGCCATTTATTAAAACATTAATATTACATTTTTTCAATTTATAAATTTTAAAGTGACGTATTTTTTAAACAAAACTCTCTGCAGATGTTATAAAAAACGAAACAAAATTGTTAAGATATTACAACTGATAAAAGCGCTATATTAATTTGTGATATTTTAGAATGTAACTAGGATATACAGCAAGTATATAAACTTCCTTTGAGAAAAAATAAAACAATTTTCGAAGCAAAAGAAGACCTTATTTCATAAATGACAATATTTTACAACAGATATATTTTCTCTAAATAAAATATCGAATGCATTTTATCAAGGAAAATCATTTCTTTCATTTTGGTTTGAACTTCTAGAAGTTTTTTGCTTCTTTATTAAATTTCACTTTAAAGGATATATCTCGCAAATTCAAAGTCAAAGGAACTTTAAATAAATTCACGCACCAGTAACCAAAAGTAAAGTTTAAAATCGAATAAGACCTATTCATTTTCCTGTTTCTGAAAAAGAATTTCTTTTCACGGAAAGATTATGCCTTAAAGCTTATACAGATTCCTGTATTTAGAAAATAAAACATTTATTCCTTTTTTATGCCGGAGTTACTTAACTCTGATTAAATAGTTTTCTACAGTTAAAATAATAACTGCACTCAAAACAGAAATATTATTTTTATTAACTCGAGAGTAAGTGTGCCTTTTTAGAAGGTCAGGGTTCATCCATTAATTAGGTCACGCTACAAGATGAACTATAAAGTGAGAAATACTGTGACAGGCGGAGGAGGTGGGTTAACACATTTTGAAGTCACATATAAAACATAAAAACACGTAGATAGGTATTATATGCAGGTAGCATTCAAATTATTCATGAAAAAAGACATTATATACTATCCATTATTATTCATGTATTATTAGCTTTATGTCTGCTCTTTTTTAATTGTAACCGTTTGAAGTTGAATCAAACAACTTCTTAAGAATTTTATAGTAATTATTTTAATAGTTAATAGAAAATATATTATACAGGTTGTTCGAAATATCTCTTCTTCAATACATAATTTATTCATGTTCGCTATATATAAGTTAGACATGTGAAGCTGGTGTCAAAATTTTAGAAAACTAACCGATTTTTTTTTTTTTTTGTTGAAAGTTTCCGTAATGTGCCTGTTAATGTCCAGGAAACCAGAAATGTTCACAAATCAGAAAAAAACTCAGTGTATCTTCTGATATTACCAGACCCTTTAGCCATCTGTAATTCACGTGAGACCATAAGCACTGATTTCTAGGGATGTCGCACAGAAGACTTTTTCCATCTTTTCAGCTGAGGTTGATGGTCGGCCAGTTATTGGTACGTGGTTCGGTTTCCTAGTCACTGACACTGCTAAACTACAGCCACGTTACAAAACCTTACAACTGGGTTAGACTTTTAACATATTGGCACTAGTTTCATATGCCTATCTTATATATAGAGGTTATGAATAATTTTGTAATCAGGAAGGGAAGGTTTTTTCGAACACCCTAATTATTGATCGTATATTACGTTAAATTCCTACGTGTCATAATGACTCTTTAAAACAAATAAAATTAGCTCTAAATTAATAGCTGCAAAAATGTGACGTAACAACAGGGGAGATTATCACTCGATTGTGAATACTGTACCATAGTTTAATGGAGGTGCCCATAAACTATGGATGTTGTGTGCCTTCATATTGGTTATGTTGCACCTTTTGCTGCAAAGGTCAGTTGGTAGAAAATGATAAATTAAATAAACAACGTTAAAATGTGAAAATAAAGTATCTCCAGAGTACTGGTTAATTAGTGAGGGTCGATGACTAATAATTAGCTGAAAGCGCTGGAGAAATTTTGACACGTGTTGACATCTTTGTTTTTTAAATCTTGATAATTTTAATGTTATCAAACTTATATATTATATTTTACCCTATTTTAGTAATAAATGGATTATGGATTAATGAGTTCTCGTTGTTTATTTTGATCACATATTTTTTGTCGAATTTAAATTTTGCTTATATTTCCAAAAAGCTTGAATGCCAGTAATTTTCATATGACGGAGGATAAACATTTATAGGCCAGCTACGTTTGATTTCAATTTTTTTTATTATAGGAAAGATGGACGAGTGAAAGAGAACTGATATGGGCGGAAGAAAATACAAAAGAGGTTAGACGTTATCACGACTAATGCCGGTTTAATTATTATAATGATGGGTTCTATTTTATTGTTTTAAACTACGCCGTTATAAAAGTAAGTTTCATTGAGTTTCATTGAAAACAGTTTCCATTGTTCAGTACATTTTTAAAAAGAAGTAATGAAGTCCCTTCAGTAGTTTTCGAGATGAAGATGCATTATTGCCAGGTGTTCTCCATGTGATATTTTTTTGTTTCAAAACGCATAACTATTGTAATTTTCTGATTGTTGAGCTAGAAATATTAAAAATAATGTATTGCAATCGCTTTAGTATAGCTCTCTAGAAAACAGTATATCAATGTAAGCTGTTTGACATGTGATTTCGCAATTCCTGCGGCTTCTTTAAGAAACTATTAAAAAAAAACATTTGTTTGACATCTCATGCAAAAATACATTTAAAGCATTGTCAGCTCATAGTAGCTCATAGTCTAGCTAAGGTAGCAGTTCTTCTGTCATATTTGATATCTACCATATGTTCTTTTATTCTCGTTTCAAATTTTCTGTTTGTCATTCCTATATAGTATTGTAATGTTCTATCTGCCTTGGTCAATGGGATTTCATAAACACTGGAAAGTTGTTCATATTCTATTGGAACTACTTTTGTACATACTATGTTTTTTAATCTTGTGGAATGTTTTGAGATAAGGCAGATATTAATTTTTCTAAGTTTATAGTATAATCTTTCAAAGAATCCAGGAAAGTATTGTAAAGTTGATAGCTTTTAGTTTTGTATATTAAAAATTACTTCTTTTTTCTTATCCATGCTCTTAATTAATTTATTAATATGTCTTTGCATCCGTGATTTCTTGCGATGTCACGTATTTTATTTATTTTATTAGTTAATTGATTAGGGGTACAGAGAGTAAAGCCTCTTCTAATAAAATGTCTAAAGGCGGAAGCTTTATAGGTAAAATGTGCTTGAGCATTATTTAGAATAGTGAGTTGATTAGTTATTGGATTTCTATATGCAGTACGTTTTATGCAATGGTAGGTTTTGATTAATAGCACATCCAAATTAGGGAGTGTATTATTTTCTTCAACTTCCGAAGTGAATTTAATTATAGAATCAATGCTAATGATCTGAGCAAGAAAGCTATTAAGAGAGGTATCCGTGTGTTGCCAAATACTGAAAATATCGTCTACGTATATGAGACTGCCATCTACGTATCTGAGATTTCTGAGGGGTGTAATCTAATTTATTATGTATACCAATTTCTAAAGGTCATAATATAAACTCAGATAAAAGTCCAGATACAGGGAATCCCATCGGAGTCTCATTATTTTGCTTATATATTTTATTGTCAAACGTAAAATAGTTATTATTAACTATAATATTAAAAGCACACTTTAGTGTTGTTTTCATATTGTCATTAATATTTATTAGGTTGTCAATACAGTTATTTATTCGTATAGTAACTTGTTGGGTGTAAACGGATGGGTATAGAGAGAAGACATCTAGATTAGCTATTACATATTTCTTCGGAAAATGGATGTTATCCAAACATTGAATAAATGCATTCATTCAACTACACTGCTTGTCATCCAAAATGAAACACCAAGAAGGACAAGATATATCAAAGCCAAATTTATTTAAGAGATTACACATAGTATGAGTGTTAATTGATTCGAAATACAGCTTTCTTTGAAGTAAGGAACACGAGAAAATCAGTTACAAGTGTTCTCTCCACGTCTGCCAAATTAACCGCTGCTACGTTCCGCGGGATTGAGTGAAAGAGGCTTTAGATGTGTTGTTGGAGAATGGCAGCATATGCTGCCTCCACACATAGACAAAGTTCATCTGGTGTATCCGCAGATGCGGCATGCCGGCTAGGCGTTCTCCAATCATTGACCAGACATATTTGATGGTCGATAGATCTGGAGAACGGGCAGGCTAGGTAACAATGCAGTATGTTGAGCTAAGAAGAAAGCTTGAACATTGCATGCAATATGTGGTGGCGCATTGTTCTGTTGAAACGTTGCCACAGGTAAGCCCTGAAGGTAAGGGATGAGAACAGGCTGCAGAACGTCACAGATGTAGCACTGGCTGGTGAGTGTCTCGTTAATACGTACTAGTGGTGTGCTGGAGTGTAATCCAATACCAACGCACACCATAACACCGGGTGCAGGACCAGTATGACGATGCATAACACGACAGTTGAGCAGCCTCTCTCCACGGTGTTTCCAAACTCTAATCCGACCATGGTGGTACTGCAGGCAGAAACGTGATTCGTCCAAAAACAAAAAAAAAAGCCATTCAGATATTTATATCTGAATCCACCATTGCAATGCAAACGTCCGTGGTTATCAGTCTAATGTAAGCGAAGTAATAGATGCCTTACATACATTCCACTGTACTGAAAATGATGTTGATTTGTCCGTACAGACACAGATTATTGTATTACAGACTGTATTCGCTGTGATATGGTTGCGGATGGTGCAGTACGCTCCATCAGTGCCATGCGCTCAATATGCCTATTTCCCGTGGAGTGGTGTGACTAGTCGATTGCAATTTCTCCTGTCGGTCAGCCGATCCCTGCTACATCCACCGATTCCATATTCACATGCTTTGCTACGTCCAACACGATGACCGATTTCTGGAAAAAATAATCCGAAATTTCTATATGCAACGATTTTGCCGCGGTCGAACTCAGAAACGTGCTCTAATGGTTATCGTGTTTTTCTACTAGGCATAGTGAAGCTGCACACACAAAAAATCGCGCGAAAGAACAATTTACGATCTTCATAACGGCAATTTTTCATCCCTTTATATACAGATTGTATGGGATGCTGCAGTCACCTGCTAGTGCGCTGAAATCGTAATCATTTGCATATCCTATCAAGGTGGTGAAAATTTCATGCTGTTTGGATGATTCCTTCTTGGTGTTGCATTTCAGATGGCCAACAGTGTAATTGCATGATATGAAGGAGGTGAGATATTTGTCAATAAAATCACAAATGCTTTTGAATATAATAAGTAGGACCTGAGCATTTCGTTACTATTGGTCTTATTGGCATAGTTTCTTTATGATCATTTATGTCTACCTACAATTGTTGGGATTACAGCTAATTTATTAACTATAACTATAACTTTCATATCATCAGGACAATTACTTTATTTACTAATTCAGCAACTCTTTTGTGAATTGTGTTAAGAGGGTTATTTTTGACTTCTATACAGTTCATATTATAAATACATTTCATCATTTTACTTTTATAGTCATTTGTATTTAATATAGCTAATTTGTATGATTTATCTGTCTGAATTAAGATAATTTCTGGATCAAGGTTTAGGAGCTTCAGTGTGTTTAATTTATAATTAGATAGCACTGTAGGTTGTTTTGTTAATTTGTTAAGTTCATGGTACATAATATTGCGAATTTCATTTTTATATTCACCATATGAAGTTTGTACAACAGTTTCAAGTTCAGTATAATAGATTTTAGAGTAGGTTTCGTCGGTAAAATATTTTTAGATCCATGTTCTAGTACATTTATTTCCTTTTCATTTAATGTTCTGTTACATTTATTTCCTTTTCATTTAATGTTCTGTTACATATGTTCAGAAAATCCACTTGTTTGCAAATACGTTTAACATATTTACTTTGAGTACTACAAAGTTTTTGAATTTTATGACATTGTATTATTTCTTTAGAGATGTTTTTTCCATATCTATACACTTCGAGACTTTGTATTAAGATATCAAAAATGTATGGCGGCGTTGATGATAAAAATTCAAAATATAATTAAAAAGTTTTTTTATTTTTATTATTTTTTTTTTTTGGACAGTTAATAAAGGTGTATTTCTTCCTAATACATAATGCCAAGCATTTTGGTTCCAATTGTCTAAAAATGAGGGAATGATGTTCATATTACGGCATGTTATAAGAAAATTCAAATTCAGAAGTTCGCGATCAATATGCAGTCTTTCATTTTAAACTCTCATCTTATATTTAATCTCTTATCTAATCTTATCTCATATTTAATCTCTCTCTCTTTCTTATCAAATGCATTAGACATTTCGACCCAGCATCTTTGAAATGTTAAAATAAATATTTTCCACACGTTATTTATATTTAATAAATATTTTCTGTTAAATATAAATAATGTGCGGAAAATAAATTGAAAATGAATTAAAATGACATAAATTTCCATTTCATTTTCATAACGAGATTATGAAACACAGCTTGCTAAACTTAGGATAAGGATATTCAAGTTACATATTTAACAGTATATTAAATTTATCTGCAGTTTCTGAAAGTTATTAATGACACACAGTACATTAAACGTAATAAAATGCATTATAAATCCCATGCTTCATTGTATTTGCTGCACATATATACATTCTCTGGAAAAGTCCAATGTTGAATAATAACACCGTACAACCATCATATAACAACAAATTCAAAGAATTTAAAATTATGTTAGTATAATTCTCAATTTTAAAAACACAGATCCATTACAAATCACATCACAGTGAGACTCACATTCATATGGGAAGATAAATTTACAGTTCTGGAAAAAGTGATTAGCCCCAACTAACTTCCCTGGAAAGTATCATATGAAAATGTGACTAGTACCAATCAATTAGTACTACTGTCAAATAATTTTAAACGAGACGCATTCGGATTGTATCGTTTCATTATAGCGCCGCCGTAGCGCTGCGATGGGCGTTCCGCGAATGCGGGCTTGTCTTCCTTGTTCACTGGCTCTCAACTGACGCCATTTTCGCGGCTTTACGTTGTGTTTTCAGTTTGCTTTGCACATTTAAAATGTTTAAGACTATTACTGATCCAACAGAACGTGGGATCTGTGATTTTACGCCATTTTTGAACGCAAGGAATGTAACACAAGGCGAAATTTATCGTCAAGTTAAATATGTTTAAGGTGAAAACGCAATGACTGATGGAATAGTGAGAAAGTGGGTTAGAAAGTTTAATGAATGTCGAACAAATGTCCACAATGAAGCTTGGAGTGATCGGCCGTCTGTTGTCAACGATGATCTCACAAGGAAAGTTGATGAAAAATCAATGAGAACAGACGTTTTACAACGCTTTCAGACGAAGATACGCAAATTTAACGAACTGTTTGGAGGATTGGCTGTCGTCACTGGCGGGAAGTTTCTATGAAGAAGGTATAGAGAAGCTGATCACCCGCTACGACAAGTGTTTGAATATTGGCAGTAACTATGTAGAAAAATGGTTTAAAGTATGCCCTTTCATGTAAAAATAAAATTGGCTTAAAAAAATGTTTTATTTTTTTTTTTTTTTTTTTTTTTTACAACGGTACTCACTTTTCGAATACGCCTAGTACATAAACTTTGCTTAGCATATCGTCTACGAAGAGAAAAGGGGACAACTTTAAAAGTTGTATGAATTCCACCTAATTTTAAAATCATATTTGTTTTCAGCCGTGAATTTAGAATTCAGATATCAAACGAAAAATCAGTTGGTTAAGTGGTTTTCGATTTACACAGGTCTAAATTCTGAGATTCCTAATATTCAATTAATTTTTAATCGTTCCAAAACAGACTGGAACGCGTTTATTTTTCAAGCGTAATTGAAAAACCAGATAGCGGAATGACTTTTGCTTTTGAATTCGCATTTTTGAAGCTTCTAAAATTATATTTCTGTTAAAAACTTCATAGGTTAAAATTTATATATTTTTCAAAACTGTTTTTTTAATATAAACGTATGGGACGACATTTGTTTTCCAAAGAATATATGATTTGTTGTCTATGAATTTTTTAACAGAAATATGTGAACTAAAGATGACAGATCATTACGCCAAATGTTTTTTATGTTATATAATTTTAAAAAGTACACGCATCGCAATCTTCTTTTTTGGAACAATCAAAATGAATTTTATATTAAGTGTCCCTTACATTAAACCTACATATGTCCCAAATTACTAGACCGATTAACTTATTGTTCAGTTCAGAAATGTAACATTTCACAAAGTATCCAAATATGGTGTCAAAATGAAGTGTTAGTATAGAAACTTTTAAAGTTTGCTACAATCGGTGTTTGTTGACAACTTCCTTAGAAAAATTTAAATATAGCATTAAACAGTAGATTTATTCCTAATCTTAGTAACTGTCAAATCTTTACACAATGATTTGTAGCAGAGTTATTAATGGATAATTCCATTTTTTACCAGCATCTTACATAAATCGTTTGATAAATTATGCCGACTTAGTTAGGGTTCTGGCTACAAAACAAGAACCAATGTACTAATGCTGCGTTTGTTAATTTCTTATATACATTGCAATGCTTATGCGTACCTTCCATGAGAATTGAAAGATCGAATGACGAGGTGCATAGAGTATTTAAGCAAGTTGTGAATTTGAGCAATCAAATTCCAATGCACTGGAATTAGTTGAGCTGGAATAATCGTACACTGAGGTAAGGGAGGAAAAGGAAAACACCCCAGAGCCATATTTGTTTAATTTATATAAATTAAATACAGTGAAATATTAAATTAAACAATATACAGAGAGAAAATTTAAAGATAAAATACAATATGTACATGATTTACAAGAACGGCATCGGCAGCCACTTCCTGCAGCCAGTGAGGTTTCAGAGAGTCAGAAAATCCTAGAAACGCGAAATGGGGAATTAGCGGATGTCTCAAAAATCTATACAGAGAGAAATCGCCAGCAGTCGACATGCAATTCCAGAAGCCAATGCGGTTCCAGGAGTTAAATGAATCAAATTCTGCAGATCAGAAAAAAGCAAGTAAAATCAAGAGAACTGTAATTAAACAATAAGAAAATAATGAAAATACAGTGTAATAAATCCCGGTACCAAATACAAAGGCAGGAACGACATTATAAAGAAGAGCAATTAATAAATATTATGTGTCAAAAATTAAAAATAAAAAACAAATTTTATAATTTAGATGAACCGCAGAGGTGCTTCTAATGTAGTTTTAACCACAGACATTTAGACATCCAGGGCAAAGCGAAATTATCTTCTCTGCTCAGGATGATAATCGGTCTTGTTTTTGCAAAAGCGTTGTTTAATTTATATTGTTTAATATACCCCAACGCATCGTTGGGTATTAGAACACGATCTGTATGAAAGATTTGTGGAGGTTTCTTTTTTAATTACTTGCGAAATAGTCCGATTTTTGATATCTTTATGAATGGCATCGTTCCAGACAAACGAGGTTGCTTTCACGACCAGCCTTAAAATTTTATATTTAGCAATTTGAATTCCTTGCATCTATGTTTCACAAAAAAATCCCCAAACCACTGGCCCGTAAGTCATGGTAGATCTGATGAAGGATTTATAAATTAGTAACTTTATAAGACGTCATTTAAGTATAAATTGAAGATCCAGGTGCTAAAAAATCGACATTGAGGAACACCTGCCCCGATATTACGAGAGGGGAAGATAGACGTATTCAGTTTGATAGAAAATGTCCTACCATTTTAAGGTACTTCCAGAAGATTAGAATTAGTTGTGGTGAAGCATTGAGCATGATTATCTTATAGATAAGAGCATTATGCAAGATTCTGTCGAAGACTTTGGCAATGTCTATGAATACGGCTGCAGTTAATTCATTTTTTAGGAAACCCTCATGAACAAGAAAATATCTGATCCTGGTTGTTGGAATCACTGTTCACTGTCCTAGAAATGAAAATCTGGTGTTTCGTTAACATAAGGTGAAAACTGAACCAGTCTAAAGGTCAAGGAGCTGTGGTGGATTGGACCACCTTGGTTAAAAATGTGAGTAAATAAATGGCCACAATCCAACGTTCATACCGACCAGGAAGCCAACTTTGAAAACAAAGAATATGACATGATGACTATGCTCGTGACAACAAAACTTGAAGCTCTTTTTGACATCCAAAGATTCAACAAATTTAAACAAATATTAAGAACTGCTGCATGCACGCAAAAATTCGTAACCAATGCAATATCCCCAGATTAAGAAAAGTGGTCCCTTGTCTATAGAAGAACTGGATTAAATTACTGGATTAAAGAATACTGGATTAAATTACGTACCTGAAGCATTTTCCAGAAGAATATTCAGTGCTGACGCAATAAAAACTAGTATTAGCAAATTCAATTACTGGACCATTTGATCCAATTTTAAATAAGAAAAATAATTCTGATTGGTGGACTATTACAGCAAGTTAATATTTCATACCACGATGCTTTTATTACTTAGTATATCTCATTTATCAAACTTTATCATCAAAGATTGTCATGAAAAACGAGACATGGAGGTGTCTCGGAAACTTTAACACAATTCAGAGAAATAAATAGAATTTAAATATCCAGACAAAGTATCAAGAGTTTGATAATTAGATGTAATTTATGTGAAAAATTTTATGTTAAGCCTGCCACCCAGATTCTTGCACCTCTACCTGCCGACAGAATAAATGAAGCGTATCCATTCCAAGTTACAAGCCTAGATTATTTAAGTCCATTGTGCATTAAAGATCACAATGAGACTAAGAAATCTTTCATATTACTTTTCAGATGTGCTGTAACAAGGGCAGTATATTTAGAATTAACTCTTGACTTAACCAAAAAAACATTCATTTAATCCTTCCGAAAATTTGTAGGAAGAAGTGAAAATTGAAGCCCTATATTGAGTGATAACGCAAAAATCTTCCATAAGGGAAAACAAGAATTAGATTTACTATGGGAGATTGTTAAAAATGAAGAAGTGCAAGATTTGTTTAGTGAATTGTCCATCAATTAGAGCTCTATTCATGAAATGCAGCTTGGTGGGGAAGTTTCTGAGAATGTCTTGTAATATCAGTTAAAATGTCTCTGAGAAAATTTCTTGGAAAAACTTCAGTTACCTTTCAAGAACTGGAAGTAATTGTGATTGAAGTAGAAGCGATACTCCATTCTACCTCGTACTTGTTATTTCAGCGATCTGCGTGAACCAGAACCCCTCATACCTGGTCAATTTTCAATTGGCAGAGAATTACTGATTCTACCTCAATCAAAGATAGCAGTTCCCCAGTCCAATGATTACCAAATAATAAAATTGAAGAAATATCAAGAAAATATTTTGACTCAAGTTTGGAAACGGTGGAAATCTATTTATCAGCTAGAATTAAAATCAGCTCACCAGCAACAACAGGTTGAATGTGCAAGCGAACTTAAAAAAAATATCGTCATTCTCATAAAGCACAGAGAGAGAGTGATGAGAAAGATGACAGCCCCGGAAACACAGCTTTCGCTTTAGAGTTGTAGTGCAATACTCGGGGAAATTTTCAATCTACTCGTAGCCAGGCCAAAGCCAAAAGACCGGACCCAGAGAACAATGAGCGGGGAAGATCCCAGCCGACACCGCTGAACTTCCGCAAGAGTGCGAGAGGTAAGCGACGGGTCTCCGAACTTTTCACGAAGAGTTTTGAATTCTTTAGACATATACATTCATACCTCTGAAGTTTAGCATGATTTAAGGACAACACCCCACGCCTCATATGGAAAATAGTGTTACAATCCAAACTCATCCTGGACGTAATGGTCGGACTAGAGCACAGTGAGGTTGCCTAATGGAGCCGTTATCAGAAGACCGGTAGATTATCTTTGCCTCCTTGAACTCACAACCCTTTCGCCTCCAGACGTATTTCGCCCAGCGGAAATTGTTGAGAAATGAGAAAAGAACTACCAGGTAGTGCTAAGTGCGTAGAATATTTTCTGACTGAATATTGTTTTGTTTACATTTTGTATATATTTTGTTTTCCGTCTGTGATCGTCATTAAAATAAGTGTATCATATCTCCAATAAATAATCTTTATTAACTAAATATGCTTCTAAATGATTTTGAAGCTACATAGAGACAAGAAACAGAAAATTAGGTGAAATCATGAAATCAAATCTTTTTTTAACTTTTATTGCTTTTTATGATAACGAAAGAACAAATCTGTTTTAAAGACTAGTAGATGGAACCCGGCAAAACTTAACAGAAAAAAAATACTATAACAATATTAGCAAATTCAACTTCTTTATTATTATTATAATGAATCCATGATGTTATCTTTTAAAAAGGGGTAGCGTGTGGCCTTTTCATATGGATCAATTTCAATATGTTACTTCGAAATGACTTTTATTAAAAATCATTCTCGAATTTCTTAATATTACAACTCATTATAAACATTTTTTTTAGCGTGTTCGTTTCAACTTACAATCAATTAATAAATCAATGAAAGGTCCAATCTTGTGCAGTAATTTGAAATCTTAACATGAGTTCTTTTGCACTCTTCATAAAAAGTTCAAGCGATGACCTTGCCGTTGCCTTAAGAGAAATCCTCTCTCTTCAAAATGTGTCAGCAAACTTTTCCTTCCCTCCTCAGATGGGAATCCGTCCTGAGATGAGTGTTTTCCACCAACACTCGTTCTCCTGCCAAAACTCTAACTAACTTCCCCTCGATTCTCTTTTCCGGTCCGCTTGCTCGAACAAAGATTCCCCGATCACCAATCAAAAAAGTTTTAGTTTACGCCATTAGTTTCAGTTTTTAAGTCATTGGATAAACCATTCTTTTGGGAGGTCTTCCTGAACTTTAGAATGTTCACACGTGCAATTTTCTCACGATTCGAGACCCCACATGTAGTCGGACAGATCAGAGAAATGTTTGCTGTCTAGCAATTTCAGTTTCACAAGATTGATCGAAGCTCATATTTTCCTATTGTAGTAAACGACATTTTTGTAACACCACAGCGAAGCGTGAGAAAAGTTTTCCAACTCTTGGGAACTTCTATCTTTGATTACTCTGCCTAATTAGCAGACTGTGAGAGATTTAATGAAATCGTTACAACACTCCCACCATCAAAACATTTTCCGGGTTAAAACGCGGAAAATCTGCAAAAAAAAGGGTTAGCTCAACATATTTGAGTGGCTCAAATAACATTTCAATTTAACCTCACTATATACATCAGTGACTTAATTTCTTATATACTGTTTACCATTGCTTGAACATCTAGCTTTAGAGACTTTTTTTTTTGAAAGATACTTTTTTACTACACATGCCAAAATAACAATAAAACTAACAATAATCAAATATGTACAAAAGATTGGATTTTACTCAAAAACTTACTACTGAATTTCTTTACTTGTGTTTGCCGAACAATACGTTTTACACAACCGTTCAATTTCTTTAACAAGAGTGTCACAAAGGCGTGAATTTCCACTGTCCCTACTCTCTTTCAACAGAATTTCGAAGGATTTTAGAAAACTCTTTGTGAATCCGCTCACTTTCTCCAGATTAACTTTCGAATGATAACCCTTCCTGTCAACACTCACTTCCATATTTTCGCGTTTATTTTTCGAATTTCCCTGCCTTTCGAAAACCAACTCATCAACTTTCCTTGACCTTTTCAAAAGGGTTTATTTTTCCGCAATACACTGAGAACGGTGGTTCTTCATTTCGGGGGGGGAATGACGAAAGAATTTCTTCCTGCCCTTGGGGATCTGTTAAAGAGTTTATCTCAATCCCCGGGTTCTCAAAACTGGAATTAGTTTGCGATTTTTGCTTTCTCTTTATCTTTTCATTTATTAAAGCCTGCGTCTTATTACCTAAGATATAGTGTTTAATTTTAGAGTGTCTAGGCAGGATTGCCGCTTTCGTATTTACATATACGAGACCTTTTATTTCCATTTTTATACGTGCCACTCTAAATCGTTTTGGATATTTATCAAATGTCTTTTTAAGCCAAACATATTCATTGCCTAATTTGCTTTTATTTACCAAATTCCATGGGCAAACACAATACGAGCTACCTGAATCTCTAAGCACACACGCCTTCTTCCCATTTATTTTGTTTTCACTCAAAAAAGGTCGGAACAAGCTTTTGTCTTCGCTTATATCGCCTAAGTGATTTATGCTCTCGAATGCTTTTACTTCCGTACTATCTCTTTGTCTTTTCGGACAACGGGCCATTAGGTGAAATTCGCTTCCACACGTATGACAGCGCCTCTTTCGTTCAAAGACACGTTCCCTGTCTTTAATTTCTTTGTCTCGCCAATTTATTTTTTTTGTCGGAATTTTTTTCTTCTCCAGAATTTTCCTCGAGTTTCGTTTCTTCTGATTTCCTATCATAAAAAGATCTCGCATTCTCTTTTTTATCTGAAATCCCTTTTACTGCTTCATATTCGTCCAGACATTTGGCTAAAATTAAAGGGTCTTTGTAATTTGCCCACGAATCAATGAAATGCTCTTTCATTTCACTAGAAGCACGGAGCTTTATCTGGTCAGTTATCAATACATTTTTCAGACTACTGAAATCCGTAACACCTAAACCATTCAACCAACCCTCTAAATAACTGTTGATCTCAAAGATAATATCCTTCCACGGAGCATCTGGATTGCGTGGATGTTTCATTAATTTTTGACGATACGATTCGGGACTCATACGGAATCGTTCAAGCAAAAACTTTTTGACGTATTCAAAGTTATCCGTCTGATCTTGCGGTTCCCTTAAAATTAACTCTGCAATTTCGACCGGCACTAAAGCTAATAAATGCGTCACTAAGTCACCTGTCTCTATTTCCGCTTTGGTCGCTTGTCGTTCGAACAAATTTAAAAACAAAGTTATATCCGAGCGTTCCGGATCAAATCGATGCATGATTGTTCGGAGCGGCAATTTAGGTGGGCGTTCCGACCCGGCACTGTTAGTTGAACTACGTCTATTTGCATCTTGCGTCAATCTAAGTTGTTCCAACGTAAATTCGCGTTCTTTTTGTTTTTCCTCTCTTTCTCTTTCTTCTTTCTCCCTTTGTTTTTCCTCTTTATCCGCGGCTATCTTGTCTTCGCGATCTTTTATGATATACGCAGCTTGCGTAAATGCAAAATCTTTATCGTAATCATCGGCAGCTTCGATTTTTTGGATAATTACCGGTATCCTGTCATTTTTCCCTATTTCCACTCCCAATTCTTCCGCTAAATTCTGCAAATCAATTTTCCTGCACTGTTTCAGATCAGTTACTTCTTGCATTTTAAAATTTTATGTAAATACAATATAAAGATGAAAATGATAGTTTCGCTCGCTAATTTATGCAATAGCGATTCTAACACTTTATGGAAAATTTTCTGCTACTACCCACATAATACTAACAATTTTAAATACAATTCAATTTGAGGAATAATAAAAATAGTATACATATAAAAATAGATTTTCAATATTGTAAAATTTTCAATACACTGACACGTTTTGCTGTCGATCATACACATTTAAAACAAATTTAGACATTTGAAATTCTGTGCACATAATTCAACCAATACTTGATATTTCTGACCCCACAGGTAACAATTTTCCCAGTAACAAAATGACCACTTTTTGCAACTGCTAAAAAATTTTCCTAACATCACATATGCAAAATATTTGATTTTCAACAACATCTATTGTTTCACTAATAATATAAAAAAGTACACCTTTGAAATCTTTCAATCATGAATAACTAGACAATCGACTTATTTGAAAAATCAAAATTTTTATCTCTTTTTTTTTTTTGAGAAAAAAAAATATATATACACATTTAGCCTGACAATCCTTATATTATTTTACTACCAAAAGAAAATTCACACTATCAAATTTTAGGCTGATAACAAATATACATATATTTTTCCAAATATGTTAAAAGTTATTAGATTTAAAAAAATTATCATAATTTATCATATATCAATATAAAAATAAAAAATTTCTCAGAAATGAATTTTCCTCACCAAAGAATATGTAAACAAAATGAGAGCCACTCAAAAATGAATCGAGCTTACCTTTTCTACAGTCTTGGTCTGCATCATTTGTCGCCGGTTTCGGGTCTGGCCTAGACGTCGTCGATTGCACAGGTTATCTCGATTTGTCGGAACCTGATGTTTCCATTTCAAGGGCTTGCTTCGGGCTTGTTATTTGTACACAAGGGCTTGCTTCCAGGACGGAGCTGCTGTCTGTCGTGCCACTGCCAGGGCTTGCTTCGGGCTCTGTTTCTACGTTCGGATGACGGAACTGCTGTGTCTGTCGTACCAGTGCAAGGGCTTGATTCGGGCTCTGCTTTCTTCTACTGACCTGGCGTCAGATCTTGCGCGCTTAGATGCGGGCGAGCGTCACTGCTACTGTCTGGGCTCTCTTCACTGATGCTAATCAATTTTTGTTGAAATATCCGACCCGCTTGCCACCAGCTATAATGAATCCATGATGTTATCTTTTAAAAAGGGGTAGCGTGTGGCCTTTTTATATGGATCAATTTCAAAATGTTACTTCGAAATGACTTTTATTAAAAATCATTCTCGAATTTCTTAATATTACAACTCATTATAAACATTTTTTTAGCGTGTTCGTTTCAACTTACAGTCAATTAATAAATCAATGAAAGGTCCAATCTTGTGCAGTAATTTGAAATCTTAACATGAGTTCTTTTGCACTCTTCATAAAAAGTTCAAGCGATGACCTTGCCGTTGCCTTAAGAGAAATCCTCTCTCTTCAAAATGTGTTAGCAAACTTTTCCTTCCCTCCTCAGATGGGAATCCGTCCTGAGATGAGTGTTTTCCACCAACACTCGTTCTCCTGCCAAAACTCTAACTAACTTCCCCTCGATTCTCTTTTCCGGTCCGCTTGCTCGAACAAAGATTCCCCGATCACCAATCAAAAAAGTTTTAGTTTACGCCATTAGTTTCAGTTTTTAAGTCATTGGATAAACCATTCTTTTGGGAGGTCTTCCTGAACTTTAGAATGTTCACACGTGCAATTTTCTCACGATTCGAGACCCCACATGTAGTCGGACAGATCAGAGAAATGTTTGCTGTCTAGCAATTTCAGTTTCACAAGATTGATCGAAGCTCATCTTTTCCTATTGTAGTAAACGACATTTTTGTAACACCACAGCGAAGCGTGAGAAAATTTTTCCAACTCTTGGGAACTTCTATCTTTGATTACTCTGCCTAATTAGCAGACTGTGAGAGATTTAATGAAATCGTTACATTATTATTATTATGTTGATAAAGAATAATTAAATGATTTCCTGTACAAACACGTGATTTCTGTTATCATTACAATATAAATTACGCAATGTCCCGGACGTGACACTAATCGTGAGTTGTGCAAAGCTCTATGTACATTTAAGTACCATGATCCTTCCTAAATCAGTGCTTTTTATTGTCGATAAATTGAAGTTACTTTTGTATGCGATACAAAAGCATGTATCAATGTGATTATTAATCTAGAAACCTCAACTATCGCAAGTCGTTGCATCATATTTTAACGCATTTTACGTTATATCCAGACTTTTAAAAACACATGGCAATTTAGATATTTAATTTAGAAAAGGTCATCAAATGTGAATTTAACTTATAACTTAGTAATTTTCTCCTGTAATTGTTTGAAGAACCGAACATTTTACACAGTTATAATTTAACAATTGTCAAAGAAGTAATGTTGTACTATTTCTCTGGTTTCTGTCATAATAAGTCGCTATTCTATCTTCGATAGGTTCATTACATTCCTATATTCTCTTATTTGTAACCTCAAAAGTTAGAAAAATGTATATTAGAAGGAAAATATCTAAGTCTTTTATATTCCAACAAATAGTTTCTTCAATTACCTTCGATAAAATCGTTACTTCTTCGAAATATTTCATCACAGCAACCGATTAAAGAAATATCATTAAAGAAACGGCATTAGTTCGGAAATTATGATGTGGTTCACAAAGAAGTATTTCATTTCAGGAAATATGCTCGACTTAGCCCCTGGTTATTACAGAAGGAAATGATTATTGAAAGGATATTGTTATATCAAAACTTATAGAATATCGATGTATTATATGCAATATAAAATACTTATGATACTACTGTGAAATAGTTATAAATTTATTTTATTTCACTCACATTGAAAGAAACAGACACAGAGATAGAGCGTACTGAAATTGCTTTGTATAATTTTATTATGATAAAACTTTCATTTAAAATTTACTATCTTATACGAGTGAAAATGATAACTACCCTTTCACCGTTTGAAGATTTTCTAATATTTCTATAAATATACTTGTAAATCCCAGACTATATATTTTTTTAATCGCTGTTTGATGCTATAATATCTTTAATATCTCTTCATTCTATATACGGTTCAAAAAAGTATTATGTTAAAAATAATTTTCTCTACCGCCATTTTATCATGATTACATGAAACGGAAAAACACGGGCTTAACGCTTAAAGGGTTAAAAAAAGACTTAGATGTAATAAAAGATAATTTTACTCCCTAGTATGATTAAGATTAATACATAATTATAATTTAAAAATCAATATCATCATGAAGTACATTGATTTACTTATCATAATAAAAAATTAACAAAATCATTTGTTAACATGGATACTAAAGATTTCTTTAATTTATTTTACTTTGTGATACGCGTAAATCAATGAATACTACAAGTTCCCAACATTATCTTCGTACTGATATACACACATTCCTTACATATATGCTTACATGCATATATCATGGAATATGATACATACCTACTTACAAGAATTTTGAATTCTTAAAATATATATACATATATACATTTATTTCAACAAATAAATGTAATACTTACTAAAGATTTTCATACCGACGTTTTAATTTATACTTTATAATGCGTACAAGTATGTTAAAACGAACAAATTAATATAACAAATAAACATAATACTTACAACAGGATTTCATAGTCATGTTTTTATAATTATTTAATAAACAAAAGTATATAAATACTAACGTATTTCATAATCCTATTTCAATTAACACTTCATAAGCAAACGTATGTAAATATATTGTGCTGGTGTAAACAATTTCAGCGTTGCAATTTTATATAATATCAAGGAAATACCAAAATTAATAATGACGAATTTATTCTCCACTATACAGCAGTGGTTGCTTATGGCACAGCGAAACATTCCATTAATGTCCCTGCGTATTCCTGTGCTACTAGTTGCTTAATAAATATTCCTGAAATATCCTGGTTTTCTATTCTAAAAAGTTCCTGATTAAAGCTAAAGGAAACAGCATCTTAATCGAATAACATATAAATTTGCGATATATTCAGAAAACGCCCATAAAAATATTTGGACAACTAAATGTCCCTTTATTCCCTTGAATTCTCCGACATATTGTATATTATATATTTGGATCGTTCTTATGAGATATGACACAATGTTTTTCTTAGCAACTGGAAGAAAAAAGTAAGCGTATCACAAAGTAAAATAAATTAAAGAAATCTTTAGTATCCATGTTAACAAAAGTATTTCTTAATTTTTTTATTATAATAAGTAAATCAATGTATCTAAAATCAATGACATTTCATGGGATATTTTACTATAAATTCACAATATTAAGCAATATCTACAAGATGAAGTGCGATTTTTTATTATAAGAGAACCATGTACATGTGAACATGACGTTCAACATATTTTAATTAAGATAGTCCTTTATAATTTTCATTGAAGGAGCTTCAAAAAAATTAAAAACTTAGCTACAAATATTCGACTAATTCAAACATTATCACTATATTTGTTTTTTGCTGATACTGAACATTCAATTTAAAGTCACACATAGTTTGTCATGCTCCAAATTTAAATTCCGAGATTGGGATCCCCTTTGGCTACAGAAAATTCCCAAACAATGAAGGATGTTAAAAGAGAATTCGATTTACGAATGACAAAATTTTCTCTGTTATCAAAATTTTATGCTTTAGGGCTAGGATAGACATATATTATGAGAATTTCTCTCTGTGTTTCATTTGCATCATTTATAAGTAAGACTTTGATTCTGATTATTTTAATATAGGTACATCATAATTGTATATACACGAAGTACTATTTTGCAATCGTTCATGAAAATAAATTTAGATACTAATGCTTAATATATTCACTAAATATTTAATATGCGCATTTGCTATACAATGGTGCAGGAGGAAATGCTTATATTCCACTTTCTGTGAAATCTGAGATGACTGTGGCATCAACGTTCTGTCGAGGCAAATAACGCTATTGAAGATAGGTACGAATATTGAAAAAGAATAAAATCACTAGAATGAGTTGTGCTAAGAATTTTGTGTTTGTTTGTTTGTTCAAATTTTGTGCTTCAGAAAGTTCTTTGAAACACACAGTTGAAGACTGATATAAAGGGGCTGAAAGTCGACAATCGTAAAATAGATAGCGATACATTACTGTTATCTAACCGATTGTGTCAATTACAGGCTTCACATTGACACTTTATATATATTTATTTCTTCTTAATATGGAAAGTGGAAGAATGATGAAACAATTTGGAAAATGGAATATTTTTAATTTATACGAGGGGTGTTTATTAAGTAAAGACAGTTTGAAAATAAAAACCTAACGAAAGAAAATTTTCAAAAACCAAATGTATTTTCAGATTCTACATACATTTCTCTATTTTTCACCATAACTGCCCAGTTTGTTTAAAAACTTATCATACCTTACAGCTAGATTTTGGAAATTCTCTTTAAAGAAACTTGCCGCCTGCTCCGATAACCAAGAGGTCACGGCTGTTTTCACGTCTTCGTCATTGCTGTAGTGGTAGCCGCGGAGATGATGTTTGAGATACCGCGACAGATGGAAATTGCTCGGCGCAAGGTCGGGGCTGTATGGGAGAGGGGGTCCAAAACTTCCCAGACAAAAGGGTCCAATAAAGCTCGGGTCTGAGCTGCGGTGTGAGGCCTTGTATTTTCTCGGAGTAGCAAAATTATCTTTGTCAGTATGCCACGTCTTTTGTGTTGAATCGCTCTGCGTAACTTTCGCAAGGTTTGGCCGTACGTCGCACGGGGCGTGTGATTCGAAAATCTTGAACATTTTAAAGACACAGAGCAGACCGTACATATTGCCTACACAGCTTCAACTGAGCACAGTTGTTCCCAAGGAATGCCGGGACACGACGAAAGCACTCATTGCGATGCGCCCGCCACCTATTAGTGTATACAACAAAACGGCCCTTACTTAAAGAACAAGCCTCGTATATCAGATGTTTGCAGTTACAGTCCATGGCCAAATTATTAGACGCAGTTGTTTTTATTATAATTTATTAAATATCTGGAAAGATACATGAGGAATTATCCTGAAACTTCAGGAGTGTAAACAGCATAATAAACGTCATATATTTCCGCGAAGATTTTTTCCCGAAACCCCATAAGGTGCCGTCAACAAATTGAAAAAAAACGAATATCTTTTGGATAACCCTGTAAAAACTAATGTTGCAAAAAGCATTCAAACTGTAGATTATGATTACGTGGCTTATTGTAATAATGTGGGTTCATTTTTATGAAGATAGCACGTATAATCAAAGAGAAATTCACGTTTTTATAAAAACAGTCCCAAATTTTACCAAGTTTTTTGCTTATAATTTGCAGAGTTTTTAATATAAAAACAAGTTATTTTCAGAAAATATGACAAACAAAATTATTCACAATACCCTCTAATCAGAATTAAAAAATAACAAAAATTGTATGAAAAATGAGCTGATTTACTAAATATTGTTTCACTGCGCATGCGCGAATTCAATCAAAATATACTGTGCATAATATATTAGCTTAATGTATAGACCAACTTTTATGAAGGTCTCAAAAACATAGCTTGAAAATTCTGATAGTAGTCGTCGATAGAATAAGCTCGAAATTCGATGTTCCCAAAAGGAAGCAAAAAGATAAGGGGTTGTATCCAAATATACTAGCTTATGAAAGTTGACATAATAAGAATGAAGTGTCTCTCATTGTATATTTGGATACAACCCCTTTTTTTTTTTTTCTTCCTTTTGGGAACAGCGAATTTCGAGCTTATTCTATCGACGACTACTATCAGAATTTTCAAGCTATGTTTAATGAGACCTTCATAAAAGTTGGTCTATACATTAAGTTAATATATTATGCACAGTATATTTTGATTGAATTCGCGCATGCGCAGTGAAACAATATTTAGTAAATCAGCTCATTTTTCATACAATTTTTATTATTTTTTAATTCTGATTACAGGGTATTGTGAATAATTTTGTTTGTCATATTTTCTGAAAATAACTTGTTTTTATATTAAAAACTCTGCAAATTATAAGCAAAAAACTTGGTAAAATTTGGGACTGTTTTTATAAAAACGTGAATTTCTCTTCGATTATACGTGCTATCTTCATAAAAATGAACCCAAATGATTACAATAAGCAACTTAATCATAATCTACAGTTTGAATGCCTTTTGCAACATTGGTTTTTACAGGGTTATCCAAAAGATATTCGTTTTTTTTCAATTTGTTGACGGCACCTTATGGGGTTTCGGGAAAAAATCTTCGCGGAAATATATGACGTTTATTATGCTGTTTACACTCCTGAAGTTTCAGGATAATTCCTCATGTATCTTTCCAGATATTTAATAAATTATAATAAAAACAATTGCGCCTAATAATTTGGCCAGGGACTGTAGATTTCACCATATCTAACATTTATGTCGGAAATTACTCATTAACAGATATTTTCCGCCTTAGTCATATATGAAATCTGGAGAAATTAGAGCGAAAATTCATGTCTTTCCTTTTATATTTTCTTTTGGGTTATAATGGTATATTTGTGATTATGATTTTTTTTTTCAAGTACTTGAATTCATATATTTTCAAATACAATGGTACGTACATTTTCTAATAATAGGTTATTTGTTTTAGAAGCTTTACACACTTAATGCTTAATCTCATTTTCCTTTCAAACGTCAAAAAATGAGTTTAGAAAGGATTGAGAATTTTTTATTATGCATATCAACAAATTCTGAAAGACGATATGTTTCTCTGTAAATAGCATTTGCCGCATAGTGTAATAATTCTAAATACTTGAGTATGCTGTATTTTATAAAGATGACATCTATAACTACATATTCAAATGAATTTATTTATAATGTGATAAAACCTTGATAAAAATTGATAAATATTTTTCAATACAGATTTTTAATAGCTTATCTGAAATTTTAACATAACATTTTAAACGGGTTTTGGTGGATATACAACGTGTTTCTAAACTAATCGAACAGTTTTTCAAGGTTGATAATAACCAAGGTGGAAATCCATTTAATCATTAGAAACTATTCACTACAAGAAAACCTAAATTTTCCTTGCCGATTTAATCATAATGAAAACATTTTAACAAAATTTTAATAAGGTAAACTTTGCCTTGTTCTGTGAAGAACTGGGCACCAACAAGAAACTGGCTACTTAATTTCTCTAATTCTCAAACATATACTTAAGCACATAACACTGCTACTTTTGATCGTATTACTCTCTGGTCAGAACTTATATAATTAAAATAACTTTAAATATTAATATAAAATTGCATCCGGTTGTAATTACTTTTTGTTGAAACTCCGAGCTATGAGAAATAAGATATTAAAAATTAAATAAAATAAGCAGAGAGCTGCAAGATACAAAGCCCTAATTGCAACAAACTGGCCTTAAAAAATAAAAAAATAAATAATAAAAATAGGTGATGCAAATAAAGGGAAAAAAATTAAATTTAAATAAATAATAAAAAAAAATATTTACATATATACATAAGAAAGAAAAAATTATACAAGACAATCCATTGACCTTGCGATTCATTCATTCATTTTTTTAAATTCTTAATTACATATCTTGCAATTTCCAAAACCAATTACTGAATAAACTAAAATTAGATTGTTAATTATATGCATACACCTTACTATAAGTCTCTCATATACACAGGTGACATAAAGTTAAAACAAAGAACATATAAATCAATTTCTATACCTTGATACAATGTTGAGAAGAAACACTTGATTTTTTTTCAAATGGTCGTTCCTCGTAGCGTCATACATATCCGTGGGAAGAGGGAGCAGTTCGTTCCCTGGTCTTCGTGTATGATGCATAGATGCATCTAATTACAGCCCACGCTCTTTATAAAAACATTTGAATAAAAAAATCTTATGCATGCGTTCCTCTTATGAAAGGTATTGCCGACTCGGGCATAAAAATTATATATATATATATATATATATATATATATATATATCGCCGACCGGGCTCAGGTTGATAGAACATATCACTTTGCCAAAAACCAAGATTGTAGATCCTGTAAAGGCTTAAAACCCTAATTTTAAGAGCTTCAGGATGTTGGAGCAGTATATTTCGTGATGTTCTTTTGTTCCATTGTAGAATTTCTCCTAAAATATGCGTTATATCATCCAATATCGTTTTCTGCAAACAACGCAGATAATTTCCACTGCCGCAAATATGTGCTCTAGGATGCTTTCTAAATAATGGATGGTGCTTGTCCCCTCCATACGTATTGACTAAGAATGCTGTATCACCCGTTTCAACGGAACCCTTGCCCATTTGTAAATTTGGGGTCATTCAAATATCTTTGGTCTATTATATTTTCTTGATTTTATCCAGACATTCTCTCGACAAGGGAGAAAGAATACAATTCTTAATACAATATCCAGTACCATTTCTTAATACCCATAGTAAACATAATTAAAACACAAACACGTACAAGAGAAATAATTCAAACATTACAAAACTTAATACGTATATCGCACGCATCATAATTAATAAAATATGTAAAAAACACTCCTGTGTCAGCTTTTCTTCCTGCCATTATTTAATGTTAAATTTCATATTTTGTTGGAATCAGGTTTTCATTGAGGATCAGAATTGAAAAGAAGGAATTCGATTTTCTGTTCAGCGCATTATATGAAGTATAATGATATCATGGAAGGATTAAATTTGTATTTTAATTTGGTGACTAAAGATGTGTCGTTTTCAGCAAAATTCCAAATTCCGGGCTGTCTAGCTTAGTGTTTGGTTAAAATAAATGGTGCTCATTTTTATTCCTTCTTGTAACGTCATCTTATTTCACAAAAGACAAAGTACGTCTGTTATATTATTTTTCTATTTTTTTTTTTAAATTTTGAACCAACTTACTACTAGTTCGACTTCGTGTGAAAAATTGATTCATGAGCAATATAAAAAAAATCTCTATTTTATTAAATACAATTTCATATACACGCTGAACCATCACAATTAATTCTATTTAACACCTAACAATTTATCCTTCTATATTTTTCATAATTTATAATTCAATGCATTTCTTCGTAATCTATATGTCTATCTATCAATACCATATTTCCAAATCAGTAAGCATTGACATGCATTAAAAAATTCTTAGCACGGTGGTTGTTCTTACTCACGATAATGCTTTTGTTATTTTTATCATTTTAAGAACATAACATCTGCTGAAGATGTTTGGTTTGTAAGACTAGCAATAATACTTTTTTGATGATACTGTTCACAACCAGTACTAAATTTCCAACATAAAACCTATTGGATGTCTAATATTCTGCATTAATAACATCGTAACTGAATTGCCCCCCCCCTAGTCCCCTCCACCCACATATTTATATTTGATACATTAATTGCAAAATCTAAAGCAATTTTGTTTTCAGCAAAAGAAAAAAATATTTTGACGACACCTGTATGCATTTACATGCAATAAAATCCAATAAATGAACAGAGTAAAAATATTAAAATTAGGAGTGAGGAATAATTACAAGATTCTAAACGCCAAGATTTTATTTGTTTCAACTCACAACGCACATCGCTGTTCCTAGTGGGCTCCGGAGCACAGTATTTATAAGCCCCTGTGAATTCTGACCAATATTTAAATATTCACGGAAATCAACGAAGTAACGGAACTGAGTTCCCGTGTGCTTCGACGCAAATTAAGCACTGTTTACAAGATATGAAGCATTTTATGCATTGTTTAACATATGAGATATGAAGCATAATTATATACAGAAGGCAACTTTTATTAAATATATTTATTTCATTTCACATCTGCAGGTGCAATATAGTAACGATTCCTTCTGCATTCCTTCTTTATTTCCCTTTTTAAGACGTAACTACATACTCATTTATTTCGGTACATTTCTGATTCTAACGATATATTTGGTTTAAATATGTATTAATATTTACTATTTCAAAAAAGAAAAAAAAATATTTTTTGGAGGACGTTCAAATAAGTGGGCAGAGTATGTTTTTTTACTCTCAAGTCACTTTGAAGATATTGTTTCCAATTTTAATTGTTTTTAGAACATTTTCAGATGGGTTTTCATTTCTGGGCATGTACGCGAAAACATCTACATTTTTTATTTTGGGAGATTTCATTTCGCGTTTTAAAAGAGAAGGATGTGGTGTTTTATATTATTTATGTTTTCTCAGGATCTTTTGGGCAGAATTGAAAGTTTAATATAGCTAAATACCAATAATTAAATCTTCAATCACTATAACAGAACCCCTTAATTCGTTTGAATAGAACTTTTTTTTAAATAAAAATAAATCCAAAAAATTCGGCGTTTCTTTGAAAAATTAAAGAGCAGCGTGCCTCGCACAACTGATATATGCTACCGAAGGCAGTAAGACTACCAGTTGTAGATTCGCTTGGCTAGATTTGGATAGAAAATTATACAATTTCGAGAATGTATACTACGGAAGGCAGTGGAGCACCAACATTAGGTTCGTTTGGAATTACTTTCGTTTCAAAGTATATTATCAAAATAGATGGCAGCATTTCTGGTGTACTCTGACAAAGCCAGTGAGACCACAAACACTAGGTTCGTTTGGATACATTTTCATTTAAAACCATAAAATGTTATAATTTCGAGGGTGTAAATCCGAAGCTACCCTGTCCTCATTTTGCGTTCATTTTGAAATGCGTTTCGTTAACAAAATATAAAAACATTCAACACTGATTTTATGTAAATTTAAGGTTATAATAATGAGCCAGGCGATGCTAATATTTCGTAACAAATCAAAATATATCTAGAAATGCTAGATGTCACGGTATACACTGCCGAAGGCAGAAATGACCCTAACTCTAATTTCTTTTGGATTAAATAGAGGGTATACGCATCCAAACACACTGGGGCTCTCAACATTAGTCTCATTTGGAAAGAGTTACGTTTAAAAATAGGAAATTTAAATAGACCGGTTTTACGCTGCCGAAATCTGTAGTTCACCCAACTCTACATTCGTTTGGGTATATTTTCATTTAAAAATATAAAATTATACATATTCGAGGGTGTATGCTGCGGAAGGCTTTGAGGCCCCAATCAGCAGTTGTGTTTGAACTGATTCTCGTTAAAAAATATAAATTCATCCAAAATTATTTTAGGTGTATTTTATGTTTTTATTATAAGTGTGGTGGTTGGACGATAAATTCCCTTTTTTTATACAGTGGAATCTTGTTAATATTCCAAATAATATATATTTGGGCTTGTGATCAAAAGAATATAGTAGGTACAGTATTGTTATGGCCGCAAAATACCACTTCGACATGACATTAATTATTAAATAAAGATTCGCTAAATATTTATTCATGCAAATTTATAATCAAGAACAATGAAGATAAAATTAAAATATTACCTGCATCAACCTAAAAAGGAACACAAGTGATAGACGTGATTAAAAGAACTTGCACTGAAAATTGCAGCTTCAATATTAATCTTTCTTTATAAAGAATCTTGAAAAAGGAGTATTTCTGAGGGAATCTCTTCTTTATAGATTCACCACTATTTCTTAAATTATAAGTACACAACTGACGTTTTAAATAAACACCATCAAAAAGAAATTAATGACATTTTTTCTCTTGGGAAACTCGGATATGTTGATTTAAAAAATAATAAAACATACGACTTTATCAAGCAATTTGTAGAACAAAAAAAAAAGGTATCACCACTCGAATGACAATAAGCCATTTTCGCCATATATGCCAGGTTCCAGTGAGCTACCATCACACACAACCGTTCTTTTTTTTTACGTTGGTGGAGAAGATTTTTATTGTTGCCGTACTCAGAGTAAATTAATAAGGAGGTCAAATTCATCATAATTTCTTTTAAAAAAGAAATATAACTTTCATATCGTAGCTTTAGACGCATAACATTTTTTTACAGCCAGGCAAGTCATCACGTTACACTCTAGCAGCCAACATCTCTGTGTGAGTGTAGAAAGCGTGCAGCATACGCGCTGACAGGGCACGGCGGGGAGGGGGTGCCAAAAATTGAAAAACGCCAATCGGCAGAGATAAAAGAAATACGTATTAAAAATATTTGAATCTGATTGGGGATGTGCGGAGCTTAGAACAGGAAGTGAGCATAGGCAAAGAATGATATCGAAGCTTCTAGTAAAATCCAATATCGGAAGTGCAAAGGTAAAAAAAAAAAAACGAAATGTTATGAAGTAAAGAAAAGTTTACAGGGGAATTTTTAAAACGGAAAGAATTAAAATTATTTTGAATGTGAATTTTTTAAATTAAATGAATAAGGACTAATAAAATATTTCTTAAATTAAATAAAAAAAATGGCAGTGGTTGTAAGAACCACAACATATACTCCGGCCTCCCCAAGAGAAAATATTGGTGAGACGGAGAAATTTAACAATTTTGACATCGAGTCAATATTTTCTCACCTATATGCAATATACATATAAGTTGACATAATGAGAAACAAAATAAAAATAATAATAATAAATTTTCATTCTTCTGGCAAAAAGTACACAAAGTCCTTCAAAATATAGTTGCTAACAGTCCCAAAAGTAAACAGTCTATTAAAACAAAGATGCTGAAAGTCCAAAAAGTAAATATAGTCTTTCAAAATAAAGTTGCTGAAAGTTCATTGACTGATACGTGAAATAGCAAATACAATACTATAAAGTAATTTCAGTAGCAAAAAGTGAACAAAGTCTTTTGAAATAAAGCTGCTAAAAGTCCATTCACTGATATGTGAAATAACAAATACAACACTATAAAGTAAGTTCAGTAGCAAAAAGTGAACAAAGTCTTTGACATAAATCTGCTAAAAGTCCATTCACTGGTATGTGAAATAGTAAATACAACACTATAAAGTTCAGTATATACTAAAAGAGTAAAAAAGGTTGTAATATTGTACACAAAAACAAATAATATTATATGATACAAATTGGTAAGCATACTAATAATGGCTTTCCTAATTCAATATAACATAACATTAGCAATAAAACATTTCCATTTTGGAAAAGAAATAGCAAAAATAAGACCTTTGAATCACAACTGTATTTCTAGTCACAGTCGATGAACTATATTTCAATTTTGTATTACATTTTTATTAGAACAATGCTTATATAAATTCAATAAATTACTCATTTGAGAATTTTTCCATAACAAAAATTCAAAATGTAAGCAACTGGTCAAGAGAGAATAT
The DNA here is from genome assembly GCA_963931845.1 of Maratus michaelseni. Lineage (NCBI taxonomy): Eukaryota > Metazoa > Arthropoda > Arachnida > Araneae > Salticidae > Maratus > Maratus michaelseni. The sequence goes on from OZ007593.1 coordinate 290,503,853, forward strand.
TTAGACTCTCATTGTAAAGCAATATATATATATAGCACTTTCTAAAAAATCAACTTTTCTTAGTTGAACAACTCTAATACAACAACAATAATACTTTCAAAGTAAATAATGGCAAATAGAGGATATTTAAGCTCTCAGAAAAGTACATAAATAAATGTATCATTCTACCACATAACTTTAATAATATTGACCTTTTAAAAAAATGTCACACAACATATCTATACAAAAATAACCTGAATGCTTATTGAATGTTTAATTCGAATTTTTAAACATTTTTTAGAATAAACATGTAATTTTAATTTTTTACATATAAAATACATAAGTATTTTATTTAAATGTAATGACTTAAAAAAAACTTTGGATCCAAAGCATATAATTTGCATATGCATAAACATTTTCTTCAATTTGTGGGTTTTCAAACACCTATAGAGCTTAATTTATTACCAACCGTTTTACATAATACACCAACAATAATAATATTAGAAGTATTAGCATGCATACTCTTTAGATGTTAAAAAGAGGTTAGATGTTAGGGCATGCAAGAAGTAACATTTGTATTATTCTAAAAGTCACAATAGGGAAAGTGATGACATATGTACTCATATTATACCTTATAACAATAACAATTTACTTTTTAAGTTAAATTACCTTATCAAAATAATTTAATCAACGACATTTCATCTCCAACTATAATATTGAATTATAAGTTTTAAAAAAAAATTACAATTTAAATCAAACACTGAATTTTAGAGTTTTGAGCTATCAGCACATTTCATATTAAACATAAATTCCAAAAATGAATATGGTTTTGAAGAAATATTTCAGTGAGAAACATAGTTAACAGGAGAAACCAAAATAAGATTTACATACTTTTACAGGATGACAATTCCATTGTGTCAAGGCGAAGGTGACTTAAAAAAAAAAAATTACACAAATGCTGCCTGCAGCTTTGGTAGAAGTAAGTAAATAAAAAAAATCAGTCAGTCTTCACATTTGACAATCCAATCGAGCTAGCATAGAAAAGATTTTTACAATGGTAAAGGCATCCTAAAAAAAATTAAGATTAAGTTACACTTTATACTGTTCATGATTACGAGGGCGAAGATCATAAAGTTGTGTGCTTTGAGTAGATTTGTTTAGAACTGTAGTGTTACTACCAGATGTTTGTGAAGGCACTGAACTAGGTGAATGCGAAGATGTTTGCTGGCACTTTGAAGAGGTGTGAATTTGAGAATATGTATTGTTATTAGTGTGAGAGCAAGAAGAATCACAATCAGCAGTATGAGCACGAATATGCAGTTTCACAGGAGAAGATGCACTATCAACAGCTGGTTGATCATGTGTTGCACTTCTAGATGAATCCGCAGGATGAAGCAATGCTTCATTTCTTTTCTGGAGTTTCAAGATTCTGTTAGTATGAATTAACATAGGTGCTGCTTGATTATTGTTGCAATCTTGAATTTGAATAAGTACAGGTGAAATTGTTTTCTTTATCATATAAGGTCCTTGTACTTTTTTGTTAAATACACTGGGAAATTTTACATAAACAATATCATCAACTTTGATATTAGCAAATTTTAATTTTTCCCTTGATTTTTGATACACTTTTTGTCTAGAAAACTCGTTATTTTTGTAAGCTTGATAGTATGCTTTTTCAATAACATCCATTAATTTGTGAATTTCATATTCAGTGTTAAGAATTTTCCAGGAAGAATGGGTTTTATAATTAGCATAAATATCATTCACCTCCCTTCCAAAATGAAGAAGATTTGGAGTGAATTTTGTGGCTGGATGAGGTGTAGCGTTATATATTGATTGGTGGCTTTTTAAAGCAGTTGGAACATCAAATCCTTCGGAAGCCATTGTATTCACAGATGACTTTATTTGAGTGTTACATCTGTCACTCAATCCATTAGCCTGTGAATGTGCTACTGTACTGTGTTCTAGTTTTATGCCAAGTTTTTTGTTGAAATAAGAAAACATATCACTCGTAAACTGAGAACCACGATCAGTAAGAGATAATTCAGGTTTTCCATGAGTAGAAATGTAATGCAACAGAGCTTTAGTAACCGACTCAGCATGAATGCTATTCAAGGCATATAATTCAAGAAGACGAGAAAAATGGTCGATTACAGTCATAATAAATTGGTGATTTCTCAAAGGACCAAGTAAATCCATCGAAACTTTTTGATTTTGAGCTGTAGGAAGTGGTGCTGGGAGATATGGAGCCGTGTTTTTTTTATGATGTTTATTTACTAAACAAATTTCACAAGAGTTGACATAATTGATTGTATCAGAAACTAGAGTTTTCCAAGTGACCCTTTTCTTTAAATTAACAATGGTTTAATGAATACCAGTATGAGTAACATAAGCAATTCTTAAAGCTTTAGCTCTAAGTGAAGATGGTAAAACAGCTCTATGTAGATCAATGTCTTCTGAAGAGAAGTGTCCATTATAACATAGCAAATCATTACTTGGATTAATGTAATAACCATTTAAACTTTTAGATTTTTTATCAGTTTTAATATCTTCATAAATTTTCTTAATTTGAGGGTCTTTTTGTTGCTCATTAAGGATGGTTTGATCAAAGATTTCTAGCAATGGGTCTTCATTATTAGCATTATTTGTAGATGGAGAATCAATTTGGAGATGGCAATTATGATGGATTTTTCCAATTAATCCACATGGATACTGAACAATTTCATTATGTAGATCGTTTTGATCATCAACAATAGGCAGTATTTCTTGTTCAAAAATGAGATCTGGATTTGTATGGAGATCTTCAGTAGGAATGTGAGGTGTCCTACTTAGAAAATCTGCCAAGACATTCTCTTTGCCTGGAACATGCTGGAATGTGTAAGAGTATTCAGACAGTTCTAATATCCAACGTGTAGTTATGTCGGCAGGAGACGTTGATTTTTTGTAGTTATTGAGAGATTTAGCATCGGACAAAAGAATGAAGTGTCTGCCAAAAATGTAATATTTAAAAGCTGCTATTCCTTTATAAATGACATAAAGTTCTAATTTAATGGCTGGGTACTGCTTTCCAGACTGAGATAGAGTTTTGGAGTAATAAGAAATGGGGCGTAGTTCACCTTGAATTTTTTGCATTAGAACAGCTGAGATTGCTGTCTTTGAAGCGTCGGTATTCACATAGAATGTCTCATTCCAATTTGGAAGATTGAGCATGGGTTTTTTGAAGAAATTTTCTTGCAATTTATTAAATGCATTTTCTTGCTCAGATTTCCAACAGAATTTATTTTTAGGTTTAGTGATTTCAATAAGAGGAGTAATCAATCTAGCAAAATGAAGTATAATTGACCTGTAAAATGAACATAAGTCAATAAAACTTTTTGTCTGCCTCTTAGTTTTGGGCTTTGGGAAGGAAGTAATTTTCAAAATATTGCTTGTAATTGGAAGAATTTTATGATCTGTGAGTTGGAAGCCTAAAAAGTTAATGCTAGTTTGCATAAAAGAACACTTTTCAGGAGAAAGAGTAATATTGTTGGCAATAAGATTGTCGAAGAGTCTTGTGAGATTCGTAACCATTTCATCAAACGAATTGGCGCCCACAACTATGTCGTCTTGGTATGCGTAGCAAGAGTAAATTTCAGACAGTTTAATAACAGAATCAATTAACTGTTGAAAAGTACTCGCAACTGTCTTCAAGCCAAACACCAGACGAAGGTAGATAAACAGTCCCCATGGAGTGATAAAACAGAGCTTATCTTGCATCTCCTTAGGTACAGCGATCTGCCAGTACGCAGAGGGCAAGTCCAGTGTAGTGTAGAATTTAAATTTTGACAATTGCACTATTAGATTTTGAATACGAGGTAGAGGATATGAAGATGGAATAATAATAGAATTTAATAATCGTAAATCCAATGCCAAACGATATTTTTGCGGTTTTGACATGTCAGTTCTTTTTTTTTAACAAGAAGCATTGGACAATCCCAAAATGAATTTGATCTTTCTATAATGCCAGCATTTAGCATTTGATTGATCTGGTCAAGAGCTTCTGGTTCTAATGCCTGTGGCACAGGAAAAGGTAGGGTTTTCACCGGATGAGAATTCATCATTGAGAACTGAGGATTAAGTAGGTCTGTATGACCCAAAGTTTCTAAGGATTTAGAAAATGCTTGAGCTTTATTGCACAATAATTTTTTTAAACAGTCACTCTCATGTGGGGACAAGTGTTTTAAGTCAAAATCATTTGGTGACAGTTCTTGTATCCGTTTTCTTTTAATTTCCTCAGATGGTAAAATTAAATTACAATATTCATTTTCTAAATCTGAATCAAAGGAATATTTTTCAATATCGTTCTCATCTACATTAATGCATTCACCAAGAATTGTATTTTTATTTAAATGAATATCCACTTTGGATATATTCTGACATACAACTAAAAATAAGTCTTTTTGAATTGCAGATTTAGAATGCAATGATTCATGCAAAACAAGAGCTTTACTTTTCAAAGCAAGCTTAAAAATAAAATATTCAGATGGAGAATTCAAGTATTTGACATGTAAATAGACAGAAGAATTGGGGGGGATTAACTCTCTATTTACAGTTTGTACCATGTTAGAATTCAATAAATTTTTATTATCATTTTTCAAATTGGTATACTTTTTACCAACATAAATAATGTCATTGTCACATTCACATGTGACATTATTGTCATCAGAGGTAATTTTGGTATTATTGGTATTAGAAAAATTATTTATAACATTAGCATAATCAAAGTTTGTGTCGGCAGGAAAATAATTAGGAAACTGAGTAAAAACTTGAGCATGACCATCTAAATTTCTGATATTAAGATCAGCATTCATAAAAGAATTATCATAAGTCATAGCAGTTTTACCAACATTATTTATAATCAAACCATTATTTGGAAAACTGTAATTGTAAGGATAATTTTCATAATTATGTAATAAATGCAAATAATTATCACCAAAATTTCCATTCACATTATCAAAATAAGTACCATCATTTGTGTTAACGGACATAGAATTTTCTTAAATAGGCACATTCTGTGTATTAAAAGAATATGGAACTGTTATATTGTCTTTAGTATACTGAGAATTCAAATAATAACTGGTAGGAGACTCTTTTTGAATGTTAAAATGTATATGTTTATCTTTAATTAATATAGATTTAAAAGCTGGAGAGATGGTTATAGAATGCTTATTTATAAACTCAAAACCAAGTATGGCTTCAAAATTAACATTCTTTATATCAGTAAGGTAAAAGACATGATGGAAAAAGAATTTATCTATTTTGAATGCAATCTCGATACATCCTTTAAAGAACACTTTAGAGTTTATAGTTGATACAGAAACATTTCTAGATAAACATTTATAATGAATTTTGGATTTAATGCTATTAAAGCATTCATTATCCAGCAAAGATAAGGTTGAGCCTGAATCGACGAGATTTGATATTTCATTATGTTGAACATTCATAATTATACATGGAAGCTAATACATGTTGTTAAAAGAGCTGCAAATTACGTGTCGTTGTTGTGCACAATCATCAATTTCAGAAGAGTACTTTGATGACAAAGAATTTTCAGAACAGTAAGGAGATGTTTGTGCATCAGCGCTTGAAGGGGAAGTAGTCAAAGAAGGATGTTTATCAATGTGACATTCGTTTGTTTTGTCACAGGAGTGTACTGACCCTGACGAGGAAGATTGGGAGAGAAAGCGGTCAGCGGGACCAATCTCTCTTACCTGTTTAAATGGTAATTTTTGTAATCATTTTTGTTTTTAGAAAAAGAACTAAAGTTTTTCTTTCTGTTAGAAGAATTCGCAGAAAACTGAGAGCTTTGAGTGTGGTTGGCATTTTGCCTAGATGAGTCGATTAAATTTTTAAACTTGTAACATGTTTCCATAAGGTAGTTAAATCGTCCACAGAAGGCACATTGAGTAACATTTTGTTTGTAAAAATACTTTGAAAAGCCTTTCTTGTGAGAAAACTTGTCAAACCTTGGCCGAAAGAAAGATCGTTTTTGATATGGCTTATGCTGAATAAAGTTTGTTTTACTTTTAGAAGCAACGCTTTGCCTAACTGGAGAAGGAGAGTAAGTTACATGATTTTGCTTAACATTTCGAAGTCTAGGACAACGTTCATTATGAGATTCAGATGGTGATAATGCAATTTGCGAATTTTTATAGACTCTGTCCTTTCTATATCTGATAGGAGATTTTTCAACAAAACTATCCGAAAGTTTAGAATTTTCACCACTATTTTCATTATTCAGACTGTAAACTTGGTCATAGTGTTGAAGATTAGATTTTTGAAGAGGTGGTGAATCATATATATTTTGTAAAAATTGTGCTCGTTCAAGAGCTAACTCAAAAGTGGAAATATTTTCTTCTTGAATTTTTCGTTTTATTTGTTTAGGTAAAGCTTGAAGAAAATGCGTAAATTTTAAAGATTCTAGAGCATCTGGTGCTAACGTAGGATACACAAATCGAAGATGTTTAGCCATGCGATATGAAAAAATGTTTATGGACTCATTCGAATCCAATTTTAAATTTTGAAGATATTTGAGATTATCAGTTTTTTTATTTGGCAGAAAATAGTTAATAAAATCATTTCGAATGCTTTTTAAGTTAGAGTTTTTAAATTGAAACTGTGTCTGAAGAAAGAAATGTAATGCACTACCCAGTAATTTTGACTTGCAAAGAGCAAAAATTTCTTTGTCAGAGTAATTATATAGATCCTGCATATCTGATAACTGTTCGAAGAAAAATTCGACCGTCTGAGGATTCCCATCAAAAGGTTGAATGGAAAGGTTTAACTTTGCTTTCGGAGGCATGGTGACAAATTTGAGAATAATTCTTAATAAATTTCAAAATAATGTGCTTTATGAATCAACCGAAGTTAAACAAAAATTAATTTTCATATGAAATCACCTTTTAAAATAATGTCAAATCACCAGAATAATTTTTAAGAATGCAATAGTTTTCAAAATATTATAAAAACAAAATGGTATAAATAGAAATTAATCATTCACTTATAAGTAAGAAAATTATTTTTCTAAACTCATCTTCTTTTGTAAATAACAACATAAACAACCATTTTTTTAGTAATAAAATGTAAATATTGAATAAAGAACACCATGGATTATGTAGAATCATATGAAAACGTTTTGTTTTCAAAACAAATTCTTAGAATTTTGAGAATAAAATTGTAGTTTCCTCACAAAAATGTGGAAAAATATGCATGAAACATTACTAAAATGACTTGTTAAAAGTAAATAAAACACACAATGCAATTATCTGGCAATATTATTTTAAATCCAAGCACTTTAAAATACTTAAGTAAGCCACTTATCAAATATTTCAATAAGAATGCAATTTTTTTAAAATTAAATTTTATAATATAACAAAATATAATTTAATAACTGTCATGTCGTTAAGGTTTCTAACGGTTTAGGCACCAAAGAGAGAACTGTAGTGGTTGGACGATAAGTTCCCTTTTTTTATACAGTGGAATCTTGTAAATATTCCAAATAATATATATTTGGGCTTGTGATATAAAGAATATAGTGGGTTCAGTATTGTTATGGCCGCAAAAGACCACTTCGACATGACATTAATTATTAAATAAAGATTCACTAAATATTTATTCATGCAAATTTATAATCAAGAACAATGAAGATAAAATTAAAATATTACCTGCATCAACCTAAAAAGGAACACAAGTGATAGACGTGATTAAAAGAACTTGCACTGAAAATTGCAGCTTCAATATTAATCTTTATTTATAAAGAATCTTGAAAAAGGAGTATTTCTGAGGGAATCTCTTCTTTATATATTCACCTCTATTTCTTAAATTATAAGTACACAACTGATGTTTTAAATAAACACCATCATAAAGAAATTAATGACATTTTTTTGCTTGGGAAACTCGGATATGTTGATTTAAAAAAAAATAAAAATTACGACTTTATCAAGCAATTTGTAGAACAAAAAAAAGGTATCACCACTCGAATGACAATAAGCCATTTTCGCCATACATGCCAGGTTCCAGTGAGCTACCATCACACACAACCGTCCTTTTTTTTTACGTTGGTGGAGAAGATTTTTATTGTTGCCGTACTCAGAGTAAACTAATAAGGAGGTCAAATTTATCATAATTTCTTTTAAAAAAGAAATATTTTTTTTTCATATCGTAGCTTTAGACGTATAACATTTTTTACAGCCAGGCAAGTCATCACGTTACACTCTAGCAACCAACATCTCTGTGTGAGTGTCGAAAGCGTGCAGCATCCGCGCTGACAGGGCACGTAGGGGAGGGGGTGCCAAAAATTGAAAAACGCCAATAGGCAGAGATAAAAGAAATACGTATTAAAAATATTTGAATCTGATTGGCGAGGGGCGGAGCTTAGAACAGGGAGTGAGCATAGGCAAAGAATGATATCGAAGCTTCTAGTAAAATCCAATACCGGAAGTACAAAGGTAACAAAAAAGCGAAATGTTATGAAATAAAGAAAAGTTTACAGGGGAAGTTTTAAAAAGGAAAGAATTAAAATAATTTTGAATGTGAATTTTTAAAATTAAATGAATAAGGACTAATAAAATATTTCTTAAATTAAATTTAAAAAAATGGCAGTGGTTGTAAGAACCACAACAATAAGCTAGGGCAATTGCCGGTCATGTCAGATAGTGATGCATAAGAATTGATATTTAAACTATCTGCTTTTTGTCTCCCTTTAATATATACTAATAAAAGACAAAATCACCCTGCGTGTGCGTCTGTTCTGGTCTGTCAGCGATGGCCAGCAAAATTTAGCGCACCTAAAAGTCTGAACATTTAGACTTGCATAGTCCAAGGTCTGATCTATTGATAATTACTCAAGATATTTATTAGAATATGATTAAACATCACATCGAAAATGACATATTTTTTATGAAATTGGCTAAAGAAAAGAACACCTGTTCTCGATTTTAAAGCAGAAATGAACGAATTTAAAATTAATTTACTAATTAGCGAATTTTAGGAAAACTAATTAAGATATCGATTTGAATTTTCTGAGCATACGTAGAAAAAAATTTCTGCATCCGACAATGCAATTTTTTTACAGTTCGGCCGTAAATTATCCGTAAAAATCGGCCGTAAAAAATCCAAGAAACTTTCAGACAGGGATCGGCTTTCATTAAAAACTGAACTACAAAGAGATCCGATTCTCGAGCCGATCCCTCCATTTATTTTCCGAAAATGAAAGGAAATAATTGCGATTTTTTACTGATGGACAGAAATTAAAATAACTAATTAAGATATGAATTTGAATTTGAGGATGGGAAGGGGTGAAATATGACGGCTATTTTAGCGTACCGTCTTCGTTATGTTCTAATTATCATATATATATATATATTTAATGATTGCGTATTGTAGGGGAAGAGGGTTTTCTTGAACAAATTATTCATTAGATTTGCGGGTATGGGAAGGGGAGAGTGAACAACTTGCTCTGGCTTACACAAAACAAATTCCATTTCATAAATTTAACAGTTTTAGCTTTTCTCGTAGCTTTTTATAAATGTTATATATAGAGCATACCGGAAATTTCAAATAATGATTTTCGTAAAAATAAGATTTATCTTCCTAATAAAAGTTCATACCTCATGTTTACTTGAGGCATAACAACATTCAAAGTAAATGATTTGTTGTTGAGCACTTGACCAAACGCACCCTGCAAGTTTTTTCTCTAACTCTGCATTCTTATCTCGGGTTCTATGAGCCCGATCACAACGGGGTTTGGATGATTCGACTTGATTTTTGGAAGCATTACTGATTTTAGTTCTACTTTCCCCCACCAGGCGGCGCATTATTTTCTCGAGTTCAATGGGTCCATTCAACTCCCTTGATACGGTACCCATCTCGGATGTTCGTATAGAACAAATTCTGCCCCTAACGGTGGAAATTGGAACTAAAGAATTTTGCAGCGTGCCCGCAACGCACCTGCTATACGGTCGTGGACACATGTTGGAGTTTCGTTCATAAGGTTGTTCGTTTGGAACAGAATGCGCCCTCTGATGGCAGAAGGTAGAACTAAAGGATTTCCCGTCGCGTGTGCAGCACTTTTAAGTAAATAATTTCCTACAAAATTGGGTTAAATATGTAAAATAATACAAACTTTAGGTTTATGTAATTTTATTATCACGGGCATTAAGCACTTTAATGCATTAAGCACTTTTAAGAAATACATTTTTGGTTGTTATCTGTTACAATTGAGTAAAAACAACTACAACTTCTGTTGACAAATTCAATTTATGTCATAAAATATGTCTATACTTTACGATGTTAAACATGACGTTGTTCCACTGTTTTTTTTTTTTTTTTTTTTTTTTTTGAATACCTAACTTTTTTTCCCTACTAAAATAATGTTTCTTTTAAGTTAAATGCGATTTTAAAGATAAGTTTACAATTATGTTTGTTCCTAAAGTCATTGATAAGAATAAATATTAATGACAACAGAGCAACAAAATTAAAATTAAGTTAGATTTGTTTTCTTTTTTTTTCAATTAAGAAATGTTTCTTTTCTGAAAAGGACTGGTTGATGTTTTATATACGTATTCATTGCTATTAAGTCATTTATGATGTTAATAACGTGGGATTTCTTTGTATTTAAAATTTAATAAATAGTAATAATATCAATATTTTTAGCAATGATTTTAATTTTCCTTGTAAACTGAACATATTTAATGTATTTAAATCACAATCCTTGCAGGTATATGGAAATTAGTTAATGTAGGTTAATGTAAACGTTTTTGAATTCTATTAATTAAACTTGATTAATATATATTTGCCTGTGTTACTTTTTTGAAAAATTAAAAATCAGATACCTGAAAGTTTATAGTCGTCTTTGTAGTCTTACTTTTCTGATGTCAAAATCATTTAGCTTAAAGAATATGTATTGTATAAGTATGTATTTCCAAATTTTATACCAGCTACAATTAATTTTTATCCTCATATAATTTCTAGATTTTAGAAACAGATGCTATCGGAGTGATATAATTAAATTTAAATTTAAACAAAATGAGATTTTAAAGAATGACAAATAGAAAGCACGTTCTTTTTTAGCGTGCATATAATCAGTCTTCATAAGTCGCACTTGGTTGCATTTAATTTTATTTAACTACAAAATACAAATGCTGAAATCTATGGAGAAATCATAGTGAAACGATTTTTTTTTACAAGTTTCATATTAATTTGCATTTCATTCTTTAATCTCTTATCGGTTTGATCTTAAATGAAAATTTTCTAATTTACTGATTTGATACAGATGCCAAATTAGAGAAACCAACTGGATAATATATTTATAATTGTAGTCGAATTATCCTGCTCAGTTTTAAGTTTAATTTATTACACTTTAATAAAATACGGATTAATAAAAAATTTAATGTATTTTGCTTAAATTTGTTATTTAGAGCTAATTACAGATTTTGATGATAAAACTTTTTTTAATGCTTTTTATAAAATTTATAAAAGTTGTTCGACTATTTTACATGCACAAAAACGTAAATGTATATAACAAAAAATAAAATTTGTTTAATAGTTTCATAATTCATGATTTTTTATAATTATTTTGACTTTATGTCATCATTTTAAATGCTACAGTTTGATAGATGATAAAGTTATCAAAATGCTTATTGCTTTCCTGTAATTTTTCCATTGTTTATTTTATTATTATTAAATTAGTTACCTTTAATGCTTTACTTCAACTTTCGAACATCATTCTCTTCTTTATAAACTAGTGAATGTGTTTCATGTTTATCATACTCTACACAATAGAAAAAAAAGTTGTGTTTCATCTTTTTGAAAATAATTATTGACATTTTAAGGATTTTTTTTAAATTAAAAAAAAACTGTTTTATTAAGATTTGTATTACTTAATTGATACTATACATAGCACGTTCAATAACAAAGTTGAAAATTTTAGATTTAAATTAAACAGTAATTTCTGCACTTGATAGATGTTTAAGCTAAAGATTTACGTACTGGAGCAAAATATCTTTCAAACATTGAAACTTAGTAAGCAAATTGTGTTAGTTTGTACTTGCATTACAAACAACTGTTATAAAATAAATAGTATTCAAATAAGCACCTTCATTTCGACCTGAAATTGAATAAAATACTTTATGTTATTAATTTTTTTCTGCTTGCTCGATGCACTGAAGGAACAAAAGTTATTCAGGCTATTTTATTCAAATCTGCAATATATGTAACTCATTATGATTTTTTAAAATGTAATACTAAACAATTTCCAATACCATTTTTAGAAAGTACCCTTAAATTGTTTTAAACAGATCTTGGCAAAATTCTTAAAAAAAATAAAATCCTATATTCTTAGAATAAAATTCTGATTTATCTGCAGGGTTTTATCTTTTCCAGAAAAGGATTTTTATTTAAGTGATAAAAAAAAAAATTAAGTGTCCTTATTTGATTGGAAATTGCACTTTTGGTTACTGGAGCGAAAAACTTTCTAGCATGTCTAAGGCATTTCAAGGAGGCTAAAGTATATTTTATAAAGTATTAGAGTACAAACAGGAAAATAAAAGTTTGAAACTTTGATCAAATAAAACCTTTGTGGTTTATTTTCTTTCATCACATAATTTTTAATATAATAAAATGAATAATATATTGTTCTATAATAAAATAAATAATTAAAGGGATATTATGAAAATGTTTATAATTTTTTTTATTCAAAATGTTTGAAATAATAATATTGAAATTAACTTGTGCATGCAGAATTGTATTCTTGAAATTCCAAGTGTAACATAAGTAAAAAAAAAATATTTAAAACACCTGATTGATATTTCTTTCCCATGACGTTTATAAAAATACTCTTTACAATTGTTCAAGATTATAATTGGAAATATGTAAATGATATTACTAAATATAGAGTATAAAATACATAAACATAAACATATACAATAAATTTTTTTGGAGTATCATAAGAAAATAAGTAGTAAATTTATGCGGGTTTGGAATGCACTAGAATATTAATGTGAATCAAAACATGACTTTAAAATTCTTGTTTACATTTTGTTATATTTTTATTAAATGAAGATACAGAGTTAATACTTCATCCGGTAGGAATATCTATGCTCTATAGATTTGATTTCCTAGTCTGATCAGTCCTTCCTAGACATTCAACAGTTCAGCAGAATATGGTGCTTCAAATGTTTATACACGAAGATGGTGAATCCTCTTCAACCATTTTATGCTCGGTATAACTTGGGTCGGTCGAACAGTGAACTAGAAAACATTTGACAATGATCTGGTAAAATATTGCAAAGTTAAATGATAATATGTTGCACAGTAAAATGAAAATTTTAAACCTTAAAGTTGCAACAGTTGTACTTTTCAAACAAGAGCTAATCAGACGGGATCCTCTATTTAAAGTGGGGACCGAAACATTACGGACGTTTGAGCCAGAACCAAGATTCGAAACATATACCACTATTTTTCTATGCAGCATTCAAATCAATTAGACAAGCGTGCATACATCGCATCACTTTAAAGTAGCATAGTAAAAGAACGTAGAGCTATCTGATCGCATTGGCTGTTATATAATAAATACTACAGGAGGGTGAAAATTTTAACCATTGTGGAAATTAGCGGACACTCCATAGATGAAAAAAATCAAATGAACCACGTTTTGATATTCTGCTTTTTTGAAACATTAAATGCTTCAAATATGGGTATATAATATTTAACATTGTACATATACTTACTAGTTTCATGAAATCTGTGTACATATCTTAATACAATTAGTTTTGTTTTCCTCAAATTTATTTTATTACTTTCAAGGAGATTTTTTCTTTTGTGAGTTTTAATGAATTTCTCCCATTTCCTAATGTTACATTTTCAAAACTTTTAACAAAAATTGCTAAATCGGTTTCTGACATCCTCCTTTTCTTTAGTATGAACAACACACATTATAGAAATTCACTAAAAATTAAGTGGTATTTGTTTAAACCTTACATTTTCTTTTAAAGTTTTAAAATTGAGTTCCGTTTTTTTAACGGATTGTTTGAAGTTTTGCTGTAAAAAATGTTTGATCAAAAACTCTATTATCTAATATATTTTTCTCTTGTTTTGTTGTTATTAAAATACTTTGTATTAAGCAAATGAAGTACAAAATGTTAAAATTATGCTATCTATTCCTAAATGTTATGTTGACAATGAAAAAAAAGGCACACATTCTATAAACAAAAACATAATTTGCTAATACAAAAGATTTTGTTTGTATGTTATTTGAGTTTTAGCTGTTACCTAAACAGTATTGTTAATAAAATACTATTTTTTTCCTCTTCTAAAATTAAAAAAAAAGGTGCAATGACCACCTTAATCTGTCGTTTTATCTTTAATAATAATAAAATAATACTGTAATTTAAAATTTTATCATAATTTTTTTTTTCATAAAAACCGTTGTTTTAATTTTGCTTAAATTAGAATTCACTAAAATTACTATGAATTAATTTTGAATTATTTTCAAGTTTAAGTTATTCGAAATATCCTTTAAGCTTAAAAACAGAGAAATTTTATTTTCAACTTCATACAAAATATATGAACATTTAATAAACATTATAGAAAACCGACAACTTTTCTTTTCTGAACTTTTGATTAAATTTTGAAAAATACAAAAAATAATGTATTTGAAAATCTGAGAATTAATATTTACAAAAAATTAAAATTGTACGTAGTTATTTTTAATATGGAAATGTAATACCTTTAATTGAAGAAAAAAACGTAATTAGAAAACACTGGGATATATAAAACAGTTTCTTATAATAAATTTTTGATTTTGTAGAAAAGTGTTTTAAGGGTTAACCAAATTTAAAAGAAAAAAAATAGTCAGAAAAAATTGCTTAAGGCACTTAAATAAGAATAAATGAAAATATATAGACTAAGCTGAAAAAAAAGCTAAAACTGGAAATGAAAGATCTTCAACTTCAAAAAGAAGCATTTCGTTTAAATTTAATTTAAAACAAAGAAAAATTACGAAAAAAAGATCTTTACTTAATCTGTTTAATTTGAAGAAGGAAATCTCTTTTATGTTTTATTGATAAACTAAGAATCTTGCAGAAATTGATTTTTATATAAAAAAGATAAATCGTAGTACTGAAATAATTTATATAAATTTTGGTGTAAATACATTATTTCTTTAAAAATGCAAATGGTAATCAACGATCTTATTCACTTACTTACAACTGGAAAGTATTTTAATTAATGTTTATTAATATTCACACTTGTAATTAACTACAATATTTAGAAACATACTGTAAAATCTATTAAATTACAACTTCTCTAAAAAAAAATACTACTGTAAATACGAAATTTCTTAGGCCGACGAATATAATATGATACATCAGTTTTAACGGGCACTAAATATGATAAAACTAAAACATGTCTAAAGGAAGATATATACGTTCTTTTTCGATTTATTAGGAGGTTTTACTATTTAAACTAAATGCAATTGTTGTAACGACCTTTATACAAACAAATATCACTTATTTTTTTTAGCTTCTTAAAAATATATATATGTGTTTAATTTGATAGTCGGTTTTTAATCCCCTCAGTTATCTGTCTGAATTTCCGCTACCGATTTTTCTTTTCTGAAAATGTAAAAATAAAAAAATTATTTTTGTATTGTTTGAAATTGAAAAAGTAGTTTTTAATTTAAAAAAATATATATATTTATTACCCCAATCTAATATTGCCCACTATGTGTTTGTATACCAATTTTTACTCGTGTCCCGCGTTATTGTATTGTTTGTATACGTGCATCAGTTGTTGATATATATTAAAGTTTACTTTATCCTTGATAAAATTACTTCACCTATGGTCATATACTACGAAAGTCTTGATAAAGGAAACAAAGTCTTTCAATAAAGCATAGATAATGGTTTTATCTATATTAAAGTCTAGTGATAGCATATTCTTGTTTCTCCGCTTATTCAGTGTTGTCCAGAAAAAAAATTAAAACAGTATAATAATTTTAATAATAAAATAATATTTTCGAACACCTAAGTAACAGAAAATGCTAAAAATGGTCTGTCACTGTAGCAAATGACTATGTACGTCCTGTTGAATATTTGAGTGCATTTGCGTAAGCATAGTACGTATATTCCTGAAAATGTTAACGTTTCTGTAAAAAATTCAAAAGTTTTTTTTTTTTTTTTTTAATAGCATGCAGAGTTTTCAGCCGAAGTTAACACCGCTTTCCAAACACTCGACAAAAAAATGTAGAAATACTGTACTCGAATTAAATTAGTAATATAAGTAATTTTTGATGAGATATAGGTATTTGTTTGAAATACGTTTTAACTTCGCATGCGCGAACCACAGCACATTTTTTTTTATCATGATTTGATAGTCAATATTATAGGGCAACTCATATAAAAATATCAGTGAAGTATCGTGAAAACTCAAAAAGTTACAGCAATAATTGATATATTGAGGAGGAAATTCCATAGGATTATATGGGATTTCCTCCTCAATTTATCTTATCATGATTTGATAGTCAATATTATAGTGCAACTCATATAAAAAGACCAGTGAAATATCCTGAAAACTCAAAAAGTTACAGCAATAATTGATAAATTGAGGAGGAAATCCCATAGGATTATATGGGATTTCCTCCTCAATTTATCAATTATTGCTGTAACTTTTTGAGTTTTAACGATATTTCACTGGTCTTTTTATGTGAGTTGCCCTATAGTATTGGCTATCAGATCATGACAAAAATCTTTACTGTAGTTCACGCATGTGTAGTTAAAATTAATTTCATTCAAATACCCATACCTGATAAAATATTCAACATATTAATATTTTAATTGCAGTATACTATTTCTATAATTTTTTGTCAAGTTTTTGGAAAGCGGTGTCACATTCGGTTACAAAATCTGCATGCTTAAAAAAAAAAAAGAATTTTTCACAGAAACGTTAACATCTTCACGAGTATACGTGCTATGCTTACGCAAATGCACACAAATGTTGAACAGGACCTACATAGTCATTTGCTATAGTGATAGACCATTTTTAGCATTTTTTGTTACTTGGGTGATCGAAAATACTGTTTTATTATTAAAATTATTATCCCCCCCCACGCCCGAATTGTCTTCGCGACAAAATCTTCACTGAAAACCATGAAGTCAAACATGTTCTTTACATCCTCAAAGTTCAAGGGCATTTCGGGCATTTTCTCACTAGTTTCAGTAGATATTCGACGAAACGTCTGAAATTGGTCACAGTCCCTTAATTTCTGGACATCAGTGTAGTTTCACACTATAGAAGTGTCGATTTATGTTATTTACCAAGATTCTCTACACAGCGTGATACGTAACATATAATTAGTTAAAATATTTATACATTATTATCTCACGTTATATCTTTCCATCAGGTTTTTCTGTCTGTTGCATAAATAATCTTTAAAAATTGATTTGGATTTTTCAAATAAAATTTACTAAATGTTTCGTTCATTATTTTTCGTTAATAACAAGTTTGAAAATTTTCATTAAGCAAACTTTTACATAAAACATTAATACTTAAATGGAATGATAAAACATGAACTGAAATAAGCTAAGATAAATATTTTTATTATTTTTTTTTTGTTTTCCCATAAATTGTAAAAGTGAAATGAATGAAATAAGAAAAAAAAAAATCTATTACTTTCTGTTTAACTTTATGGGACAAAAATTTAGTTTTGTCTCTTGTATTATAATGGTAAGAGGTAATTTAAATATGTCAAGAAAAATAAACTTGAAGTTACTTTACCCGATTTATGAAAACAATGCACAGAAATATATCGCTTTTACGAATTGTTCGAATGTTAGCAAAATACATTTTTCAAAATTGATTTTAGTCAAACTCGGTAAAATAAACGAACTTTTATCTTTGTAAATATAAACATTTTAACAATCGGAAATGGATTTATATATATTTTTTTTTCTGCTGACAAAGTGTTTGGTGTCATGGAACTTTCAACAAAATAGAGCCATATTGTATTCTTAAACTCACCATCCAATGACATATTTAAAACTCATTTTATCATTCTCTGTTTGTTTTAAGAGTAATTATTTTCAATAATTATGTGATAATTATTATTTTGATTAATATTTTACAAATTTTTATTTGTAATGATAAAAATTAGACAACTGTGATTATGATTAAATGTCATGTTTAAAAATTTTTACTATTTGTGTTTTTGAACTTTCAACGAAATAGAAGATATATTCTTTTCTCAAACTCACCATCCAATGACATATTTAAAACTTATTTTATCATTCTCTGTTTGTTTTATGAGCAATTACTTTCTTTAATTATCTGATAATTATTAATTTGATTAATATTTTACAGATTTTTATTTGTAATGCCAAAACTTAGACAACTGTGATTATGATTAAATGTCATGTTTAAAAATTTTTACTATTGGTGTCTTTGAACTTTCAACGAAATAGAGATATATTCTTTTCTTAAACTCACCATCCAATGACATATTTAACACATATTTTATCATTCTCTGTTTTTTTTATGAATACTTACTTTCTTTATTTATCTGATAATTATTAATTTGATTAATATTTTACAGATTTTTATTTGTAATGCCAAAACTTAGGCAACTATGATTATGATTAAATTTTATGTTTAAAAATTTTTACTATTGGTGTTTTTGAACTTTCAACGAAATAGAGATATATTGTATTCTTAAACTCAGCATCCAATGACATATTTAAAACTTATTTTATCATTCTCTGTTTGTTTTAACCCATTAAGCGCGCTATATATATTAAGCAATTTTTTTTATGGAACAGTTGTTTTTTCTTTCTGGATAGGAAGTCTTTAAAGTATTTCTGAAGAGAAAAAAATCGAATATTTAGGAAAAATAGCATGTTCCCAAAATGGGAGCAATAGCTCTTAGTGGGGGTAATTTTTTTCAAAATTTTTACTTATGCATCCGTGCATTTATGGTTGTTATTTCACTGTTCTTTAGCTATAAAAGGGGTAACATCATTCTGAAACTGATATTTCACGAATAATTCATATAAATTAGTCCAACATCTACATTTATAATAAAAATAAAACATAAAATTACCGATTCCATAAGCATTTTCATTATCCATCTCTTTATTTTTCCCATTTACATAATTTTTGTCCTATTATTTTACATGAAAATGATGGAACATTTTTTATGCAGTATTATATTATTTTTTTGCGTTTTCTAAAATTGATTTTTTAACTTTTTTTTTCTTGCATTCTGCTTAGTTTTTCCATATTCCGATTTGAAGATTCGTCTGAACTTACAAGTCTTACTGAAACTTACTGAACAAGAACTTACTGAAGATACATCTGAAATATCAAGTCTGCTTTTAATACTTTGTCTTTTTAAAACTCTAAATCAGATATTTCTTGAATGTCTGTTGATTTAGAATTTACGAAAAATTCTACTCCACCAAATATAACATGGGATAAATCGTCGCATAAATTATTTTCTATTACATATGTAATAGAAAATAATTTATGCGAAATACATATGAGGAAGATATCTTCGTCGTATGTTCCAATACTGCAATCAGGTGGCAAAAAAAAACGATTTCTGGAACAGCCAAAAAATCATCCAAATCTAAAAAAATGTTCAATCATCTTCCATGTAAAAAAATCAGAAAAAAAATAATGTAATGATGAAAAATAAAGAGATGGATAATGAAAATGCTTATAGAACTGGTAATTTCATTTTGTTTTTTTATTATAAATGTAAAAGTTGGACTAATTTATATGAAATCTTCTTTAAATATTAGTTTTAGAATGATATTATCCCTTTTATAGCTAATAAACTGAAAAATAAATACCATAAATGCACGGAGTCATATGTACACGTTTTCAAAAACATTACCCCCCATTAGGAGCCATTGCTCCCATTTTGGGAACAACGTATGCTTTCGGTAATTGTGATTGATCTATTAAACATATTAATTCCGGATTAATGTTGTTTAATATAATACACAGTTATAAACATATTTTAACTAAAAAATATATTTTTTATTACACAGTTTTTTTTTTTAAATATTTCTTTAGAGTACGGCCAAAAAGCTATTTTTCGCCTTTTTTAACACATTTAAAAAAATAGAAAATTCTAATGAAACTTTTTTAAAAAAATTCAGAAGTCGTCTATTATATTCAAAATTCAAATAACAGGCACCTTTTAACAATATATAAAATACTCACTTTAGAAAAAAATCATAAAGCAGTGTTCCCAAAATGGGAGCAATGGCGCTTAATGGGTTAAGAGTAATTATTTACATTAATTAGCTGATAATTATTAAATTTATTAATATTTTACAGATTTTTATTTGTAATGCCAAAAATTGGACAACTATGATTATGATTAAATATCATGTTTAAATTTTTTTACTAATGTGTTTTTAGAATTTTAATTTGTTTAAAAAATGCTTCTGTAAACTGAAATAATTAGATTTTGTTTAAAATAAAATTTGTGGTAGTGGTATTCAAAGTGACTTTCAATTATGTTTCACAAAAGCTATGTTGTCTGCTCCGTTTTCATATAAATATTAAGCAATATAAATTCATAGTGATGCGTTTATTTTAAAATGCATATACTGTTATCCTACAAAAGTAGGTTCAATTTTAAATTATTGTGCAAGAGATTTAATTGAAATACTATACGTGTACATTCAATATGAAACATTTCACATGGGTATTTTTTAGCTAACGTTCGATACACTTTCATAAAACAAAGTAAAATTATGTAAAACTAACTAATGTTTAATAAATTCACTTTATTATCTGAAAACAAACATAGTGTTTGTTAACGGAATCATAACAGTAATAATTTTTACAATTGAGTGAAAGGGTGTCCAGGCCGGAACCTGAACCCAGGTCATTAGATTAAACTGTCAATGTTCTACCAATTAAGCTATCCTGGAGAAATTCGGAGGACACAATTCACTCAAGCAACATTTTGACACAGACATCTTCTCTGTTCTCTGGACAAGCTCTACAGAAAGAACCGCAGTTACACGAAATCCAATAAACATTTGATACGTATTTCACATTACAATATATTATTATATATTATTATATATTAAATATTATATATTATTATATATTAAATATTATATATTATTATATATTAAATATTATATATTATTATAAATTAAATATTATATATTATTATATATTAAATATTATACATCAATATAATATGATATAATAAAAACATTATATATCCAACGTTTATTGGATTTTCACGTAGTACAGAGTGTCTCATTTATTTTGCAACCCCCCCCCCCAAAAAAAAAAAAAAGAACAATGTACAAACATTAATTTTTATTTTACAGAAGTGCTTAAAAGACTTCAAAAGGTGTTGAAGTGACCGCCGTCTTCATCTTTACATATCTGAGCCCGTTTGAAGAGGTTTCGAGTAGATATGAGGAGGTTTCGAACACATTCTGTAATGGAGAATTTCGGAGGACACAATTCACTCAAGCAACATTTTGACACAGACATCTTCTCTGTTCTCTGGACAAGCTCTACAGAAAGAACCGCAGTTACACGAAATCGAATAAACATTTGATACGTATTTCACATTACAATATATTATTATACATTATTATATATTAAATATTATATATTATTATATATTAAATATTATATATTATTATATATTAAATATTATATATTATTATATATTAAATATTATATATCCAACGTTTATTGGATTTTCACGTAGTACAGAGTGTCTCATTTATTTTGCAACCCCCCCACCCCCCCAAAAAAAAAAAAAAAAAAAAAAGAACAATGTACAAGCATTAATTCTTATTTTACAGAAGTGCTTAAACGACTTCAAAAGGTGTTGGAAGTGACCGCCGTCTTCATCTTTACATATCTGAGCCCGTTTGAAGAGGTTTCGAGTAGATTTGAGGAGGTTTCGAACACATTCTGTAATGTGTTTGGTGTGATAGCGTTTATCTCTTCCGTAATGCGAGTTTTCAGTTCAGTAAACCAGGCTACCGATTCACGGAACACGCGATTTTTCAAATAGCCACACAAGAAGAAATCGGGTGGTGACAGGTCTGGACTGCGTGGAGGCCATAGTCCTTTTGTAATTAACCGATCCTCAAAAAATTCTGGGAGAAATGACAGAGTGTCGTTGGCCGTATGTACAGGAGCGCCATCCTGTTGAAACCAAACGAATAGTTCATTTGCTTCCAACATGCTTCGTCCATCTGCTTCGTCTCGATTTCCTTCGTTTTGTGGTCAGTTAGGACAAACGACGGACGGTTTTTTCTTTTCAGTTCCACAGTTCATTCTGTTTGAAAATGGTCCACGATTCGCTTAATTGTGCTTTTATTCGGCACCACCGAGTAAGGAAACTTGTTTTCAAATCGTTCCTTGACTGTTTTGTACGAAGACGTTCGAAAATAGTGTTCAATAATAAACGCGCGTTTTTCTGCACATAACACCATGACGCAATACTACCTTTCACTTCGTTCTCCTTAGCACTTAAGTGTCTCGTGCGGTTTTCTAGCGTGGTGGTAGTGTTGCTGGCATGCCCCTCCACACAGCTACTTGCACTAACGGTGTGCGCATGCACTCGTATTGTTCATTTGCTTCGCGTTTACGCGGGTTGCAAAATAAATGAGACACTCTGTACAATCACATTTTGCTGTTGTTTGATAAACGCTGCAGTTAACAAAAATTATAATAATTAATATAATCTTAAAAATTGCAGTGCGAAGTTACAGCTTGAGATATATTTCGGACTTCACTCCAAACAGCAACAAGGCAGAAATATTATGCATCAAACATAGATTATGAAACACTTTCCAACACTAACAGAATACTTTATCAAACATTTCGTTTTTCAATAAGCTAAATAAAATACTTAAGTAAATATTTGAGAGATCGCAAAACCCATTTGAAAACAAAATTTCCGCAAGTACAGGCCATAGCAACAAGTGTACGCCCATTCCTTTGTGCAGCCTTGTATATAATCTGTAGATTTGTATATACTCTATATAGTATAATACAATTGAGTTTTGTATAAGAAAACACATAACGTAGTAGAAAATCCTCCTTCAGCAGATTCTACTAATAGACTGAAGCATATTTGAATTTGTATACTACCATAAGATTTTTGTACACTCCACATATTACGCTAAAATTTAATTCAGGCAAAAACACCCTGAAAACTATTGAAATCACACTTACCAGAAATTATCATACAGAGCTAGCAATATATCTAATTCTTTGCGTGGCCCTGTATATAACTTTATTTTTAACAAACATCTCTTAGTATACTAAATATATTTCACGTTTAACATGTATAGCTCGATTTTAAAGAAAGAAAAAAACCCTTTAGGGAATTTACGCTGATACACAGTAATGCTTACGTGTTATTTGTGTAGCTTTGTATACGATGTATAGCATTTATAAATACCACATACTATGCAAAAATTTAGTTAAACGCATACCTAACTGAAACCGCACTGAAACCGATTAAGAAACATTTGTCTTTTTTACAGTTTTTAAATAGGATTTCGTAACATCGAAAAGTCTTTTTTTTTTTTCAATGTGATTTTGTATTTTTTCTGTATATAAATACAAATATTATCTGGAAGAAACGACGAGTGTTGTACAATTTCTTTTAACTGTGCCTGTTTATGCGTTTTGACATTTGGAGTAAAACATTATTCTAAAATATCTTCATTAAATATTTTAAAAATAAAGATGCCACTAAACTATCAAGTATTTACAGAAAAGTCAAATCAGAATTTTCTAAACATTTGTTATATAATATAATTTATTTTATTATTGAACCATTTCATGTAGGAAACATCACATAATGCAGTGATTATTTTTTTCTGGTTTTTATATGTTATTTAATAATTTATATATTTAAGCTTATAATTTTTTTAAATGTAATTTAAAACTTTATAGTTCAATTACTCGTTGAACCGCCCAGCACCTGGCATCGCTCGAGATCGTAAAAAAATAGCATGAAATGCGAAAAAAATGTAAGAATCGGAATAAAAAATTTGCGAAAATTTTAAAAAACCGCAGCACGAATTCTGTATTAATTTTACTGGAAAGGGGAGAAAGTTTAGAATATTGGGCTAAAAGATTGAAGCCAGATTACCTTAACAAATTTGGAAAATTCACAAAGATTGGAGAAAAAATGCTAAAATTTCGAAAATTGCAGAACACAATATTTACTACGTTGACCTAAAAGATTAAAACACTATTATCTTTTACTAAAGACGAAAATAAGTGCGCAAGGTGAAAACGCTCTAAAAATTCACGAAAAAGTCAAAAATTGCTGTGTGAATTTTGAGTAAATTTTATTGAAAGAGGACAGAATTTATTATTATTATGCACAAAAAGATAAATCCCGGATTAATTATACTAATTGGGAAATATTGCCACGAATTGCAATGAAATCACCAAAAGAATTGCAAAATAAATCATTAAATATTCAAACAACGCAACGTAGAGGGTAAAATTTACTAAAGTGGGTTAAAACGTTATAACCGGAACTCGTTCACAAATGTTAAAAAAAAAAAAAAAAAAAAAAAAAAAAAAAAAAAAAAAAAAATTGCAAAAGAACGCGAAAAATCGAATTGGAAATCGCTGAAGCTAAAAGTTTGAAACCATATTATTTTTTTCAAATGTACAAAAATAACAGCGGAACGAGAAAAAAAAACCCGCTAAAATTGCATTAAAAATCGATAAAATATCAAAGATGGCGGAGGACTAAATTCACTATATTAGATTAAATGTTTGAAACCAAATTATTTTTTCGAATGCCAAAAAATAGCAGTGGAACTCAAAAAAGCTAAAATTGTTCAAAATTTAGTATATAAAATTAAAAGTTTGAGATCAAAATCATGTTTTAAACGTCAAAAAATCAAAAAAAAACACCGAGGTACACCAAAAATATTCAAAAATTTCAAGAACAAAATTATTAAAGATGATTAAAGGTTTCAAATCTAATTCCTTATACGTATTTCAAAAACATTGCAGCGTAACAAGGAAAAACGCTAAAAATCGCGATAAAAATTTAAATTCTAGCAAGAGAAAAATTTAATATATTAGAGTAAAAGTTTGGAAAAAAATCGAATATAAACAAAAAGTCGCCGCAAAACACTAAAAATTTAACAAAATTCTATTCAAAGCTGCATTAACAATCACGGAAGAAGAAATTTAATAGATTAGGCTAAAAGTTTAACACCGAAATCCATTTTCCACTGTCAAATAATCGCCGCGGAACGCAGGAAACGTTAAAAATCGCATTAAACAAACAAATTCGTGAAATATTCAAAAATCTCTGTACGAAATTTGAATTAACTTTATTGAAAAAGGACAAAATTAACTATTTCTTTATAAAAGATTAAAACCGAATTATTTATACAAATGTAGAAAAATCGCCTCAAATCTTGAAAAACGCTAAAAATAGCAAATATATATATATATATATATATATATATATATTTAAATAAAATTCGAAATTGGACTTTAAGTCGCATTATTTCAAATATAGATGTACCTTTCTCCCAAACGATGTAACTCTCTGTCCAGCGGTCTCTTCAGAAAACTGCATACTCACGCGCACAAACATCTTTCTTTAATATTGTACACGTAGACTAGCAAAATCCGCGGCTTTGCTCACGTAATTGTGGAAAAATGCCAAGTGGTTATCGTGTACCCAATTATATTAGAGGAAATTATACTGCTAAAGATTATTCAAAAATTACTGATTAAGCCACATTTTGAGTACACATCATTCATATACTGCATTAGATGATCATGGAATTTAACCTTCTACTGCCCACTACCAGGAACTGCTATTGAAAAATATATATATTTATTTGTTTTATTTATGCTGTTGTGTGTCAAATAGAATAAAAATATGAAAAAACTGAGATTTTGTTATATTTTATAGAATTTCTCTATGGTATCATATATGCTACCATGGGCAGATTAAGGTGAAAAACGGAAGATTTTACAACATTTCAAAATTATTGCATTTTGTGCAAATAATTATATTTTAAAATGTGATATGACCTTAAACAATTTATTTCTTTGTTTATATATAGGAATACGTCGTATTTTTCACATTTGATTAAAGAAAAAATTCATCTTAGACAAATAATGCATCCTTGGCGTTTGGGTTCATATGTAGGTCAATGATGCACGTCATTGTTCCTTGCTCTTAAAAGTTAATAAAATATGTATTCGCATTTAAATACATATTATGAATGGTGATTTCTTGGATATATATATATATATATATATATATATATATATCCAAATTTTTCTTATAATTTTATTTTCCCCCTTTAATTCTATATTACACACACACAAAAGAAAACTTATTTTATTTGTTTGATTTTGTGTACTACCTATATATATATATATGTGTGTAAAACAGTAAAGTATATATGTAGTGGCAAAAAAGACTTTTTTTTTTCGGATGACAGCGAGTGGTTTGTTTATGTAATGCATATAAAAATAATTTTTTTAACTCAATCTATCATTCTAAAAATATACACAATTTAGAAGAAATACACATTTTAGATCGTGAAATTTTACATGCAAACGTATTAAAATATTGCTGAGGCAAATAAAGTAATCCGCATTTTAAATAAATTGAAGTTTATTTTTAATTAATAAAACCCATCAAGATAACAGCCATTTCCTATCAAATCTCTTTGTTTCGTTACCAAAAATTCAAAACTCACAATAATTTTTTTCACACAGCTATTATATTTCAATTTAAAGAATTCTACGTAAAAAGTTAACTAATAAAAATATATAGTAAAATAAAACGCAGTTGATCTGCGCGGGATCAGCTAGTGTAATATTCACTACGTAGAATAAACATACTAAATGAAATAGAAACTATAATAGAATATACTTGAATAATATGGCACAGTAAAAAAAAGTTTTATACTTAGAATTTATATTTATATTTAAACTTAGAAATAATACTTCTAAATAAATTTAAAAATATTCTTTCCTGATTTACTTTTTAATTTTGTCTATTTATAGATAAAAATAAATTTGAACATTTTGTTCAAAAATTTAAAACAAAAATTATTTTATTTTATTATATATGGAAATTTTAAATTTCCACAGCAGTAAGATCTCCCTAAAGCTACCACGCTCTGTTCCAATAACAACTGTTCGTTTCGAGAGGTGGTCTCGTTTAAATTTAGTTTTTGATTGTTAAAAATAAGGTAACAAGTAGAATTATGAAAAATATATCTTTAATTAGGAAGTAAATGAAGAAAATTAAATAGGAAAAGAAAACTTTAATCTAAATTCATAAATTACTATACGGGTTTAAAAATTGTTTAAATTGATGTTTGCTTTGATTTTATAATTTTATAATTTATTTTATAAATTTATCTTTTACTTTTTATTAGGTAGCTTTCAATACAATAACGATCGTATTTATAAATAAATTTTGATGAAACGAATTGTGTGTATGAAGCTTACCAATGTCTCGACCGAGTTCGTTGGCCAGCTTAATCTGCCATTTTGTTTCAAGATGGCGGCCACTTAAAAATTTAAAACTAAAATAAATATACAAAAAAGTTAAAAATTTAAATTTATTTTTTAATTAAGTGTTAGGCCTTGATACGAGGATTCTAGAGCATTTTTTGTTTTACCTCTATTTTAAAAAATGGCTGAGATAGAGCAGTTTGAAATTCTAGGGTGGCTGACATTTTGAAACAAAACAGCACATTAACGCGATTACTCGCAAATTATTTTCTTTCATTGTTGTAATAATTTTCCCAATCATACGCATAAAACTATATATTTATATCCGTTAGCGCCAAATTCTCGCCAAAATTGGCGACATTTGGCGAAATATCGATAAATTTGGCGACCAAAATAAGTTTTCATATATGAAGCCAGTTTGGCTATCGGTCAATAATTTGGCGAATTTCTTACTCAAATTCAGTATTAACGAATCTTTTGTAACCGTTTCTTTGCATTTTAACTTGCTGTTTTCGTGTAACATTAGCTAAAATTTTAAAACGAAGATATAGGAAAGCTACCTTTTCCTCCCGGTACAGGCCGGAAGGACTTTTTTATCTGTTACAACTTTTATTTCTAAACGCTTTCGAAGTTCTGTGAATAAATGAGAAATTTTTTCGTCTTGAACAGTTAAAGAAGATACCATTCATTTTTCTACTTCTTTGAGAGTTTCCTGGGAGGATAGGACAGGTAATTTACTGCACGGCACTTCTTATTCGTCATCAGAAATTGATTCCTTGCTTGAAAAAGCATAAAAGTGTTTTAAACACACACTCTCAGAAAAAACTGTAAATTTATGAGCGTTTGCCCTTCAATTTTCACGGGCAAAAGCCTTATTTATTGAAAAACGGTCTGATCCACTAAATAAGCGGCCTTATCCCTTAGATACTTGGAAAATTAAGAGTAATCCATATATTCCTACAGTTATAGCCCCTATGTTAGCAAAAATACGGTACGATCCCATACATTGTCCTCTGCAAGGTTGTAACCATTCATTTTACTCGTGTTTCGAAAATTTTAACCCGCCAAAACAGCGATTCTGTGATGATTATCGAACGTGCTCCGTGCTACAGAACAGTAAGTAAAGTGGTATTGTGTTTTAAAGTGCATTATATCCTGTGCATTATAATGCTGTATTACTTTGCCCCGTAAAATTACGGGCTGCACAAAATGATGGGCATGATTTTTTTTTTTTTTTTTTTTTTTTTTTACGGGATATGACTGGAATCTCTGCTGCTGGCCTCTGCCCGTAATTTTACTGCAATTTTTTTAACAGTGCATAAAGGTTAATTGAATAATAATAAAAAATCTTAAAAAGATAAAAATAAAATTATGGCCAAACTGCCAGTTAAGAACGGAAGTTGTTTCCATTTCTTCAAACAAATTGGTCGCTCGTGGAGGGAAATCCATTTAGAATGGTCTCTTAATAGAGGAAAATTATCATTGAGCGTATGGGATTAAATTTCATAACATGAAAAAATTGTCGTTTAGGGAGGTGGTCGCTCTATGGAGGTGGTCACTCAATGAAGGTGGTCGCACAAGGAAGTTTCAATGTAATTTATTTCTGCTTTATTCAATAGCATGAACAAAAGTAATTCAAGTAACTTAAGTGCAAAGCTAACACTAAGAAACAAAAATTTTCAATGAAAATAGTATGGTAGCAAAAATGCTACCATGGGCTCGTGATCACTAATGCCCGTGGTAGAAGATCTGCTGCAATAATGTCAATTACTTATTTTACCAATAAAAAAACAAACTTACATTGAACTTTTTGTGCTGAGAATAAAATTAACTCTTTTTATTATTATATATGATATGTATTTAGTTTTATCTTAATAAAATGTTTGAAAAATTTAGCAAAAACTAACCACTGTAAATGTCATTTTGTCCTTTTTGGCAGACATGTTGCTTCAAACTAATTTTTTTTCTTATTTAGTGATGTCATTTGCATTCAGACTTCATAACTAATATTACCTGAAGGAGCAATTATTGCTGTAATGACTTAAAATATACTTTATTCATGAAATTTCGTGCTAAAAATCGAAGCTGAATATATGGTAGCATATATGCTACCATTGTCATTAGAGGGTTAAATGTATGACAATAACTAAAATTAATTCAAAATAAATGGTAATTTAGAATGCATTTTGAAGGTTTTTTGTTCATTTTTCATTTAAAATTTCGATTTCTTTAGAAACCGTTCTTAGTGAGTATTTACATCTTCAAAGTAACCTCCATGCCAAATTCCAAACACTCTAGTTATCCAAGCTTCTATAACATCTATATCACAGAAATCGCAATTTTAGAACTTTTTTTTTTTCTTCTGCACACTTTAATTTTTCTAAATTTTTAAAAACTGTTATGTGGTTGAATTTATGTCTCTAATGTAACCGCCATATAGAATTTCAAGTTTCGGTCATAGTAAATCATAGTTTAGAAGGTTTTAAGAACGTTTCCCGCTCTTTTCACACTTTCAAATTTCAAATTTGTTTATAAACCGTCCTAAGTAAACACTGAAATATAAAAAATAAGAACTTTTTTTGCTACAACACTTTTTTATATTTCGAAGTTTGTAAAAACTGTTCTGTACGAGCAATTACTCTTAAAAATAACAACCATGTCAATTTCAAGTTTCTTTTTTTAACAATTTTACAGAAATCGTAATTTAAATCATGATTGGAACGCTTTCCGCTCATTTTAATATTTTTAATTTTGACTTTTTTTAGAAACCATTCTAAGCGTGATTTTGTATATTAAAAGTAACCGTCATGCCAAATTCCAAGATTCTGTACTAACTGTATAAAATAAATCACAATTTTTGGACGTTTTTTGCTGCTGCACTCTTTTAAATTTCCAACTTTTAGAAAACTGTCCTGGCCGAACATTTATGTCTCTACAGTAACAGCCAAACCAAATATTAAATTTCTAGCAATTTTCAAATAAATCATAATTTAGAACGCTTTTAAAATGTTTTTCGCTCATTTTACTCTTTTAAACTGTGAATAATAATAATAATAAAATTTTTTCAGTGATTATTTACATCTCAAAAATAACCACCATGCTAAATTACAGGCTTCTATACCAACAGCATCACATAAACATGAAACGTTTTCTGCTTTTGCACTCTATTAAATTTCTAGTTTTTAGAAAACTGTTCAGGAAGAACATTTAAGTCCGAAAAATAGCAGCCATGTCACATTTAAAATTTCTATCCTTAGCAATTCCATAGAAATTGTAATTTAAAACATTTTCAGAACGCTTTCCGTTCATTTCAGCTTTTTAAATTTAGATTTTTTTAAACACTTCTTAGAGAGCATTCGTAGATTAAAAGTAAATATCATGTAAAATTTCCAGTTTCTAGTCCTTTCGGTATTGTAATTTTGAAAGTTTTTTTCTGCTGCGCACTTTTAAATTTCAAATTTTTAAAAAAATGTTCTTCGTGTGAATTTACTTCTTAAAAGTAGCAGCTACGACAAATTAAAAGCTTCTATTTTTAACAATTCTATACAAGTCGTAATTTAGAACATTTTTTCCTCATTTCACCCTCTAAATTTCGAATCATTTATAAACTGTTTTTAGACAACATTTACATCATATATGTGCCATGTCAAATTTCAAGTTTCTAGCCACTTCACTAATACAAAAATCGACATTTTAGGATGTTTTTCGCTCTTTCATCCCCTGGAATTAGTGGAACTAACATAAAATAGAGCCTTTGTTGGAGCAAGGGACTGTCACCATTAATTTGGCATCATTACATTTGAAATTGTTTCGGTAGTTCCAGAGATTACCCCTAAAAAAAAAGAAATAAACGTTTCTTCTTTATGATATTAGTATAGATATAATTTTCTTGATAACGTCCATAGCAACACATTTCAATATTTTGTATGACATGTATGGCATTTGAATTTATGTTATGTTGTAATTTATGTATAACAGCATAAATTGTTTTTCTTCCATATTTACGAAATTAAAAGATTTGAAAACGCAGTTTATGATGCAAATGTATAGATCTGATAATAAATGTGTCAAAACTCAAACGGAGATCAAAATTGTTTTTTTAATTATATAATTTATAAAGTACTGCGGTAGGAAAAATTTTTTTGTATCATAATTCGTAAAATTAATCGAAGACAAACATAGCACTATACTAACATGTTTCAGTCCTTACCAACATCTTAGAGTGATGAGTAACATGCTGGATATCGTCCGGGTAGTTCAGTGGTATACGTTTAGCACATAATGAAATCCTGGCTTGTCACTTTTTCACTCTATTATTTTCCCGTCTTATAAGCAATTTGAATAAAAATTCAATTAATGTAATTCTAAAGGCGATGACATTGCTACAAAATTAGAATATGTCATGTTCCTTAAAATTAATATTTTAAGTAAAAATGTATATAGTCTATTTGTTAAAAAATTCAATATCATTAGATATTTAACAGTATGTATTTTCCTTGCTGTTGAAAAAGCCATTTATTATTTTGTTAAGTTATTTAACATAATGTGTGTCAACTATATACATATATTTTTACTTTACACTACCATTTACATACATTAAAAACAAATTTCACATATAAAGTCAATGTAGATGTTATTTACAAAGATAATACGTTACTTTCTTCAAAATAGAAAAAGTCACTACCTTTCGCAAACATTTATATAAGATAAAAAAAATTGCTCATCGTCTTAGGCATCCTCAGTTTTACTGATCTTGGTCATCGCTTCTTCATTTCATTCTAACTTTCCCGGGTTTTTTTATCGAAATATAACGGATGGCGCCATCTATTGTCTATTGTTGTATGCATTATATCATTGCAAGTCTCTGTTTATTCTGTATCTATGACTTCAAGCATTAAAGCCTAATTTAAGTTGTTGCACTTTCCAAGTGGCTGTACTTCTTTAAAATTTATCTGTATTAGGGATTTCTTATTTAGTCTATGGCTGTGGTCTCTTTAATTAATTTTATATCTCTTTCATGTTCTTTAATCATTTCCTTTTTTTTTTCATTCAGTCATACCTATATATGGACCTTCTTTTCCTTCCCTGTCATTAAACTTTATCCTATATATTTCTGAGGTTGTTAAATGGTTGTTTTTTTCTCTGTCTGTTCTTATTAATTTGATTATCGTGGGGTCTGGGGTTATTTTTATATTTAATCCAAGTTTTTAAAATTCACTTTTCATTTTTAGGGAGATTCTATTAATATATGGTATTGAACTTGCAAATTTTATATCCTTCTGAGCTTATTGTATTGCATTATATCTCGGTATTGCACTTCCAATTAATTTATCAATTGTTTTTGTAGGATATCCTGCATTTTTGTTCATTTCTGTAATCTTATTTATTTCAGTAGTTAAAAGATCTTTAGATGAACAGATTTTCAATTCTCTATAAATATATGTATTGATCGCTGCAGTTTTATAAAGAGAAGTTTTTTTTGAAAATTTGGATATTATGTTAGTGTTTGAATTCGGTTTTCGGTAAACTGTTGTTTGAGGTTTATCATCTGTACGTTTCACTTGAACATCCAGGAATTCTAGTGAGCTGTTTTTCTCTGTTTCAAATGTAAATTGGATATTTTTGTCATATGACTTCAGTTTTTCCAGCAAAGGGGAGAGCTGAATATATATGTACTATTAATTATTAAAATGTCATCCACATAACGAAACGATATTTCATTTTTTTTTGTTGAAAGTCCTTTATAATGGTATTTTCAAGTAGTCTCATTTTCAATTCTGCTACAGCATTAGAAATAGGGGATACCATGGGTACGCCCTTTACTTAAATTCAGTTATTAAACATAAAGTATGTTTCTCTCAGTACTAGAATCGTTGCGCTTTGTAAAGTATTACGGATACTGTCATCATTGTATATTGTATCAATTATTGAATTTATAATATCACGTAGATTGCAATTTTAGAAAGTTTTATTCTCCTGCACCCTATTGAATTTTGAATTATCAAAAACTGTTCTGGGTAAGCATTTACTCATCTAGCGTAACATCCACGTGGAATTCAACGTTTCTAGGCTTAACAGTTCTAATTAAATCGTAATTTCGAATGCTTTCCGCTCGTTTCAACTTTAAAATTTCGATTTTTTAAACCGTTCTTAGCGAGCATTTCCATCTTAACATAACAACTATACCATATCTCTTGCTATTATGCAAACTCTATAACATAAATCCAAATTTCTGAATGTTTTTTCTCCTGCACCGTTTTACATTTCGAAGTTTTGGAAAACTGTTCTAGGCGACCATTTACGTCTTAAGAGTAGCGGCCATGTCAAATTTAAACTTTTATCCTGAACATTTCCATATCAATTATAATTTAGAACATTTTAGACCACTTTTTGCGCATTTCACATTTTTAAATTTCGATTTTTTTAACAAATCTGCGCGACAATTTTCGTCTTAAATATAATATTCAAATTCCAACTTTCTATCTCTAACAATTGAATAGAAATCGTAATTTATATCGTTTTTAGAACGATATCCGCTCATTTACCCTTTTATTAATTTTATTTTTTTAGAAACCATTTATAGCGAACATTTGTATCTTAAAAGTAACCGCCATGCCACATTTTTAGTTTCTTGTCCTTTCAGTGTCACAAAAATCATAATTTAGAACGTTTTTATTTCTCCTGCACCCTTTTCAATTTGGAGTTTATAAAAACTGTCCCGTGTATGCATTTGAGTCTAAAAAGTAGCATCCATGAATATAACAAAGGATGTGAATTATCACTTACTACACAGCGTACAACCAACAGAGTGAAAAAAGTCCAGTCCGGAAATCGAACCCAGAGCCATTGATACCACGCACTAATACTCTACCTTTTGAGCTATCCGGACGATATCCATTCTAGAATTTCTCTTTCTTATGTGTTGGCATGTCTGCAATTTTGCAGCACAAGATGGAAAGTCAATCATGAGCATATATATTCAGTGGCATGCATGAAATGAATTAAACCCCAATGTCGGTAAATATCTAATTAATGTTTTCAGCAGAATGAAATTATGCTGGAAATTAATAAATATAACAAAGGATGTGAATTATCACTTATTACACAGCGTACAACCAACAGAGCGAACAGAATTCCAAATCGTGAATCGAACCCGGAAAGAACAAAGAAAGTTCGAATGTGTAAAAGTACTGCAAAGTTGCAAACTTGCCAACAAATTAAGTGTGGGAAATTTTAGGCTGGATGTCGTCCGAATAGCTGAAATGGTAGAGAATTCATGCGTGATACCATTGGTTTAGTTTTCAATTCCAGGAATTTTTTTTTTTTACTCTGTTGGTTGTTCGCTGTGTAGGATTAACTTCGTTTGTTATATTCATTAATTTCCAGCGTAATTTCAGCTCTGCTGATAAAATTAAGTTTCATTCATGTCAAATTTCAAGATTTTATCTTTAAAAATTCCATAGAAATCGTAATTTAGAAAATTTTCCGAATGCTTTTCGCTTATTTAACCTTTTTAAATTTCGAAGTATTTTAGAAACTATTCTTAAAGATACCTTCCACTTATAAGTAAATAAGATGTCAAATTTCAAGTTTCTAGCCCTTCAGAATCACACAAATCGAAATTTTAGTTTTTTGTACTGCAACTTACTGGGGGTAATGGAAACGACAATAAAATTAACAAATGTTCGAGCGAGGACTCTCCCCATCAATTTGCCACCATTATGTTTGAAATCGGTTCGGTAATTCCAGAGATTACACCCTACAAACAAACAAATACATATACGTTATTTCTTTATAATATTAGTATAGATTACGCTATTGACATATATGGTAACATCATGCATAAAAATCTGTTACATTACTCATATAATGCTCTTTAACAATTCAATTACAAAATTCAGATACATTATTGTCTATGAGCAATATTTTTTTTGCATGTTTTTAGATTTGTTATGCATTAACCAGCTTAATTAAATTTTAGTATATTGCCGTTTGTGCGTCAAGTGCAGGACTACTCTTTTGCATTTGTAATATAAGTGTCTATTTCAAAGGTTTGCTTAAAGTGTGTTTAAAACAATAATATACATTTTTGCAATTAAAAAAAATATTATACAGCGTGTTTCTAAATGAATATCGGGGTTTTATTTGGTAGTATTTATTACATAAAACTTAAATTTATAATTAAAACATAAAATGAAAGAGCAACTCAAACAGTTTTACCCACAAGCTCTCTCACTCGCTCAACACTCTCTTCACTAACCCATGGTCGTCCCGTACTCTTCCGTTTGCAAAGGCAGCTGGTATTTTCAAGCTGATGATACCATCTACGGATGTTATAATCAATTGGGGGATCTGAACTTTATCCGGAACGCACGTTGCACAGTAACTACTGATTCGGTCTTTGCAAACTGCAGAACACAAAATGCCTTCTGTTCACTAACGGAAGAAACATTACGTGCTCATGCGCATGTACACGTACAGGTACCAACAAACTGTTTGAGTTGCTCTATCATTTTATGTATTAAGTATAATTTTAAGTTTTATATAATAGATACTACAAAGCGTTAAAACCCCGATATTCATTTAGAAACACTCTGTATTATGTGATTTGTGCGTAATATAAATGAATTAAAAACAGTACCGTTTAAAAGATTTCATGTACATTTTCGTATTTAAATTGTAGATATCCACAGTTCCATTACAGTTGACATTAACGTTTTCTAGATGAATTAAACATAAGGTTTTTTTTGTTTTTTTTGTATATAATTTAAATTATGTAATTTATTTAATAGTAATGTGATATGCTTAAAAGTAAATAACTGCTCTACAAGCAAATATATAAGATACACACGTGCACACATATGTATATATATATATATTACCAACTTATTTCAATTGATTCGCAGATTTTCATGAATGAAAAACTGAAAATCTTTCAAAACTAATTTTTTTTCAAATTATTCAAAAATATATTTTTAATGATGTACGCTTTGAAACTTTGTTTATTGTTTTATTTAAATAAAACAAATTCAACTACTATTTTTAATGACTTATTTACTCAAAAATATAATTCAAAACACTTACGCATGAATCTCGCCTTACATATTTGCAATAATAATAATAAAGGATTAATTGTAGTATAATTTAAATATAATAACATATTCTCAAATAAAAAGTATTTCCTTTTATATTGTATAGTTCCTATAAAAATGAGTTATTAGATGTTTATTATTACAAAGAAGCATATACTAGAACATAATGCAAATCAGCTTACATTAAATATATAATGGATCTTATTTAAATAGAACTTATTGTTAAAACATACATTTCTTTTCTTCTTCGTTATTTCATAACCTGTTGAAAATAATGATTAAAATAAATGTTTTATTTTATTGTACACAA
This sequence comes from Maratus michaelseni, assembly GCA_963931845.1. Lineage (NCBI taxonomy): Eukaryota > Metazoa > Arthropoda > Arachnida > Araneae > Salticidae > Maratus > Maratus michaelseni. The sequence goes on from OZ007593.1 coordinate 290,540,795, forward strand.
ATAATAAAAACCTTATTGCCATAAATATGCATCATTCAAAATATATTATCTCGCACTTGTAATACAGCCATGATTATTCAATAACTTTTTTTAATTTTTTAAATAACTAAATAATGAAAAATATGTAAATGGTAATCATATGAGTTCATATCCGCGATCCTCTAAAATATTTTTATTCCATCCTATTTTAAATTAATCTATAATATTCATTTAATTCGTTTATTATTGTATTTTAACTCTATTTATTCCAAAAACCTTATATCTAAATTCAATATTTTATTTTCTACTAATTAGCTCAATAAATGACGTCTTTATATTTAAATTATAAAAAGCTTCCTAATATTCATTCCTTAAAAATCCTTTTTATTTTTCTATATTCCTAGAAAGGCTGTATCTGTTTTAATAATTTAAGATATTAAAAATAATTCTCAAAATCATAAAATATTTTTCTTATATTACAATGTAAAAAAATATATATATATTAATTTCATTCTGGCTTTGATCCAAGTTCGATAAACCATTTTTCTTATTTTTTTCCATTTTCTGTGAGCATAAAAATCATTCCATATTCTCAAACCAGAAACTAACGATAATCAGTTAGCTTAAATCTCTCTGGGTCACAGCTGATTTATCGAACATCAGAGAATATTCTAAACGCGTCTTTGGCGCCTTTACTGACCGGAAACCAATTTTCCTTCAAATTCTGCAATGAATGATTGGAGATTCTGAGATGGGGGATCCCTCTGAAAAATCGTAGTCTACAAAGTCACGTGACGTCTGGATTAATTTGCGTTTTTGGACCGGCCCACAGGCGGGAATTTTGAGGACTTAGCCGGCCAAAAATATTTCTTCCGGAAAAAATGGAATGTTTATATTTTATTAGTTTATAATAATTGTATACTTTTATAGTAATTTTTCTTTTGAAAAAATGTTTTTTGTATATACAGAGTATATGACAATCATTGTAACATGTAACACTAACTTTAACTATAATAAAATATTAGTGATTAATTCTCTGGTTGTAATTGTACTTTACCCACCAATATAAACCTAACTTTTTATACAGAATAACTCAAAATTTTAATTTTTGAAGTCATATTCTAATTTGTTAAAAAATGTGGAGATATATATATTTTATATATAGATATAGATTATTAGATTTTTACCGTTTTTCTACATGCGTCTTTGAAATTTATTAAATCGATTTTAAACTATATTATATTTCATTAAAGGAGAAAAAAAATCGTACCAACTTTAGAAAACTCTTGTTTTAAGTATTTTTACACTTTAATCTTTTTTAAAATGAAAATTTTCCATTTATGCTTTTATAGTAAATCAATAATATATTGAAATCAAGTATTTATTAATCACATATATTATTTATTTAATTTAAGCAAAATTTTACAAATATCATATTAGATACACATAAATGAATATATATATATAATATGCATATTTGATAACAAAATCGAAGGTTATTCCTCAGATGTTTCAAACTTGTCATCGTAGTAGTTTTCATCACTATCCGATTCAATCTGATTTTCATGGACTGTTGCACTGAAATGTTCAATAGGAATAAGTAGTGATAAATCCTTTAAAAATTGATTCCTTTTTTGTTCACTCGGTATGAGTTTCATACAAGATAAGAGTGGAACTTCACTGAGCACTTACCAATTTACAATATCCACGTTACACGATTTCTCTTAAATTTCGACTATCTTTTAGATATCCTTTACAATCGTAATTCATAAGGGTCGGCAGAATCTGGGCGTGGAAGACATTAGCTTTTGCCAAACGATTTTTTCTTTCTTTGACTGAAGAACTATTTGGAAAAGTACAAATGAATTCGAAAAAATGTTTGAGTCAAAATTGACATAATTTTTAAGCGTTTTTGATATTCTCTTTGTTCAAAGCCGTCACATTCTAACTTTTAATTTTATACAGCGTTCGTCATCATTTATTGTCTATACAACTTTCTTTCAGATAGTGCAAGACGCATGTAATGTTGCATCTGAACTTCTCCAGAAGTCACGGTAACTTTGTAGGAGTCCTTATTTGGGTAATAATTATTTTCATTTGTAGCAAATTGTAGGACGGATATGTTTTCTTATGTAAATGTGTATGTCTGACTGTTTTATAATGCATTTTAGAGATATTTGATTCAACAAACATTGATAAAGCTTAACCCATCGAGAGCTCCAATAAGTTGTTTCATGATAATTATATAACACCTGTTTACATTTAGCTGCAAGATATAGAGCCCATGTCATTTCATTGACCACTGTAAAAGCATCCCTGTGTCCACTATCATACTATTGTGATTCGGTAGCATGAGAAAGGATTTAAAGATATCTTTGCTGTGTACTTCTTCTGATTTCTTCTTTTGATTCTTTGACTACAATTAAAAAAATAATTATGGACGTACTTACGGCAACTGGGATATTCCTGGCAATAAAGATTATCTTTTATCACAGAAAAAAATGCTTAAATCATTCTTTATCTGATGCTTTTGCTTTCCTTAATCTTTGTTAGCAAGGTAATCCTAGAGATATTAAAATTTCTTATCTAAGGTAAATTTTCAAAATTCTGGTTATTCATAAGGTCGAACAGGATTTATTTTGATATAATTTTTATTCCAGATATAAATTTAGTGATCAGATATGCAAATTTGAACTCTTTTATGTCTGCAGATGACAACTTGTTACAACATTTGCAATATAGCTATCGTAGAATACATTTAAAAACGGGAGGGAAATAAAAACATCATCATTTACAGAAACATACAAATTAGTGCTTGAAAAAAATTCTTTTAAATTAGCGGTTATTAGCGGCTATTGTTTTCAAAGTTATTAACTGCATATTTAGAACTCTCAATTCATGTAAAAAATATCATCGGATCTCACCCTTAAGGTTAACTAACTCCTTATGGAATATTTAAATTAATAATAAAATTTTCCAAACTATACGGTACATTTCATGTCGCTTTATCACATATTTTAATTAAGTAAATATAAACATATTCATGTGAAATATAAACATACCTATCTGGTCTTTCATAACCCATAACTATTTCATGTAAGTAAAAGTTTTGAACAAAAAAAAATCACTCTGAAATAAGCAGTCACAAAGTTGTAGTTGAAAGCACAGATAACCAACCTATTGCTACTAGGAAGTTTCAACTTGTTTGGCACTAATTTGCTTGCAATGGAAAAAATGTACAACTGTTTACATTCACAGTTAGTTGCTTATTTTTCTCCTCAACTGTATTTTGAAATTTTGACTTTTGGCAGGCTAAATCTGCTAAATGCACCACTATGCGGCGCCGTATCTGAAGAGATGTGGTCGGGCGGAGAGTAAATGAAATGCATCTGCGTCTCCAAGGAAATAAGAAATAATTTTTATCGACTTTTAGACGATTTTTCGGTTCTACGGGTCGTAGAGAAATGATTTTTTTTTAATTTCTGAAAGTAGATGCTCTCCTGCATTTGTCTGTCCCAATTCCGAATTTCTAGGCCCGGAACTTTCCGAGATGCGAGTCGATTTAAAAACCCTCAATACAGTTTTTTTGCTTAATTTACTCCGTGGCAACCTCCGCGGTTTTTTTTGACTGGCAACCCTTTCGTAGGAGAGCTTTTTTGGTTATTGATAAAATGGGAAATCCTTTGCAACATATGTTTCTTTTGCTGTAGTTAAAACAGTTTTGTTAATTAATAACTCTCTTGATTGGGGTCGGACCCCTTCGCTTGCGTAACTTGAGGGTTGCGCGATTTTTTCGAATTTTTTTGGCATCAAAATTGCGTCGGTGCGTCACTTGGACGCGGAGCCTTTGCGTGTACAGACACACAGACACACAGACACACACACACAGAGAGAGAGAGAGAGAGACGTTCACCGACATTAATATTATAGACTAGCTGGCTTCGCCCGCTAGCGGACCCCTAATTTACATCGGTGCTTCGAATCTCGTAAAACCTCGAATAAGATAAACCTTGAATAAGATAAACCTCGAACCGAGCGAACCTCCGACCCGGGTCCCCATTGCCTTCCTGCATTTATCTGTCCAAATTCCGAATTTCTAGGACCGGAACTTTCCGAGATGCGAGTCGATTTAAAAAAAAAAACAATACAATTTTTTTTCTTAATTTACTCCCTGGCAACCTCCGCGGTTTTTTTTTTGACTGGCAACCCTTTCAGAGGAGAGTTTTTGCGGTTTTTGATAAAACGGGAAATAATTTGCAACATAGGTTTCTTTTAAAGTAATTAAAACAGTTTTGTTAATTAATAACTCTCTTGATTGGGGTCGGACCCCTTCGCTAGCGCAACTTGAGGGTCCCGCGATTTTTTCGAATTTTTTGGCATCAAAATTGCATCGGTGCGTCGTCTGGACGCGGAGCCTTTGCGTGTACAGACACACAGACTCTCTCTCTCTCTCTCACACACACAGAGAGAGAGACGTTTATCGACATTAATATTATAGATAGTGTGAAACACAAGTTGGGACAAGAATGTCATTTACTAATACTAGGTACAGTACAGAGAGTATTTGGATATATTGATACAAAAAAATGGCTGGCATAAGGAAAGATCCAATGTGGCTTTACTTTATTGAAAAAAAAAACTATTTCTGGAAAAGGTATGAAAAAGCAATATGCAAACCATGTAGTGTATAACTGGTGGAAATTATGGCAATAATAAAAAAAAGAAAGAAAGAAACTTGCAATCTATGTGGTAAAGATGACATAAGTTTAAAAACATGTATATATTTTGCGTTCCTTGCTTCATTTATTATGTGATTATATATTATATATATTATTGGAGTAATACATGAATGAAAAGATTAATGACTTAAATTGACTAGAAATGTAAACACACGACCCACATAGATATATCTATAACAATTTAATGGTACAATAATATGCTTTTAAGTTTTAAGTAAATCATCTGAATGTGTTTGCTGCAATTTTTTATTTTTATTTAAATTATTTTGAATTTTTATCTGGGAATCGTAATATAATTAATAGAAATGTGTAAATCTATACAGATAAAATAAATAAATACACAATACACAAATGCACAGTAAATAAATAATATTGACCAAAAAAATCTGATTTAAATAAACAAAATCCGATTTAAATCAAATAAATCCATTTTTAAAAATAAATCATGATGTTTATCAACCCTGTTTTCAAACAATATACAACGGAGTAGATTTCTGTACTGATTTTTTTTTTTAGAAATAGAGGTATAAAACGTTTTGTTTCCAATATGTTTTAGTGGAAAAAGTTGAACTCTAATAAGTATTGTTATTTATGTGATAAGTATAAAACGTAATAATATAACGATGCAGATGTTCGAAAGAAAAAAATCGGGTGATTTGTTTTAATAAAAAAGTCGTTTTCTCTATACAAAAACTTTTTTTTCTAAGTGAAGAGATATATAGTGCAAATTTAATCAATTTTGAATAATATCTGTCTAGCGTTGAAGATTAAGAAATGTATAGACTGCTATAGCACAAATTGAACTGCATGTAAAAAGAACTTTTGACCAAGGAAACGACATTTAAGATATTTTAAATTAGTATTTATAAATAACAGGCCATATTTTGTCTTTCTATGAAAAAATATAAAATAATAGTGTTGGTCTTTAAAATCTTTTTATGCACATCTCACTTAAACTTATAAATATAGATTTCAGATAATGCGTCTCGGGCTGCATATGCGGGCCGCTGGTTGAGTATAGCTGCTGTATGCACTTAACGGTTAAGTTGTATTTCTAAGAAAATAATAAAAATGTACTTGTACGTACCTCGTTTTAATCTTTTTTTTTTTTTTTTTTTTTTTTTTTTTTTTCCAAAAATGAAATGCAGTGAATACTTTTGGACCAACTATCTAATTCTAGACTATCTAATTTTTCCTTCATTCTGATTTTTTTTAACAATTGCAGTTAGTTATAACTGCAGATATTTTAAGATATATCTAACAGGTTCCCCCATTCTCGAGGATCATATGCTTTTCAAAGAAATTTTTTAAATGTTCTTCGATTGATTTCTAAATATATTTTCTTGCTCCAAAAATGGTCTCTCCAAAATGGTCAAAGAATGAAAAATAATTCACTGTTAATAATAGAGTCTCGTTTATTCTGAGAGACTTGAAAAAAATTCTTCATAACATTTGAAAGTAATGAATACAGAAAATTAAAATTATTTTTTAAGAGTCTTATATTAAAATCTAGAAGTTTTTGTAGCGGGAATTACTGATTCAATTTCCACGTATGCTTTAATAAATTTAATTTTGTCTTTTCTTATAAACGCTATTTAACTTAATTATAATTGTTAAATCTAGAACGTATTTAATTTTTTTATTTCAGGCTATTTTTGTTTATGTAGTATAAGATAATATGTTCAACTAAATTTTAGATTATTAAAAGAACAATGTGTAGTAATATTTTTCTAAAGTACATGAATATATTTTTTCTAAGTTCAATAAGAAATAATCCTTAATTAACAAGAATTTTTGTAACTTAATAAAATTTAACACGATACGTAGGTAAATAAGAATGATTTAAATTGGTATATATTTTTTAATATTTCTTTTATAACTTTATATGCTGTTATCAAAAAGAAAAATGCATAAATTGTAATAATTTTTAGTTTATAAATGTGTTATACACTATAAAAAAAAGACTTAAAAATATTTAATCTAGGAAAATTTAATATAACTACACTGTAAAAAATGACCAATGTTTCTTATTTTATGAAAATATACTATAACCACGAACGAAAATATAATATAATCTTCTGAGTTATCCGAAACTCCAAATAGCGTGTTCCATAGTCTTTTGAATCCCCAGAAACCAATACATTTCCAAAATTTAAAGAATTATTTATAAAAATAAAGTATTTTTCGCTGCCCGTATTTTTCAGAAACGTTTCCGAAGGGTTTTTATAGTGTATTAATGAGTGTCCGCAGCCTGGAATACCTATTTTTCGTATGCTATCAATTCTCAAGTAAACATTTTCATGCTCAAAACATATGTTTAACAGACAAACATGCAAAATTAACAGCGTTAACAATAACATTAAAATTAAGATTATTTCTTTACTCTTTCATGTATAAATTAACTTATGCGGCTGAAAAGGTGTACTTGAGAATGGATGACATTCGAAAAACAGGTATTCCAGGCTGAGGACACTAAGTAATACACTATAAAACCCCATCGGAAACGTTTCTGAAAAATACGGGCAGCGAAAAATACTTTGTTTTTATAAATAATTCTTTAATTTTTGGAAATGTACTGGTTTCTGATGATTCAAAAGACAATGGAACACGCTTTTCGGAATTTCGGATAACTCAGAAGATTATATTTTATTTTCGTTCGTGGTTATAGTATATTTTCATAAAATAAGAAACATCGGTCATTTTTTACAGTGTACGAATGGAAATATACAGTTACCTTCTCCGAGTTACCCACTATCCTGAAGAAAATTCATTATTTTTAGAAACCTCAGAAAGCAATGTTTTTTCAAGATTTTCAGAAGAATAAAAAAAAAAATTGTTTTCTGCCACTTATTTTTTAAAACTTTTCCGAGTAGTTTTTAAATTGTATTAATCAGTTTTCTCACACCGGAATATCATGTTTTTTAGGATGCTATCATTTCTCAATTAGCCATTTTTATGTACAACAAATATGTTTTATAGACAAACATGATAAATTAACAACATTAACAGTAAAATTAACATTAATATTATTTTGTTAGTCTTGAATGTATAAATTCGTTTACGTAGATATAAATGTTAAATAAATCCAAAAAACACTGATATTTCATTTTTTAAGTGAGAAAAAATGATTAAAACATTAGAAAAACTACTCTCAAGCGTTTTCGAAAATAAGAGTCAGAAATATAAACTTTGCTTTTTTCAAATGCTTCTTGAAATCTCCAAAATAAATAAATTTTGGTAGGCTCTAATGATACAGAATACTTTTCTCTGAATCGTGGGTAATCTGGAAAATGATGTATTTTTTCGTTCGCGGTTATGCTATATTTTCATAGATTAAGACATTTTAACACTTTCCGAAATAGTTGAAAGTGGTTATCAATTGTTTTTGTCTGTCCGTCTGTCTATCCGTACTCGCATAAATATATTGCCATGTAATTGATATAAGTTATTTAGGTTTACCATGGCATATTCTGAATCGAAAATGAAGTGTGTAACATTTATAGTTCATTTACAGGGAAACTCAAAATTATTCTTTTACATTAAGGCCTATGGGGAAAAATCATCTGCGGTGTACTTTAATGGTGTCACCCTATTTTAAACATAATGAAATTTATAAACATTATTCAGGAGCATTAGAAGATGTGTAGCACTTCCAGAACATGTACTGGAGAGCTAAAAACTATTTCATTATTTTATGGTCTGTGAAGAAAATTTGTTTGTGGCGTATTTTAATGTTACTCTATTACAAACGTACTAATGTATATATGCATTTCTTAGGTGGCACTAAAGCATGCTTTCTGTAGAATGTGGGTTGCAAAGCATTTAAAGGGTCACACAATATAGTTTGGTTTTGAAATGTTCTACAGTGAAAAACTATTTGCAGTATATTTTAAATATACTAGAAAATATTTCGGAATAATACACAGAATAATACACAGAAAATATTTCGGAATGTGCGTTTGCTGAAAGTACGTTTTCAGTTATGATATGTGATTTTAAGTTTAACTAAATTTCTCATAACTACGTGGTGTGTTTAATTTTAGTAGACCATATACAGGGCTACACAAAAAAATTCGTAAACACTACTGAGAATGAGTGTGAATTGCATAAAGGTTTATTATTATTATTATTATTATTATTGGAGTTCTGCATTTTCCAGCTCAACTGCATTTAGTATACTAAGATATGTTTCTAGAATAAAAATAAAATAATACACAGGGCTTTGCAAATAACTGGATACATGATTAGTGGATTGGATACATGATTGGATGATGATTAGTGGAAGTGTGATTTCTGTAGTTTTAAGCGTGTTTTTGCCTGAATTAATTTTTAGCTTAATATGCGGCGTGTATAAAACTGTATAAGTATTCATAGGTGACAACCTCTCATTAATATTCCGTAATATGCGGGTTAATTTGACCCAGTTTAACAACGCTTCAAACCAGAAAAATTATAGGATGACTCTTTATTTATTCAATTTCAGCTTTCTTCGTGGGATTTATTTAATTTAATTTCTTAAAAAAATTTCTGGTGCGAAACGTGTTAAACCTGGGTCAAATTAACCCGTATATTACGGAATATTAATGAGAGGTTGGCACCTATGAGTATTATACAGGGTGATTTTTTTTAAAGTTGTGAAATTAAAACACTATAACAAAAGAACCACTGATCCAAATGACCTAAAATTTCACCAGTATGCTCCCAAAGCAATGGGTATTTTTTAGGCATGGTTAAAAAAACTTAAAATCGCACCGACAGATGGCGCTGTAAGGTAGCAGAAACAAAGAAGTGGGAAGTCTGTGGGAGGAAAACATTGGACGGTACTTTGAGTAACCATCTTCCGTAGACCCTCTGTCATCATTGGACCTTCTCTTAAATTCTCAAGTGTCCTAAATCTCCTAAGAGCAGTTGCTGCGCTGTCATTATTCTGATAATACAGTTTCACTAACAACGCACGGTCAATGGCGCAGTCATTGCGAGGATTTCCGTAGAATAATGAACACGAGATGTGCGTACTTCACGTTTTTACCGCCAATGTGCCTGTGACTTGCGCAAGTGCGTCTTCCTACTTTACTGCATGTACAGCGCCATCTGTCGGTGCGATTTTAAAGGGTTTTTTTAACCACGCCTAAAAAAACCCCATTGCTTTGGGAGCATACTGGTGAAATTTTAGGTCATTTGGATCAGTCGTTCTTTTGTTATAGGGTTTTACTTTCACAACTTTAAAAAAAATCACCCTGTACATAGCTGTACAGAATAATCCAAGAACATTTCCGTTTATTAGTAGAAATTGTTAACTGTGTTATGCAGTTTCTTAATATACTAGATTTTAACATACTACGTAGAACATATACAAATCTATAGATCATATACAGAGTTGCACAAAAGATTTAGATTACCTTTCCCGGTATGTGCGGTAATTATTGAAATCTGGTTTTTAAAGGTGTTATGCGTTTTCTACAATGTTTACTTAGAAATCTTCTTTACCTTATTAAACGGCGAAGTTTTGTTAAAGTATTCTCGAAATGTTGGAAAAATGTTTCATATTCTATGCTTGACGCAAGATTTTTCTTTCTTGTTTTAGAGTGTTTTAAGAAAACACGTGGAGCATGCACATATTTTGTAAATTTTGCATTAAGATTTTGAAACATAAGATTTATATTAAAGAAATGCAGTTTAACATAAGTTTAAGTATTTTTTTTTTTTAAATTCTATTTGATATACATTGAATTAAATGTTAATTTAATAGGTTTTTATGAAATCGAATTATACTGCGGGTATTTTGTATTGAATAGGAAAAGTCGATAATAATTTCCTTGCAGTAAACATTTCCTTATGCAATAACCTGAGGCTATGTCGTCAAGCAAATTTCCTGAAATAAAATAATTCTTTATTTGGCACGTTATCATTTCCGATCTAAATCACTCTCTGTAATGGTGTTTCTTTATTCGGCTGCTCTAATGAAATATTTCAAGTAAGTCATGATTTTATCGAATGGTAATTGAACGAAATGTTTCAGAGGATTTATATATATATATATATATATATATTTCTTCTTAAAGAAACCAAAGTATAGTTTTGCTGAAAAAATAAAGCAATAATAAACATAAGTGGAAGTTAGAGTAACAGACTGTTGAATCATATAGAAAAAAGAATATATGAAGTTATTTCATTTGGCAATTCTACGTAATATTTTGATATATCATTGTGTATTGAAATTTAAAGAGATCTGTGCAAATAAAAAGTGAAAAAATAAACACTTTTTAACATAAAAACAGAAAAACCGAAAAACGGAAAATATACTGACAGCAAAGTTATTGTCTATTCTCTGTTTCTTCACAAAACTTCCGTTTTGGTATTCCTCCGTTGTCAAAATTAATATTTTGTATTATTCAAAATGCGAAATTTCTGTTCGACGGCAGCAGAATGTGGAAATTAGCATATGTGCGGTATGTAGGAAGCGGTAGTCTGCATATGATTTTTTTTTAAATTCTAACACGTGTTGGTCACAGCGGTACTATAAGATTTTATTCATTCGGCGCGACGTATCAGTTGTTTTTGAATGTGAAATTTGAACTGTAACGAACCGAAAGACGACATTTGAGTTTCCAACATGGGTTGGGTTGGGTTGATTATTGACGGCCAATTATCGACACTAGGGATATAGGCCCAGGGGGAGTGCCCTTCGTGGGGGTCTTTCTAAGGGAACCTAATCCGTATTTACGCATGGAGAAAATCCACGGCTCGAAAGAAAACCACGAAAACTCCGAGCGATTAGGCCGACGGGCGCGATTGGGATCGAACCCAGCACCTCCCGTCTACCAGCTTCGAGAGCACAACCTCTCAAGAGTTTCCAACATGTCTTTTCGAATTCACTAAGAGGATTCTACACGTGTCCATAATATTGGAAAGTTCGAATAAGGGCAAAAAATAACTGACTTTTGCCGTGAATTCGACTTCGCCGAAGTATTTTTCCAGGGTTTAAAGAGTATTTCAAAGAACTGGATTTGTAGCAGATATTTTGAAGGAAGTTATGTTTACAGCATGACGACCTTAAAAAACTGGTATATTATCCAAATGCGAAAAAACCAAATGCTTATCACAGATGATAAATTGACTAATAATACTGGTTTACAAATTTAAACATTTTTTATATACTTTTGATGAAACACATATTTTCTTATTATACTACTTCTTACTAATGAAAGGCAGTATTTGAAAAAATCTTATCACGTCACATTTTTAAAATTTTTACATTTTTCAATATTTACATTTTTAATTCTATAATATATCTATCACGTCACATTCAATCTACCCGCATTGTCAACTTGGATTCTATATTCTGTTTTCTTGTGCTTTTATGAACTTAAGTGGTTTTGTTTTTGATAAACTGTCTTATAGAGTGTGTAAATTAAATTCTGATAATTTTTGTTACGTTTGTGGAAAATTTATATTCACAAAAAAGGAAGACCGATATCGGAATGTCTTAAAACAACATATTTGCATTATTTTGGATTCTCAGCAAGTAAATCAAGATAAAAAGTGGGTCCGACATGTTTTTTGTGAAAGCTGTAGTACTCTTAGTAGAAACTATTATATGCTGGGCTTCGAGAGAAAAAAACGTATCTTCAATTTTGATCACTGATTCTGTGGAGAGAACCTTTAAATCACGAAAATTACTGTTATTTATGTTTTACAAAAACTGCAGGCTTTAATACAAAAAATAAACATAAAATTCAATATCCTGACATTCCATCAGTCCGAAAACCGATATCACATTCGAAAACTCTGCCACATCCCTTATGTCCAGGTGTGTCAAGTGCGAGTTGCCAAGATAGTGACGATCTGTTTATGGAGTATGAAAATGATGACGAGTTCGTAATCGAAGATGATAAAACGCCACATTTAATAAACTAAAATGAGTTGACCGATCTTGTGCGAGACATGCAACTATCTAGATCTAAGGCAGAGATCCTTGCCTCTTGTCTACATCAGTGGAACTTATTGAAATTAAATACCAATGTAACGAAATCGAATAAAATTTTTAGCAGTTATTTCACCAAAAAGGATGATTTTTGTTTTTGCCATGATATTCCTGGACTTTTTAATGCGATGAATCAAAATTATGATCCAAATGAATGGCGTTTTATTAGCGATTCATCTAAATATAGCTTGAAAGCTGTGTTACTTCCTAACGGTAATATAATATCATCTTTACCAACTGGCCATGCCGGAAAAATGAATTTGGAATTAACATCTTTAGTGGATCCAAAAAATTTAATTTTGCCACCATTAAATTGGGCCTAGTAAAAAATTTCGTCAAAGCCATGGATAAAACAGTGCTGCTTTTAAATATTTACACAAATTTTTTCCAAGTATTTCAGATGCAAAATTAAAAGTGGGAATTTTTATCGGTCCACAGATACGTAAACTGACACAAGATAAGGATTTTAAAAAACTTTTATCTACTAATGAAAAAAAATGCTTGAGTTTCCTTTAATACGGTCGTCCATGGATTCTTATGAAATCATAAAGATGAAAATTATGAAAAACAAATTGCTGTTTTATTTAAAAACTATCATGCAATGGGTGTGAACATGTCTCTGAAGATGCATTTTCTCCATTCACACCTGGATTTTTTTTTTTTACTTGGGCGCCGTGAGTGACGATCAGGGCAAGCGTTTTCACCAAAACCTTAAACTTTTTGAAGACAGACACAAAAGTTTTTGGGACGAAAGTATGTTGGAAGACTACTGCTGGTATATTTTAAGAGAAACAGATCAAGAAAATTATAAAAATAAAAGTAAAATCAATCATTTCTAATTTTTCCTTTTTATATTTCGTGTTATCAATTTTAAAAGTATTTAATGAATATTTTTTAAACTAGACGTGACAGATTTTTTACAATAATTTTACCGTGCTCAGTGTACGAGAATCTATGAAAAAATACACATTTTATACACAGTATATAAATTGTGTAAACCAGTGAATTTATTGCTGCCACAGACATTCATATATGCACACATCCGAAAAATCTACAAACAGGCATTTGCATCATCGGGTGTATACGCTCAAAGACTATTTCTGGCTGACCCGTTGTTGAGAGTTCAACATAGTGACCGTTTGTAATGATGTGATCAGCATCGCAATTCGAGACTACATTTGTTCTGTAGACTTCTCAGACCTCTTTCATGGACATTTCTGGACGCTAGGCACTACCACTCTCACGAAAGATCAATTGTCGTTTACGATCAAATGAAAGACTAAACCAACTCTAATCTTTGAAGCCCACCCAAGTACAGTCATTCTGTCTTCTTGCGATGCTGACGACACTTTTTTAAACGGCAACCTTCTACAGGCGTAAAGTCTTCCTTCTTCCATATATCTAATTAGAGTTTTTAGAGATATTTGCTTGCCTGTGGCAGCGATAAACTAATTGCCGATAAAACTATGCAATTATTTTTATCGGATAAGCGACCACCCTATCGCTAAAGCGACATCCACCGTTACGGTTGATACACATCCAAGATCTTTGAAATACTCTCGAAAGCCGGTAAACAAGAACAATCTGCAGCCAGTCGTTTTTATCAAAGTGGATTATTTGTCCGAAAAATTGTTCTGTGTGCCCCATTGGTAATACTTCAACATTCCGCCTGTCTTTGTTCTTGCTGTTAAAGATCCAAATTGGGTCATAACGGATTGGCTATCAATTGGCCCTCTCATATTGATTTCATGACAATTTCTGAATGATTAGACACTACCACGCCCATGGCAGTTCATATCTTAGAAGAATACACAAGCCTAGTATCATCAGTCAATATGTGATGCTGGCGACACAATTACAAATAGTCGCTAGGGTAACTCTTGATAATAATAAACACATAGCAGGTTTACAGGCGAATATTTCTTCTTCACATTGACATCTGACTACATTAATTTGGGCTATTCACTTTCCCGTGGCATGAAGAAATGGGTTTGTCACTTAAATAGCTGTCGTGAGTTGTCCCTTTTTTGCCTACATGACTATTTTCTTGTGCTGCAATCAGACTGCGAACAGCCGTGTTCCAGCTGCACATCCCAAATCATTCAAATACTATCCAAAGTAAGAAAATAACAATATGGACGATGTCCCTCGCAACATCTATCATTAGTCGTTGTTCTTCGACTTTTACAATAAAACTGCCACGTAAAAAATCATCTAAATGATGTTGGCAAGACATGTACAAAATTTTAAAGTCGTAAAATGATTCATTCATTTTCAAAATTCACTTTAGAGAACAACTACCAACGCTCGCCAAATGCTTTTAGAATTCTTAATATTTACCATTTTTATAGGAAGGGGTATTCAAATGTGACTGGCCCTATTTTTGTAATATAAAGAAATTATGCAAAGAGTTAAAGAAACGTATCAAGTCTTATCGGCTTAAAAGTGCTTTTTTTCTCGTAAGACGACATAAACGATTTTGTCGAATTATTGACTAAACATTCCTCTCCAGCTTATCTCGTGACAATAATCTAAATGTATCTCCAGAACACCAAGACCTTCATTTCTATATATCTAAAACAAATTTAAGTTGAGCGATGTTCATATATTCTTCATTTAAGTTTCATAGGGTAAAAATTAATCATTCTGTATATACGTGCTTATTGTTATTTTATGTAACAACTTATACTTTATATATGTATATACACAAACAAATATATCTATCTGTCTATCTATCTATATATCTATCTATATCTATATCTATATCTATATATATTTATAGTCAGTATCTATATCAATCGATATATATATATATATATATAGATAGATATATGTATGTATATATTAAATACTATATCAAGTGATATTTATATATATATATATAGATAGATAGAGAGAGACAGAGATAGATGGACATAGATATAGATATAGGTATATTGATATTGATTTGCATATGTATTTAAATAAAATATTTGCATGTAAATTTCTTTAGTAAACAAACTGTAATTCAACGAAATACAAAACTACATCTATGTAATGTACAAATAATGACTTTGCAAGTTTGCAATGGAATCTAAGAAATATTTTGCAATTAAAGGAGATTTAAGGGCCAAAATATATGTATAACTTATCGTAATGATTCTATGCCTAATAAACTAAAACATAAAAACCTTCTTAATCTGTTTAAATTATAAACCAAAATGTGAAAGAGTGAAATTTTCACCTTTACGCTATTTAGTCATATTAGATTAAATAACAGTTTTCTAATAGTTATCTATATAAACATTTTAATAAATGAAGTAATCAATAATTAAGGAAATAGGTATTTTATATGCTATTAAACAAGCGTATGTTCAGAAATATTTTTATTCTTGCACAAAGATAAAATGTTTTTTTTTATTTTATTATCATTATTATTTTTTTTTTACCTCAAAAGAAAAAAATAAACATGTATTTTTAATTCAAACGTATTACAATGTTGTTAGCTATCCGTTAATCACGCATATCTGGTTGAATGTATTTTTTTAATTTAACAAATGATCTCATATGTTTCTCAATAGGATATATATATATATTTTTATATAGTGTATATATATATACTATATACACTATACATATATAAGATCAGTCCTTTCGATATTTATCAGTTACTCCTGATTATTGTATTAAAGATAGGAAAATCTTTCAATTAATGTTTCTAGTTTCATAAACTAGTATATTAATCATATTGATACATATCTAGAAAAAAAAGAAAATTAGAAAATACTTATGATTTTTTTAAATTATGCATGTGACTTATCAATACTGTTTTAATTCAATTCGTGTGTAAATGCAATTTCGTTATATTTTGTATGTCATGTTGTAGCTATAATTTGCAATTTAAAAAAAAAAATTGCAATATTTATATAAGGTTTTCTTTATATACATTTAATATTTTAATTTCGAAAATATTTTAAATAACAAATTAAGATATTTTAAGACAATACATTTTGAAGTTTAATTTTTAGAGCAGACGAATAAAGTGCTCTGTACAAGAAATCTACTCTATGTTTTTTTTTTTTATATTATTTAATTATATAAATTGTTCAGCTGATTTTCTTTGAAAATTGGAAAATTGAACACCGAGTGAATATTTACGCTTTATTCTAAGGTTTTGAATGTGTTTGTGCGTTATTATTTTCCATTTATTTTATAATTTTAGTATCTTTTCATTATTAGTATCTTTTCATATCCCTCTATATCTTCTCAAAATATTGACTCAGAATATCCTCTCTCTTAAATTATGTTTATATCTATGAATACCTTGTTAAGAATTTAAACCATTCATGCTCAGAATAATTATTTTTGATCTCCTAAGAATATTTAATCTACATCATTCACTAATTACTTTCAGAAACTGTCGGTAAAGTTTATATTTTAATAGATTCGAATCTTTGATATTTTAATCAAAAACATAGCAAACTATTATTAATTTTCTAGAAATTAAAATGTAGGGAAAATTATTATGAAAAATGTCACTTTAGTACTATTTTCTAATTGTTATTGCTATATTTCTTTTCGTACTTAAACTATCATTTTAAGAATGAATGTTGTTTACAACTACAGGGTGTTTCACAAAGGACCCCTAATTTTCAAAATCAATTACCCGGAAACGGTGATAGATAGAAGCATGAAACCAGTGGTATGTTTATTAAAAAAATCGTAAGAATCTTATACGTAAATCTCAAAATTTAGTTTAAAATAGCTCCGTTAGATGGCGCTGAGAGCGTTAAGAATCCTTCTAAAGATAATTCAGAAGCATAGAAAGATTAGCCGTCGAAGATTTCGCCATTGAAATATGACCGCTATTAGCGCATAGTGAAAATAATTCGCATCGGACACGTTGCCTGTCTGTTGAACTTTTTTGAAAAGCTCACGAATTGTTTTCCCATCTGTGCCTTTTGCGACTTGAAATCGCGTTTGAAAACTCCTCCTTGTGGCAGTAGGACTCTGATTTAATCGGTGGTACTCTAACACAATAAACACACGTTCCACCACGGTATGCATCACTTTCGGAATTATTTCCACTATACGCTAATAGCGGTCAGATTTCAATGGCGAAATCTTCAACCGCGAGTCTTTCTATGCTTCTAAACTCTCTTTAGAAGGATTCTTAACGCTCTCAGCGCCATCTATCGGTGCTATTTTTAACTAAATTTTGAGATTTATGTATATGATTCTTACGATTTTTTTAATAAACATACCACTGGTTTCATGTTTTTATTTATCACCGTTTCCGGGTTATTGATTTTTATAGTTAGGGGTCCTTTGTGAAACACCCTGTATCTTAAATATTAGAAAATTTAAACTGCAGTTCATACTTTTATATTTATACGTTATATACGTTACTTATATATGTATTCTCAGGTTATATTATATTACTGTTATTATTATTATATTATAACAGGTATATATTATATTACTTATATATGTTATTTATATATACGTTACTTTCAGCCTATATTTGCTTTACGATTAAACTTTTATTCGTCTAAACTTATCATTTTGTTTCTAGTAAATATTTATATCACAATTTTCATATTTTGCATTGAATTAGTGTTTTGCTGATGAAAAGAAAAACTTAAATATGTGAGGAAATGAGAATCTTTATATAAGATGTTTTAAAACAGAATTTGGATGAATTTTTTAAAACGTTTATTATGTACGATTGGAGAATATACCTTCGAGAATAAAACAAATATGCTTTGAAAAAGGTATTACAGAATTGTAACAATACATTTGCAGCAGACCGTTTAGCTACTATTTAACGAGGTTACTCTAGGGGTCGTGTGGGTTTCGAGATTGTATGTTGCCATAATGTCTAATATTTATTCGCGATACTTATTCTGTAATTCCTTTATGTTTTGAAAAGTACGTATACATCTCTCGGAGTCTGTTCGGCGTGTTTTTTTTTTTTATTATTATTATATGTTAATTAGGCAAGTTGTGGTTGCGTAGTAGTTTTATATAGTGCGGTAGGAGATGGATTTAAGGATTTTCAAATCATACTGCTTCCGAGTAAGCAGTTACCTCGTGAATTTGATCCACGTGTTGATTTCAAGGGAATTTTGCTTCTAACAGTATTGTTATAGATATATGCTTCGAGTTTTGACGCAGATTTAATAGCTTCCTTTAAAGTGAACAGTTTTGAACCATGTGCCTCCCATTTTCCCAGAAAAGCACATATTGTTTCTATCCTCTAATAGAGTGTTTGGTGTGATAATAAGAATAATTTGAACAGTGGATGTTTGTTAAATTGATAATAATTGTTATGCACAAAATATTTAATCTGAGTACAAGAAACCATGTGAGATAATTTTTTTTAAGTGAATCGAAACATTGAATCTGCCTCGACCCAATTGATTATGGTTGTTTCATGAGGTACATCTCTGTTGCATTTGCATCTGCAATAATCATTACATTAAGTTTTCTTTTTAGTTAACGTTATTACTGATAGACATTGACGTCTCTGGTCTTAGTCTGTCATGTTTTTAAGACCATTATCAGAAAAACAGTGAATGCTTTGAAAATGCCCGAGAGAAAAATGCTTACTCTCAGAACTATTACCGGTATTAATTCTCACATATACTAAAATTTTAACAGTCAATTTAAAGTTAAGTTACAAAATAATAAATTCAAAAAACTGACACTGTATGTGATACAACGTAAAAATATTAGATATTGCAACTACGTGTGGAGAAACTATATGCTAAACTTATATTTATGTCGATATCTTGATATAAAACCAAAATCGGTACACTTACTGCTCGAGAAGGGGAAAGAAGAATGGAGCAATAAAAAATGTAATAATCACGTACAGATGGCGCTATTGAATGTGAAATGCAATGTATAATACAAGAATGAATAATTAAGTCGTAAAACCGGATGGCGCACGTAATTTATTGGAAACGTCACAGTGAACGTGGTTACGCTTTCGTATAGCGGTGCCGATCATGTTCAGGTTCCACATGGTCATTGTGCTGGAAGATACAATCCAGGAGGTGCACGACGTGCTCAACTGCGGAATGTAAAGCATCAGGAGTGATGTTTCGTACATGTTGTAATATGCGGTAAAGTCATTGAGGTTTGCGACACCTCCACGGTACACAATATTACACATTACATGTCACACTCAAAAACGCCATCTGTCGGAGATTATTGCAATTAATTTTTTTATTGTTCCATTATTCTTCCCCCTTCTCCAATAGTAAGTATACCGATTTTGATTTCATCAAGGTTTTTCCTTTAAGCTACAGGCAGCTCTAAATAGAGATACTTATATTATAACCACCCGGTATATGTACTGTGTTATTACTAATAATTTGACACATTTTATACTTCAAAATTACGACCATGATATAGCTATTTTTGTGTGTAAAAGTATGTTTTTATTTAAATAAAAATATTCTTTGAATTAAAAATCTCGTATCATCAATACAATTTATGTAGTGTTCAGCCAATATATTTTTATATTTTTTTGACAACTTTTGCACTTTTATCGTTACCACTAAAATTACAATAAGAAATTTCAGCGTTTAAATCAGGAAAAACTCACTATTAAAATTTACTAATAAGAAAAAAGTGCAGAAACTGTCAGGTATAGCATTATAACAGCTAAATTAAGAAGTCGACTACTATATTTATCTCTTTGCTATAGTCATCTGCTCCATTACTCAGTCGGACTGAAAAATAATAAAAAATAGACACATTTAAATATTTTTTTACTTAATTAGTATGCCGCTTATTTATCAAAAAAAAAAGATTGATTATATTGCGAACCAAATTCTACAAACTCGATGAAATTAAAATATGGTGGTTTTACATAAGGAATAAAAATGACAACTATTTGATTAGAATTTTTAAAATATGTATCATATTTCCACATTAGTTTAAATATTTAATGTCAATATTTACTAATACATTTTTAAATTATCATACATTTCTAATTTCAATCATAAATGTACGAAAGCAAATTATGAGCCGATTTTTTTTTATAAAGCTTTTAGACATTTTAACATAGGTCTTCATCGTTTAAAAATATTTCAGATATTATACCCGTAGAACACTTGGGAATAATAATATAAGAAACATAGTAAATAAAATCAGTTATAAGGTATAAGATGTGTAATAAAAATGCGATGTACCGCAACGAAATATATTTTAGCAAACAACACGGATGATGATGCTTATCTTGGGAAATTATTACAAGTAAACATGTAAAAGAATTTGACTTAACACTAACACAACTATTCAATTCGTATTTTTTTTTCACCTACGGAAATATAGTTTTTTCGCTACTAGTAATATTCAGCCTTCAAACTAGATATTTGTTTGCCGAATCCTGCAACAAAAGTGTGAATGTTTGAACAATTATATGAACAAACTGTACTACACGAACAAACATATCGTGTAGCAATTATATGGCGTAAAAATATAGAAGTATCAACAGAACGTTCGGTGTTTAAGTAAATAAAGTAAAGGCGTGTTTCCTGTAAATATATATATATATATATATATATATATATATATATATATATATATATATATATATGTACGATATATATATATATATATATATATATATATCTACACTGGTGAGAAAAATTAAAGGAACAACTATAAAAACTCATCGAACTTGAATAATTTTAAAGATCAGAACATGAGACTTGCACAAGATCTTTATTTTGTCATACCTAAATAATTTTAAATTAAATTAATTTTTTGGGACTTATCACACGTAATCATTAAGGAAAAATGTATTTCAAATAAATAACTTTAAAAATACTATTGAATTTTCCGTTCATTCTGAACTTTACAAAAATGAAAATGACGTTAATTATAACGGTAGATATTTGAGTATAAATCCATGACTTTTTTTTTTTTAATTTTGCATAATTAAATCCATTTCAATAGAGGATTTTTTGAAAAAAAATAAGAATCTGAAAAAGTCTTTTTTTTTTTTTTTTGTGTGTGTGTGTGGGATACAAAAAGAATGTTCAAACTTTCTTAAATTAATAATGTAATGAACTCTTAACAGTAATTTCTTAAACTAAGTAATACTTGAATGTAATAATTTACCAACAAAGCATCCTGTATAATTCGAACAGTTAGAACAAAAATGAAGAGATTTATCTAATTAAAAATATTGTTTTAATTTCAATTGACTTTTAATTTAATTAATTTAAATTTTTCTTTTTGAGAAATTAATGAAGTTTCTTATATCGCTGTAATATTTAAAAAAATATATAACAAAGTTTTACTTCATCCCCTACCAATTAATGCTGTATAATAAAATATATTAAACTAAACATTTCGAATATATATATATTTTTTTGTAAAGTCTAATATAAGAATAGGAGTATAAGTAAAATATAAGAAAATAATATGAAAGTGCAATAAACCCAAGACATATATAGTCGAGAGAAATTTCATATTAACGTATTGCTTAATATGTGTCACATCATCATCATTTCCGATCAAAACCATTTTTTTTTTCTTTATTCAAACACTCTGGTGAAATATTTCAAATAAGTCATGATTAAATCGAATGTTATTTGAAGGAAATGATTTACAGGACTTATATGCATTGCAAATTTCTTTTCTTAAAATGCAT
Source organism: Maratus michaelseni (assembly GCA_963931845.1). NCBI lineage: Eukaryota > Metazoa > Arthropoda > Arachnida > Araneae > Salticidae > Maratus > Maratus michaelseni. Next base: position 290,563,149 of record OZ007593.1, read on the forward strand.
CATAAATATTAATTTGTTTAAAAAGTCAGTAAAACCAGTGAATTATTTTCGAATGTTTTTTGTACTTTTCTTATCGCTCTGATAGCCAACTTGTTCCTTCCAAAGACAAATAAATAAAATAAGAAATAAGAAGTCCAATAATAAATTGAGAAGTATTTCTAAAATTTGTCTTGAAAGAAACAAGATATGTTTTGGAGAAAATGGAAACGTTTTCTTTTGAATGCTAAAGATACAGCGTTTGTGAATTATGAAACTTATTATCTTTGCGCTTTCAGGACGCTTTACAAAATTACGAGACAAATATTTCACCCTTCCGTCATTTGTCTTAGTTGAATACAAAATATTTTTTTCAATATTTATGTCTGTATTACGTGAAAATAATTTGACAATAATGATGATTTAAATATGATATGGATGTTTAATGGAATGTTATTACATGACATAATATAAAAAAAAATATAAATTTTTAAACGTCATAAAAATTACTAAAACTCGACGCTTTTCGAAAGAACGATATCGTTCATCATCAGGTTCAAACAATATGTGGCACAGAATTGAAAGCAGGAGAAAGGCTAAAAGGTATGTAAGCGAAGATGCAAGGTAAGGGCAAGCAATCAATAGGAATGCAGTACTTACTAAACAGCGAAAGAAAGTATGACAAAAATAAATAAAAAACAGAACTGAAAAATTATAATAAATAAAATATATATTAAAATAAAGGAAAAAAAAATAATTAAAAAAGGAAATAATAAATTCAATTACCTTTTTTTCAGCAGGGCTGAAACTACGACGGAAATTAATATTAACAAAGGATGTGAATTATCACTTTCCTTCACAGCGTTCAACCAACAGAGCAAAAAATATCCAGGTCGGGGATCGAACCGGGATACCTTGGTATAGTGCACCAAGTACTTTACCATTTAAGCAACCAGGACGACATCCAGTCTGGCATTTTTTCACTCTTAGACGTTGGCAATGCTACAACTTCGCAGCACAAGTTGGAAAGTCATACATGAACACACAACTTTAGTGACAACTGTATACGAGAAGAACAAGTTCCCAGCATCGGAGAAAATATTTTAATTATTTTTTTCAGCAGGGCTGAAACTACTCCGGAAATGAATGCTAACAAAGGATGTGAATTTTCAATTTGCTACACAGCTTACAAACAGCAGAGAGAAAAAATATCCAGGCCAGGGATAGAACCCTGGTATCTTGGTGTAGCGCATCAAGTGCTTTACCATTTACGCAACCAGGACGACATCCAATCTGGTGGAAAAACACTTGGTGCACTATACCAAGGTATCCGGGTTTGACTCCCGTGCTGGACATTTTTCGCTCTGTTGGTTGTACGCTATGTAGCAAAGTGAATATTCACATCCTATGTTAGTAAAATAATTTCAATTTTTCTTTCTAAATTGATATATAATCGAAAGAAATTAAAATAAAAAAGTCATTAGTAAACAATAAACTTTTAAACAGAGTTTAATATTTCTATAAGTTCTAAATATGCCAATTAACAATTATATTTTCTGCCGCTAAGTAGTTTTTGAATTATGCTTAAAATACTACTCCCATTAAATATGTTCTTCGCCGATTGCTTAGGAAATTAAAATTAGTACATAATGTTAAACATTCATAATTTCTGAACTAATTAATCAAATGATTTCTCGTTTGTATCCTAAGATACATTTTTCCGGAAGAGCCAAATATGATGACAAAATTAGGTATTTGTATTGTTCATTTCACAGATTGGTGCAATACTCCTAATAAAAATAACCATTAAACATATTTGTTAACATAAATTGGGGGGGGGGGGCTACTGTTTAAATTTTTTCTGGGACAATTTGTTGATTAAAATGTTTGGTGATTAAATGTATGTAAATTGTAAATATATATTGATTTTTTATTTTTGTACTACCGTACATTCATTTTCTATTACACTGAAATCAAAACATAATATTATCAGAAAACACCACTGTAGTTTGTAATATCTCCATACAACTCTAATCATCCGAACAATTAATTTTAAACACAGTATTTATGTAGTTAGTTAAATAAAAATGTGTTTTATCATCTGTGTTTAATTCACATCTAAAGCAAGGGCGTTGGAGAAATGAATATCATGTCATTAACTCACAGCTGATATACAGGAACTTATTATTGCTAATATTACAATGTTACGTGTAAAGCGGATGGCTTTTATTCCGATTGCTTGTTTTCTATCATTTTGTAGTATCGAGCAAATCATTTAAAATCCGTTTAAAATTTTTGTAAAATACATTTGAATATCCCAAATCCCTAAACACATGTTCTTTTTCATCGTTTTTTAAACAAGTTAAACAAGCAACATATACGCAATACATAGAAATGTTCAAATGTTATATTTTTTTTTACATTTCAATAAATTAAATAATGAAAAACGTAAAAATATACTTCTTTTCCTCAGTACAGCTGAAATGTTAATGTGTTTGTTCTATCAACTTTAAATAACATTTAATCTTATAATTGTATTTTGCTTGGTTGCATGAAGTTACACTTAAAATGATTTTACCAATTTACTTATAATAAAATCCGAAGGCAAGAAAGTGTCTGTAACTATTCCGGGTGCGACCACTCTCGTCTGCGAATCGGCGGTAGTTAAACGCCATGTTGGGCTTAATCAAAAACATATGTTAGCTACAGTTAAATGAGATAATATCTTCTACTAGAAATCATGCCTGTTCAGCATATTTTTCTATAAAGCGTATATATCATATCCTATTATAATGTTTTAAGTTCTTAATTAAAAATCCGGATTAACACGGAATCCCAGATATAAACAAACGAAGACTGTTATCCAGTATTATATTACGCTTTCTTTTTAAATATTCTGGCGCCATCTATCGGCAGATAATACAACATGCATGAAAGCGTTCCTCCTAAAGGAGGAATTGCATCTTTTTAAAAGCAATTTTGGACATTATCTGGATTGATGCAAAAATGCAAAGAAAATTGTAGGGAAGGGGGCGGGGGCGGGGTCTGAAAAATTTAATAATCAGACATTTCGTCATCTCAAGTCATTGGAGTTTGTTTTTGAATTGCTGTGCAAACGAGCCATCAAATGCAAGACAAGCTTATATTATAAGTATCTGAAAGTCTTGTATATAAATGAAGTTGTTTAAAGTGTGTTTGCAGAGTGAAATTTCTTTTAAAGGAAGTTTTCATAAGGTTCTCTTTTAAATACAATAAATTGTCTTATTTATACAACACTTTTGGATAATTTCACTGATGCATTTTTGGAGATATATCTGGAGCAAAGATTGATTTGACGTGTAAATATTTAGCATGGATAATTTTTTTTCTTTTAGAAGAAGGGGTAAAATCTTGAACAGCCAGAATAATATTTGTTTTAAAAAAATAATCACTGTACATAAGCTGATCAGATATATTTGGATTTATACCTTTAGCAAACTGTATTCAGTTTTATTTTTTGATGCAATTATATGCTATGCATTTATTGTTAGTTTAAATTTGTTTTTACTACTTTCTAAGTTATGGAAAAACATAATAATCATATGTACAGTAATATTGCATTTTATTGTATAAATAACTGTTAAAATGTGTCTAAATTATTAGAGTTTGGCGTCATTGTATATATGGAACTGTATAGATTCAAAACTGTATAGATTCTGAGATAACTTCAGTTAAAATTAGGTTAACAGCCCAATATTTATCGTAATATCCATTAAAATAAATAAAAAACAAGATATTAGTTCATCGTGAATCATAGAAAATATTAAACCATGGAGGTAATCATTCGCAAAGCAAGATCTCCATAGTGAATTTTGCAGTGCTATCTGGTATCGAAAAATAAAATCGCATCTGTATACGAGGCATAAGTAATAAGAATAAGGAAAGTCATACTCATTTCACCCATAACAGACGATATAATGCAACTCACAGAAATAACAAAGAATTTTTTACATTGTAAAACTAATTATGGTAAGAACGCACCTAATTTGCCACGTTTAACGTAGAGTTTCTAACTTGTTATTTATTTTGAAACCACTTTATTGTATTGTTTGAAAACAAAACAAGCATATCCTAGTCGTAGTTTTTGTATTTTTCTACTTGCTATAGCATTTTTTGTTCATGTAAATAGAAATTCTTCTTTTGAAAACATATTTCGTAAATTAATTTTGTATCATATGTTCTCAGAAAAAAGATCACACATATCAAAGAAAACAAGAAAAACATGACTTTTTCGAGAAATTTCTGTTTTTATATGAAATACATATGTACTGTTTCTTTATTATCTCGAGAAAATTGATCTTCTGTATTGTTATTACAGACTACAATTTTCGTTTCGCAAAAATAGCTAGAAAAACAATATATATATATATATATATATATTTGTGGCTATCAACATTATATTTCTACTACAAAGATACAAAAGAGAAGATTTGTTAATATTATTAAACATTGAAGTTATATTTAAAACTCAGATTCGGCATTGAAAATATTTATTTCTATTAAAAATAAATAAATAACGAAGAGTGCCCTTCTCCATAAAATTACTTTTTAAAATGTGACATCAAACTGAAAATTTTATGAGAAAAAACATTACTTCTCTGTATTATAATTACTTCTACATATTTCTAAATATTTCAATCTTTACTTAGTAAAAAAAAAAATGGAATATCTATATTTCCTATTTATTCTCCATATTACGTATTTTCACTCAGACTTTATCTAAAAGCATGGTTAATAGTTCCATTAAAAACATCCCACATTATCAAAAATGTAAAAAAAAATTCAAATATGAACTGCACAAGCGCTTTCACTCTGGCTAGATCATCATCAATTGTTAACTCTCATACATCTGATTCTTCACTATATATACGACTGGGGGTTGAAGAAGTCCCTTTATCGGCATTTGATTCCCTCTTTTTCTCCCCTTCTTCTAACATCTTTTTCCAGCGGCAATCAGTGATTGCGTGAACCATATCATTGCAAACGGCTTTGGAGGTATTAATTTCTATTGATTCTCTTATTAAAGCATTATGTAGATTTTCACAGTTCGCTATTTTTTGTATCTGTCGAGTTTCAAGTTTGATTGGGCTTCTAATGTTTAATCTTGCAAGCGCTGTTGACTGTACTTAGTTTTATATCTTTTATATGTTCCTTCAATCTTTCCTCAATTTTTTTCTTTGTCATTCCTACGTAAGTAAGCTTTTCATTTCTGCTATTTAAACAGTTGATTTTGCATATTCCTGCTGTCTGTATTTCCCATATTTTTCTATTTCGTTTCTTATTGATTTGAAGAGGGGTGGAATGGGGGTTATTGGGACTATTTTTCCTAGTTCTTCTAATTCACGTTTTATTTTCAAAGATACACCATTTATATGTGGAATGGGGGTGTGTGTATGTTAAATTCTTCTCTGCTGGTGGTATATCGTCATTTCTTTCTCTTACTCTTTCAATTAGCTTAAATATAGTTTTTCTCGAATGTTCTGCCTTTAAACCTATGTTTTCAAAGATTTGTGATTCATCATTCAGTAATTTTTCTGTTGAACAAACATGTAGGGCTCTATTTATATATGTATTCATGGCTGCTAATCTGTACGGTAGTGGAGTATCAGCCTTGTATGAGATTATGTTTAAGTTTGCTGTGAGTTTTCTATATACTGTAATATATATTTTAGTTATTTCATGAGATATTTTAACATCTAAGTAGTTGCTTGAATGATTTATTTCTTTTTCTAATGTAAACTGGATATTCTTGTCGTATGAATTTACTTAGTCAAGGAGGTTATCTAGATTGATACGTTTATTTGTGATAATGAATATGTCGTCAACGTATCTAAGCCATAGCCTAATTTCAGTTTTATGATCATTTATGATTATTGTTTCTAGATTTCTTAATTTCCATTCAGCGACTACATCAGAAATTGGGGATCCCATAGGTACCCCTTTATTTTTTTTATGTATTTTGCTACTGAACTTGAAATAACTTTCGTTCAGGATCAGGTTTGTTGCGTTTTGTAATATAGTACATATATTAGATTATGTATAATACTTTTTGATTTTATTATTGATTAGATCATTGTTTCTTTCAAGTTAATAGACGGATCGAGGTTTTGGACATCCAGGCTTATCATGTAGTCATCAGGCTGTGGTTCATATACTTTTTACTTTTATATGAAACTTTTTGTTGAATTGATAGAAATTTCTGAGTGGGGGATTATTTTTTCATATTGCTTTTTTCACATGTTTTTCAATGTCATATGTTGGACTGATCGTTTATTTACAATAGGTCTTAGTTTATGGAGTCGGGTGATCTTTCAGTTTACGAAAAATCAGCGGGATGTTCGGTGTGAAATTGCGTTTAATCGGTTTTCATCAGGTGGCTAGTTTACTGATTTTATTAAATCATTAGATGCTTTGATTAACTTATTAAAAGAACATATAAGATATATAAATGTAAATAAGCAGTCAACAGCGCCTGCAAGACTAAACATTAAAACCCCAATAAAACTTGAAATTATACAGATACAAAAACTAGCGAACTATGAAAATCTACATTATGGTTTAATAAGAGAAGCAATAGAAATTAATACATCCAAAGACGTTTGCAATGATATGGTTCATGCAATCATTGATTGCCGCTGGAAAAATATGTTAGAAGCAGGGGAGAAAAAGAGGGAATCGAATGCCGATAAAGGGAATTCTTCAACCGCTAGTCGTATATATAGTGAAGAATCAGATGCACGAGAGTTAACAATTGATGATGCTCTAGCCAGAGTGAAAGATCTTCTGTGCAATGGTGACAGTTTTTATTTGAAATTTTTTTTTTACATTTTTGATAGTGTGGGACGTTTTTAATGGAACTTTTAACCATATTTTTAGATAATGTGTGAATGTAAATTGGGTTGGGTTGGGTTGATTATTGACGGACAATTAACTACACTTGGGATATAGGCCCGGGCTGAGTGCCTTTCGTGGGGGACTTTCTAAGGGAACCTAACCCGTATTAACGCATGGATAAACCCACGGCTCGAAGAAAACCAGGAAAACTTCGGGCGATTAGGCCGACGGGCGCGATTGGGATCGAATCCAGCACCTCCCGTCTACCAGCTTCGAGAGCAGAACCTCTCAGCCACTGGTGGGGCGAATGTAAATTGGTAATATGGAGAATAAATAGTAAATATACACACAATAACAAATTAATACCTGTTTTAGTGATATATATTTCTTTGGCAGGTGTATTAAAATAACAAATAGATCTACCATATTTTATAGGGAATTTATAAAGAATATCACTTATATTCTAACTCCGAAGACATTTCCCCAAACAAGAAAATCTATTAAACATTTTCATAGATTAAAACTCAAAAGAAAAAAAAATTGTTGAACCCTTGACAAGATTTTTTTTTTTTTTTTTTTTTTTTTTTGAAAATAAATATACAACGATGTAACGTTATTTTTTTTTAAACAAAAAAGAGTAATTTAATTATTATTAACAATAATCGGTGCAAAATATGCTTCAATAGGAATAAAAATTAATTATAATTGCATTCAGTAGGGTTCATTTTGTAAACAAAATTTAAGTTATCTTGACTATATATATATATATATATATATATATATATATATATTTACAAATTAGAAAATATTGTTACACGTTTTTAAAATCATATAAATTGTATTTCTATATAGATTACCTATATTTCTAAAATTAATAAATTCTATGATTTTATGCAGGCGATAAGTCAAAATTATAACAGCCATGTGTTTGCTTTATTTTTTTTAATTCTTCTTCATATTCATTTTCTTTTAAATTCGGAATAAAGAATACGTTAATGCATGTTTGAACAAAATATTTGTTATAGATTATTTTTCTGATTTTCAGTTTCAAATTAAAAATATCCTTTCAATATGAAGATAATACCAATGCAGAAAATGTCATAAAATGTAATTAGAAATGATTTCGCTGAAATTAAATAGGAAATATATTTTTTAATTACAAGTTCACTGTACGCGTATCATATGGATCGTTTGAATATGATCGTGTATCGTACTGATCAGATTTGAATTTTTCTTTTCAGTTTGTAAAGAACACTTATAATTAACAACATTTTGCTTATGACAAACTGTACATGAAATTGTCTTTGATCATCTGTTTTTAAAAAAAAACGTTCAGCAGTATATATGTAAAAAATATAAATTTTTAATGCAGTTTTAAATAAACTCAAAAGCAGATGTATTTAGTTACAGATACCTTTTAAATTTTATAGCTTTATCATTTTATATCTTATTAAATTTCAAGATTATTGTTTTAATTGTTAATAATTTCAGTACGATTTGTATGTCATTGTAGTTTTGTCCCAATATTCATATGAGTTCCCGTTTAAGACGTCATTAAATTGAAAGTATATCAAATACTTTATAGTTCCACATGTATCACATGTAAAACAGCTATTTTCTATGTACCTTTTGCTTTAAAACTATTGAAGTGTTTACAGTATTTAAAAAATATGTATTACAGTACCTAAACTAAGTAATGCTCGAAAGACATCTGCACATCATGCGTAAGATGTAAAACAGCTAAATTTGATGTACCCGTTTCTTGAAAACTACGTAATCGATTTCATTCGTATTTTAGTAGTTTTGACAGAAACTAAACTAAAAAATGATACTTCGCAAAATAAATAAATAAATAGTGCAATGTCTATGTAAATAAAAAAATTATTATATTTCTTATATTTCAAAATTTTCGCAATAGTGTACTTTTTATACCAAAACTATTAATAATTTAATAAAACCATTGAATTCACTTCAGTAGTTCTCCTGAAAAAAAGTCTATGGCAGCTGTTTTATATTAGCAACTGTTCTTGTCGTCTTAAACATTAATATTTTGAAATTTTCCTTTCCGTTCTAACCAGTAAACTGATAATAAAGATGAAAATAATACTGCAAATGTTGAATTTAAAGAATATAAATATGTTCTTAAGAAGGAAAAAAATATCTCTATGAAATTTAGAAATTTTATATATTACAGTATTTATTCAAATGGTTAATTAAAGGGTACTTTCCTTTTAAAAATTAATTTGGCGATATTATCTTCGCAGAAGAATTCGTTTTTACACATTATTGTACGTTGCCTAACAATCTATCCGATTTTCATACACACAAGCAAATTGTGCAATATTTATACATTTTAATTTTTATACGCATTTGCTTACAGCAGCCATTTATCTATTAATATATACAAATAGAAATAATTTATCTAATGCGTGTAATCAGAAAGAATTTGTTTAATAAATACATACACTAGCATACATATTGATAAGTTTTAGTTGTATATGTATCTACATTATTTTTCCAAAAATTCCATTTTCATAAAACTACACGACTATTTAAAATGCGCCAAAAAATCTTAACAAAAAGTATCAATTAAAATTTTGAAAATACTAATAATCATATCAGCCTTTCTGCAAAAATGGTCTGAAATTTTAATGTTGATAACATTTTACAGCATAACAATCTTAATAATTATTTGCATAATATAAATAAATTAAGGAATGTTTAAATAACCTTAAGCTCTGTTATCATCGTGGAATGATGTGAAATGACAACGAAACATGATAGATCTTATTTGGTAAAACGTTTCAAAATATTTAACCGAAAATTAGGTTTTATTATATCTAGGGGGCTCTGCCCCCTGCTCGCTACGCTCACCAACACCCGTTCTGATTTCACAGCCTCTTAAAACCTGGTAATGTATCCTGTTTTAAAAAGATGATGATGATATCACGAACGGCGACGTTCTTCCGTAATCAGGTTATAATGTTTTTTCATTTAACTGGTTATAATGCTTTTTCATTTAATTCATCTTTTTATTTTTAATATTCATGTGTAAACACAATTTTTATGACGTAATTTTCTTTATTTCATGCTTTCAACACGTGGTCATTTAATTATTATTTTAAACTTTCATTATTCTTTTTAATAGTCTCGCGCAAATACATTTTTTATTTGAGATAAAACATAATCCTTTGCGCTTATTTAGAAATTGGCAACAATATAAAAAAATGACTTTTTCAATAAAAGATTTTTTACTCGATTTTTAAGGATTTTTTGAGTTTTTATTGTTCGACCGTGATAATTTTTTTAATTTCTGAAAGCTTTATATCTCGCGTCTGGTGGTATGATTTTCGAATCCGTAGGATGGCTAGAAAAAAAAGTAATATCTCCTCAAAAAAGTCCCTAGTGAAAAAGCGATGAGAATAACCCGGAATATCTACGCAGAATTTGATTGGACCATTTCGTTTTTGGCTCAGTTCCAGATTACTTTTTTCTAATATAGAAGGATACATCCAAAAATGGTTAAGAGCAACACTTTATATTAGTTCCCATAATTTACTCCCTCTTGGAATATGAGCAGGACATTCTGCGATGATTATTTTCCGCAGTACCTCCGTCAAAAAACTAAATAAAATTTCATTTAATTGTTATATAACTTTTGTTTGGAATCTAGTATTTTAAAATGACGTAAATCAAAAACTAATCAATGTTTCTATATGAAACTTTGAAGATTTGAACTGCTTATAAAAACAGTTAAAATACAGCAATACCCTAAAAAATCCGATAATTACACATTTCTGTAGACCTGTCAAAATATATTTTGAGTAACCTTGTAAACAAATTGAAAATGCTACATTTTTGTTTCACAATAAGAAGCTTACTTCGGTTGACATTAGTAACATATCTTAATATTATTTGTATACGACCATTTTTAGAAGAGTTAAACCACTTATTTATTGTTATTTTTGTTTGCTCTGTGTTAAGTATAGGAATAAATTACTTTAAACTGATATAAATCAAAAACTTATTAATATGTTTGCATGAAACTTTAAATGTTTGCACTATCCATAAAACAATTAAAATGCACCAAACCGCGTAAACATTAGATTTTTACACATTCTTCTACCCTATCAACAGTTTTGGGCTGAACAAGAATTTAAAAAGGGTAAAAAACAGCACTTTTTAAATTGTAATTATTAAAACACTATTCGTGGATTCCGCTTTACTATTTTTCCCGTAGTCACTTGGCACGTCCCATTCCATAGAAATAAGAATTTTGTTTCTACGATAAATAGAACGTGAGCTTTAGAGGTGTCAAAATCCCGTTTTGATCAATGCATGAAATATAAACGAGTCTTTTTTTTCTTTTTGGCATTAATTGGCAGAAATTCCTTACAATCACGGTTCATTGCATTGTTTTTTATTTTGCTTGGCCAGAAACTTTGTCGAGTTTCTACGATAGTGATGCTCATCAGTATTTAATAACGTTTAAAAATATATGCTATGCGTAGATTAGTTTTATTAGACCGTCTACATATTAAAAAATAAATAAACTATTTTTTTTCGTCATAAGACAGACATTAAACACTAAATCTGACTTCGATGAATCAAATAAGCATAAAATTTTACATATTAGGAATTATTTCTAATATCTACACGCAAGAAAATATTTGTATTAAAAGTTTATCGTTAAATTTATAGAAATAAAGCTTAAGAAATAATACTTAAATAAATAAATTCTTTCAGAAAAAAGCTCAAATTTTACTAAATTAGAAACCGAAAAAATATATTAAAATCTAAAAAGAGGAAAATGGTATGTATTTTTTTGTGGTCTTTATCACATTTGAGTTTTTGTAAGATTTTCTTTCTGAGGATGCAGACGAGAACGGGAGAACTACTTTGACACATGTTTCTTTTTATGTTAACTAAGGTACTCTGCCCCCTACGAGTTACACACTTCAACCCCCGTGCAGACACCGCCAGACTCTAAAAACCTGCTAAGTTGATCTGTATTAAAACGATTATGGAAGATTGAACTATAATTAAACGATCAATGGCAATCATCTGTATTTGGTTTCCTACTGATCTCTCTTTAAATGAGGGATGTATTTTAAAGCCGAATAAACTGCTGCCGAGACAGCTAACGACTTTCTTGTGATTCATTAAATAATATTAATTAAAAATTTAAAAATTAGCTTGTATAAAATGTTCCTGGATCACGGAATTTTATAACGACGCTATAAACAATTTATTTTAAATAACACGTTTAAAAAGTATCGTTTCTAACATGACGTAATTTTCACCAAGGTGTTCTTAACATTAATATAAAAATACAGTTTTTAATTGAAAGGAAATATTATTATGTGCACTGTTTTAAAATTTGCAACAATAGGTAATTTAAAAAAACGGATTTCTCGTTTAAATATGGTTTTAATTTGAAACAGTTTTAAAATATTTTTTGTGGCGTAATTTTCCACATTTACTGCTTTTAAAGTGAAAAATTTTCATTATTATTTTAAAGTTTTATACATATAGTTATATATATACAGTTAAAGTTAAGTTATAAATGACATATGGGATTGAGGAACGTACTTAATTATGATAAAAACTCGATTATGGAAATATTGACTTATTTCAACATTTTGAAAAGTTCGTGTACAACACGTTTAATTTTGAAATTGATTTTTCTACAAAAATATTATTTTTTAATCCTGGACAACGCCATGTACTTTAGCTAGTATAAAATTAATTTCCATTGAAAAAATACAAATTTGAATAAAAATATTTAAGAAACCCTCAAACAATTTGTCAAATTAAAAGAAGCATTGCACAATGCACACCAGAAGATAGTAAAAAATGTCCTTTCAAAATATTGTTAAAATAGTACGAATAGTTTTTGTTCCTATACAACTTTTTAACGGAACTATTTTGACATACTTCAATATCAAATAGCTCTTAAAATAATTATTTGATTTAAAAACTATTATTTCAGCGAGGTTATCGAACATTTCTCTCTAAAACTACCAATTTCATTTCAGAGTTTCTTTTCAGATATTTCTTTTAAATAGTCTAAAATTGAACTATGTTTATAAGCCTGGTGTCTGTCCCTGAAAACAGATTTTTCGAGTTCATTGAAAGATGAATATGTTGAACAAGATGTGTCAGTTGTTTCCATTTAGTGACAGTTTCCAGAGCATCTATTGCCTTTGCAAAAGTCAGTGGATGGTGTTTCTTCGTTTCATTCGTTATCTGAGTCATTTTTAATGTCATATTGAATTTTTGTGACTGTTTATTGTATGTCCCTCAGTTCTGCTGTGATTATAGTTTCATAAAAAAAATCATCAAAATCAATCAAAGGGCAAAGCTTAAAATATACTTCTCCAATGTTAAAACTTTTCCCACTAAATAGCTACAGAGTTATATTTAAAAAAAAAACTATCCACATTGCAACGTGTTTTGCAACAATTACAAATGAATTTAATATTAGTAATTCCAAACTTTAACCCATCATTAATCCTGAACTACTTGACCGAATTAGTCCTAATGTAAAATTTACCAAAAAGGACAATTAGTTTGTCTAAATTAGGTAATTCGTATTAAAAATTCCCCATTTTCGTACAATTTCATTATAAAGAACACCGCTAAAATTAACATATATATAACAAAATTTAAAATTTATCGCGATAAGCCAAAGTAGTTTTATTCCATCCAAGTCTAACTTACTCTATAATATTTATTTCCTCCGTTTATTAATGTATTTTAACTCTATTTATTCCAAAAAACCTCATATCTAAATTCAATATTTCAATTGCTGCTAATTAGTTCAATAAATCGCGTCTTTATCTTTAAATTATAAAACTCCCTAATATTCATACTTTTAAAAAACCCGCATAATTATCTTTTAAATTCCTAAAAAGACTGTATTTATTTTATTAAGTTCCGATATTAAAAATAATTCGCCAGATCATAAAATCTTTTTCTTATATTAAAATGGAAAAACATTTATTCTAATTCTGGCTATGTTCCAAATTCGATAAAACATTTCTTTTATTTTCTTTTTTCTTTCCCTAAAAGTCAAAATCATTCCATATTCTCGAACCAATTAACTAACGATAATCAAATTAAACTAAAACACTCTGGGTCATAGCTAAATCATCGAACATCATGGAATTTTCGAGAATCTTGTTTCGCGCAAAAAATTAGCGGAAACCATTTTATTACAATATTCTGGAGCCGTAGCAAAGAGTCCCAGTTAGGTCCCGGCTCACGATTGGCGCATAGGCTCTCACGTGATCTCTGTATCCCTACTCTTATTGAAAGGATATATCGTCACTTTTTCCGCTTCGGAGAGCATTCTATTCTATTCGTACATTCGAAGATGTGATGACTGATGAAAGCTAGACGTATTCGTGTAAGAACATTCGAATAGAGAGACGCTAGTTCGAAGTTTGGTTTGTTGGGTTAGTGATGGAATCTCTGCCTGGAATTGGCGTGGAGTCCAGTGTGCTTTTTCTTATACGCCTGCGGAATGTTTATTTTAAATAAATGGCCATCGTGCTCTGCTGTAGTGGGAGCCGTGTGATTGAAACGAAAAGAGGACTCGAGTGAAAGGAGATTCTTCCCTGATGTCACTTTATACTTCAAAATAAAAACTTCTGTGTTCTTGGATGAGATGCCTAATTATAATTAAGTACACACGCCATCGACGGAGAAAAACACGACTGCCGTTAATCCGAGTGCTGAAATTTCCTCTTCGGTTGATAATGTGAAAAGAACACATCTTATTTTCAAAAAACCATTTATTAAAAAATGGTACTGCTCAATCAGCTCGGCCTTAAATACCACCACATATATTACGAAAATGCATAATTTCCAGTCGAAAGTTTTTTTTTTTTTTTTTTTTTTTTTTTTTTCTGTGACAAATAAATATTAAAATTAATGGGGTGTAATTTTTTTTTGGCAATTTTTTTTGGCACCTAAATATAATCTAGATAATTTCTAATCAAAATTATAAATTAATAATGTGAATTATTAAAAAAAGTACTCTAAAAAGTATTAATTATTATAAATTTGAGACTTACATTAGTATCTCTCTATTTTAAACTAAATGCTATATAATGCCGTCAAAACTGTAAATGATAGTTTTTTACTGTCCAGAGGTATTTCTAGGCTAATATTAAGGAACCTATTCAATATAAAACGGATATTATGAGATAATAGGGTAATTAAAATATTTGGGATGTGCTCTTTGTTATTAAAACAAATATACATTTCAATCGGATGATATTTTGGAGAAAAAAATACATGTGGAGTAGTTTGTTACGTTGATTTAACATTTACATGCTTAAATTGACTCTTGTAATTCTATGAAGGTTCAAGGACACAAAATGTTTAAACTACATGCTGAGTCTGGCTTTGATCCATAGAACTCAAAAAAGTGCCATAAGTGGCTTGGCAATTTAAAAAGAAGATAATGTTCATAAACTGTTCAATATGGCGATGGACTCTACACATAAATATATCTATAACGTTTAATAGTAGGTGCCATTCGCAATCAGTTTCTACGATGTTTTACAGCATAAATATTGCAGGTTTATACTTTTTTCTAGAATTCCATATTTAAAATAAAGATACAATACTTTTATTATATTCTTATGACATTAGAATTCAGAATTAAAGTTGCAATATATTTAATACAGTAATATCTCAGTTATACGTCGGGTTGGGTTGATTATTGACGGCCAATTATCTACACTAGGGATATAGGCCCGGGGGGAGTGCCCTTCGTGGGGGTCTTTCTAAGGGAACCTAATCCGTATTTACGCATGGATAAATCCACGGCTCGAAGAAAACCACGAAAACTCCGAGCGATTAGGCCGACGGGCGCGATTGGGATCGAACCCAGCACCTCCCGTCTACCAGCTTCGAGAGCACAACCTCTCAGCCACTGGTGGGGCTATACGTCGGTGTAAGGGACTAACCAAAAACGACGTATAAACGAGAGAGACGCATAAATGAATTTCAAGCAAAAATTAAATTTTAAATAAATATTAAGACAAAATTAATCTTTAAATTGTTAAATATCATGCAAAGTAGGAAAAAATTAATTTATTTCGATAGTTAATGATTTGCTAATTCAAATTTAAAATACATAGACCACAAATTTTTAATTACATACAATATTTCTTTTAAATAGTCTAAAACTGAACTATGTTTATAAGCCTGGTGTCTGTCCCTGAAAATAGATTTTTCGCGTTCATTGAAACATGAATATGTTGAACCAGATGTGTCAGTTGTTTCCATTTAGTGACAGTTTCCAGAGCATCTATTGCATTTGCAAAAGTCAGTGGATGGTGTTTCTTCGTTTCATTCGTTATCTGAGTCATTTTTAATGTCATCATATTGAATTTTTGTGACTGTTTATTGTATGTCCCTCAGTTCTTGCTGTGATTATATTTTCATAAAAAAAAATCGTCAAAATCAATCAAACGGCATTTAATTTTTCATCTAATACCAATTGGTATTTGGCAGAAGATGCATCATTTTCAAATTCCTTCAGAATGAAGCCTGCTTTTTAGGTGCGTTCGTAATTATATAAATACATAGCACCTATTGTCGTCGTCTGGTCCGTCCGTCTGTCTGTCCGTCCGTCTGTCTGTCCGTCCGTCCGTCAGTCCGTCCGTCCGTCTGTCAGTCCGTCCGTCCTCATATAACAACGCAAAAACTACCCAACAGAATGGTTTCAAACTTAAGATATATTATCGTTGCAGAATTTTGTCGAGTCATTTCAAATTTTATTAAAATCGAATCAAAACTTTAGGAGATATTAATAAAAATATTAATACATTTATTTTTTTAAAGAAAATTTGTTCTTTCTTGTTATAGGAGCTTCCGAGGTTTAACCGTCAAGCGACCGATATACTTATTTTATTATAGAAATTAATCTGCAGACGATATAATTCATTTCACAGAATTAAAAATCATCAAGATCTGAATATTTATATAACTAGCTATAGTACGAACGCACCTCATTTGTTACTTTTGACGTAGAATTTTCAACTTGTTTGAAATAGTCCTAGAAGTAACAGTTGTAAAGTGGTGTGACCCAGAAATGCAGATTATATTAGAGTCCAGAAAACAAAATCAAAAAGACAACCAACTGACGTCCCTTTTGCAAGCTGATGTAAAATTTCTAGGTAACGATGTGTGTAAAACGGGAAGAATAATCTAGGGAAACTTGAAATTTCCCCGACGCATAAGTGAGAGATACATTTCACTCTGCGACGCATAAACGAAAAAAAATAACATTACATCGCTGCATATTTATCCGGGACTACCGTAAATCGACATATAGCTGAGAGAAACGCATAAAAGAGGTGACATATAAGTGAGAGATTACTGTATTTATATTCAATTATTAAAAAAGCGATTAACATTGATTTGACATTTACACGCTCAAATTGACTCTTTTAATTCTATGAAGGTTCAAGGGCACAAAATGTTTAAACTACATGCTGAGTCAGGCTTTGATTCGAAGAACTCAAAAAAGTGCCATAAGTGGCTTGGCAATTTAAAAAGAAGATAATGTTCATAAACTGTTCAATATGGCGATGGACTCCATACATAAATATATCTATACCGTTTAATATTAGGTGTCATTCGCAATCAGTTTGTTACACTATCTTTTTCTACGGTGTTTTACGGCATAAATGGCACAGGTTTCTTCTTTTTCTAGAATTCCATACTTAAAATAAAGATACAATACTTATGCACAGATGATAATCTTATGCACATTAGAATTCAAAATTAAAGTTGCCATATATTTAATATTTATATTCATTTATTAAAAAAAGCGATGTATGAAAAGAACTAAGATATAGGAATTCTGATAGCAGTTTTTTTTTTTATTCAGAGCTAGTTTATATAAACAATATTATAGGATTAGTTAATCAAAATCAATTAATACTGATTAACTAATAATCTAATATATTTCAATAATTATATTTATGAAATGTATTTTTAATTAAATAGTTGCAAAAACTTATTTCAGTTATTTTTTTATCAAAACAATTTCATGATAACATTTACATCAAAACGTCACAATATTTCAAATATCAGTTTTTATTCTTTTGTTTTCTTTTTAATAAGGTTTATTTATTATTTTTTGGATGAGTGAAATGCATTAAAAATGCATCTGTTTAAAAGAAAAATTATTTTTTTTTTCATCAAAACTTTGCATTGTCTAACGCGTTACAGTAAAATTATTTTTCAAAAAAAGAAATGAATCAAATACTATTAATAATTCTATCGAATTAATCCTTTATCCAATAACAAATCGACAAAGTACAAAAAATATTCCATTAAATAATTTAAAAAAAAGATTGTGAACAATTAATTTATTCCAGATTTATTTGTATTGAAAAGAGTATTACTTATTTATAAATTATGTATATTTCTCCCGCGTTAAAAATAAACGAAAAATTAGAATTTTTTTTTTTTTTTTTTTTTGAACTGTCTGTCAGAGCGTAGAAACTTGTATATAATATTATACAGTCTGCTGCTTTAGTTATTAATTGTTAATGCGTAAAGAGAACTAAAAAAAATGTATATTTTGTTGTGTTCAACCATTGTGTTGATAAAACAAATTAGAAATATAAACGAAGGAGTAAGTATATATATATATATATATATCTACATACATACAGTAATTATCATAACTAGCAACAAAAGCAATTACATATTCATGTGAACAGAACTCAGAAGCTGCATAGTTGAACACACAAATCAGACATAATCCAGCAAAAAAATGTATTTGGCCGGAACCAGTAACATCACTCGCCATTGCTTCTGTCTAGAGTGCTTGGCTGCCTTTTTTAATTTAACCCACTGCCGACAAGTCCGCAGCCTGTCTTTTTTTTTTTTTTTTTTTTTTAGTTTTAGTTTTCTGTGAATTTGTTGTTTTATTTATTTTTTTATTGTTTTAAGTTGTATTTTTGTCGTCTTGTTTGTGAGGAGGAGTGCTGGTTCAGACCAAATAAATTTTTTTGTTGGATTATATATATATATATATATATATATAATAAAACTTCAGAAATTTAGATAAAATATATGTAATATAATTTTGAAAGTATTTCGTTAAAATCATGTATCATAAGAGAAAAAAAAGCATGTGATAAGCTTGCTGCCGAATAGGAGAGTTTTCCGTAATGGGAATGGTATACGTTCTTAATTATTATTCTTTTTTTTCATTTATATTTAATGGGTAAATAGAAATATGTATAAAATATAGCTTTATTTTACATACAGATGAACAAGTATTCATAATCACCAAAATCTATATATACTTTTAAAACGCAATTATTGCTTAATCTCAGTGATTATACTTTTAAATTATCTCTGTAATGTATAACACAATGTAAATGCTAGTTAATATTCAATACGTAAAATGGCTAAAAGACTTGATGATATATTAAAGTAAAATTTCGAAATTCCGATAGAATTCTTGCAATAGAAATTTGGCACTTTAGGTATAATTAACTCATTACCAAAACTATTAACATTCTTATTAAAATTTAGCTAAGTATACTAAACATGATCTTAAATGTTTTTTTTTAATATTTATATGTGCATTATGTGTATTTCAATTGTAATCTTAAAATTAAAGTCAGTTTTTTAGAAAATCATCAGCTAGAATAATGCATTATTTTATCCCACATAATTATCATATAACTAAAGAATGCTAAATAAATTTTATATTTATTGCGTGACCTACTTAAAATATTATAAATCGTCACACAGAAGCTTTTGATAAAAAATAAACTTGTCTAATTCTGCAGTGCTACTACATCTTATGAGATCATTCAAATTTTTAAGAATGAGTCAATATCGTAGAAAAAATCCAAGGGAGACAAGGGCTTGTTGTTACCATGGTTGGTTGTAACAAAACAAATTTATTTTATTATAATAGCTGTGTAAGCTCAAAAATTTATATCCATACTCGTTCATATCAATTGAACTACGTCACCAAAACAAAATGTTACGACGAGTTTTTGGAAATGATACAAATTATATAAGTGAACAAATGAATTTTGTGACAACCGGCTCTTATTTTCCTACGATGCATAGTTATATAAAAAAAAAAATTAAGAAATCAATCGTGTTCGGAGTTTGCTTATTAAATATTCCCATATTTAAGTACATTAATAGCATTTTTTAAAGTGGAGACAAATTAACTCACTTTGCAATATTCTCCATCTAAAGCATTATATTTAAAGGGCTGAAAATATTCTTCTCAGAAGAGAAAAGAAAATTAATGATATATTGGAAGACAACAACTTTTTTTTTTGTTTGTACCTCAAGTAGCAAATTGTTTAAGTAGTTATTTTATTAAATATTATTAAGTAGTATCATTTTATATGTAAGAATAATATTATTTAGAGTTAACTTTAAAGTAAATCATTCAAGGTTTTTTCTGGGAACGTATATTTTTCATAATGGAATAAATACTTTGAATTTTGTTACTCAAGCAATCAAATGTGACGACGTTTTCACATCATATATAAACAATTTCACGATTTTGTTTTATATTTAAAGTACTACTAATCATTTGAAATTAAACTTAATATCTGTGTTCATAAAATTATATTCACCGTTTTACTAATGGTAAACAAGCATTTTCAATAAAATAGTTTTAAAAAATTCCATTATTGATAAAATTATTAGACCTCGGAATTGGCATATTCAAAAGACGCATTTATAAATAGCATTTTAAAGTGCATTTATTTATATTTACGACATTCTCTATAACATTAGACTGAAAGTGTTTAAATGTCTACTTTAGCAACACTAAAAAAAAAAACATATTAGACTAACAACTTACATATACGCCTCATTATTCTTCAAAATAATGTACAATTTGTTTTATGTGCAACAACTTTTATATGTGTTTTTCAAAGAAAAAGAAATAAGGAATTATTCATGTTACATATCAAAGTTAAATTGTTTAGAATTAACTTAAGAGTAAATCTTGAGGGTAAGTTTTCTTTTTCGAACATATATCACATTAGAGACTGACAGCATTTTCTCTTGTTTCAAACAAAGTATATATATATATAAGTATATAGATATACGACATCTTTACAAATTACTTATATCACGAAACATGCCTGATACTTAAATTATCATTACTTATCTGGTAAAAAAATTATTATATATGTTCATAAAACTTTATTCTATTTTTAACACTTTTCAACATAGTTGAAAAGTGTTTATGAAATCGGTTTGTCTGTCTGTCTGTCTGCTGTCTGACTGCCGTCTGTCTGTCCGTTTTCTAACTCACGTAAATATATTTGGACTGTCATGCAATTGATATATGTTATTAAGGTTTATTGTGGAATGTTCGGTGTTGAAAGTGAGGTGTGTAGCACTTATAGTTTGTTTACATGTACACTCAAAATAATTCCGTTACATTACGGTCTATGGAGAAAAATTATTGGCGTTTTATTTTAATGATGTTAACTTATTACAAATTAATGAAATTGATATATAACACTGAGGTACACTACAAGAGGCTTACTATAGAATATGGTGTGCATAGCACTTATACTTTCTTTACAGGGACACTCAAAGGAATTTCGTTAAATTATGGTCTATGGAGAAAAATCGGGTGCGGTTTATTTTAATAAAGTTTCATTATTTTAAACATATTGAAATTGATATATATATAATTAAGTTACATTACAAGAGGTTTACTACAGAATAGTGTATGAATAGCATCCATCGTTCATTTACAGGGGCGCACAAAATAATTCGATACTGTCTGTTAACAATAGTTTCTGGACGTGCGTTTTCAGTTACTGAACGAATATTTAAATTTAACTCTTTTTTGTAAATTGCTTGGTATGTATCAATTCCCTAGATTACATACTCATATACAGGACAGCACAAAAGTTCTCAAGTGCATTTCCGTTTATTGACGGAAATTCCAGAATGATAATTTTAAACTGTGCTATGCGTTTCGTAACCGAACTAAAATTTAGCATTCATGCAATATATATACAAATCTATAGATCATATACAGGGCTGAAAAAAATAATTCGCATATCCTTTAGATTATTGATGGTAAATTCTAAAATTGGTTTTTAATATGTTATGCGTTTTTCAAATTGTTTACTTAGATATGATATTTCACATTATTAAACGGTAAAGATTTGTAAAATTATTTTGAAGTGTTGGAAAGTGTTACATAACCTATGCCTTACGCATGATGTTTCGTTCTTGCTTATACATTGATCATTACAATTTGCATATGTTTTATAAGTTTTTGTCAAAAATGAAATAAGTAGGTGCTTTACCGATAGAAGTTTTTTAATTGTCGATCGCACAATCCCATGTTAATCTCTTGTGAAATTTAATAGGTTTTTACTCATCACCTAATATAGTTATATGAATATGCTTTTTACCATTATAATTTCTACGTTTAGTGCCGGCGTAGTGCTACTTGAAAATTATTTTGCTACATATTAAACATTTAAAAAACCCTTAGATTTTTTTTTAATTTTCTATTGAGTAAGTTTTAAAATTTTAACATAATGTTAAACATTCTTAATAATAATGATAATAATAAAATATTTTTTTGTAAACCGCTGTATGCCTGCATCTTACGTCTTCCTTTTGTTAGTGAAAGCCGTACTATATTAGGTAATGATGTAACTAATATGAAGTAAATATACAGGATTCAAAATATTATCTATTGCCGAACATTAATTTGTCAACCGTTGGTTGTAGATATATAGTTCCAGTTACAAAATAGTTTAAAATGAGGTAAATATTCATGTTGTGGTGTTAATTAAAGTAAAAAATCAATTTTATAAAAATTACGATATCTAACATTTTATACGGTCCCCCGGTCCCTATAGTTATATTTAGTAAATGTTTGCACATACCATAACAAATACAACACAAAGCGTTTGACTTCTGTACGACAAAAATTGACACAGTTATTAAATTTCAAAGTCAGAAATTTTTTCACATGATTTTGACTTGCATTTGACGATCAGATAAAAAAGGCATTAGAGAAATTCGAGATTGAAATCAGGGTGCCCTTTTACTGCAAAACTACCTTTAGACGGTATCGCTAAATCGGTATATCACCAAAGAGGGTTATTTCATCTAAAATTTTCTCCGGATCTACTAAAAATACCGGAATCTACTATAGATACTGCTCAAAGTGTTCTCCATTGCACAATTGAATGCGTGACAGTACTGAGTCCTGGACACGTTGGAGAATAGCAGATGTAACTGTGCGACAAGAAAGGCTGATGCGCTGCTTCACATCAACCAGAGAAGTAGGCTCAGTCACATACACTTGTGCTTTGATGTATCCCCAGAGGTAGAAGCCAATGGGAGTCAAGTCCGGTGAATGTGGTGGCCACTCTACCGGACCACCATATCCAATGATCCGTTGACCAAATTCGTTCGCCAGATACGCACGGACGTTTGATGTTTTATGCGGAGGGGCCCCATCATGTTGAAACCACACACGGCATGCATTTCGGAGAGGCAGCTTTTCATACCAGTCACGTACCGTGTTTTGTAGTAGGTGCGGGTAAAGTTCGCCAGTTAGGGTACCATCGTAGAAAATGGGTACAACAATCTGAGTTCCCCATATAACGCACCACACGTTCGTTGACCAGCGTACCTGGTGTCGTACTGTGCGGGTGATGTGAGGATATTCCTGAGATCAGTAATGCACATTTTGCACGTTCACAATCCCACTCCATGTAAACGTTGCCTCATCTGTCACAAAGAAACGATGGATTTTTCTCTATAGTGTTAAGCATGAAATTACAGTAATCAAACCGTCTTTAGTGGTCACCCAACATCAATATTTGCACCAGTGTTGGATGGTATGGATGAGCACCATGTGCATGTAATAACTGCCAGACACGCTGACGCATGTATCCACATGCCTCGATTATTTCCGCCGTGCTCATTTGTGGATTTAAAATTGCGAATTCCAGCATTTCCACCGGTGGCAATCGAACATTACACCTTGCGCGTCTACTTGTTCTTGATTGTGGTGCAACAGAGCCGGTCTTTCTAAGACGGTACAATGCATCAGTTATTGTTTCATGCGTTGGATGTCGATCTCTTGAAAAACGCTCTGAATAAACCCTCACAAAAAACCCTCACAGCCGCTCTGTCATTCCTTGGACATTTACCATAAATAAGTAACATTTCGGTATATTGCGTGTACGTATAGCCTGCCATCACAATCTATGCGCTGACTAGCATGTCCACTGCTAGTGGCTCGTGTTTTATCCCGAACGCGTTGTTCTGCCGTAGTATCGTAATTTGTATAATCTTGATTTTCATGCTCGTTATGTTTCGGTTGGTCGTTTGAAATTCCGCTGTCATTTATCAAGTTTTTAGTGATTATTTTTTTTAACTGATGTCGATCCTATTGTTCGTTTTCGAAAACCGCGCCTAGCACCGTGGGACGATGCTACAATCGAAAGTGGTGTTACGCTGATATGAGTATTTTCTGAAGTTCTCACACTTTTTTTAATATAAAGCAATTTTAAAACTTTTTATAGACAAATAATGTAAAAACCTTTTTTAAATAACCCTTCAGAAATGCGGATTTAAACATTTCAACCGCAAAATTTCATCCCAAAGGTTGAGTGAAAATTTCATATATTTTAAATTTTATATATATATATATTTGTTTTAGTATAAGTAAACAAATATGTTTTTAAAGTATGAAGTTATTGCTTATACATATTTAGAATCAATAAATATTAATAAATGAAAATAATTGCTTCCACTCTTAACCACATATGTAACTACTAAATTAAATATAATTTAATCTTTACACAGGGGCTCGGACAGCATCAGTCCAAGATTGCATGTATTCTCGGACAGATGCTGTCCAAGCACACGAGTAACGGTTAATGCAATACTTATACACATAATAAAATAAAGAAAATTTTACTCATCAAATCGAAAATTTACCTAATACAACATCCATGGGGCTACCCTTTTACACCCATATCGTTTATCAGGCCGACATATTTCTCTACATAATAAAAGCCCAAGAGATTTGTCTTTATTCTATTTTGTTTTGAGGATTGCTTGCACATTTTCTACAACTAACGTTACAAGAAACTGCAGTAAGATGAGCCGTTGTGTTGTATCCAATGTTTTATGATTTTTTTTAAAGTTTTATTTATGAGATTATTTCTTTGTGTAATGAGAAAAAATTGTAAAGAAGTCTGAAATATATATATATATATTTATATATGTCTACATTAAAGTATCAATTTTAAATTTAAATATATAAATAAATTAATGCAGTTAAATCTAACTCGAACAATAAACTGCCATACAAAATATCGTTAATAAAAAAATTACAATAAATTTACATGACGGTGCGGGGAAAAAAGTTTAATCAAAGTAATAATAGTAATAAAGTAAATAAATAAACAATTTTTCAAAAAAATTGGAAATTTAAAAAAATAAATATTATTAGCAGTTGATTAAAATTCCTATGCCCGTATATTGATAGCTTTTAGTAAAATACTATATAAACTAGATGGAACCCGTCAAAACGTGACGGGAAAAAATACTATAACAATATCAGTAAAATAAGCGTCTTTATTATTTAAGAAGGGGTGGGTATGAAACAGTCTTTCAAATATTTTATTTTAAAGGTTTTCCTCAGTGAATTACAGTGCTATTTCCGATGCAAACTCCAAACAAACACTCCGTAAACGAATGTGTAGTGCAAATCAGTTTGACATTACAGCTATATTCCCCACGGCAAGAAAGAAAATGTCATGGACCTATGAAGTATCATACAAATAGTATATCCCTACTTTCATCTTATATTCAGTAAATAAAAGAACATAGTAAATAAGCACCCCCCCCCTGTGATAATGCAATCGAATGAGATCCTATGCGCATGTGTATTGCATCTGCCCAAAGGCACCGTCGAAATTTGATGTTAAAAAAAGTTTTAAAATGTTTAAAATTAAAGTTATAAAATGTCTTCTTAAATCATTGTTCGTTTCAAATCCATATCTTCTAAAACGCATCCATTGTTTTAAACTAATCAATTTTTATGTAAAAAATGATTATTTTTTTTACAATAATAAATCAATATCCAGATGAGGGATAATTTTATCGTATTCAAGTGTAATTTATTTGTATGTTTTCTTCGATCCCTTTACATAATCAGGATGATTATTCCTTTTCCATCACAGTCGGGGATCTTTTCACCCTTGTACAGTTAAATATCCAATGGATCTTTAAAAAAATAATAAAATACAGTTTCTAGCATATTCTGATGCAACGTATACATCAACGAATTCAACATATCAATTTTATGTTAATCCTAAACTAATTTTTTTTTTTTGGCCGATTTTATATTACCGTCAAAATGCTCTATCTTATGGATAATCTTATCTTATGATATATCAGGTTTTTATTATTTTTTTTTTCACTTTTCAAGATGGTTAGGGAAATCTATTTTCAATTGTGGCAACTTTCCAAGGGGATATTTTACATTATTAAAACAAACTGATGGTCATTGTTGAGATAGAATTGAAAAATATTTCATGCTTGAAGATTATTTAAAAAGTCGTTTAATAGTGCGGCAGTTTTCAAATAAATTTCAATCGAAAGCTAATTATTTTTTCTAATTAATGATGTAAGAATTAAAATTGTAAATGGTAGTAAAATGTAGTAAAAAATTGAAATTTGTAGTATTTAGAAGTGATGTAAGCGCGATGAAAAGTGAAGCGATAGTGCCGTTTGTTGTCACAACCGTTATACATTTCTAAAAATTGCCACTGTGTTTTGGCTGGCGTCCAAAAATAGACTACCATTTTTTGACATCGAAAGAAAAATTCACAGTGAAAGAAATAGGACTTTGCCGCTAATAAGGAACTGTTAAATGAATTTATAACAAACCTATCAAAATAATTTCTATAAAATATTAATCTTACATTGTTTAATCTAGCTAAAAATACAATCATTATTTCAAGGTTTTTTTTTTACTGTAACACTATTTTTAATAATTTTAATTTTCCTGAAATCCTTTACTTTTGTGAACTTTTTTTTATTAAAAAAGGAAATCTTCTAAAAAAAATATTTATAAAAAGTAATTGGTAACATGTAATAAAGGTATGCAATTAAGATGAAGCAACCAATAAAGGCTCCAGTTCTAATCTTTAAAATTAAAAATTGAAAAATCAGTTAATATTACGTCATGTTGACACAATAATATAAATTTTTCTTTTCAGTTTTATCAATGTTAAAATACATTTCTAGCTAAGCATAACGTCATTTTCACCGGTATGTATACGTTACTTTTATGTTTAAACACCATGTATTAAAATTAAAATATATTTTGTATTTAATTGTAATGAAACAAATGGAATCAACAAAATTATAATGCTTAATGATAAAATAAACCCAATGGACAATATTCCCGTGAAGTCACAGTAAATATGCATTTTTATTCGCTTATAAAACACGCGGATAAATATTTTTACCGAAATACTTAAGCATTTTAACTATATTTTAACTTACAAATTAAAAAATTCGGCCTAAAAGCCACGTGCTTTTAATATTTATTATTTCTCTTTTATCCTTGTAACCACAGAGATTAGAAAATAAGCTCTGTGCTTCACAGAAGTGGGCGTTTATCCGATTGCCGACTTTATGACGTCATAAGCAGAAGCAGAATTTTTATTGAAAATTACGGCTAATTAATTAAATTTTTGGACAAACGAATGCACGATAACAAATGTGTGTTCAAATATCTTTCATTTAAAAAAATAATGATGAAATTTGATGCAGTAGTTTGTTCTCACGGATTGTCGAAAGAAATCGCTTAGCGTTTTAAATATATAGATGTTTTTTAATATGTATTTTTTTTAAATAAGGTCAAGCTTCAATATTATTTTTAATATAAACGGAAAAAGCAAGGTGAAAAAGATAAAACTGACAAATAAAACCTAAATAGAAAACTCATCCCCAACTCTTAACACCCCCCTCCCCCGATTAAAAATAATTTAAATTCACTGTTTTCTGTTAATTAGAAGGTTGTATTACATAAAAACAGTCAATTTTTATTCAATGCGAAAACTGGAAACATCTTAAACAGGATAACTGATTTTTGACTAATATCGCAAACTGCAATGCCCAACTTCAAAAACCACTCGTTCTCCCAAAATCTCCAAAATCGCAATACATCATTTAGATATGTTTTTAGAAGGTTCATCCTACATTTTGTGCTGTGATAGTTCGAATGACTCGAAAGGACTTTTCTTACGGATCACTTTTTATGAACAAAAATTTCACAAAACATTGTATTAAAAAAAAAAAAAAAAAAAAAAAAAAAAAAAAATCCTGTCTTTTAATTTTCGAGATATTTTGCAAATCAAAAATCAAATTAAAGATGTAATTTAATGTTGTTTTAGAGACGCATAATGAAAAAAAAATACAACAAAAACTATGTGAAAATTTCTTAATAAGCGTTATAATGTAGAGAATTGGCTTGAAATTCACTCCACAACAAGAATAATTCAAAACTTTCAAATTTACGCAAGCAATGCGAATTTATGTGTTCTTATCAAACTAAAATATTTAAGAGTATAAATCTGCAGATATTTCTGAATACTGCGGAATGTATTTCATTTCGAAAATCGTTTTTTGGTTTTTGGCCACATAATCGCGATTTGGGACCATTGTGCACCGTTATAAATAGACAGCTGCAATGGTGCCGTTAATTACAGAAAGAGACGTCATCTACCGCTGAAATCCTACTCATCAGTACGACGTCATTAATGATTAGAAGAAGCATCCGACCCCCACGTGCTGTTTCCTGAAAACCTAAAATTAGCTGTTTTGATCTAAGTTTTTCCTACTAAACGTAAGATAATACTTTAAAACTAAGGTTTGTTGTTATGTTTTCATGTACGTATCTAAATTCATGTGTTTACTGCGCATATTTTTCACGTGGATTTGTTTTCTTCATTTTTGTACTTAGTCTTGAGATTATCTGTTTTAAAAAAAATGACGCATTTGCCTTAATTGGACTACTTTCAGTTGCTTAAATTGAACCAGATATACGATTATAAATTTGAAAAGTAATTAATGAATTTCGAAGGCTGTATGGTTTGGACACTATTTTTCAAATTCAGAGTCAGTAATCATGAAACCTACTGAAACTAAGAGAGTAAAAATATATATATATATATATATGGATACGCAGATAGCTCAGTTAATAATAATTATCACTACGAAGAAAACACACACACTCTCAAAATAAAATAAACTCACTTGCGGACTGTATCTCATTTAATATCTCACAACACTCAATAAAAATGGTCGAGAGCCGAGATTTACACAACTTCACTGATCGGCATCTCAAACCCAACTCACAAAAAAGTTGTAGTTTTTTTTTAAACATTTTACATAGACGGCGCTTCTAGCGGCTACATACCGCCGGGCCTTGAATGTTGCTAACATTCAATAATATAAATGAAATATAATTCAAACACAATCTCTAAGTGAAAAATACAATCTCAAAAAATACAATTTCTTCTCAAAAATACTACACTAAATAAAATACTAAATTTACAAATATAAACACAAGAATGTAATACACTGCAGGAAAAGTATATAGTTTAATAAAACAAATGTATGAATTTAAGTACTCAATAAACCATCATTCACATATGGCAAAACAACAATTTTTGTCACTGGTCTTTTATATGTGCCATTTTTATCTTTCAAGGTGACAACTCTTATAATATTGTCTTGGCCTGGATGAATTTTAATAATTCGGGCCAAATGCCATTTTAAAGGGCAATAATTATCAGAATATTTTACTTATACTAAATCTCCCTCTTTTATCTTTACCTTTCCCTTGTACCATTTAGGTCTATTTAAGAGCTTGTTCAAATATTCTGATGACCATTTTTTCCAAATATGTTGTGTTAATTTTTGAACTAATTGCCATCTGCTCAACCTATTCATAGGAATTTCTGTATAATTTGGTTTTGGTAAGGCCATTAAAGAGGAACCAATAAGGAAGTGAGCAGGTGTCAAAGCTTCAACATCATTTGGATCATTTGAAAGGGGGCAGAGTTGCCGAGAATTAAGAACTGCCTCAATTTGAGTAATAAGAGTCAAGAATTCCTCATAACTTAAAATAGTTTTACCTACAACACGTTTTAAATGGTATTTAAGGGATTTGATATTTGCTTCCCACAAACCTCCAAAGTGAGGAGCGGAAGGGGGGTTAAAATGCCAGTTAATACCTTCATTAGCTAAATAATTTTCTATGTCCTCCTCACTCTTATCTTTAACTAAAGATCTGAGAACTGCCCTTAATTCTTTATTGGCACCAACGAAATTTCGACCATTATCCCTATATATATCAGAAGGTTTGCCCCGCCTTGCTATAAAGCGTTTAAGTGCTGCTAAGAATGCTTCACTTGTTAGATCATTTATTATTTCAAAATGCAAGGCTTTTGTAGTAAAACACACAAATACACAAATAAATACTTTTTTTACCTGTTTACTTCTACCCACGAAGTTTTTCACTTCAAAGGGACCACAGTACTCCAATTCAGTACGCATAAATGCTCGGGCCATTGTTACTCTAGAAGCTGGCAAATCAGCCATCTGTTGCTCTGAATTCTTAGAATTTACCTTTTTACAAGTCATACAATTGAAAAGGATTTTACGAACTATATTTCTAGCAGATAAGATCCAAAATTTGTTTCGGATGAGAGAAAGAGTTGTCTCAGCACCTGCATGAAAATACAAATTATGAAAATATTTAATTACACAAAAAGTAAAATTATGTTTTGAAGGAATAACAATTGGATATTTTTTATGCTCGGATAAGTTGCTGTTTCTCAGTCTACCACCAACTCGGATTATACCATTAACATCTAAAAACGGGCACAAGTTTGTCAGTTTACTATTATTAGGGATTGCATTACCCTTTTCCAAATACTGCATTTCCTTCACGAATGAAGTCTTCTGGATGTTTTTTACTATACAGAATAAGGACTGAGAGAGTTCACTGCTGGTTAAAGTTCCACCTTTGGGATACAAGGGATTTCTACAGTTATGGATGAATCTATTACACCATGCTACTACTCTTTGCAGCTTTATGAATGAAGAACTGCTATTAATGATGTCTAAAGGCTCAACAGTGTTAACTAATGTACATACTTGAGTTCCTGATGGTGCTTTCAATTCACGGATAAACAACTCACTGGTTTCAACAGAAATAATATCAGGAGACTCCACCATCTTAGGCTATTGTAGGAATGATGGACCGAACCACCATAAATCACATTGCTGGATCTTGATGGGATCTAGGCCTCTAGAAATGAGATCTATAGGATTTTGCTTGGAAGATACATAATTCCACTGATCAATCGAAGTTAAACTTTGTATAATCGATACCCTGTTTGTGACAAATGTCTTTAGATCATTCGACTCCTTTTTTAACCATGCAAGTACAATAGTACTATCTGTCCAAAAACAAGTTTTAGAAACTTCTTGCTTTAGAGCACTTAACACTTTTTGCATCAACTCAGATAATAAGACTACTGCAGAAAGTTCTAGACGAGGGATAGTAATATGCTTTAGAGGAGCTACTCTAGATTTACTAGTGAGCAGTTTAATAGCAGAATCACCATAAGAATTAATAGATTTTACATAAACGACCGCACCATAAGCAAGTTCAGAAGCATCTGAAAAACCATGCAATTCCACACAATTAGATTGTTCTACAAATACAAATCTTGGGATATTGATCATATTTACAGTTTTTAAGGAAGTAAGAAAATTAGTCCATTCGATATTTTCTTTCACTGGAAGATAATCACACCAATCTATTTTCAGCAACCATAATTTTTGAAGGAAAACTTTGGCCTTCGTAATTATTGGACCTATCAAACCCCACGGGTCAAATATTCTGGCAGTTTGTGATAATACTGAGCGTTTGGTATACCTTTCACTTTGCTCTATAATTAAATTAAATCCAAAACAGTCTGGTTGCGGCTTCCACAATATTCCTAGGGTTTTTGTCTCATTGAAAAATGAATATTCAGATATTGCATTATTACACAAAAGAGAAGAAATATTTACTGACCATTTGTGAAGATCCATGCTTCCCTTCTTTAACAAAGATATCAGTTGTTGTTGGATCTCTATAGCTGTGTCTAGATCATCAGCACCTGTCAAAATATCATCCATATACACGTCGTGAATTAATACATTTGCAGCTAAAGGAAATTCCTTTTCTTCATCTCTAGCTAGGTGGGTAAGGTTTCTTGTTGCTAAAAAGGGGGCACTCGTTGTGCCATAAGTCACCGTACATAATTTATACACCTTAACTGGTTCATGTACCTCAGGTTTAAACAAGATTCTCAATAAATCTCTTTGATTCGGATGTATCAATATCATACGGTACATTTTCTTAATATCTGCTACAAAAACAAATTTGTGCTTTCGAAATCGCAACATTATACTAAATAATTCATCTTGGATTGTTCCTCCGTTATACTGCAAACTATTTAGAGATTTTCTGGTAGAAGTTAAGGAGCTAGCGTTAAAGACAACTCTTAATGGTGTGCTACTTGATTCAGCACGGAACACGCAATGATGGGGTATGTAATAAGTGATATCTGGTTCTTCAGATTCTATCACCTCTTCCATATGACCCATACTTAAATATTCTTGCATAAAGACTTTATAAAGATCATTAAATTTAGGTTCTCTAACTAAGCGATTCCATAATGAATTTAAAACTTTCATAGCCTTTTTCTTTGATTCCCCAAGACAAGATGGGTCTTCCTTAAATGGCATTTTTACCATGTGTTGCCCTGTTGCAGTTCTGGAATAATTTTTCAGAAAATGTTCTTCACAAATTTCTGATTCCTTATTTCTAGAAACTTCAGATTCTCTCTCAATGTTTTCTATTTCTCAAAAATCTCGAATTACTCTTTCTAACTCCAAATTATCTGTTATCAACCCACAATGTATATTACTTTCAACCTTAGCCTGAAGGCTTCCGCTAACAATATAACCGAAAACACTGTTTTGTAACACTATTCTAGTATTTAATGGTTGGGGGTAAATTTGACCTGACCTTAAAAATTCATAGAAATTTTCTGCACCCAAAAGCAAATCAATACAGCCTGGCACATTAAACTTTTCGTCAGCTAATTTGATGTTATTTAACGATGAAATACAAATCTCCAGCGGTCTAGAAGGCGTAAATTCCGTAATTTTCGGAACGACTAAAAAATCTAATTTTAAATAAAAATCTTTATCTCTATTCGAAATAGTTGTGTTAACTCTAGATCTAACATTAAGAGACAAATTATTTATTCCTGAAATACAAATATTAGTCTTTTCTCTTTTCAAATTTAGTTTATCTACTAACCTTTTACTCATAAAATTAGAGTTTGCACCGACATCTAATAAACCACGTGCTTCATGAAAATTACCATATTCATCTTTTATTAAACAAACAAATATGCTAAGTAACACAGCTTTTAACTCGTTAGACAAATTACATATCGTTGAAAATAAATTGCTTTGGTTATTAACTTGGAAAGGCTGGAATACTGGAGCTGAAGCACCCAAATTAGATTTATTACCGACTTCCTATTTAGAACTCATTTCCTGTGAAATTATCTCTGGATTTTCACCTTTATTTATTTTTTGTTCACGCGGGAAATGCAAAGTGACATGATGCCTTCTCTTGCAAATAATACAAGAGAATTTAGATTTACAATAAATCACTTTATGATTCATAAGACAGTTAAAACAAAGGTTTTTGGATTTTACAAGCTCAACTCTATTACCCACTGACATGTTTTTATAAACAGGACATTTATGCAATGATGATTTTCACTATATGACAAAATACATTTAGAATTTTTTACGTCAGTTAGAAAAACTTTAGAAACATTTCGATAATAAGTATTTTTATTACTCGCTCTAGAATTGTCAACCACGGGTTTTCCCTTAGACGTATAATATAAATCAATTTCCCGAGATAATTCAATGGGAGAAAACCATGATTCTGCTTGTCTAACATTTATAAAATACATGACATCTTTATCAAGCGTTTGACAAATCTTATCAGAAACTATTAACTGTTTTAAAATTTCGAAATCTGTCACATTCCTCAATTTTAAATAATAATCCCAACTCGTTGTTAATCGGGATGCAAATTGTACATATGTTTCATTAGGATGACGTTGCACTTTCCTAAAATGTTCTAAACAAGTCTGGGGGGGATGGCTCAAATTCTCTAAGTACTATAGCCTTTACTTTTGAATAATCTTCTAATTCTCCATCTTTAATGTATGTGATAACGTTTGTTGCCCTTTCTCCTAACAGATTTAAAAGAATTTCCGATTTATATTTTTCTGGGACATTTTTAGAAATAAAAGCTCTTTCTAACGATGAAAAAAAATAACTCCAGCCTTCTGGTTTAGATGGAATTTTAATCGTTAACGTTCTTACACTTTTAATCAGAGATTCTAAAGATTCTATATTATCTTTTTTCTCGAGATCACTTAAATTATCATTTTTAGTTTCTGCACGGGCCTTAGCCAACTCAATTTGTAACTTTGCATGTTCAATTTTTAATTTCTCAAGATCTAGTAATTTTGATTCTTCATTTTTTCTTTCCTCAATAAAACTGTTTGCTATGTCTTCAACCAGTTTATTATCTGCTTTATACTTCGAACTTTCCTTTATTAAATTTATTAAATCATAAATAGTTAATTTGGAATCTGATATATCTATGTCTAATTCAGCAGCAATTCGCTGATAATCTTCCTTTTTTGCACCTTTAAACATTGTATTATAAATACAATTCACAATAAATAAATAAATAAAACTGACATACCTTTATATATTAATAAATCTCCAAATCGGATAATTCCACATTGAAAAGATGTAATTCAATTTTCAATTCTCAAATTAGCTCAATAATAAAGAACATCGGTTCTTTTCTGCGTAAACACATTCACAGTCCATTTTTCCGTATTACAAAATTCTCCAGGTTAATCGAAATTATTTTTCTTCTGGAATCAAAAAAAACTTCACAATATTCACACTCTTCTATATTCACACTCTATTCACAATATTCACAAAAGAAAATTCTGAATCAATATATATATATATATATGACAACGACATAGACAAACAGTCTGAAAGAGAAACATCAGTGACAGCAAACGTTGTCAAATATATAGGAAACGAAAAATAAAGAGTTTGTGAAAAGACTGACCCGCAAGAAGGTTCCAGCTACAACCCCCCCCCCAAAAAGCCAAAGAATCATTAGAAATTCTATTTCCCTTGCCAAAATCAGTTAAGTCAGTGCATAATTTAATTTGAAAGAAAATGATGGAAGGGAAGAACTACAGACATAATGTAAAGAAAACTTCTGTTGCAAATAAAGGTCTTATATTTCAGAATCTAAAAAAAAATCAAGACATTGATTATTACTTTTGACTAATTTGTAATAAAAATAAAATAGCAGAAATGATTCAGTGCTCAGTTTGCCAAATATGGTTCCATGTTGTGTGCGATTGAAAAAAAAATAACAAATTAAATTCATGTGTAAGCCTTGCATAACTTCTTACAAAATATTTAAGTAATTGGCAATTAATTCCCTAATTTCTGTTTTATTACTTATAACTTTGATTTATATTTTGAATACATTTTGATTTATAACAATTTATCTTACTTTCAGGCATTTAATTTCATTATAGAGCAGGCATTATTTCATTTCTGTATTGAGCAGGCATTATTTCATTCCTGTTATTTTGTTTGATTGTTTCATTAATCGCTAACTTTGCTTTTAATAAAATTAGTTATATTCCCTACTCATTAAAGCAGCCTAATAGTGTTTGGTCCAATTTAGGATACTGGGGGTCCAATTTAGGCGACCAGTCGCAGAATTTGGACCACTTTTGACAAATTTGTCAAAATAAAATAAAACGTAAGATTTCCAAAACTCAATTGTCTAAAGATTTATTTAGTTAGTAGTTGAATAGGTTTGTCACGTACAGTGATATTTTGCAGATATTCAAAAAATGAAGTCAGTTACACTTGAAAATATGTGAATTGGTCCAAATTCAGCTACTCTCCTCTAAATAAAACTTGAGTTAAATTACATTATCAAACAATTTCTACGATTCTCTTCTAAAAAAAGATTACACATACACTTTAAATAATATTATTTTACTTATTCTTGATATATTATTATAAAATTAAAAATACAAATTTTGATATATATTTATAATCGTAATAACTTTTTTATCCTATCTTTGTCTGTGTTAATGGTTACTGAAAACTTACTGATGACAAACTTTTAGAAATTTCAACAATTTTAACTCGATATTTAATTATTTTAATTTTACAGAAAAGATAATCTGAAAAATAATCACAAATTTTAATAATAATTCTAATGGATTATTTCTCTGATAACTTAGTTTAATGAATAATTCTCGTTTAATATATTCATGTTTTTCGTAATCAACATACAAATCTTATCTACAAATGCAGAATTATGTTCGTCATAAATTATTGTCATGTCGTAAAATTTATCTTAAGCTGTTTACTGTTTTGCTAATCGGAAAAGTAATTAATACAAAAAAAATGATGATATGAAATTAAATCAAATTTCCAATAAAGATTATTATTACTCTACTTTAATTATAGAAGATAAACTAATTTAGTTGCTTTAATTGGAATATTTTTTATAAAAAAATTGTCTCAAAATCATACTGTACAAAATCATACTTCAAATATAATTTAAACTTACCTTTTTTGGTTTTATAATTTAAATAAAATTTCGGATTCCACACAGCGTCTCTGTGTAATTTGAGATACTTAGTGTATTTAAATTTTTTATTTATTTGAATTTAAAATAATAATCTGTAAAAAAAAAATGTTTTTTTTTCCTTCTGTGCAACATACATTTACGAGGATTAAAGGTGGCGAATTTTCTGATATATTTTAAAGTATCTTTTAAAAAATATATTAGTAGATTTTCATAAAAAAAGGGTAAAAATTCAACCCAACTTTTATTTGTATTGATTTTTGTTTTCTAAAACTGTTCTATTACTTAAGAGGAAATGAAAATGAAAAGAAATGGTGATATAAACTCATAATTTGAGGAAATATTTGGTATTATGATTATGGTGCATATTGGCCCGTTTTCTATGTTCCCCGTTTAAATCGCGTATTTTTCTGCTAATCTTTTGCAGCCTAAACTGCAGATGTTTATAAATTGCTGATTAATCTGCAACGATCATTAAAATACCATTTGCCTCTTTTTTTTTTTTTTTTTTTTTTTTTTTTTTTTTTTTTTACCCAAGCGGATCTGTTCATATTTCTTTTCTATCACAATCGTTAGAATATTTGACCAATAAAATATTTGAATATTAGAAAAAACAAAGGGATGTAAAAAATAAATTGCTATATGATAAGGACTAGTTAGGAAAATACACATGTTATAGCGCAATTACTATGTCAGACAATGTATTTTTTGTACCTAAGTAATTCTTAATCTTACTCTGTTACATGCGGATAACAGCAAAATAAAACGCCGAAAATTTCCACAATATCTATAGAAAATGTACTTAGATATCGATGTAAAAGGAAAACTATATTTCATAAATTTCCTAAACTTTTCATCCTTGTAAAATAAATAAATAAATAGATAAAAAAATAAATAAAAGAGATATATATATTCTACGAACGCACACGAAATATTTTTACCATCAAGTGAAGAAAATAATTATAAAAATGCTTTTAGTATATCACAGCAACCGCAGAATAAAATATTTCGCATTTCCTTCTTTTTTACGCAAGTATAAGTGGCAGATATAAAAATTTAAAGAATATTAAAACTTCTCTGTTGTTTATTTTTAAAATTCTGAAACTTACTTATGTCTTCCATACTGTAAGTAAAAGTATTTGTTTTTCTTTTCGGTTCCTTTCTACTAGAAAATTATGTATGTGTTTTGTTGTTATAGCAAATGTTGTGGAGTTGAATTAAATACTTTTATTTTTATTTTTTCAAATATTAAATTTTACTTTGTGTGAAAAAAGTTCTTATACTCTGGAATAAATAAAAATAAATGTCAAAGACATATTTTATTGTATGGAATATGTCAGGGACCCATTAAATGAGAAGTTTTTTACTTAAATAACTTATGGTGTAGCATAAAAATAATTTCCACGTTTTTTTTTTCCACAGAAATTTAGTTTTTAAGTGCGAAGTTTTCAACCCTATAAAAGAAAGCTAGAAACGAAGAATTTAAAAAATCTCAAAGAGATAAAACAATTGAAGTGAAATTATTTTTACAGAATACTTGAAACTGTGTACCTGAATTATAAATTATTGAAAAAAAATGTTTTGATATCTTTCGTCTAGTTATTTTCACAGGGCGGATAAATTTATTAAAATTTTCAAAAAATACTTTGATTAGTAATTCAGTAGTTATTGAATTTCAACAAACTACAAAAATTAAAAAGTGTTTTTTTTTAAATTTATTCTTATTTATTTAGATATTTCTTATTACTTGTAAAACTAATTTTCGCTTATACATTTGCTAACATGTAAAGATATTTTAATAACTTTATATTTACAGATAAAGTGCTTTGTATCATGCATTATTATAAGAAGAATAAGAACAATAACAGTGCAAATGATATACTATATTACTTTTAAAAAGAAAATCTGAATTCATTTAAAAAGAAACGTATTAGTTTAAACTTCTCACTGCCATGAACTGATATATCCGTTCACTATGCTGTAGGTTCATCTCAATATTAGCATTATTTAAATCAATATAATTCTACAAATATCATGTAGTTTTAAGCGATTAAGTAATGATTAATTATCTCAAGGATTATAGTCATATACGAAAATAAACTTTTTATATCAGGTTTGAGAAATCATTTTATATCTATCTATATATATATATATATATAATTTAAAATAAAATAAGGAGAAAAACAAAACATTACAATTTTGACCTTTTGCTCGGCAGTCAGAGGATTCCAAATTTAGAAATTTACAGTTCAAATTTTGGAATTGTTAATATATATTAATGACGTTCAACTATGACAAAGAAGAAAAAACATAATATAGAAATTTCAAATTTCAATTTATTTAAATTAAAATCATTGTGTTTAAAACACAGATAGACTAAATGATGTGTTAGAAAAATGTCAAAAATGTATAATTTAA
This sequence comes from Maratus michaelseni, assembly GCA_963931845.1. Classification (NCBI taxonomy): domain Eukaryota; kingdom Metazoa; phylum Arthropoda; class Arachnida; order Araneae; family Salticidae; genus Maratus; species Maratus michaelseni. The sequence continues at coordinate 290,602,318 of OZ007593.1, forward strand.
GGAAATACGTTTTAAGGTTTCTCCCATTTTAGGAACATTGCATAAGGATTACTATTCAAAAGTGAGTATTCTACACATTGTCTAAAGGGTCATGTTATTTGCATTTTGAATATATTAGATGATTTCTGTATTTTTTTTAAAGTTTCATTTGAATTATTGCGTTATTTTCTATGTTTTAAAACGTGTTAAAAAAGGCAAGATATAGCCTTTTGCAAGCATAACTGTATAATAAAAGTTATATTTTTTTATTTAAAATATGTTTATAACTGTATGTTAAGTAAAAAAGTCTCAATATGGATTTAATATGTATAATAAATCAGTCATAATTACCGAAAACACAAGTTGTTCCCAAAATGGGAGCAATGGCATCTAAAGGAGGCAAGTTTTAAAACTTTTACATTTGCCTCTGTGCATTTATGGTAGTTGTATTTCAGTTTATTATATATGAAATTGACAATGTCATTCTCAAACTGATATTTTACGAATAATTCATATAGATTAGTAAGAGTTCTACGTTTATAAAATTAAAACAAAACGCAGTTAACAGTTCCTTTAGCATTTTTATTAGCCATATGTTTATTTTTCATCAATACATCTTTTTTTCTGATCCTATTTTACATGCGAAATGATTGAAAAGTTTCTATTTTAGAATTGGGTGATTTTTCGGATGTTCTGTAAATCGTTTGTTTTCCACCTGATCCCAGTATAGTAACAGATGAGGAAGTTGTAATAGAAAATAATTTATGCGACGATTTACCCCGTGATATATCTGGAGCAGTAGAACTTTCCATAAATTCTAAATCAACAGACAAATAAGATACATGTGATTTAGTGTTTAAAAAAGACAAAATATTAAACACAGACTTCTTATTTTAGACGAATGTTCAGAGAAGTCTTCAAATTGGAATATAGAAAAAAGTAAACAAAGTGCTAAAATCAAAACAAATAGTTAAAAAACAAATTTCAGAAAACGAAAAAAAATATATTGCTGCATACAAATTGTTCAATCATTTTCATGTAATATAGTAGGACAAAAATTATGTATTGATTACAAATAAAGGAATGAATAATGAAAATACTTATGGAATCGGTAATTTTATTTGAATTTGTATTATAAATGTAGATGTTGAACTAACTTATATGAATTCTTCATAGAATATTAGTTTCAGAATAATATCATCCCTTTTGTTGCTAAATAACTGAGATATAACTACCTGAAATATACGGAGGCATAAATATATATATTTTTTTATTTAACCCCATTCGGCGCCATTGACTCCCATTTTGGAAACATACTGTTTCTCATAAATATTCGATTTTTCATTTTCTTTCAGAAGTACTTTAAAGACACCGTATTCATAAATAAGAAGAAAAATGTTACATAAAATAATATGCTAATATATATAGCGGCACTAAATGGGTTAAATAACTGTAATAACAATTTATGCTGTTATTGATTTACTCAAATTTTAAGTTATGTTTCATGAACATTGTTAGACAGATATTTTACTCTGTATATAGTCTCACATTGTTTTATGTTTACCACCAAACATAAGATTTTAAAAACATCGTATGTACTATTTTTATGGTTTTGACAATTTAAAAAAATAAGGCATATTTGTAATTTTTAATTTTGCATCTTACTTCTATGATTTCGAGATCAAGCATCAAAGAATACTATTAATAAAGGTAGCGTATGTCTAAATGTAACTACAAATCTCATTCATAGAGCATTTAACAATTGTTTATACCAGTTTTGGACTAGAGGAGTTTTTCGCATAAATTTTGTTCGAATGAAATATATGTGGCTTTATTGGTACTCAAAAATACTAAGGATTTTAGCCTATCCGTAAACTGTATAACTAGCATCTATTTTAGATGTGTGAAAAAATTACTTTATCTTGTTAATAAGCCTCTTTGAGTTGTGATAAAAACCACTGCAGATTTTTTAATTCTCCATAACGACGTTAACACAGAAAACAACCAATAGATTTAAAATATATATATATATATATATATTCGGCATATTTATATTTTTATTGCTGATGAAGTCCTTCCAAACTGAAAGATGTGTTACTTGTTCCGACTTATTTTATTCCATTTATGATCATTTTCATCAAATTTTTCATATATGAAATTCCGTAAGTATATTTAAAGTAGTGTAATAGGACAACATATTTTAATTTATTTCATCATAAAATTGGGATCCTTAGCGCTCAGTTATGTGCTTAGTTTTCTAATATACTAATAGCTACATATTTACATTACTAAGATTTCGAGCACAGCATAAAGTGCGATATATCATCATTAGATATGCAACACTAAAGTTAAGCTTTAGTAGCACTAAAAAAAAAAAAAACATATTAGACTAACGATTTACATATACGCCTCATTATTTTTTCAAAATAATGTACAATTTGTTTTATGTGCAACAATTTTATATGCGTCTCAAAGAGAAAAATTTAAATAATTATCCATGTTACATATCAAAGTTAAATTGTTTAGCATTAACTTCAGAGTAAATATTATGGCTAAGTTTTCTTTTTCGAACATATATCACGTTAGAGACTGACAACGTTTTCACTTTTGTTTCAAACAAAGTTTGAATTATACAACATCTTTACAAATAACTTATATTACGAAACATTCCTGATAGTTAAATTGTCATTACTTATCTAGGAAAAAAAATTACCATATGTGTTCATAAAACTTTATTCTATTTTTAACACTTTCCAACATAGTTGAAAAGTGTTTATGAATTCGGTTTGTCTGTCTGTCTATCTGAAATCTGTCTGCCGTTTGTCTGTCTGTGCTGTAACTTGCGTAAATGTATTTGGATTGTCATGCAATTAATAAATGTTATTAAGGTTATGGCATTATGGCATGTTCAAGGCTATGGCATGTTCAATATTGAAAGTGAAGTGTGTAGCGCATATAGTTTGTTTACAGGGACACTCAAAATAATTCCGTTACATTACGGTGTATGGGGAAAATCATTTGCGGTTTATTTTCATAATGTTACATTATTACAAAAATAATGAAAATGATATATATCACTGAGGTGCATTACAAGAGGCTTATTATAGAATATAGTGTGCATAGCTGTTATACTTTCTTTAAAGGAAATCCCAAAGGAATTTCGTTACATTATGGTCTATGGAGAACAATTGTTTGCAGTTAATGTTTCACTATTTCAAACATATTGAAATTTATATATATATTTTAAGTTACATTGCAAGAGGCTTACTGTAGAATATCGTATGTATAGTAGATGTATAGAATATTGTATGCATCGTTAATTTACTGTCTGTTAACAATAGTTTCTGGACGTGCATTTTCAGTTGCTGAACGAATTTTTAATTTTAACTCATTTTTGGTCTATTGCTTTGTGTGTATCAATTCGATAGATCATATAGGGAAGACCGGGGCAAGATGAAGAGTGGGGCAAGATGACGAATGTCTTAATTTTTCCGTTTTCCGCTAGGTGGCAGCATCCACCGGACACTACTGGCTCTCCTATCGGCTGTTCGTTAAGCAATACTATAAAGACGCTGAAATCGCCATTTTTATGTCAGTTGTGAAGCTTTGATTGTTTTCCGCTGCCATGTTATAACTTTTATGCATGTGTAAATAAGCTCTGCTACAGATATAGGTAAGATATATCGTTTCTCTTTAATATTTATGAGTAACTTAGTTTAAATACTACCTATTACCATGAATAAATGTCAATAAATCGCCTTCCTTCATGGCAATGAAAACGAATATTTTTAAACAGGCAGTCCGGGGCACGAGCTCGTCATCTGGCCCTGTGTTTCGGAATTTATTAAACTAACTATGTTGTCCATTCTATTTAAATCCTGTAAACGCTTGTTTGTCTGTGTGTTTGTTCGCACGACCTTGCGCTTCTATCTCATCTGGGGCTAAGGGGCGCATGGGATCGGGGGAGGTGTCTTTCGAAAGGGGGCGACCAGAGGAAGACATTTTTGCCATCCGCTAAGCCCTCCCCCTAGCATCCCGAAAGAAAACCCTATCGGGGTCCATATCTCCACTTCCAAGCGTCCGATCGGTACGAGGAGAGTACCGTTCGACGGGGTCAAGACCTCCCCCCTCCCCCGCTGGTCCCCCTCCTCCTAAAAAATTCAAAAAGCGTTTAAGGCCATCTTCCGGCCTTGTGACCCACCAACAGAAGAATGGATCCAGTGCTGTAAATGCCAAGAGTGGTGGCATGAGGAATGTTCCAATTATGAAAATGACATTTTTATTTGTGACTATTGTTAGCTGCACAACTAAACACTTCAAAATTACGTTACAATCAATGCATTATGCTTAGTTTTATACATTGTAAGATGTAAAAACACAGTTATCATTTGTTAAACCATGTAACATATTCAAAAGATAAAATATGTTCAATCTTTTTCAGTGTTGTCATCTTGCCCCAAGGCCAAAGTCATCTTGCCCCAGTACTGGAGCAAGATGACGATTTGTTAATGTTATGAAAAAATAAAATTATCCTTTATTTTTTTTTTATTTGGAAAATTAAATGGTAATGTATTTAATACTACAAAGGTATACTCTATCAGTTCATGTAAAATTAATTTTACAATTACTTCAAAATAAATTGATAAACAACAAAAATTGTTAACATAGTCATCTTGCCCCGGTCTCCCCTACTCATATACAGGACAGCACAAAAGTTCTCTAGCACATTTCCGTTTATTGATGGAAATTCCAGAAAGATAATTTCAATCATCGCTAGGCGTTTCGTAACCGAACTAAAATTTAGCATTCTATGCAATATATATACAAATCTATAGATCATATACAGGGCTGAACAAAAGAATTCGGATATTTTTTCGAATATTGTTGGCAATTTCTGAAATTGGTTTTTAACACTTTCCAACTAGTTGAAAAGTGTTTATGACTTCGGATTGTCTGCCGTCTGTCCGTGCTCTAACTCCTGTAAATATGCTTCGATTTTCTTGAAATTTTTGTATGTTATTGTCGTTTACTATAGCATGTTCTCTATTTCAACAGAAGTGTGTAGCACTTATAGTTTTTTTTACAGGGACAGTCAAAAGTATTCCGTAACATTACAGTCAATCGGGAATAATCGGTTCAAGCGCATTTTGATGACGCTACGTCTTTTAAAACATAATGAAATTGATATATAATTATGAAGCGCATTAAAACATGCCTTTTGTAGAATATGGGGCGCAAAGCATTTATTATTCATTTACAGGGTAAAACAAAATAATTCTTTTACACATCGTTATATGGGGGAAAATCGTCTGGAGTGTAATTTAGTGATATTTCACTATTTCAAACATAATGAAAATTATATGCATATTGCTCTCTTGTGTGCATTGCGTTTATTTACAGGGACACACAACATATATTGGTTAGAGAACATGTGCGATATTTACAGTCTATGTGTGATAAGTGCGTTTTCAACTTTGGTTTGCATTTTTAACTTTTTTTTCACAGTACGTGTGTGTTTATAAACTCGGTTGACCATATACAGGGCTACACAAGGAAATTCGTAAGTACTACAGACTATGGGAGTGAATTGCTTAAGGGTGGTTTTTAATTGTGTTTACGTACTTTCCTGCTGAACAGTATTTTAGTAGACTAATAGAAGTTTGTGGGATATAAATAAATTCATATACAGGGCTACGGAAAAAAAAAATACATTGTCGACGTTTAGTAATTGCTGCAAGTGAGTTTTAAGTTGCCTTTTAGCTTAATAGGTGGTGTGTACTAAAGTTTTCAGATAATATACATGGCTGTACAAAAGAATTCGAGTGCATTTCCATCGATTGGCGAAAATTGCTAAATGTGAATATTCTAACTGAACTAAATTTTATCATACTATATATCCACATCTATTGATCATATACACGGCCGCACAAAATAATTCGACTACTTTTTTGACACTGGAAGGTAATTTCGAAAATTGTGCTTTTCAATGTGTTATGTGTTTTCTAAACTGTTTACTTACATATCTTCTTTCACCTTATTTAACGGTAAAGTTTGTTACAGTTTTCTGGCTGAAAAGTGTTTAATAATCTATGCTTGACGCATGATTTTCCGTTATTGTTAAATATGTTATGCGTTTTCCAAATTGTTTAGTTTGATATCATATTTCACAGTATTAAACGGTAAATATTTGTAAAATTATTTTGAAGTGTTACATAATCTATGCTTGACACATGATTTTTCGTTCTTTTTTATACATTGATCATTACAATTTGCAGATATTTTATATGTTTTTTGGCAAAAAATGAAATAAGGCGATGCTTCAAAGATCTCTTTCACAGATCTCTTTACAGATCATTTTGTAATTGTCGATCGCAAAATCCCATGTTATTTTATGGGGAAATTTAATAGGTGTTTACTCATCAACTATTATAGTTATCTAAATACGATTTTCACCATTAAAATTTTACGTTTAGTGCCGGCGTAGTGCTACTAGAAACCTTTTTTTGCTACATAATAAACATTTAAAAAAACCTTACAAACTTTTAAATTTTCCATTGAGCAAATTTAAAATTTTAAGATATTGTTAAAAATTCTTAATAATAATGATAATAATAAAATATTTTTTTGTAAACCACTCTACGATTGCATCTTACGTCTTCCTTCTGTTAGTGAGAACCGTATTTCGATAATTATATTAGTTAATGAGGTAACTAATATGAAGTAAATATATATGTAAATAATTGTATTACCTAATTAAACTTTCTGATTCTTCCAAATTTCACTATCACGTCAAGATATCGAGTTAGAAAAACTACCAATGTTTAAATTTGACATTATGATACAGTTTTACACAACGGAAACTTGGGCAGTATTCCGTGCAGAGTCCCTGAGCATGTTCGTAATATGGATGTGTTATTTTAGATTTATTTTTCTTTGAAAAGCCGGATATCTTTGTCATACAGAAGTAACAGTCTGAGAGGTGGTTTTTCGGTTCACGCCATATCATGGTCACAGGAAAAGCCATTGCTTTTCTTTTACCTCTTAACCACTGTGTTAGCCCTGTATTGGACACAGTACAGCATATATCTGGTGACCACCATTTATTTTGATCTCCAACTTCCACACTAAACCAATGATGGTAAGCAGTTTACACTTTTGAAACAGCTGTATGGTAATAACTTTACATCCTGCCGTGATAAATAAATTTGGAGTTCCGATTTGGAATCAGCACCCTCAAATTAGTCTGGAACACCTACATGTATCAAAGTAGCTGACAAAAAGTATTTATTTGTTTACCAGTGCTATTAAATGCCTTTAAAATACAGGGTGATTACAAATAAATATCCCAAATTTGAAGGGCTATATCTTCTGAACAATAAAATATAGTGTTTCCTTTCACACATCGAAGTGAGTGAGAAATTGGGAAATTTCATAAATGTAAAGTTTTTTTTTTTTTTTTTTTTTTTTTTTTGTGACAACGAGCGTCGGGTTGAAAGTGAACTGGTGTGTTCCGTTGCGAGTTCAGTCAGTTTTCGACGAGATAACATCAGAACAACAAAAAGCGTTCTGTGTAATGAACACTCCTGAACTGAAAACGAGGATAACTGCAGCTATTATTTCAATTGTAACACCTGACATGCTGAAAACCATGTGGGACGAATTCTCCTACAGAATAGATGTCGTTCGTGTTTCTGCTGGTGTTCACATTGAACATTTATACATTTTTGATATTAGTAATTTAACAATCTCTTTTTTATGTCTCTTTCACAAATGTATGTATCTTCTTCGCTTTTGTTAATAAAGCCCTTCAAAGTTGGTCTATTCATTTGTAATCACCTTGCATAGTAATAATTATATAAATCTATAGTTTTTATATACAAATATATACATATATATATATATATATATATATTTACCAATTTACAATTACCAGAGCCTTTAGTGGTACAAATTCTTTCTGGTAAATTTGCATTTAAAATTAGATTATTGAACGATTTTCTGGTTTGGTGAATTAACACGTTAACTAAGACATCTTATCATACAGTTTAAACTTCCGTGACGTTTCATTGCATTCAATTACGTCTGTTATAGCAGTTGTTTAGTACATTTTATAGTAAACAATAAGGTGGACCAAAAAAACTTTTTTTAGAAATTGATTTTGGCATAGTACGCAAAAGTTGTGTAATGGGTCAGTTAGAACTAACAAAAGTTTTCCTCAATATTGATAAATATTTAACCGCGACCCTCTAACATTGAAAAACAGAAAAAAAAGAAAAATCGTTTTTTGTAAAAAAAATATATTTTGAAAATTTTTCCAAAACTTTTATTACCATACAGTAAAAATGTTACATAATGGGTCAGTTAGAACCTACAAAATTTTTTATCTATTTCTAACAATATTTAACCGCGCCCCTTTGAAATCATTAGGTATTATTAAATACATTTCAAACTTGTAGATTTTTGTTCTAATCTGTATTCTGTCTGCGTGTAATTAAAAATATATACTAGTGTATCAAGACTGTAGAATAATTATAGCTTTAGTATCTCGGGGCGGATTGAATAGTTCTTTTATAAGACCAGAAATCATTCTTTACTGGCATTTTCATAAATTTTATTACTTCTTGACAATAAACACTTAACAAAACGGCACATTACACGTATATATAAGGCTGAAACTTTACGTTTACATTCTCGGAGAACAAAATAACACATACGTTCTATTTACATAACCACACTTCGAAAAAAAAAAAAAACTTCTCTGGGCAAAGCTCACACGTCAACTGAAAGAACGTATCTAAAGGATCACGTGATGCTTTGCGCATTTTGCCGGAAGGGCCCATTTCTTTTGGAAGGGGCTTTCTGCGTTACATCCTCCCCTCTGTTTCCGACATACGTCTCGGAGAGGAAACAGGTTGTTTTCTGGGTCTCCCTCTTTTTCTCAAGGGTGCAACTGGTGTAGTTTCAGTTTCTTGGAATGGTGTCAAGGCTGAAACATGATAAGACCCAATTCGCTGAGTAGGATTGTCTAGACTGGCAATGTCATATGTCACCAGTGATTTTTGAGTCAAAACTATATATGGCCCACCCCTATTAGGCCATATATAGCCTATATACACACATATATATACATATATAGGCCATATATACATATATGCTTATATCCCTCTTAGGCATACATTTTGCTGTTTTCTGGTTACTTGCCTTGCTCACAGGGTGTAAGGTAACCCATACTTTTTCACCAGGTGTAAAATAAACTCTTCTACGATTTTTATCGTAATATTTCTTAAGCTGATCTTGTTTCAACTCGCTCTTTCACTCTTTTTGAGACATCTGCAAGACGTTCAAGATATGCATTTATTTCAGGAACAAAATTGTCATTTTCAACAACTGCTCTAAAATCGTTCACCACATCATCGATTGTTCTTAGTTCTCGACCAAAATGCTTCATAGCAAATCTAATAAAAGGAAGTTTATCAATCCAGGAATTGTGTTCATCCCCAACAAGGATTGCTATTCGAGGTTTCAAGTCTCTATTAGGTAGCTTTCAATACAAAAAAGTATAAAGCTACCTATTGCAGCAGTTCGGAGGAAAGCAGTTCCAGAAAATTTCGATATATTTTCACCGATCATGACCCCCAGACCCCAAAACCACACTCCGTTCAAATGTTGATTTATATATATATATATATATATATATATATATATATATAAATATGGCGTGAAATTTATCTGTTTTTTATACTTACTGATCCTTGTATTATTAATGTAAGGAATTGATTCACACTCATTTTAAAACATATCGGAAAATTCATGTTTTATTTCAAATATGACTTCTCTTTTTCCACAGAGAAATCCCTTTTTCATGACATAATTCTTGTTAATTTTCTTTTTTACGCAATTAATTTCAATACTGGCATAGGGGAAATTATGTTACTTTAACGAAATAATATTATATCTTTAGGTTTTATCAACAAAAATGGAAATATTAACATTCGTCATTTATTTTTAGGTAATCGAGTTATTTCTTTTAGTTTTAAGAATGAAATAACTATTTCTCGCTATCCATGACATCATTTTCGCAAAGGATAATTTTGCGGAGCATATTATTGACATTTGCTAACCATTTTCTTTTCAAACTTCTTTTTACTTTTTTAAAATTTAAATAAAAAATACGGTATAATTATATTAGCCATGCGCAGACGGAAAAACGCTAATTATTTAACCACACAAAAGAAAAAAAAGAAAAAAAAAACCAAGATCATTTTATGTCACCATCAAAGCATATCCGCTTTATTTTCGCTGTATCACGTCATATTCGCCTGTTTTCTATAGTTACGCGTATTGAAACCTTGTATTATTATCAAAAACTAAAAACAGTACGCTTTATTTCTAACTAGCCTGCTACTCCCGCTGCGATGGGCCATTTTTCTAAATGTACCTTAAATCAAACGAAATGGCTTTGTATTTTAAACGAATGTGGATCTTCATCTAGAGATGCTACCTTAGTAAATATTTTCAAACTAACCTTGAATCAAACGAATTCTATCAATGGATTTGAGCAAGTATTTTAAAGCAACAGGGACGTTCACCTGGATTTTCCTTCAATATTGCTCTAAACGATGTGAACGACATTGCGCTATATTATATCATACATTAGACAAAATTTGGGCTAAAAGAAGCTACTCATTTAATTGATCATTTATAGTAGAGTTTGGTAGGGAAATGAGGCCATTATGAGATTATGACAACAGGAACTCAAATGTTCTCTAGTCAACATACTGCTAAAAGAGAAAGCGTTACAATGATTGCATATATTGACCATTGAACTTAAGTAATGTTCGGGTGATTCATTTTCGTCTAAGTTCTTGAACTCCGTCCCTCTTTCTTGTCTCTATGTGAGATTCTGGTAACGTAAATACAATCTCACTCTATGTTACGTTATATTTCGCAATATACGTCCTCTTCTGGCAAGTCTACTACGGTTTTTCATCTTTCGATTCCAACAGAGTAAATACAGTGAAAATTGTAATAAATAGTTTGCACATAAAGAACAGTGTTTAACTTTCATATTTAAAAAAATGGTGAAACATAAAAAAGGGCATTTATAAAACTGAATATGAATAAAATTAAAATGACGCCATTTTCACTGTCTTTCCATTTTTTAGACCAGTTGCATTCGTGTAACCGTTAATCTGGAAAAAAACTCCAATGATTAACTCTGGTAGAAGAATAATGCTCTAGTTTGTGTCCAATAAAATCTTCCTAATCTTCCATAATCTTGCCGATATCCAAGTTTGACGTCAAACATTCGAAGTGCTTGAAACGATATGGATACTAATGTACCAGAGTTAGTTACAGAACGAAGTTATTTACGCGCCAAGCTATGTTCCATTAAATAATCTCAAATTACTGTTAATTCAATTATTGATCTTTCGTTAACAAAATTTTATACATTAAATACAACTAACAATGATAAAGTTAATTATGCAAAATGTTTAGTAATATTATTTTAGGTGAATACTTAAACCGAAGATTTTTTTGTATTTCTCTAAAAAGCATAATAACACGCAGAAATAAATTCATTTCTCACTATGATTAGCTGCTAGGGCTGTGTGTAGGTCGAAAAGGCTTTATAATGATCAAAAAATTATCTAATCAGAATTTCAGGTACTCGTTTTTTCTTATCCAGCCTGAAATGATAAATCGACAAATATTATTTATTCCATTTGCCACGATTGACATTACAAAGTTTTTCCGTACATTGAAAGCGCCAAAACAGTGGCTGAGATGTTCTGCAAAGTTGGCATACTGGAAGTGCGGGGTGCAAACCCCTGTCGCGCTCGTTGACCTAACCGTTCGGAGTTTTCCGTGGTTTTCTTCGAACCTTTCCGTAAATAGGGGTTAGGATCCCTTAGAAAGACCCCCACGGAGGGCTCTCCCCCAGGGTCTATATCCATCGTGTAGATAATCGGCCGTCATAAAATTAACCAACCGTACATTGGAAGCATTGCTTTTTTGGTAAAACTTTGCTTCATAATGAAAAAACCCCATAAATTTAGCAATCGCTAATTTCAAAAGTTCTTCAAAAGTTTCAAAAGTTCAAACAATCTTCTGTAATCTGAATCGTCGTCCAAAGTAACCTTCAAACATAAACGAAACATCCAACAATATAGTAAAAACCCCAACTGGCAGGTGACTGGAATACGGACAATTAGTCCAATGTCTTTTAAAAACCTTCCTGAAAGAAGCGAATATAAGCAGAAAAAACTAAAAGGAAATGACGAATCAAAAAGAGCATCGAAATTTCATTTCAGCAAACAATTTTTATTGCAAAATGTAGCCTTTTGTGATAGTAATAACGCATAAATTCACACATATCCTTAAGAATATTCTTCGGTTCCTAACTTTTGAAGCAGTGAATATTTCTATAGGTGAAATTGGCGATATATTGAAAAAATAATAAAATAAAAATAAAAGAATAGACAATATTGACTGGTCTGAGTTCGAGCTTATAAAATAATATGTTTGGTGAAAACAAACCGGCATGTTTCCGTAGTAAATTTTGAAATGTCTAAAATTTAATAATTTTACAATATGTGTTTGAGTGGCAGACATTCACTAAAGCTTAAATATTTGATATCATATTCATAACAATAACTGCTATTTATATAATTTGCATTTGAATAGAAAAATGTACTCCAAAAAGTATCTTGTAGACACGAAAAAACACTCTTATTGCTAATACCGCTCAAGCTGATGTTGCGCTTATACATTTTTGGCCTAAAATCATATTGCTTGGCGACAACAGTAAAATCAAAACCGTAAATAAACAAATAACATGTAACTCATAAATGCAGTCATTTTTACAATTATATCCTGTAAGACACATGATAGGGGAGTTATATAAAAAATTAACAGAAAGAAAAAAGGAAAAAAAGTACTCATAATTTATTAAATCAAACAATCAGATGCCTCTTTGTTAACCTGACGCAAACGATAAATCGCCAAATATTGACTTAATCTGAATTTCAATCTCATGCATTGCAAATATTTTGAAGCATTACAAACATTCCTTTGGGGTTTAAATTAAATATTATGCCTCATTAAAACAGTTTTTTTTCTTTCTTTTTCTTTTTCTTTTCTTTTTTTTTTTTTTGCGTGGAAGGGGGGGGGGGGATTTTAAATAAATTTTATAACGTAATTTTCTTTTATTTTTCTACGTGTTTGCATTATTTTCTGATATAGCCGTTTCAATTCTTTCGCCAACGATAATGGTCGCCAAAAAATGACCTATGGTAAACTTATCGTCCAAAATAACAGAACTTTCCATCATAATTCTATAACTAATATACGTAGAACTATGTGTTATATACTAAAACCTTCCCTGAAAAATTATCTATCCAACAGTGCAAGTCCCATTCAGCAGAACTCGAGTTATAAAGGAACGGAATGAATTTTCCGTTTGTGTTTTATATATATAGTAGATAACTTTATTTTTCAACAACACTTTCTTTTTTACAGGGATGAGAATTTTCCACTTTTGATTCTTTAAGTCGACCATTTCCTCTTTTTTAAAACAAATCATGTAATTCCGTCTGCCTCGTAAATTTGCTTTCCTTCTCCCTCCCCTCCCTCAAAATATATAATTTAAATCATAAAAAAATGTAGCCTTTTCTCTTTTTACTGTTACTGCAAATAAAGGACACAATAAAGGATATACATAATCAATAAAATATTTAAATAAACAAATATATAAATTTCTCTCTCACCAGCACACACAATCGAAATGTCTCCTTCTTTCATTTGCCCCCCTCTAGCATAGAAAATGTTAAATATTTAATTTTTTAAAGGTTTTTGACATTTGCATTTACTATGAATTAATAATAAATCACCCAATTCCTTAATTTAATTATTTCCAAAATTTTCTATCCCCCCCCCCACACACACACATGCTTTTCCTTCAAACAATGCACAATACCTTTGAAATTTCAATATAAAAAAAGATTCTGCCTTTGTTATTGGTTTTGTAACATTAAATAAGTAAGCATTTCTCAAAAATTTTCCTATCTCTGAAATTTACGCTTTCCCCCTCTCCTTCGGCAGAAAATGGCTAAAATCCCTTAGTCTTTTTTTTTTTTTTTTTTCACAAACGAAATTTGTTCTGTTAGTTGTTTTTTTTTTTTAGCTATAATTAAAAATCACAAGAAAACATATAAATCCAGCCTCAACCTCCAAAATTTCCGCCTCCCCAGCCCAACATTTATTTTTAATAATTGTTTAATAAATATTTTTAGTAATCTATCCCTAAATTTTTATTTTAAAAAAATGCTCTTTTTTACTCTGTAATTGCAATAAATAGATAAAAATTAACCATCTGATGATTTTCTCCCTCCATTAAAATTACTCCTTCCCCCGCCCCCCCTCGCATACAAAGCTTAAAATATTTTAAAATATTAATTAAAATTCACCTCTGTTTGTCATTTTCTACTTAAAATGAGTAAATAGTACTTCGTTTTTCAAATGCACCTACGAAATTTTCACTTTACCCTTTGTCCCCTAATAAAGGGGAAGGAGGATATCTAGATATTGAGTGAAGCAATCGAAAATATTTCATTTATTCAGCTGTTTGGAAATTCTCACACTTTTTTTTAATATAAAGCAATTTTAAAACTTTTTGTCGAAAAATAATGTAAAAACTTTTTTTTTTTTTTTAAATAACCCTTCAGAAATGCGGATTTAAACATTTCAACCGCAAAATGTCATCCAAAGGGTTGAGTGAAAATTTCATATATTTTAAATTTTATATCTTTTCTTTTATTTATTATAAGTAAACAAATATGTTTTTAAAGCATGAAGTTATTGCTTATACATATTTAGAATCAATAAATATTAATAAATGCAAGTAATTGCTTCCACTCTTAACCACATATGTAATTACTAAATTAAATATAATTTAACCTTTACACGGGGGCTCGGACAACATCTGTTGAAGATTGCATGTATTCTCGGACAGATGCTGTCCAAGTCCACGTGTATAGGCTAATGCAATACTTATACACATCATAAAATAAAGAAAATTTCACGCATCAAATTTAAAATTTACCTCATACAACATCCATAGGGCTGCAGTTTTACACCCATATCGTTTATCAGGCCGACATATTTCTCTAGATAATAAAAGTCCAAGTGATTTTACTTTATCTTATTTTGTTTTGAGGGTTGTTTGCACATTTTCTACAACTAACGTTACAAGAAACTGCAGTACGATGAGACGTTGCGTTATATCCAATGTTTTATCATATATTTTTGAAAGTTTTATTTATGAGATTATTTCTTTGTGTAATGAGAAAAATGCTAAAGAAGTATGAAATATATATACAAGTCTGCAATAAAGTATCTATTTAAATTTAAATATATAAATTAATGCAGTTAAATCTAATTCGAACAATAAACTGCCATACAAAATATCGTTAATAAAAAAAAATACAATAAATTTACATGACGGTGCGGGGAAATATATTTTCATCAAAGTAATAACAATATAATAAAATATAACACCTTGTAATAGTATATTACTTTTAAATGCTAAAGGTGTAAAATTAACAACTATAATATAAATTAAAATAACTTTTATTAGTTGTTTTACATGTTTCGACTCTTCTGTGTCATTTTCAAAAACAAAATGAGAATATTCTAAAGCTGCACGGGCTTTGAAGTTATTATTTACATGTACTTTATAAAAAAATTACGCACGTTATCTATTATTTTTTACTTGATTGTATACGAACAAACTACCAGGGAAACAACTAATAAAAGTTATTTTAATTTATATTATAGTTGTTAATTTTACACCTTTAGCATTTAAAAGTAATATATCAAAGTAATAATTGTAATAAAGTAATAAACAATTTTAAAACAATTGGGAATTTGAAAAATTTAAATATTTTTAGATATTGATTAAATTTCTTATGCTCGCATATTGGTAGCATTTAGTAAAATATATATAAATGTTTTTTTAATATGTATTTTTTAAAATAAGGTCAAGCTTCAATATTATTTTTAATATAAACGGAAAAGGCAAGGGGAAAAAGAAAAAAACTGACAAATAATACCTAAATAGAAAACTCATCCCCAACTCTTAACACCCCGAATTAAAAATAATTTAAATTTACAAAGTTCTGTTAATTAGAATGTTGTAATATATAAAAACAGTCAATTTTTATTCATTGTGAAAACTGGAAAAATCTTAAACACGATAGCTGATTTTTGACTAATATCGCAATATGCAATGCCTAACTTCAAACTGCTGGTTCTCCCAAAATCTCCGAAAATCGCAATAGATCATTTAGATATGTTTTTAGAAGGTTCATTATACATTGTGTGTTGTGAGAATTCGAAAGGACTTTTTTTAAGGATCACTTTTTATGAACAAAAATTTCACATAACTGATATTAAAAAAAAAAAAAAAAAAAAAAAAAAAAAAAAAAAAAAATCTCTCTTTTTAACTACCAGATATTTTGCAAATCAAAAATTCAATTAAAGATGTAATTTAATGTTGTTTTAGAGACGCATAATGAAAAAAAAAAAAAAAAAAAAAAAAAAAAAAGATGTGAAAATTTCTTAATAAGCGTTTGAATGTAGAGAATTGGCCTGAAATTCACTCCACAACAAGAATTGTTCAAAAACTTTCAAATTCACACAAGCAATGCGAATTTATGTGTTCTTATCAAACCAAAATATTTAAGAGTATAAATCTTCAGATATTTCTGAATACTGCGGAAAATATTTCATTTTGAAATTTGATTTTTCGATTTTTGGCCACATAATCGCGATTTAGGACCACTGTGCGCCGCTTTAAATGAACCGCTGCAATTCTGTCATTAATTACAGAAAGAGACGCCATCTATCGCTGAAATCCTACTCATCAGAGCGACGTCATTAATGATTAGAAGAAGCAAAAGTCCCCCACGTGTTGTTTTCCGAAAACCTGAAACAAGCTGTTTTGATCTAATTTTTTACTACTAAACGTAAGATAATACTTTAAAACTAAGGTTTGTTGTTATGTTTTCATGTACATATCTAAATTCATGTGCTTACTGCGCATACTTTTCACGCTGATTTGTTTTCTTTCGTTTTGGTAATTAGTCTTGAGATTATCTGTTTTAAGAAATGACGCAGTTGCCTTAATTGAACCACTTTCAGTTGCTTGAATTGAACCAGACATACGATTATAAATTTGAAAAGTATTTAATGAATTTCGAAGGCTGTACGCTTTGGGAACTGTTTTTCAAATTCAGAGTTAGTAATCATGAAACCTACTAAAACTGAGAGAGTATAAAAAAAATAAGAAAACGACATAGACAAACAGTCTAGAAGGAAAACATCAGTGACAGCAAAAGTTGTCAATGATATAGGAAACGAAAAAGAAAGAGTTTGTGAAGAGATTGAACCGGAGGAAGGCGGCAACTACAAAACACCCAAAACAGCCAAAGAATCATTAGAAATGTTATCTCTCTTGCCAAAATCAGTTAAGTCAAGACATAATTCAATTTGAGAGAAAATGATGGAAGGGAATAACTACAGACATAAGGTAAAGAAAACTTCTGTTGCAAAAAAAAAAAAGAAATTCAGAATCTAAAAAGAAAAATCAAGACATTGATGATATTTTTTGCCTAATTTGTAATAAAAATAAAATAGCTGAAGTGATTCATTGCTCAGTTTGCCAAATATGGATCCATATTGTGTGCGTTGGAATAAAAAAAAAATAACAAAATAAATTCATGTTTAAGCCTTGCATCACTTCTTACAAGATATTTAAGTAACTGGCAATTAATTCCCTAATTTATATTTTTAATTACTTATAACTTTGATTTATATTTTGAATACATTTTGATTTATAACAATTTCGCTTACTTTCAGGCATTTAATTTTATTATAGAGCAGGCATTATTTCATTTCTGTATTGAGCAGGTATTATTTCACTGCTGTCATTTTGTTTGATTGTTTCATTAATCGCAAACTTTGCTTTAATAAAATTAGATATATTCCCTACTCATTAAAGCAGCCTAATAATGTTTGGTCCAATTTAGGAAACTGGGGGTCCAACTTAGGCGACCAGTCGCAGAATTTGGACCACTTTTGACATTTTGTCAAATTAAAATAAAACTTAAGATTTCCAAAAATCAATTGTCTAAAGATTTATTTAGTTAGTAGTTGAATAGCTTTGTCACGTGTAGTGATATTTTGCAGAAATTCCAAAAATGAAGTGAGTTACACTTGAAAATATGTGAATTGGTCCAAATTCAGCTACTCTCCTCCAAATAAATTTTGAGTTAAATTACATTATCAAACAATTTCTAAGATACTCTTATGAAAAAGATTACATACATACTTTAAATAATATTCTTTTATTTATTCTTGATATATTATTATAAAATTAAAAATACAAATTTTTATATATATTTATAATGGTAATATTTTTTTTTATCCTATCTTTGTCTGTGTTACTGGTTACTGAAAACTTAGTGATGACAAACTTTTAGAAATTTCAACAATTTTAACTCGATATTTAATGATTTTAATTTTACAGAAAATATAATCTGAAAAATAATCGCAAATTTTAATAACAATTCTAATGGATTATTTCTCTGATAACTTAGTTTAATAAATAATTCTCGTTTAATATATTCATGTTTTGCGTAATCGACATACAAATCTTATCTACAAATGCAGAATTATGTTCGTCATAAATTATTGTCATGTCGTAAAATTTATCTTAAGCTGTTTACTGTTTTGCCAATCGGAAAAGTTATTAACACAAAAAAAAAATTATGATATGAAATTAAATCAATTTTCCAATAAAGATTATTATTAATCTACTTTAATTATAGAAGATAAACTAATTTAGTTGCTTTAATTGGAATATTTTTTTATAAAAAAATGTTTCAAAACCATACTGATATTTTCAATATAATTTAAACTTACCTTTTCTGGTTTTATAATTTAAATAAAATTTCGGATTCCACACAGCGTCTCTGTGTAATTTGAGATACTTAGTGTATTTAAATGTATTATTTCTTTAAATTTAAAATAATAATCTGCAAAAAAAAAAAATGTTTTTTTCTTCTGTGCAACATATATTTACGAGGATTAAAGCTGCCGAATATTCTGATATATTTTTAAGAATCTTTTAAAAAATATATTAGTAGATTTTCATAAAAAATGAAAAAAAAAATCAACCCAACTTTTATTCGTATTGATTTTTGTTTTCTAAAACTGTTCTATTACTTAAGAGGAAATGAAAATGAAAAGAAATCGGGAAATAAACTCATAATTTGAGGAAATATTTGATATAATGATTATGGTGCATATTGGCCCGTTTTCTATGTTCCCCGTTTAAATCGCATATTTTTCTGTAGAGCTAATCTTTTGCAGCCTAAACTGCAGATGTTTATAAATTGCTGATTAATCTACAGCGATCATTAAAATACCTTTTTTTTTTGCTTTAAAAATTTTTAAAACGAGTAAAGCCAAATTTATGTTAAGTTTTTTTTTGTTTTGGTTATTATTATTATTATTATTATTATTATTATTTACCCAGCGGATCTGTTCATATTTATTTTCTATGACAATCGTTAGAATATTTGACCAGTAAAATATTTAAATATTAGAGAAAACAAAGGGATGTAAAAAATAAATTGCTATATGATAAGGACTAGTTAACATACACATGTCATAGCGCAATTATTATATCAGACAATGCATTCATTGTACCTAAGTAATTCACTATCTTACTCTGTTACATGCGCATAATAGCAAAATAAAACGCCGAAAATTTCCACAATATCTATGGAAAATGTACTTAAATATCGTTATAAAAGGAAAACTATATTTCATAAATTTCATAAACTTTTCATCCTTGTAAAATAAATAAATAAATAGATAAATAAATCAATAAAAAGAAAGATATATAGAGAAAAAATACAGTAAAAAAAATCATGAAATACTTTTATTCTGCGAACGCACAAGAAATATATTTACCATCAAGTGAAGAAAATAATTATAAAAATGCTTTTAGTATATTACAGCAACCGCAGAATAAAATATTTCGCATTTTCTTCTTTTTTACTCAAGTATAAGTGGCAGATATAAAAATTTAAAGAATATTAAAACTTCTCTTATGTTTATTTTTAAAATTCCAAAACTTACTCATGTTTTCCATACTGTAAGTAAAAGTTTTTTTTTTCTATTCGGTTCCTTACTGCTAGAAAAGTATATATGTTGTTTGTTGTTATAGCAAAGGTTGTGGAGTTGAATTAACGTTTTTTCTTTTTTTCTTTTCTTTTCTTTTTTCTTTTTTTTTCTTATTAAATATTAAATTTTACTTTGTGTGAAAAAAATTCTTATACTCTGGAATAAATAAAAATAAATGTCAAAGACATATTTTATTGTATAGAATATGTCAGGGACTCATTTAATGAGAAGTTTTTTACTTAAATAACTTATGGTGTAGCATAAAAATAATTTTCACGTTTTTTTCACAGAAATTTAGTTTTTTAGTGCGAAGTTTTTAGCACTATAAAAGGAAGGTAGTCAGAAACGAAGAATTTCAAAAATCACAAAGAGTTAAAACAATTGTAGTGAAATTCTTTTTGCAGAATATTTGAAACTGTGTACCTGAAATATAAATTATTGAATTTTTTTTTTTATATATATTTCGTCTAGTTATTTTCACAGAGTGGATAAATTTATTAAAATTTTCAAAAAATACTTTGATTAGTAATTCAGTAAGTATTGAATTTCAACAAACTGCAAAAATTAAAAAGTGTTTTTTTTTAATTTATTGTTATTTATTTAGAGATTTCTTATTACTTGTAAAACTAATTTTTGCTTATACATTTCCTAACATGTAAAGATATTTAAATAAATTTATATTAAAGAAAAAATGCTTTGTTTCATGCATTATTATAAGAAGAATAAGAAAAAATAACAATGCAAATGATATACTATGTTACTTTTAAAAAGAAAATTTGAATTAATTTAAAATGAAACGTATTAGTTTAACCTTCTCACCGCCGTGAACTGATATATCCGTTCACTATGCTGTAGGTTTCACTCAATATTAGCATAATTTAAATCAATATAATTCTACAAATATGATGTAATTTTAAACAATTAAGTAATGTTTAATTATCACAAGGATTACAGTCATATACGAAAATAAACTTTTTTTATCATGTTTGAAATATCAATTTTTTTTTCATATATAATTAGCTAAAATGAGGAGAAAACAACATTACAATTTCCCCCTTTTGCTCGACAGTCAGAGGATTTCAAATTTATAAATTTACAGTTCCAAATTTTGGAATTGTTAATATATATTAATTACATTCAACTATGAGAAAAAAGAAAAGACATAATATGAAAATTTCAATTTTCAATTAATTTAAATTGAAATCATTGTTTTTAAAAAACAGATAGACTTAAAGATTTATCAGAAATTCGTCAAATAACTATAATACGTTTTAAAAACCATTGGGCGCGATTTCTCCCATTTTGGAACACATTGCTTAAGGATTATTTTTCTAAAGTGATTATTTTGAACATTGTTAAAATACTCATGTTATTTGCGTTTGGAATGTATTAGATGATTTCTGTATTTTATTTTTTTTTTAATTTCATTTTAATTGCTGAGTTTGTTCTATTTTTTAAAAGGCGTTGTTAAAAAGGCGAAATTTAACCTTTTACTCTCGTAACTTTATTAATAAAAGTTATATTTTTTAGTTAAAATATGTTTATAATTGTCTGTTATGTAAAACAACCTCAATACGGATTTAAAATGTATAATAGATCAGTCATAATTAAAGAAAACACATTTTTTTTTCAACATGGGAGCAATGGCGTCTAATGGGTGTAATTGCTTAAAACTTTTACATATGTCTCCGTGCATTTATGGTAGTTATTTTTCAGTTTATTACCTATGAAAGTAACAATATCATTCTCAGACTGATATTTTACGAATAATTCATGTAGATTAGTCCAAGTTCTACATTTATAATATTAAAACAAAATGCAGTTATCTGTTCCTTTATCATTTTTATTAACCATCTGTTTTTTTTTTCATCATTACATCCTTTTTTCTGACTATTTTACCTGCAAAATGGTTGGAAAGTTTTTTTTTAGATTTGGGTGATTTTTCGGATTTTCTGTAAATCGTTTGTTTGCCACCTGATCCCTGTATTGTAAAAATGAGGAAGTTTAATAAAAAAATAATTTAAGCGACGATTTATCCCGTGATATATCTGGTGCAGTAGAACTTTCCGTAAATTCTAAATCAACAGACAAATAAGATATAGGTGATTTACTGTTTAAAAAAGACAAAGTATTAAACACAGACTTTATATTTTAGACGAATGTTCAAAGAAATCTTCAAAATGGAATATAGAAAAATCTAAACAAAGTGGAAAAATAAAAATAAATAGTTAAAAAACAAATTTCAGAAAATGAAACAAATGCAATACAATGATGCATAAAAATTGTTTAATGCTTTTCATGTAAAATATTAGGACAAAAATTATATACTGATGAAAAATAAAGAAATGAATAATGAAAATACTTAAGGAATTGGTAATTTTATTTAAATTTTTATTATAAATGTGGATGTTGGACTAATTTATATGATTTCTTCTTAGAATATTAGTTTCAGAATAATATAATGCCTTTTATTGCTAAAGAACTGAGGTATAACTACCTTAAATACACGGAGGCATGAGTAA
Source organism: Maratus michaelseni (assembly GCA_963931845.1). Taxonomy (NCBI): domain Eukaryota; kingdom Metazoa; phylum Arthropoda; class Arachnida; order Araneae; family Salticidae; genus Maratus; species Maratus michaelseni. Next base: position 290,625,072 of record OZ007593.1, read on the forward strand.
ATTTTTTTAAATTCGGCGCCATTGCTCCCATTTTGGAAACATACTGTTTCTCATAAATATTCGATTTTTCTTTTTCTTTCAGAAGTACTTTAAAGACATCGTATTCATAAATAAGAAAAAAGGATTACAAATAATAATAGGTTATTATATATAGCGGCAGTCAATGGGTTAAATAACTGTAATACCAGTTTATGCTGTTATTTATTTAGTCAAATTCTTTCAAATTTGCTAATAAAAATAGTAAGAAATAACAAAATATTTAAATATTTAAATCTTTCAAATATGTCCAGTGGTTGGAGTATCATAGCTGAGATTTTTTCTAACAGAGCAAAAATATGTCGGGACCAGGACTCGAACCTGGGTACTTTGGTTTGCCGTACCAACACTTTCCCTACTGAGCTATCCCGACGATATCGTGTTCTGGCATATTTCACTCTTATTTGTTGGACAAGGCTACGAACTGCAGAGTTAATTTCATTCATCCGAGCTATAACAACAGCATTTACATGATGAATCTTGACAGTAGGGAGAGCGTTGGTACGATAAACCAAAGTACCCAGGTTCGAGTCCTGGTGCCATCATATTTTCGCTCTATTGGAACAATCTCAACTATGATACTCCAAACATTGGATATAATTTACCTAGTTGAATACTTTCCTCTGCTCATTATGGCCTTTCAAGTTATTTTTCATGAACATTTGTAGACAGACTCTGTATATAATCTCACATTGTTTTAAGTTTACCACCAAAGATAACATTTAAAAATAGTGTATGTACCCGTTTTATGATTTAGACTATTTAAAAAAATGAGGTACCTTTCTAATTTTTTATTTTGTACCCTTCTTCTACGATTTCAAGATCAAGCGTAAAAGAATACCATTAATAAAGATAGTGTATATCTAAATGTAACTACAAAACTCATCCATAGAGCATTTAACAATTGTTTATATCAGTTTTGCACTAGAGGAGTTTTTTATGTAAAGTTTGTTCTAATGAAATATGTACGGTTTTATAGGTACTCGAAAATACTGAGGATTTTAGCCTATCCGTACACTGTATAACTAGCATGTACTTCAGATGTGTAAAAACAATTACTTTATCTTGCTAATTAAGCTTCTTTGAGCTGTGATAAAAATCACTGCAGATTTTTTAATGCTCCATAAAGATGTTAACACAGATAACAAACAAGAGATTTATTATATATATATATTTTTTATTTGGTATATTTATTTTTTTATAGCTGTTGAAGTCCTTCCAAACTAAAAGATTTGTTACATGATACGACTTATTTTATTCCATTTATAATTATTTTCATCAAATGTTTCATGTATGAAATTCCGTAAATATATTTCAAGTAGTGTAATAGGATAACATATTTTAATTTATTTCCTCATAAAATTGTGATCCTTAAGTACTTTGTTTTCTAATATACAAATAGCTATATATTTACATTACTAAGATTTCAAGCACAGCATAAAGTGCGATATATTATCATTAGAAATGCAATTTCTATTGAAAACATTTTTCCATACCATGTTTAACTACCTTTATACAAATTTTATAAAACTATTTTAAATGTATTTAGAAATTTTTCAAGCATTTTCTTTCTCAATTTTCCATTTTTATATGTTTTCTTTCATGATATTAATAGCTTTGCTGGAATAACAGCAAATGTCCTATTTTAAAGTCAAATATAAATGCGTAACGTTCATGACCAAAAAAGAATGAACAATATATTTTGAAATCAGGCATCTAATGGATTTTCCCATAACCTAAAATGTTAATAACTTTAAAATTCCGTTTCCTTTCGTTATTTGAACCATTGTGACAAATAATTAGCTTTATTTCTCGTTTCCTATTAATAAAATTTTACCAGATTTTTGAAACTATTAAAAAGTATACAGTATGCCCACTAAAGTCCCTTGCCACCCTCTTAACTTCGGAACGGCTGCTGCTATATTCATAAAAGTAGTGTCTAGGTATAGTAAAGTAGCCATGCTCTACTCAATGAAACCGCATACTGCGCCACCTGTTGGAATGTTGCGGAGTTAGAATTCCTATCTCGAAAACGGAAAGAGATTTACAAAGTTGTAGAGCATCATCGATTTAGTACGAATAGACACATTGTGGATATTAAAACGAAGAATAGAACGGTTAAAACACGCATTTGTCTTTTCGTGATTTCCTATACTGTGACGTGACAAAACGATCTTAGAAAGAAAAAAGCAACTAGTTATAATAATATACCTTAATTTTAGATTTTCAAACTTCTCACCGTCAGCTGCAATGCATATTTGGATGCTTGTTTGAATTTCACGCTGCACACGTTGGAGCATAGATGGTGACACGTTGGCACAAGCGTCCATAATAACGTCGTCTAATGGCCTGGAATGACTGTGGAGGGGTCGCACAGACCTGCTATTTCATAACTGGTTGTTTCTTTCTTTCTAAGATCGTTTTGTCACGTCACAGTGTAGGAAATCACAAAAAACAAATGCGCGTTTTAACCGTTCTATTTTTCGCATTAATGTCCACAAGATGTCTTTCCGTACTAAATCGATGATACTCTACAACTTTGTAAATCACTTTTTTTTCTCTATCTCTTTCCGTTTTCAAGATAGGAATGCTAACTCCGCAGCATTCCACCTGGTGGCGCTGTAGGCGGTTTCATTGTGTAGCGCATGGCTAATTTACAATCCCTAGACACCACTTTTATGAATATAGCAGCAGCCGTTCCGAAGTTAGGAGGGTGGCAAGGGACTTTAGTGGGCATACTGTATAATTTTAGAAACTGTTTGAAATCTGAATAAAAAATGTTTAAAAATTAATTTTACTGATAGTTCGATAAAATGAAAGAACTTATAATTGAGATTGTTGTATTGTTTTAATACGATGAGATAAACATGACGAAATTCTCAAATAATATATCCTCTGATTTTAATTTTCAAAGTATATTATGTTTATGAAATTTCAGTGATAAAAGCAAATATTGTATCCCTAATGTCATGTTTGAAACACTTTCCATCCATTGTTTGTACTCTAATTAGCAATATTTTAATTATTTTTGAATGCTTATTTTGTTTAAATACTTTTTTCTTTGCTTAAACCTAAATGATTTTTTCTTTAAATAAAACGTTCAAATATTGTTATACATATACTAGGGGGCCTACCCCCTGCGAGCTACGCTCGCCAACCCCCGCTCAGACTTCGAGGCCTCTAAAAACATGACAGCGTGCTTTGATTTAACGTTTTAATGGGGCATTTTTTGATTATCATGGCCTCATACACAGCTGCTGCGATAACTGACGACTGTTTTTGGGATTGATAAGTAAAATCAATTACAACTTGAAAACCAGCTTGTATAAAATGGTTAGGTTTAAATTGTGGCTACCTCTCGGACTTTTATAACAACGATCTGTATTCTGTTCTTTCTTTTGCGTTTAAGGATGAGAAAAATTCCATCTTCTTGTGAATAACATTAAGAACCACGGTATTGAAAAGTACTATGTTATAGACATTTTCAGTAACAGGTTTTAATTTTCTTTCTATTTTAGTGCACCATCATGCATATTTTCATGTTATTTTAAATATGTAAATTATTTATTTTAATTAATATGTATATACGAATTTTCCAATAATTGTTTATCATACAAAATTAATTAAATATTTTCTCATGCATGTCTGCATTTATTTGGCATCAATTGATGAGCTATTTAAACAAATTTGCTATCCGCGATAATTTTACACAATGTTATGTCACTTGAATATTGTCCATAAGAAAATCGGGTACTTTTCCAGTATAGGATCCTTTGCATTTAGGTTTGGAGTAATTCGAGTTTCGAAAAGGGATAGATTCGTTAATATACATAGATTTGTTGCCAAAAGTTATGAAAACAAACCCAATGAACTTTTGGTGCTTTTCTATTATAGGGGACTTGACGCTTTTTTAAAAAGCTTGGCGCAATTCGGGCATCAGAAAGTGAGATTTGGTGCCAAATGACATAAACAGCCATGGAAACAAATTCGACGATATTTTTGTTTATATGCGTATTTTAATTATATGTATATTATTATTGTTTTTTCTATACAAATTACTTCTGATTATATATAAAATAGGATAAATGACATTTTACGCTAAACAAATTGTATAAATATATGTTTTTGCTCCTTTCTTTTGCGTTTACATAAATGACGTCATTTGGACGAATTTATTCAAAATATTTTCAGTTTATGAATAAAATTAAATGCTGACAGACGATTGAATCCTGTCGATAGAAATGTGATTTTTTTTTTCAAATTTTCCTGAAAAACATAATTTAATCACAATATTGTCTTCATTATCGAAATAAAGGATAAATTCAATTTCAATTTGAAAATGACGAATAAAAAGAAGTCAATAATCCCTATCGGGATCCTTTTCAATTTTTTTCCCTTTTTTGTCACAAAAAAACTGAGTAATTAGTTGCCATCATTACAGAAATGTCATTAAAATTAGAAAAAAATTAATATCTCGAAAACTAATTCCAATTTCAAAATTCTATCACCAGTTTTGACATCCGCGAATTTTTATGGACAATTGGTATTAATTTCACCATCAAGCGTTTAATATTTTATTAAAAATAGCCCTGAAACATAATCAGTCGTTTAATCAGTTGTTTCATAAAATCGTTTCATAAATTCGTTTCATAAAATCGTTTCACAAATTCGTTTCATTAGGATTTTATATATATAGGGTATATATATATATATATATATATATATATACAGGGTGTTTTTTTTTAAAACTGACACTGTTCAGAGCCGTCTGTAGCTCGTTCTAATAACTGGATTGACACAAAATTTTGTGAATGGACTAAGAAAACCATGGGAAAAAAGATTCCAACAAATAAAAATTAGTTCCAATCACCACCGATAGGGGGAAATGTGGCGCTGTGGTCATTTATGCAACTGGGAATTAGCATAAAATACGGGCAATAAATGAAAATGCAAATTTTTACTTACGCAAGCGACAGTAGCGCCAATAGTTTAAGTTATAAATGCATACGAAAAACACCGAGAAACAATTTCAGCTCAGGTTGAAAATGAATCTCACGTTACCGCAGCGCGCGTTACTTGTGAAGTTCTTATATTGTAACCAGTACAATGCACCAGCCGCTCTTCGTTTACTTAGAACACGCCATAAACTGCGCAAAGTAACTTTATCCGTTAATGTATTGAAAGCAATGATTCTGAAATTCGAAGAAACAGGCTCGCTAGCAGTTCGGTCAGGCAGAGGACGTAAACCGGTGGCAGAAAAAGTGATAATGCATGTTTCAACTGTGATCAACGAAAGGGAAAGTGTGATGATTAAAACGTGGCATTTTATCCAAATTATTAATTGTGAGGATTGTGCATGCCTCTTCTTGCTCTAGTAGCGCCCCCTTCTGGAGAAACGAAAGCGCGCGGCAGTAGAACTGAGAACGTCAGCGGCGAAGAACGTCGACTGTCCGATGGGAAACCAGAATTGGTTATGAAAATGGCCGCAAATGTTATCGGTCATGAATATTGAAAAATAACATTAATCCTCTATGTTTATTTAATGTCGTGTGATGTACCTGTCTTCGTCCCTTTTATGTCAACTTTATGTCAACTTTATGTCAAGAATTAAACTTGTGTTCGTTGTAATTAGAACGGCCTGTTTCCTTTAGAACGCCCACACACATACGGAAGAGCCATGACACTGGTGTCAGAACTAATGGATGAAAAACAGGCTGTATTACTGGATTACGGAGTGAAATATTATAGTGAAACATTATAGTGAAATATTATAGTGAAATATTATAGTGACATATTATAGTATATTTTGGATAACCTATACAGAGGTAAGGTAAATTTTATTATTTAAGTATGGCCGATCAACTGACTAAACTTAAAAAAACTAGAGGGGTAATAAAAGCATCTATTACATCTATTATTAAAAAGATCGAAGATGCATGGGTTTTAGAATCGCCGAATTTGGTGGAATTAGAAGAAAATCTAGCTCAGCTAGAACAGAAAGGTATCGACCTTAAACGAGAAGATGAACAAATTTTAGCGTTAATTAATGATGAAAATGAAATCGAAAGAGACGCGAGGACCTCTATTGAATATCATGAAAAAATAACTTTATGGCGATTTAGAATTAATAAGAAATTGAAAAATAATAGCAAAAGCAAAGTCAACTCATGTCGATAATAAGCATGCAGAAGTAGTTGCACAATCTGTTAAACTCCCTACATTAAAAATTGAGAAATTTTACGGCGATATAAGTAAGTTTCAAAACTTTTGGAACTCATTCAAAATAGCAGTTCATGATAATGATTCACTGTCAAATATTGAAAAAATGAGCTATTTACAAAGTTATTTAGGTGGTAGTGCATATAATTCTATTTCCAGGTTTGCGTTATCAGATAAAAATTATTTGGAAGCTGTCCAAATTCTGAAACAACAATTTGGCCGAAAGGATCTCATTGTGACGACACACATAAATACATTATTATCTTTGAAACCCGTATTGAAAACAAATGATGTAATCGCTCTGCGAAAATTATTTGATACCATTCAATGCCAAATAAGAAGTCTCAGGTCTTTAGACATTGAATCAAATAGATTTGATAACCTGTTGACACCAATAATTCTTAAATCCTTGCCATATAATCTTTCGTTAGAATATAATAAGCAATGTATAAAACATTCCAGTGACACGCAATCAAGTATTGATGATTTGTTATTATTTATTCGTACCGAAATATAGTCGAGAGAAAAACAAAATTATTTAATTGGAAATTTAGATAACCCAAGGTTAAAGCAGTCGTATAATAATGATTCCACTGCATTTCGTAAACAAATGTTCGCTAGTGATAGAATTAATTCTGAAGTATCTCATATTACCGCAGAAACCTTTTGTATATTTTGTTCTTGTAATAGTCATTCGACTGAAGAATGTAATAAATTACCCGTTGACCAGAAAATAGCTAAATTGAAAGCTCAAGGACGCTGTTTTTTATGCTTAAAGAGAGGCAAACACGTCGCTAAAGATTGTACCATAAAAGATAAAAAATGCACAAATTGCGGCAGATACCATAATGTTACAATATGCAGTTATTTATTTGGCAATGCCAATAAATCTGATAGGGCAGATAATTCGAATTCAAATGAAAAAGCACTCACTGCTAGAGTCAAATCGGATGAGATTTTTAATTTGAAAACACCGAAAAAAGAAACAAAATTAATTGAAACATTACCGACAGTAGATATCGAATGTGGTAATAAAATATTACATGGCGTAGTAGATAGTGGAACTCAAATTTCTATAATAAAGGCTAATTGTGTACCCGAATACTTTAAAAATCCTTGTGGTACTATAATATTGCAATCTGCATTCGGTCACCAATTGAAAGCTCCTTTAATAAATATTCCATTGAGTATTGCAGTTGATAAATTAAACCCCAAGATATATCCTAATATTATGATAACATGTGCTGTAGTTGATAATTTAATTAATGATTTATTACTTTCTCTTGATACATATAATAATTTAAATGATTTGGATAAATATAATGAAAATGATAAGGCATTAAATTGTAATGTTGACGCGATAAGTGACAATACGAAAGAAACCAACACTGTAGATCTGTCTGCTTCAATTTTAGACCATGTGTCAGTTGAAAATGCGAATGCAAACGAGAAAATTGACCACACACCTGGTGACGACTCTAATATTTTTGTAACTGATTCAGAGAAATTTAAAAGCCAACAGAAAAACGACCCTTCGTTAAATCAGTGTTCGACAGCTAACAAAAATGAACGTAATAGCTTTTTCGTTCATGACAATTTCTTATATCACTTGGATAAATTATTTGATGAGACAAAAAATAACCCTCACCCGCGTACTAGTATTACACAATCGATCACGAAAGAAACTAATAATAATGAAAATGACACATGTACTGTTGCCGATTTAATCGTAATAGAGAGTGGAGATTAAATCAAAACGGAAATTCAGTATAAGGAAAAAGATCCCCAAATTAGGCAAGCAGAAGAAATTTTACATAATTCAAAAGATTTAAAAGTTCAAAATTATTTACAGAGTGAACGCAATATTATGAAGAATACTCCCATAGTTAACAATGTAATTTCAATTTTCGAATCCTCAAACTATGCAGTCACGCCTGATGAAGAAACCGAATACGAAACTGCAAATTATGCTAAAAAGAATGCAAGTGCCTCGGATAAATATTTGATTGCATCAGAAGACATGAAGGAAGAAAATATAAGACGAAACAAAATTTCTGAAAATAAAGATTCAAAAGTTGATGTCACGACAACAGAAGAATCTTACTCTGTTTTCAATAATACAATGCCAGAAACACTTGATGGAAGTTCCGAATCCAACACGATTGAGTTCAGCGAGGAACAACCTCTTGTTTACAATGAAAATTCCGACTACATTATCGTCAATGGTTGTGTGAAATCGCATGAAATAGCAAACAAAGAACCCGATGTATTCCTTAAGTTAAATCATCCTGACAACATGATGTTAGAAAAATGCCAGAAGAAATCTGAGAAGCTTGATGAGTTTACAGAGACTAAGGAAGTGACGGAATAAAAATGAAACTGAACTTTCTAAAAATTATGATAAAGTGAAAATAAAGGAAACTGTGCGGAAGAAACAGTATACACGTGATGGCTTTCGCCGAATGAACAATACATTTAGTACAGAAAGACGACGAAAACGAGGAAAAATAAAATTTCTAGGTCATATGGTAGGATCCGGTATACATGCACCCGATCCCGACAAAGTATCAGCGATACAAAACTTAGAAGTTCCCAAGTCAAAGAAAGATGTCAGAAGCATATTAGGTCTTTTATCTTACTACCGATCCTATGTTCCTTCATTCTCCGACATAGCTCGTCCATTGATTGAACTTACGAAGAAACGTGTCCCCAATGAAGTTACTTGGTCTGAGGATTGTGACAAAGCCTTTTTTTGAGTTGAAACAGGCGATCAGTAAATCACCCATCTGTTATTCCCCGAACTTTCAGAAACCACTTATTATACATGCAGATGCTTCTTCATATGCGATAGGCGCTTGTCTATCTCAAAAAGATGAAAATGAACAAGAGCATCCCATTGCTTTTACAAGTAAAAAGCTCTCCAAATGCCAAGAAGGTTATGCTACCATCGAAAAGGAAGCTTATGCTGTTATCTTCGCCCTGAAAAAGTTCGAACACTATATTTATGGTTCGCACGTAACTGTGGTGAGCGACCATAATCCTTTGAAATTTCTCACGGACTGTGCACCTCAAAGTGCGCGCCTTCAAAGATGGGCCCTTGCACTTCAGCGCTTTCAAGCCCAAATAACGTACCGACGACCGACGTGGGAAACTCCACGCGAATGCTGACACTCTAAGTAGGCTACATGCCTCACATTGGACTTAAAAACTTTGAACATTCTTTTGTTTCTGTGTTACAAGTCTGAACTTTAACTTTAAAAACTTTGACTTTATCCCAGGACTTTAAAATATTAGTATTAGTGTTATAGTGTATTCTATTTGTTTATTTTCTTTGATATTCTTTAAGTGTTTGAATTTTAGTATTAATATGTTTTACTTGTTTATTTAGATATTTACCAGATATTGATTTGTCTCAAAAGACTAAATCAAATTCTCGAAAGGCGGAGGTGTGAGGATTGTGCATACCTCTTCTTGCTCTAGTAGCGCCCCCTTCTGGAGAAACGAAAGCGCGCGGCAGTAGAACTGAGAACGTCAGCGCCGAAGAACGTCGACTGTCCGATGGGAAACCAGAATTGGTTATGAAAATGGCCGCAAATGTTATCGGTCAGGAATATTGAAAAATAACATTAATGCTCTATGTTTATTTAATGTCGTGTGATGTACCTGTCTTCGTCCCTTTTATGTCAACTTTATGTCAACTTTATGTCAACTTTATGTCAAGAATTAAACTTGTGTTCGTTGTAATTAGAACGGCCTGTTTCCTTTAGAACGCCCACACACATACGGAAGAGCCATGACATTAATTTTGTCTGTTTCTGATGGGGTTTTTTCAATGTACAGCGCCACATTTCCCCCTATCGGCGGCGATTGGAAATTATTTTTTTTTGTTGGAATCTTTTTCCTATGGTTTTCTTAGTCCATTCACAAAATTTTGTGTCAATCCAGTTATTAGAACGAGCTACAGACGGCTCTGAATAGTGTCAGTTTAAAAAAAACACCCTGTATATATAATGTATAAGTTTGTGACAGCTATATTTTATACAATACATTATATAGATGTAAATTTAAGTCTTTTACCCTCAAATGTTATATTTTATTCTTTCTATCCGCTATCTATTTTTCACATTCTAATCTGAAACTTCATATTTTAAACTTCTCTGTAAACTATTTTAAAGAGCCTTCTCCTGAATTCTGATCAACTTTTGACTATGATATATATTTTGAGGTTATTAAATTCCTTGTGGCTACAGGTGATTTTTTTAAAAATATATTTTACATGACTAGAAAATATTTTAACGATTTCGAAGCAGAAAAAGTTATTTCCGTATATGGATTGAAGGTCGGAACTCTTTACATACCCCACGGTCATCATTTATTTGTAATTTTTCGAAGATATCCGTTCGCATTCTTTGTTTAAAATAAAATAGTCGCCACTCAGCTATAGCATTTGATTTCTAGCAATTTTTCAGCTATAGCATTGCAATCACATTATTTTTTTTTAAAAAGTCATTAATATATATACATACATATATATATATATATATATATATATTACAAAATTTAAAATTACATACACGATTAAATTGACTGTGTAAAAAAAACCTTTTTTTAATATTCCATTTACAACCCTAGTTTATTAAAAAATTCACTTTCTTTAAAATATTCCATTACAGTGATTTTCATGGATCGTGGAAATGAATACCTAATTTAACATATTGCGCATCTACCACATATACTAGATTAACAAAAATTCTCTGGGTTTATATAACTGAAATCCACAAGCTTTACTTTGTTTAGAAGGAAATGGTAACATTAATGCAATTTTATGAATTATATATATATATATATTATATCAAAGTAATAAATTTGAGGAAAACGTATTATTAAAAGTTCTAAATATACACAGATAATAACTATGCACACTTGAGATAAATTATAATAATTGATAAAAATTAGTAATTTTTTTTATAGATATTGGGATATATGCACACAACGTTCAACAAAAAATAGTCCTGACCTATTTTTAAAATTTGCAGAATAAAGGTTTTTGCACCAATTCACCTTAGTTATGATTCTCTACGATTCTGTTTTGTTGAAATTCTGTTGAAGGGAGTATTCATATTAAATTTGTATAGGAACGATTAAAATATTAATTTACTTGCTATATGTAGCATGCATGAAATAGTAGCAAAAAATATTTTCGTTTTATTCTTAAATAGGGTTCTCGATATCACGTATCTAGTGATAAATTGGAAACGAATCCTCAGAAATATATGAAACTAAATTTAGGGGGAATATCGACCATCATGATTAAAATGGTGACAATGAAATTAATCGTATTTTTATTGACTATCTAATATTATCAATAGACATTTATACAAAATATGTTGTTCTTTTACCATCGTCATTTAAGTGGCTTGTTTTTCCATATTTCTTATCTCACAAATTACACATTCAAATTTCCTTTTCGCCTTTTTTAGTACGGCGAACTTAAATATGTAATAAAATTATGGCATTGCCATTTCACTTTTGAAAGATAGGTTTAAATTTAAATTCTAGATGTCTTTTTATGAAACAATATTGTATACAAATAGAAGAAGCAACTTCTTTTCCTGCATTAATTTGAACTGTCAACCAGGCTGGTTTAATGAATATTAAATTAACCTTTTCAAATTCCATTGTTATAAGATTTGGGAGATTTTGGTATTATTTTCCTATGGAAATAAATTACGATTATTTATTTAGGGAATAACTTTATTTTAAACTAGATGGTACCCGTCAAAACTTGACGGAAAAAATTACAATAACAATATTAGTAAAATAAGCTTTTCTTTATTACATAAGTAGGGGTGCTTATGAAACAATCTTTTAATTGTTGTTGTTGTTGGCGTGACAGAGAAAGTGCCAAGGCACTTCTCTGAAAGAAGGGGTGCCAGAGCCTCAAGAGAGGTTGGACTTCTAGAGCTGGTCTCCTAATTTTGAACCAATCGTTCAATTATTTTATTTAAAAAAAAATTCTCCCAGTGAATTACATTATTATTTCCGATGCAAACTCCAAACAAACAATCCGTAAACAAAATGGAAATCAGTTTGACATTACCGCCCTATTCCTCACGGCAAGAAAGAAAATTTCCTGAACCTATGAAGTATCATACAAATAGCATATCCCTACGTTCATCTCATATTCAGTCAATAAAAGAACATATTAAATAAGGCACACATTCCCCCCCCCCCTCTGTGATAATGCAACCGAATGAGCTCCTATGCGCATGTGCATTGCATCTCCCCAAACGCACCGTCGAAATTCGACGTTAAAAAAAAGTTTTAAAATGTTTTGATCAAAATTTTTAAAATGTCTTCTTTATTTATTGTTCGTTTCAAATCCATATCTTCTGAAACGCATACATTGTTTTAAGCTAATCATTTTTTATGTAAAGATGAAGAATTTTTTTTTTTTACAATAATAAATCAATCTACAGATAAAGGAGATTTTTAATGTTTTAAAGTGTAATTTATTTGTAAGGTTTCTTCATTCCTTTACATAATCAGGATGATTATACCTTTTCCATAATTAAGAGAAATAATGTAAATAAATAAATATCCAAGATTATTTTTGATTCTGTTTTCATTAATATATTGTAAATTTTATTGTTAAAAGTTACTAATAAATGATACTTTAGTAAATGGGGCTTTTCTTAATTATTTATTATTATTATTATTACTTTTCTTTTTTGAGATTTAATGGCAACATTCTTTTTTTGGATAGCAGGGCGCCAACGATGTATATATATATATATATATATAATGATATGTGATAATGATTGTGCAAGTAATTTTCCACTGGAGTTTAATATTATGTGTGTATATATATATACTAGGGGGCTCAGCCCCCTACTCGCTAACGCTCGCCAATCCCCGTGAATTACAGAGCAATTCACGTTGAGACCGCTACGCGGTCCCAGTTCGCTTCGCTCGCTTGACCCTTTTCATTTTTGCAGAAACTCTAGCCGAATACGTACTGCCATAAATACACCAAAAAACACCATAAAAATGACAATTTTTTAATGTAATTTCAATTATACGGACACCATTGTCGCCAAACATATATTTACTTGTATGGCATGGTGTCGGTATAACGGAAAAGAACCAAAATTTGCGATCGATCAAATAATTAAGTTTCGTTAAACATTAAATTTTCTGCTACTTTTCTATTATCCGTTCGACCACTTTTCATAACAAAAAACTATCGCCACACTGTAAAATTAAACGCCAAAAATGCAGTCCGATTTTATTTGATGTCAGAAGCAATATACGTGTTTGTTACGTCATCAAGTGGTTTTTAATTCGAGATTTGCGTCTATTTTCCTTATGTTTTACTGATTTATTAGTTATTTCATTAATTAAAATAACAATTGTGTCCTTAAATTCATGTATTTTATTTATTTATTTATTTTGATATTTCAACGTTCTCCTGTTTATTTGGCGTTACAGTTTGGCGATAGTTTTTTTATTATGAAAAGTGGTCGACGGGATAATAGAGAAGTACCAATTTTCTTATTTTTAATCTGAGAAAGAAACAATAATGATGGATTTAATTAATTTTGCAATATGCGGTGCAACCAAAATAATTTTGATTAAATCAGTACATATATCGCAGACGCGCCTGGGTTATTTTTTGGCGCCTAAATGACGATTTTTGCTTTGTATGGCAATCTGGGGTTTTATAATAAATTTGAATATGTGTGTAAATAAATAAAATAAAATAGGTACTTTTATGTTAGCTGGGCGTCAAGGATAACTCTCCAAATCTTGTTTCAATTGGAATCATTTAAATTGCAACATTTTACGTGAGATTTGTTATTCATATTGATATGTTTACGTTTAGATATTTTATTATGATTATATTCTAGCTAATTACGTTTTTTTTAAAGATTTTATACTACAATGTTAAAATATTACCTAGTTGATATTAGCTAATGTCAAAAGATTGGCGAACCACAGAGTTCAGAAAATAAACTCTATGCCCTCAAAAGTGGGAGTTGCCGTCTTTATGACGTCATAAGCAGAACTAAATGTTTAATTGACAATTACAGCTAATTAATTAAATTTTCGAACAAACGAATGCACGATAACAAATCTGTGTCCAAATATCTTTCATTTAAAAAAAGAATGGTGTAATTTGATGCAGTAGTTTGTTCTGACGGATTGTCAAAAGAAATAGCTTAGCGTTTTAAATATATAGATGGCAAATACTGTCTACAATTTTTATTCTCCAAGAACAAATTATCTAAACTTTGGATTTCTAAATTAGATATAAATCTCTCAAGACGAGTGAAAATTCTTTGCTATATGATTTTTTATCTAACTGCTGCAAAAGATGCAAATGTTTAGTGGCTATTGCAGAAAAGATAACTGTACAACGAAATGCTTATTCTAATGAAATTACGTTTTAATACACACACGTACATGATATACTGAAATACAGAAATAGCACACTTATTTGAAATATTTGAGAAATTATATGTGATTTCAGATATAAATATAGGATAGTAAGTATTACAGAATTGAGATTAAAAAATATGTGGAGGTGACATTTTGACCACCGATATGCAGAATGACTAGTGACAGGATATCGTATTTGTGATACACTAGAAAAAGTTGGGTTAAAGCACAGACTGTGCATACGCGCTCAATCAGAAAATGACGGCTGTAGAGGGTGGGTGTTTCTCAGATTTCGTCCGGTCTTAGTGTCTAAAAATATTCGCCTTCCACAACCATAATTTTTTCAATAGTCATGTGAAGTGAGTATTTGGTGAAGATCTGGTGGGTGAAGTGGGAAATATAAATGAAGAAAAAATTAAACTAGTCGTTGGGGGCCACCGTAATACTTACACATCATGTATATGTATAATGTAAAATATTAAAATAAAAATGTGTAAACTACTTATAAAATGCATTGCAATTCAAATAAAATCGTGGCTTGATCACGTCATAAAAAGGCTCGATTACTGAATTGCTTGAAAGAGGTTTTTCCTTATAACTCCAAAAATAATACTCCTATTAACTAGCAGTTTACTGCATCTGATTAAGTGTCAAATTTCCAATTAAAATATATATTTGAAGTGAAATTTGGATGAAATACAGGGTCATAAAAAATCGAAGAGTGTGGAAAATAGGATTACAAATATCTCGGCAACTCATTATCCGATTGACTTCATGTTTTATGCAAAATTTATGTTTTCTTATAGTCTTTTATATTTACTCCTTAAAATAAACAATTTCGAAAATTTTTATATACCTTTCATCAGAACGAATATTTCGAGAGTCCGAAAAAAAATGTTCCGGTTAATCGAGGTTATTGAAATGAAATAGGCTTCTTCCCATTATTACATACTAAGTACATACCAAATTGCAAGTCTCTATCTCAATTTGTTCGGGAGATAGAGCGTTTACAGACACACACACAGACACACAGACGGACGGCAAACAATTTTTTCTAAAAATATGTTTTTCGGAATCTCCAGTGTCTGAAACGTGTAAATCCGTCAAAAAAATTTTTCGATTTTCAAAACGATTACAAGACTTACCCTATACTACGTATGATGGGTAAGTAATATAAGAAGATAACCAATCAGAAAAAACAATATTTTGCTGTACAGCTGTATAAAGATGTATGATGTATGAAGATTATAAAAGAAAGGTGGGTGAAGTGGGTGAAGATTTAATTCATACACAATAATTTTCTTACTTTTTATTATGTTACTATAAAGATACGCATTTATGTAGATTTTTTTTTTTTTTTTTTTTGTTTCTTGGTTATAACTATATTTTAAATATGTATAAGACAAATTATGTTTCTTCGAGTCACAAATAATGCTACAAATCAATTAAACAATATAAAATATTTATAAAACTAATATCAGTAATAACAGTTAACAAGAAATACAATATATAACTTACTGGTGAAAAGAACTTATAATTTTTGTATGTTATAGGACTTGTATTTTTATGTTTTCTACACATAAAAATAACTTAATACATTGATAAATAACCGGAAAATCTAAGTTTATTTAACAAGATAAATCAATATTAATTGGTGCCTTACAGTAGAAAAATAGCTAAGAAAACATACATTTAATTTATCTAAATTCAGAAACTAAATTACATAAGCACCGTGTAAAGAGAACATGTACAAAGGAAACCGGATAAATGCGAAATAAAAATTAGTAACGTTTTAAGACACTTAGAATCAAACAAAGAAGAAAAGAAATTGAGATAACTTTTTTCCCTTCTTTTATTAATAAAAAAATAGAACTTTTTACATTTTGTATGATAATTATCTGTTGGAGTATAAAGAATCAAATCACTTTTTAATAAATTGTATAATAATTAGAATGCTCTTAATGTTAGAAAGAGAAAATGGTATTTTTTTTATTTAAAAAGGATTTTTTTTTGTTTATTCGAAAATGTTTCATTCTTTTGCATGAAAAAACGGATAATTATTATATTGAAAAATCTGTTAACAGCTGTACAACAAAAAATATATTTTTTTCTATTTGGTTATCTTGCTTTATTTAATTTGTCTTCATTTCTATAAGATATTTTGAAAGAGTGCGATCTAAATATTTACTTAAATGATTTTTTGTTTATTCCTGTCCATAACTGATTATCTATACTAATATTATAATGGAGTAAAGATTGTTTGTTTGTTTGTTTGTTTGTTTGTTGGGGGTAATCTCTGGAACTACCGAACCGATTTCAAAAGTGATGGTTGCAAATTAATGGTGACAACCCCTGCTCTAACATACGCTATATTTTATGTTGGTGCCACTAACCCCAGGGGGGTGCAGGAACGAAAAACGTTCTAAAATTGCACTTTTTAGCTCACAGGCTATCAAAGCCTGAGAGCTAATGTGCCCGCCCGTTCTGTATGTATGTACGTATCATATATTCTAATACGAGCAAATCTTGTGGGTGGTTATATATATATATATATATATGCAAAAAATATCTTAAAAACGGCTCTAACGATTTGGACGAAATTTCGTATCCTACCGTTTTGGGGCACCAGAAAACCATTGGGCTAGGTCACATGCTCGAGAAAATTCGATTAGTGGGTCATTTTGGGTCATTTTGGGTCATGGTCTAGCTAATTGTATCTAAAAAACGGTTCAAACGATTTTGACGAAATTTTGTATCCGACTATTGTCGGGCACGAGAAGACTATTGGGCTGGGTCACATGTTCGAGAACTTTCGATTAGGGGGTCATTTTTGGGTCAAAGCGGGTCAAATTAATTTTATCTAAAAAACGGCTCTAACGATTTTGATTAAATTTTGTATTTTACGAGTTTCGGGCACGCGAAACTCATTAGACTAGGTCACATGTTCGAGAAAATTCGATTAGTGGGTCATTTCTGGGTCATTGTGGGTCAATATCTAAAAAGCGGCTCAATTTATTCTAAATTTTGCATCCTATGGTTTTCCGGCACGAGAAGACTGTTGGGCTAAGTCACATGTTCGAGAAAATTCAATTAGTGGGTCATTTTGGTCATGGGTCATGATATTTGAACTCAAATTTAATTTTGACCGAGCATAGCTTGGTCTTCCGTGCTCGTGTATTTAACGCGATAACTCGTGATAGAAATATCCGTTTATCTTCAAATTTTAGTTATAAGTTTATAGTGATAAGGCGCTTCCCTGATTAGTTTTAGGGGTTCATTGGTTAAGTAAAAAGGGGGAAACGGGGGACTAATCCCCCTTAAATTACATAAATGTGTTTTTCGTGAAGAATTATCCAATTTGATTCAAATTTTGTTTATAGGTACATTGGGATAAGGCGCTTCCCTGATTAGTTTTGGGGTTCCTTGTTTACGTATAAAGGGGGGGACGGGGGCTAATCTCCCCTTAATTTAGATAAATGTGTTTTTCATGCCAAATTATTCGATTTGATTAACATTTGGCTTATAGGTTCATTGCTATAAGGCGCTTCACTGATTACTTTTGGGTGTTCATTGGTTAAGTATAAAGGGGGAACGGGGGACTAATCCCGCCTTAATTTATATAAATGGGTTTTTCGTGCAGAATTATCCGATTTGATTCAAATTTTGTTTATAGGTACATTGGGATACACGGATGCGTGATTAGTTTTTGGGGTTCATTGGTTACGTATAAAGGGGGGAGGGACGGGGGACTAATCCCCCTTTAAATTAGATAAATGGTTTTTCATGCTAAATTATCCGATTTGATTAAAATTTGGTTTATAGGTTCGTTGTTATAAGGTGCTTCCCTGATTCGTTTTGGGGGTTCATTGGTTAAGTATAAAGGGGGAAACGGGGGACTAATCCCCCCTTAATTTACATAAATGGGTTTTTCGTGAAGAATTATCCAATTTGATTCAAATTTTGTTTATAGGTACATTGGGATAAGGCTCTTCCCTGATTAGTTTTGGGGGTTCATTGTTTACGTATAAAGGGGGGGGACGGGGGCTAATCCCCCTTAATTTAGATAAATGTGTTTTTCATGCCAAATTATTCGATTTGATTAAAATTTGGTTTATAGGTTCATTGCTATAAGGCGCTTCCCTGATTACTTTTGGGGGTTCATTGGTTAAGTATAAAGGGCGGAACGGGGGACTAATCCCCCACTTAATTTATATAAATGGGTTTTTCGTGCAGAATTAGCCGATTTGATTCAAATTTTGTTTATAGGTACATTGGGATAAGACGGTTGCGTGATTAGTTTTGGGGGTTCATTGGTTACGTATAAAGGGGGGACGGGGGGGCTAATCCCCCCTTAATTTAGATAAATGTGTTTTTCAAGATAAATTATCCGATTTGATTAAAATTTGGTTTATAGGTTCGTTGTTATAAGGTGCTTCCCTGATTACTTTTGGGGGTTCATTGTTTAAGTATAAAGGGGGGAACGGGAGACTAATCCCCCTTAATTTATATAAATGGGTTTTTCGTGCAGAATTACCCAATTTGCTTCAAATTTTGTATATAGATTCATTGTGGTAAGGAGCTTCCCTCATTAGTTTTGGCGGTTCATTGGTTAAGTATAAAGGGGGGAAACGGGGGGGGGGTAATCCCCCCATAATTTATTGTCGATCTCTTTCTTTTTCGAGGGGCATTATTCTTTGAAATAATAGTATAATATACAATTAGTGTGAATAGCCTGTGAGCTCAATGCCATCAATTTAACTGGGCACTTTTCTTTTTATTTGTATACTGAAGGAGCTAGAAATTTAAAATTTGGCATTGTAGTTACTTATAAGATGTAAATGCTCTCTAATAATAATAATAATAATAATAAATCGGAATTTAAAAGGGTGAAATGAGCGAAAAGCGCTCTAAAATCATTCTAAATTACAATTTCTATGGAATCTCTGGAACTACAGAACCAATTTCCAAATTGATTGTGGCAAATTGATGGTGACAATCCCTGCTCCAACATAGGCTATATTTTATGTCGGCGCAAAACTAATCTCAGGGGGGTGCAGGAGCGAAAATGTTCTAAAATTGCAATTTTGTTATACTGAAGGAGTTACAAATTTGAAATTTGACATTGTAGTTACTTATAAGATGTAAATGCTCTCTAAGGACAAATTAAAAAGGGTGAAATAAGCGTAAAGCGTTCTAAAAACATTCTAAATTACAATTTGTATGGAATCTCTTGAACTACAGATCCGATTTCAAAAGTGATGGTGGCAAATTGATGGTGACAATCCCTGCTCCACAAGCCTCTTTAATAAAAAGATATGGGTTGCTGACGACTGGGTTTTTCACTAATTGTTGCCACAGATTAATCTCGGAAAATGAAACATTTGAAGTTACTGAAAAAAATAATAGCTCGAAAAGTATTTTTCAGAAAATTGTTAGACAAGTCGTTTGACAGTTGTTAGACAAGTCTTTTGAAATGTAAAAAATTGTATTTTTCTTGATATAAATTTAAAATCTAATGATTGGCGTTTTTCAAATATTGAATTTCAAAAATTACCAAATTTCACAATGTTGTACCATAGCGAAACCTTCATGCGTAAAAAGATAATGATAAGGGCGACGCGTCCTGAAGTGTATATTGGCACGAGTCACAAATTATAGTAGCCTTATTATTCTGTTAAAATATAAGAGTGAATTATGGTACGTCAATATTTTGTTTGATTAAAAATTTGTTAAGAGAAATTGACCAGCGTAGCGGGCGTAGCTTGCTAGTATTATATATGAATAGAACACACTTATGGTTGAATGCGCTGTAAACTTCAATGACTTAAAAGGAAACTTAGCAAAATACACAGCAAATTCATTTGAGATGAAAAAAATATATATATAAATTTTATTTTTTATAATATTATATGACACATGAATGCGTGCCAAATTTACACGATATGTGTGGTTTACTGAATATAATGTTTCTTACACGGATCAGATAATAAAATTTAACCTTCTTTTGAAATATCACTTTACGAATTTTTCTAATTGATCACCCGCGACTTGAAATTGGCAAGTCTGTTGTATTTGACATTTTGAGTTGATATCGTCAAACAAAGCACTAAGAATTACAACTGTCACTAAACGTTAGTCCGTTTTATAAGGCTTGAGACACGATTTCCACCCTCGGTTTATTCAGTTTATTTCAGGATATAATATACACACTTGAACACACGAAATACTTCTAAAGTTTATGAAACAACTTAATTCATACAATATACAATATTTGAAATACATAATATATGCAATAGATACGTGGTTTTATATTAAAATTTTCTACTGCTATATTATTTAAATGAATTTATTATTAATATGATGAGAATGAAATATTAACGGGAATGTAAATATTTGCTCAAATTGGTACAATATTCAATTATAAAGTTATAAATATTACTAAAAGTTTTAATATTGCAATACTTAAGATGTTTGTAAACAAAGTTGATTATTAAACTGTTGTCTTGATTCAGCGCGACAGGAAATGAAACAATAACATTTTGAAAGTGAATAAAAATGATATATTGTGTAATGAATTTCATTTCATTTTAATTTCGTGACCATTAATGTTACTTTGCTAAGTTTATGGTTAAAATGGTAAAGAAGTCAAGATTAAAATATCAAATTTATGCGCAGTTTCTGAAAATAGTAAGTGAACGTAGAAAATGAAAAATGCTTAGGATATCAAATATAATTATTCGATGCAAGAATAGTTTTTTTTTTTTCAAAATATTGATTATAATTTATCGCCATTTTAAAATATAAAAAAAAATTAAATGAAGAAGAAAAATATATACTGCTTCAAGATTTCGAGAGTATATAACATGTGACTGAATTTTTTCTCTCTCTGTACGTTTTTTATTATATATTCTATGTATAATTATAATTAAATAATAAAAACATTATACTAATGTAAATAATTGTAACAAATACACATTTCTGTCCGTTTTAAAAATAAGTACTGAAAATGTACGAATCATAAAATAGTACAGCAAAAGAAATAGTACTACATATAGTAACAGAAAAAGTACATTTTCTTTTAGAAAAATAATACTAAAATTTTATCTATTTTAGTTTTTTTACAAGCCTTGCTTTTCTAAACATTAACTGGAATATATATGTCATGTAAATGAAAGATTTAAACTTTTTAAATCCTATGATCAAACATTAATAAAATAATCCTCCGCGATTTCTAATGTGATTTCCAATATGATTTTTAGCGATTTTTCAAATTTCGCGGTCATTTTTTGACATTTGTAAATGGAATTAGGTTTCAAACTTTTAGCGTAATACAGTAAATTTTATCCTCTACGAGTTTTGAGTATTCGTGATTTTAATAAGATATTCAATCTGACTTTTTGCCTTCCGTGTAGATGTTTTTTTTCATTCGTTAACCATTTCTTATTGCAATTTTTTACCCCATACTAGTAAACTTTGTCCACAGAAATTTTTGAATATTTAGCGAATTTAATACGAATTTTAATCAGATTTCGAATCAGAATTTTAGCGATTTTGTATCGTTCTTTCGAGTCCCGCGGCGATTTTTTAATATTCGGAAAAGGTATTTGATTTCAAACTTTTAGCCTAATACAGTAAACTTTCACCTTCGCGGATTTTTAATTTTAAGCAATTTTAATGTGATTTTCAATGAATTTTTGGTAATTCCACGGTGATTTTTTTTTTTCATTTGGAAAAATAATTCGGTTACAAAAGTTTAGCCTAATATAGTAAATTTTATGCTGCGTGAATTTTAAGTCATCAAGTAGTAGAATAATTTGACAAAATCTAAAGAGAATATGGGTTGAATTACGTCGATATAATGCCATCACAATATCATTATTAAGTTTAGTTATATTTAAATTCACATTTTGTTTTAAGACATAAAATAATGTGTACATTTTATAAATAAATATGACACATTTCTGTATTTAAAAACAATATATTAATAACTCAATAGTTATCAAAGTATTTTATTTTTATTTTTATTTTTATTTTTATTTATTTATTTATTTATATTTTGCGTGTTCACAGTCTTTCTAATGTGTTGCAACTACATATTTAAAAAAAAAGTGAAATTTAATAATTACTAGCTAATCCGCCCGGCGTTGCCCTGGCCCGAAATATTAATAATCTGTTCTATAGGAATATGACTGAAATCTGTAAAGCTATCGAAATCAAGTCGAATGAGGCAAACTTCGTCGTAATCGGGCTCATAAAATCCAAGATCGTAAAGCGCATCCTGGCGGTCGAAAGTGCAGCTAAAATATTTAAGGCTATAGATATGAAGTCGAATGAGCCTAACCCCGTCGTAATCGTGTCCATAGAACCAGATATACTCCTATAGTTCCACTTTCCACCGCCAGGTGGAACAGTCTGTTCTGGAGGAGGCCTTTTCAGAACACTTAACCCAACCAAATTTCCTAGTAGAATTGAAATTTAACTATGGGTAAACATTGCCAAAATAGCGGAAATAGCGAAAGTGGGTTACGTAATCGATCGGTTTCTAAAAGGTTAATGTCGATATTTTTTAATACCCAACGGTGCATTTTGAAGAAAATGAAAGTGTCTAAGATATAGAGTCTACTGTTTGTCCGTACTTGCATTTCCCGAGTCGATGCCGATTTTTAAATCTGGACCAAAAAAGGGAAATTCGCGTGAGTGAGTTTTGGAAAGGATTTTTTTTCGGAGGGTAAAAATTAAATTATTTCAAAACGGATACCAGATTTTAAAAAACAAAGGGATATAGATTAGGCAAGGTATTTTTAGTTTTTCGTATCTTGTTTATAAACGCCAATTCGGATTTTTAAACATAGAAGAAATAGTTAAAAAAGCGAAATTGACTTACGGTTAAAAATGTTTTCGAAAGGGTTAACGTGATTTATTTTTTAAAATAAAGGTTTCTGCCTAAACCCGATAGAACGTAGATGTATTTAGGTGTGTTTGCTTTTTGTTTGGTTATTTTAGAAAGCCGATGCCAGATTTAATATATAGCAGAAAATCGGAATTCGCAAAAGAGAGTCCTGCGCACGAATTCTTTTTGAAGGGTTAATATTCGTATTTTTCAAAAACAAATACAGATGTGGAAAAAAGAATAAATTTAGATATTGTCTGGTATTTTTAGTTTTTCGTACCTGTCTCTGAATCGCCGATGCAAAATTTTAAATATTGCCAAAATCGCCAAAATCGCATAACGGCATACAGGAAATATACTTTTTTGAAGGGTTAATATTTGTGTTTTTTAAAACCAAAGGTGGCTTTCAAAAGTAAAAAAACAGTTCTTTAATTTGGTGACCTTCGTTTTTCCGTATATTTTGTATTCCGGTAGATGCAAGGCTCGGAAAACGGGAGAAAATAAAAAACACGAATTCGATGCTTTTTGATTATTTTTTTGAAAGGATTAAATGAAAAATTTTTTCAAACCAACCAGATCGTTCGAGACGTAAAAGTATGTTCTTTTAGAATATGTAGACGTTTTTCCCGTATTTTTAGCCGTTTGTCCATGGCAAATTTAGAAATACTTTAAACAAAAACGAAATGTTTTCTGCTTTCTTTCTTCTGTTCCGGAAGATACGGAAATTGGTTTCTGCACATGCGCCAGCTCGCTTCAGAATAATGACTTTTTTATTTGTGATCCTTGATCAGTTTTTAATTGATAACTACTTTAATTTTCAAAATTTTAAAAATCTGAGGCTCATGTATACCAGAAGAGGGTTTGGACTACCTAAATCTAAATTTACAGACTTCTAGGTGCGCTAAATTTTCCTAGCCATCGCCAACAGACACACATACACACACAGATACACAGAGCGAAACTTTCTTATATTAGTATAGATTCTACATCTAAACAATAAAATTTTTTATTTAAAAAAAATTTGCACGCCTAAATGGATAAAAAAAAACAAAAAACAAAATCACGTTTCGTGTTTTTGTTTTATATCCTGTTATGTGTAAAATTAATTAATCCATACTCTTTAGATGATCACGCAGTTTAAGATGTTATTTGAACTTTTGATGCTATTGGCCATGTCTAAACTCATAAATTGTTTCTCTCTTACAGTTTTATTTAAAAGTTTTTTTTTTTTTAATAAACTGTAATTTTTATCAAGCAACGTATTTTAAGAAAATGTTAGTGCACTATGGTCAGAATGATTGATACGTCAGAAACCCATTCAAAAATCTTTCAAAAGACACCACTTTCATATTTGTGCGTTTTGTATGTGCATAGAAAAGGGATGTTGACAACAGAAATAATATAGATGATCATAAGAGTTGTAGAATCAGTAGTATCTTCAGTGTTAAATTAATATAGAAATATTTTGTAGAATCAAAAATGCCGGAAATCTGCTATATATTGAACTCAAAACTTATGAGAAAAATATTAATAAAATTAATAATAATAATAATTGTAATTTTTTCTACCTAAAAATAGCAAATGGAAGAAGGGCAGAGACTGAGAAAATGGATAAATATTTGCTTCAAAATGTTATATTAATTATATATTAATTGCAATAATATATTACAAAACCCAATTATTTTTTCTGAAAGTGTTATATTTCAGATAACTGTCTTAATACTTAATTCATACATATTTTGTAATCATATAATTGCAGTTTTCTTATTATTTAAATGGAAAAACTTATTTTATAATGTATAAAACCTTTTTTTTTCTTTATATAACATCAAATCTTGTCTTTTGACATATATTATTCTCTGTCACGTATTGTCAGTGTAAAAGTATATTCGTTAGAGTATAGAAATTTAAGAAACATTAGACAAACTGGAATGCATTTTGCGTTTAACGCAAAATGCATTCCAGTTTTTAAATCAATTTTATTCTATGTCAGATGGTTTAGCGATGGGTAATCCTTTAAGTCCTTTCCTAGCAGATTTGTATATGCATTATTTTGAGGATAAATTATTTAATTTTATAAATTTTCCATTTTATTGCAGATATGTTGATGATTCTTTTGCACTATTGGAGCTGTCTATTTCATCCATTGATAACGTCTTAACTATTCTAAACTCAATAGATCCTGTTATTCAGTTTACATATGAAGTTGAAGTTGAAAATAAATTGTCCTTTCTTGATGTGTTAGTCACACGTCAGCCTAATACATTTGATACCTGTGTATACCGGAAACCTTTTGCAGTCTCACTCCCCCCTCATTTTAATTCGTGTCACCCCCCTTCTCAGAAAGCCTCGGCTTTTCATTTCTTTATTAATAGAGCAATTTCCATTTGTTCTGATAATGTTTCCCTTGGTACAGAATTGAATTATATTAGATCTGTTGCTATTAATCGTGGTTTTAGTTTGACTTATATTAACCGTTTAATTTTTCGTTGTCTAAATAAAAATAGTAATCTTGTTCCTTCTGATGTCCCAGAATCTTTTTCTAACCTCATTATTTTACCATTTCACAATAGCATTAGCTATAAAATAGCTAATATTTTAAGGCAATATGATTTTAAGGTTGTTTTTAAGCCAGTTAATAAACTAAATTTTTCACAGTTAAAGGATAAAATTTCACATCAAAACTTTTGGGGCATTTACAATATCCAATGTCAATGTGGTTTGTCCTATATAGGACAGACTAAACGACAACTCCGTTTCAGACTCAATGAACACAGAAATTACATTAAGAAAAAAGAATTACAAAAGTCCTCTATTGCCTGTCACTGTTGGAGTGAGGGACATAATTTTAACTTCGACTCAGCCACTATTATTAAGAAATGTAACACTCCATTAGATTTAGACTTCTTTGAGGCAGTTTATATTCATAAATTTGGTAACTCCCTGGTTAATGATTTTTCAAGTGTATCGTACATCTCACCTTTCTGGGTTGAGTTACTTTGTCATAGTGAATCCTCTACAACCAACCAACCGACTTAATCAGATTGGAGGAGTTTCTCGGTGTGTTGTTGTTTTTCATTTGGGTTTTTAGATTCATTTTCATGTCTTTGGGGGGATACAATAGGGTTTAAGTTTATTTACACTGAGGAAGTGAGTCCAGGATACTCATGAAACGTGCGTCTGTTTATTACACGATGTTATTGTGTGTCAAACGTTGGTATTTTTAGTAGATTATTAATATGTTTGGCCCGTGCAACGCCGTTCGGCTTAGCTAGTATATATATATATATATATATATATATATATACTCGTATATATATTTTATCGAGTATATATATATATATATATATATATATACTCGTATATATATTTTATCGAGTATATATATATATATATATATACTCGTATATATATTTTATCGAGTATATATATATATATATATATATATACTCGTACATATATATATATATATCGTAGTTTGGGCTGCGCGTTGATGTTCTCTTCTCAGTCAGAACTTTCATTTATATATATATATATATATATATATATATATATGAAAGTTCTGACTGAGAAGAGAACATCAACGCGCAGCCCAAACTACTGAACCTACAAACACGAAAATTGGGGCAAAAATACATCTTAGGACGTAGAGTCACTCTAAGAAGTGATTTTCTAAAACTCTGTAAACTGTGTAAAAATGGTAAAATCTTTTTAAAAATTCCCTTAAAAATAGGGTATTATAGTTCTGTGATAAATGATAACGTAGTTTAATGTATTTTTGTATGCTGATTCGAATGGTGCCAAGTACATTTTCTAAGTCCTATAGTTCGTGAGATATTGCATTTTTTTTTTCTAATTTGGCGACGTTTTTGGCGCCAAAACCTCAAAATTCTAACATACCAAATTATAATTTCAAAAACACACGCGTTTTTATAGCAACAGAGGAAATTCAAACTATCGATAAAACGAGAGGGACTTCTTTGCATCGTTATAATATAATGTGGCAAAATCTGTTCCAGCAAACAGTTATCTATCTCTCTCTCTCTATATATATATATATAATCTATATATATATAAATGAAAGTCCAGACTGGGGAGAACCTACAAACACGAAAATTGGGGGGGGGGGGTATTTCTTAGGATGTAGAGGCGCACTAAGAAGCGATTTTCTAAAACTCCACACTTAAAGGAGGTAAACAAGGTAACAAACATTTAAAAATTTCCCCAAAAATCGGGTATTATAGTTATACGACAAATAATAACAAATTTTAATGTATCTTTGTATGCTGGATTTAATGGTACCAAGTACATTAGTCTAAGTCCTGTAGTTCGTAAGATATTGTATATTTTTGTTACGATTATCGTATGATCGTTCTACGTTGCTTACTTATAGAATTAGGAAAGAAATCTCTATAATCAGTTGAACCGATAAAACATTAGCTTTTTTAAAAAATACTGCAGAATGTATTTCGATGGAACTTGCATTGTTAATTTTCCAGAGCCAGTTTTAGTATATTGCATATTGTTATATCGTTCTTTAGCATATCCTACATTAAAGGATTTGTTAAAGGAGTTGGTCTTTAATAGCCCAAATTTTGTCTAAAAATTAAGCGTTCCTTTCGTTTTGCATGATTGCGGAAGGACAATCGACGTAAAGGTTCCTACTGTTTAAAACACAATATCAAATTCACAGGTATATTTCGTTTGGAGAAGCCAACAAGTGAAGCGGGCAAAGCCTATATATATATATATATATATATATATATACATTAGGAGATTTGATGGTTATTATTAACAACAGTTTTATTATTCTAATAATACAAATGCGATTGCGCGTGTGAATATTTGGTTAAGTAAACGTGAAAACGGAGGATTGAATGGCTCAGTATCTTGGATATAGATGAATTACAACCCAGAAATGAACATAGGGTAGGTATTGTTTATTATTTTCAAATATGTTTCTTCATAATTCAAAATTTCAATCAAGAATCAATGAATATTTTTCCTGTAAAATTTAATTAACCATTCTAAGTTGCTAAACATTATCGTTGTCAATAAATACAGACCTGGAATAATAATTTTCCCTCAACAATTAATTTTGAAATCTAAAATTTAAACGTCTTTTGCATAAAATAAGACAATATTTATTTATGAGGTACTTTTTATATATTAGAATGGAAGTTGGCATGAATTGTCAATGTTCGCTGAATGTATAATCAGAAAAAATATATTTCATAATTATACCTTGTTTTTTTCTAAAAAAGTAGCTATTTTTTTCATATGCGCACATAGTTGAACATTAAAATACTCCTGAGATACTTTTATTCTGCTAACATTTATTGATTAATATATAGAGGATATACAGAATAAATTTCAAAAAAATCTGATAATTAGGAATGCGCATGGAACGTTTCAAAGCTAGAAATGTGCAAAATTTTCACGTTTGATAAAACGGCATTTTAATTTAAAAAACTGTATAAATATGTAGAGTTTTAACAAAAATAAAAGATGATATCTGTGCAAAGAAGCCTCAGAATTGAAAAATTATTTTTACATCAGATAAATTTGAGCATAATTCATAATTCTTCAAATACAAAAAATCAAATTTTCAGTCATATTTCATGATTTTGAATGTCCACTGTCCCCTTAAATGATTTATGCGCATAGGTAGCACCAACTAAATGCATTTTTAACCGTGTTTTCAACGAAGTTTTCAATTATTTTTTTACATTAAAAAAATGTAAATTTTATGGTGGTTTATGGTAGTACTTATTCGGCTAGAATTGCTGCAAAAATAAAAGGTGGCGAACGAAGCGAACTGGGACCACGTAGCGGTCTCAATGTCAATTGCTATGTAATTCACGGGGGTTGGCGAGCGTTAGCGAGTAATGGGTGCTGAGCCCTCTAGTATATATAAATTATGATAATTATTGAATAAGTGGCCACAACAATCATAATAACAAAAAAACTAGTTAATGCTGAAGATAATTATTTATATATAGTCTCTAAAAATTTAATTTTTTTCTTAGTATATTTTTGTGTTTTCTTTAATACATTTTAAAAATAGATATATTGCAATCATGAAACTTTGGGGTCACCACCTTTAAAATTAAATTACAAATATAAGTATTTAAAATTTATGTATAGTAGCAGATAATTTTGAGGACTCTATTTTTGCTCACACATTCACAAAATTTCCAAACGTTCTTTTTTTAATTCTAATTTTTAATTTCTTTTTCTTTCGTTTAAATATGAGAGAACATTCGGGAAAAAAGGCGGCGTTGAAAATATGCATATAAGAATAAATTTACCTAATTATTAGACATTTCATCAATAATATACTGTTGTTAAATGAAAATATACAGACTGTAATAGAATTTGCATTTAAATTTTAAAGTGAGTTTTCAAAACATCCCAGTAATATCCTTTTGAACGAAGGTAACGTGTTTACAAGGCAGGGATCTCTAACATTTACTTGAGGTAAATAAAGGAAATTGTGTAAAACTAGCTGACCCGTCAGTCCTTTTTATCCTCAAATAGACCTAAAATCAGTGTTGAATTCAGTCTTACTTTATTTGGAAGGATTTTCGCAGCTCTTGCAAAACTTTTAACTTTGCGGGAGGGAAAATTTTGACCTCCCCCCAAAGTTAAATGATTTGTTAAATACGAAAATTGTCCCAACCCAAGCCATCCATAGATTAGGAGTATATATTATACCTTTCCAGAAAGATAATTAAGGTTTTATGTACATAGGTATGACACTGAGAAAATGTCGATACATAATAAAAGAACATGAAGCAGATCTAAAATTAAACAGACCCCCACACTGCGTTTGCAAGATTAGCACAAACTCAACCTATAAATCAAAATTATCCTACGTAGAAGTAATCACCAATAAACTATCATAAGGGAACCTCTAGAAATAATGTCTAATAAAGAGATAGTCTGTAACGATATATTATCACATGATATCCACGCAGTCTGGAAAGAATTAATACATGATTGTTAAACATGTACTGTTTTTTATTTTTATTTTAATAGCCATTTCCATTTTATCTTATATTCCATACCACCCTTGAAGTAGAATGGTTTGTTCCAGGAAAAGCTAGAAGACGCAAACAGACAACTATGAGTTTTTTCACTGAAGAAGGCCAAGTAAGTTTCGGTTGAAAATGTTTTGATTTTAAAAGGACTTCAATGTGTTTTTTAATGATTTTATTATGTTTTACGCACCTGTAAGCAATGTATTTACATTTATTTGTATCTTTATGAATTTTAATTATTTATCAAGGTGAATTTTGCACTGAAATGTTTGTGTTTTATTCAAACCTAACATTATTTAGAGAAATGAATAATTTTCCTTTAAATCACCAAAAAAAAAAAAAAAAAAAAAAAAAAAAAAATACTGTACGAATTCAGAAAAAATGTCGAAAAAGAGGTCGAAAATTTCTATATGGGGAAAATATATTAAATTTGGATTGCTTTTGTGGATAGATTGAAAACGCCAGAAAATGGATATACGTTAATTGTTTATTTATATTTAACCTAAAACATAACACAAATCAAAAATCGTAATCTATGAAGAATTGGGACCTGTCTTCGTTTACCCAGAACCTCATTTGCACACTTCTATGTGTGATTGATTTCCCTATTTACGACAATAGACACACACATACACACAAATATTTTTAATTTAATAATGTAGGATCAGTTAAATGCATTTTTAGTTATGTAGTAATTAAAAATAAATATCGTTAATATTGAATTTAAATTTATTACGTTTTCGAAATTCTTAATTTAACAAAGTTAGTTGGGAAACGAAGAATATTTAAAGTAAGTTTTAAATTCCCAGTCCCAAATTACTGTTAATTTACGGACATGCAACGAAAACTGTCATTTTTCAGCTTGACTCCGAGGTATAATATTATTTAAAAAACCCTTAAAAATATTAAACTTTATAATGGGATTTTTTTTTCTAAATTCGAGATTTTATCGAAAATATGTAACGTATCTGGAGTCATTATCGTCTACTAATGTAACTTATATGAAAATGGTCACATTTAATCGATTACGAAATTTACATAATTAACCTAGAAAGGGTGTGCTAATTTTCTTTTAATATCTTCTGGGGATTATATTAAGCTTCATTAATGATTCCAAAATATTATCAATATTTGTTTATAACAAAAAAAAAATTACTTTGATATATATATAGCTTTATTTTCTGTGAAAATAATTATAAAAAATCAAAAACATCAATTAATAATGGTAAAATGTTTTTATAATATTTTAAAGAAAACACTCGTATATTTTTTTCGAAAACTCGGTATACTTTAGGAGTCTTTTTACATGGGATATTTAGAAAGTGAAATTTGTTTAATAGCTTAAACTATATGAAAACTATTGCAATATATATATGATAAATATCAAATTTGAAATCCTTATTCTGACATCATAGTTTAGTTGAATTTAATTTATAAGTTATTACGTTCGGATAAAAAAAGAGGAAAACATTAGGTCATGTAATTTAGGAATAAAGCAGGTTTAAATTTAAACAAGTGGGTCAGTGTGATCGAAGATCGCTCCAAGGGTTTCGTTTAATATTCCTTTCAAAACACTTTATCCTTTCTTTAATAAATTCAAGCAAATTTCATTTAGCAACAACAAAAAACAAAAGTCATGTTTTCTATAAAGTAAAAATTTACCGGTCTATTTTTTCGCTTTTTCGAATATCTAAACCAGCCAGATAGCGGGCCAAACCCGCTATTATATTCTGTCATAATAATATCCGTCATACGAACTAAATGCAATATTTAAAAAAATAATTTCAAAATTAAACAAATTGTATACTTTCAAAAAGTTAAAATATGCGAATATTTCCATAATCGGATTTTTATCACGATTCAGTATGTTTCTCAAACTCATATATTTACTATTCTTTATTATTTATATTGATACTCGTTTTCTATTATTCTGAAACACCTGAAAAATTAGTTAAACTTCCCATATGACGTCAGACTTTCTTTTTAATTCTCTAATAAAGTGATATTAATCTGCTTTGTTTACTTACTCATATTCATACTCCTTGTATTATTGAGAAGTCTTAGACATTTTCCGTTTTATTACGACTATGATGTCAATCAATTTTATTTCATATTTATCTTTTTTTCAATTGGTGAAACTTATTATTTCATTTTCCTTTTTCACGTGGAAATCGTCTGATAGAAAATTTATTATTGTAGAAAGAATTTCATTGTGGATTTTAAATCTTTGGCATCTGCTATAACGAAAAATGTTTAAATTTAATAGGAAAACGCTCTTAGAATTTTGGTTTTTTATCTCTATTTATTAAAATAATACGAATTTTTTCAAATTTTAATATTTTGAGCTCTTCGTAGCTGATATTCTGCTATATACGTGTAGTTTCGACTCTGTAAGTTATATAGTTTTTGAGAATGGCTCTGTGACGGACAGACAACGCAGCGGGAGTAATAGGGTTTCGTGAGATGAACGAAACCCTAAAAATACTAATATTAATTATATGTTTAATATATGCAAAAAAGATTGTAATGAGGGTCGTTTTTTAAGCATAACTCAAAACCTTCTTGTCGGAATGGACTGTAATTTTGGATTTCTATGTTTGAAGCTTCTAGAAGAGCCTCTTATTTAAAAAAAAGTAACATGTTACAGTTCATATTTTTCTTGAAAATTAAATTTGAAAATCTATATATTTTAAATTAACACCTAAACTTTACGTATTAGATTTTACATCTTTCATTTTGAGGTTGCACGCATAAAACTGACGTGGAATCTAATTCTGAATTTAAAATGCCACTGCTTTACGAAAAACTTTATTAACAGTGTTATATTTTATTAGCATAACGTTATCAATGAATTCTGAATATTATCAATGTTCATGTACATAACATTATCAACGAATTTCCAGTGTTTCAGTATAACCAAATTGAATTCATATGCGAGAAAAAATTACTTGACATGTAAAAGGCATGCGATAGCTTTATGAATGTTGCAATCAGATGTGAGAAAAAATATTGTAGAGGTATCTTGAGTTCAAAGTATTTTCAGAAACGTAATTTGTAATGAGAAAAAAAAATTCCAAAAAGTCTGCATTCTGACATGTATTTTAGAAATATGTATACATATGTAGCATAGTGCCTAGCTACTCTCATAAAGTTAATCTGTGGTTAAGTTAATCTGTGTTTTGAGATTTTACTAGACGCGATTTTACTAGACGCGGTGGCCTGAATACTAGCATTCGTGCGTGAATACTATAAAAGTTAATCTATTCTGTCATTTATTTAAATTTCTCAAAGTGTCCTGAATCTACAAGAATCTGATTATCACGATAATTTTCTGCAAGTATATGATATTTAAGTATCGGTGGATGTGTATCTGTTATATATACTGCGGTAGGAGTAGAGGTCATTTGACTTTGAGTGCTTCTAACAATTAAGGTCATTTAGCTCTGGATTGCAACGCATCTTGCCTTTTTTAGTAATCAAGTTATCCACGTGCTGTATTCGAGCGAAGGTTCCCATTAGCAGTTTAGGATAGAATCTATGGCTGAGACTTTGGTCAGCGTGGTAAAAATATTATTTTGGTGATTACTAATAAAAAAAAGTATTTGAATCAACGAGGTTTCATTTTAGATTTATATAAATTGATTATCATGAGATTTTATATTGATATTAAATGGACTTTTTCAGGGTTCATGCAGAACGGAAGACGATGCCATTTTGAATTCGTGTGTTTCAATTGATACATCTTTTGGGAAAACCTTACCTCTCTGCGTTTTTAGTGAATTAGCGCTTATTGTTTATTCTTTTTTGTGAAATATACACGCCCTACTGCCAATCACACTGCTTATTTTTTTAAATAAATTATTTTCATTTGTTACTGCCTTTGACATGGCTTCCTTTCATGTTGACTGGCCGGTACGCTAAATATTTTAACGTCACGCAGTCCAAACTTTTCAGAGTATAATAGAAGTTAATTACTGCGTGTAGATTGAACCTCTTTCTAAAATGCTTTGAGAATAATGGTAAATTAAAATTGTCAATGTAACTTTTGGTGCAAATGTTATACACCTTTAATCTATATTTTAAACTATATACAGTTCAAAAAAATGTTTCAATATCTGTGTAACGGATATAAATCCCGCATAAATTACATACAAATACTTTTGCTCATATACAGAGCTGTAGATGTACTCATATACTCAGAGTATTAGATTTTCACAAGACTGATGATAAAAAAAAAAAAAAAAAAAAAAAAAAAAAAACAAGTTATTTGCAGAGTAAATGGGAAAATGAGATGTATTCCATTTTTGTGAACTTTGAAGTGTCTGTGCTATTTTGAGAATTATACTTTAGTTTGTCATCATTTGCAAACGGAAAATAAATTAATCTAGTATTTTGAAAAACACAGATGAAAATATTTGAATACACAGTTGAAGATGCGTGTAAATGGAAATTACCCAGATAACTACTTGTGATTATCATCATTTTCCCTTTTTATCCTTGATTTGGTTTAAAAGTGAAATACAGTTTAAGCCTGATGACTTGCTTAACTATATGAGCATTTTTAATAGATTATGACTAATGGTAACAAAAATAATCAGACCTGCTAACTTTTTTTATATACCGCTAACCAGGCCCCTACCTGCCCGGCATGAATACTTAGCTTGACGGGTTAGTACCTGGGTGCGGGGCGGAAATCGCCTGATCACAGCATGGCTGTGATCCACCTGACTATAGATTTGTTGACATCGCTGCTGTGCTTAATCTCTTGTGGTTTGCTACAGTTATCTTTGTTTGCCGGTTCAAGGTTTCTGTTTAACTTTGTTGAATTGACAGATTTAATAGGTCTTGTAATTTAGAACCTTGATCAGGTGAAGAGACCCTCACCTGACTAGGCACCCCCAGAGGTATAATTCACAGGTAACTTGGAGTGCTTTGCACCCACAACGGATTTTACATGCACCAGGCGCCATTAGCGTGCATAGATTTTCATATTTGTCGTCTCTTTTGACTTGTCACGCTCATGGTGGATTGCCGCGGTAGTGTTTATCGCCTTTTTTAGGAGGCTGATTTCACTTTTCCTTTTTTTTGTCTCTGACAGGGTGTTTCGCCGTTTTTATGGGCTCACCCCTGTTGTGGGTTGTTTCTGGCTGTTATCATTCGTTGGATTTTGTCTCTTTCTTGATATATTGTTACCTCTCGCTTGTGCTAGAGCTGGTTGTCACATTTTAAAACTTGGTCTTGTTTCGAAAGTTTCACTGGTTATTATGTCACTATCGTGTGTTTTGTCACGTTGTAACTTTTGTTACTGGTAATTGTCACATTTCTGGATGTTGCACACTCATTTTTGTTGTCTTTGTCACTTTATCTCACCCAAGAATTGGGGGTTTTGATTTTATTTTTTTCCCTTTGTGAATACGCTTAATGCGACCAGTCCATTGAATCCTATTGGCTGTTATCACTGCTTTTGAATTTTGTGCAACTTGTTGATTTGTTGTTTGAGAAACTTGTCGCACTAATGGAGTGGGGCTTGTTCCGTAGCCGTTAGTACGTCATATATCTATAGCTGTATTCACTTGATGAGACACTGTTATTTTTGTTCCGTATTGACTTTCTTTGTAACTTACATTCCTACAAAGATTCTACGAATTGAAATAAATATGTATGAATCGATGAATTAAATATGTATGCTCTTTTTTGAGATTAAATTTTGTGCTTTTCATATATATGATTTCTTTTCAAATTGGTGTTATTTTCAGATACTGGAGAATTTTACATCTAGGATCTTTGAGAAAATTCCGAAATGCTATTTATGTAATAAAATTAGTAAATTTTTGTTTGTTTTAAATTTGAATAAAAACGGCATCAAAACATATCTGAAAATGTGAAAAAGACTTTTGTTCTTAAAAATAGAATAATTGAGGTGCCGCAATTCCAGAATTTCATTAAATGTATTCAATAATGGTAAAAAGTTTTTATAGTAGTTTAAAGAAAACACTCGGACTTTTTCAGGGAAAATAAATTTCGGAATGTATATGAAATTTGATATTTCGAGTATTATTATGAGATTCTCGTTTCCTTACATTAATTATTATTTTCAAACTGTAATTCATCATATTACAGTAAACAATTATGTGACACATAGACAGCAAAAGTGATTTTGCTATCTATAAAATAATGCTAAAAATATGCGTAGAAAACATAAAGCTTTGTTTAAAAAAGTTATCCCGGCCTGTTCTGGTAGGAAAAGTTATTTTCCATATCCCCTGTTTTTAAAATTCCAGCTAATTTTATTCAAACACATGCAGCTAAAATGCGTAGAAGCCAATTATAGAAGATTCAATCCCAGTTTTCATTTAAGCTATGTTAAAATTGGCTTCATTTATGGCGAAATATTTTTGTCCACAATATTTCGTCAGGTATGGCCAAGTTTAGCTAGAATTTGACGTTGATGGATATGGCTAAGTAACTTTAATCGTATGAGAGTAACAACAATGGTTACAAATTGGTTAATAAATCCGAGTGCAATCGCATGACAAAATTCAGATTTTTTCAAAATTTCAGTGATCCTATAATTTCAAACTGCTGCATATCAGACAATTTTTAAGTTAAAGGGGAAACAAAAAATGTTCCGGAAACTTTGTACCAATGTCAAACACTTAAATTAATTATTTTTTATTATTTTTAATTTTTATTACACACCTTTTTTTAATTTTAAAAATTCAAAATGTCTTATGAGGCCTTAAACATGATGGTGTATGAAGTTGGCCAATGAAATCAGTTAAGATATTTGTATGTCCTGTACACATTCAAATCGGATTATAAATACGCGAGTTACCTCAGAACAAAAATCAGATTGTTTGAAAATGTCAGCCAACCTGTAATTTCAAACTGCTATATCTCATCCATTTTTAAGGTAAAGCAGAACAATAATGCTCCAGAATCTTTGTATCAAGATTTAACACTTAATGAAAATAAGTTTTCCATTCATAATATTTTTGTTCATCTTTTTGAATTTTTAAAAACTTAAAATATTTTAAGTGGCCGCCATTTTGAAACAAGATATCAGATAAAGTTGCCCAACGAACTCTGCCAAGATCTTAGTATGTTCTGTGCACATGCTCAGTCACATTCAAATCGGTTCATAAATACGAGAGTTACAGCATAACAAAAATCAGATTGTTACAAAAGGTCAGACACTCTACTCAAAACTTCTATATTTCAGCCGTTTTTAAAGATGAAGCCAAAACGAAAAATGCTCCGGAATCCTTGTATCACAATCTAATACTTACTGGCAAAATTTATTCGATTTATAATTTTTTGTCCATCTTTTAATTAAAAAAAATAAACATTTTTAAGTGGCAACAATTTTTAAACATGATGGAGGATTAAGCTGGTTAAAGAACTCGGTTGAGACTTTGATGTTTCCTGTACACATAATTAGTCACATTCAAATCGTTCATAAATGAGAGAGTTACAGCATGACAATCGTCATATATATATATATATATATATATATATATATATATATATATATATATATATATATATATATATGCGTTCCTTCTGCTGGCTGCAATAGGATTTTTTTTTTTTTTACTTTTTGTATTGGTAGCTACAAGACAGTGCAACATGAGTTCTATACTATACGAAACCTATCATCCAAACTCTTTGCAATGAAGAAGAAAACGAAAATCTTGGCTTATCTGTTTGTTTCAGATTCAAAATAAACTGACATCGTAATGATTCACTTGTCTGAAAGCATGTTTAGATTGTTTTTAAATATTATGATCTTATGACAGAGCTCGGTTAAGATGATACATTTATACTGCACTAATTTCCAAACTCATTTTAATCTAATTCCCTTTGCAGTTATTTCTAAATTTAACATTTTGAGTGATTTTCAAAGGGCTTCAATGTGGAAATAACATTTAAAATCATACCAAGTCGTGCAAATATTGTAGAAAATAACTCATACAGAAAAAGGAATTTGGTAGTGCAAACCGGAAAAGCAATGGATAGACACAAAAATCTATTTTTTCTTCCTAGTTTTTCAAAATCAACTGTCAAATATCTAAACAAAACCGTAAAACATATTGTATATAGACCTTCCCTCAAAATTATCGTAATCTAAAAAAAAAAAAAATGTATCATAAGTGATAAATATCTAATTCTGCAGGAGAAGTTTTTTAAAATTATATATAATATGCATATATATATATATATATATATATACGGAAAATAATGTATTTATTTTTTTGGATGGAATTTTCTCCTTTGATTGCCTTATCTTATTATATCAGAGCAGGGTTATATCATTTTGAATGTGCATAACCATTACGTCAATTGTACATAGAAAAACACAGGGATAAATCTAAATATAAAATACTTATTATAAATAATTTAAATATAATAAGAGTGGTAAATATATATTACAAAATTATAGAAACCTTACCATAATTGAATTTAGACACAATCAGGAAAACTGGCATTCCCTTTTGGTTTAATTTAATAAAAAATAAAATCATAGATTATAAATAAAACAAATGAAATATAAATTAAAGTAGAAAAAATATATAAATAAGATTGTGCGAGGAAAAATCTGAGAATATTAAATGTAGCAAATTAACAAAAATCAAGAATTGATAATTAAGTTATCGTTGAAATCAGAAAGACAAAATTATTTGTAAATAATTAGAAATTCGTGATACATTAAAAAAAACTATTTAAAATTTATTGTTTTATCAATATGATCACTGCAAATTCTATGGTTCCTGTGAATAAAAATTTCTAAATAAAATTCGTAATAACATATTTGTGTAAATTAGAGTACGTAAAACATTTAAACATATACAGTAACCACTCGATATATCGCGCTACTTGGGAGATAAGAAGAAAAACGCGATATACCGAGGTGAGCTATATAACAAGGAGGGCCAGAAAAGTGTTTATAATTGTAAAATGAAGAGCCCTAAATTAAGCTACGGGGTTTTCGATTTAATAGTTGTTTAAACTAGCTACCAGTACAACACAAAATACATGGTAAAACGTTAAAAAAATTACAAAACCTCACATCTACTGTATACATTTTAACATACATTTCATAATATCTTCTGAATATAAGAATCCAGAGATGTTTGCTTTTTATTTTCTTTGATTATCTGCTTGAATCTGGAAATTAAATAACGAAAATGAACTAGTTGCATTTCAGTTTTATGCTTAGATTTCGACGGATTAAAAGTTTTATATGCATTTTCGAGAAACTAAATTTATCGGGGGAAAACAAGAAAAGAGCAAAATAGCCGAATGCGCGATATACCGAGGCTTGATGTAACGATGGGTTACTGTACATATGTAACAAGAATATTTAATAACAAATTGTTGTCACTTTTATTACATTATTTGGTGTAACTACATCGAATTATTAATATTACAGAATGAATTTATATTTTTGTCTAGAATTTTCTCCTTTGATGGCATTATCATCTCTTACATTTGAATTTCGCTGACATATGTCTAGTCTCTGACACTGTTACTCTAACAATGACAAATCACTGTGTCGAAAACAAAATTTAAGCAGATAATGCCAACTCAAGCAGAAATTATGTTTAGCGCATTTAAAATGAATTATCTGTTTATGTAAGTGTGAATAATGTGTTTGGAGTATATATATATGTTATTATAGATTATTATTATAAATAAGTGTCTAAAGAAAAGTTTGATAAAATATGTCGTTGATTTTTGGTTCATTTGTTTGATTTCTCTAACATATAATATTATGTGTACACCGTAACAATGATATAATATTACGTCATCTCAATGATTTTAAAAGAATTGGATTAACAAAAATTCTGTACATTTGACTTAATTTAACGCTCGAAAAAATAAAGTATCACACAAAAATAAAATTATAAGTCTTTCCACAGAAATTATTTTTATAATTAAATGAGATACGAAAACCATAGGTGTTTGTCTCATCACTAAAAATCGAATCAGCCTTGAATTTCAAGACATCGAATTAAAATCAATCTTCTTTACAAAAGGGCATTAAATAACGTTAATTAACTAAAAATACATAGCACTAATACACACAGTGGATTATAGCATACATAGAGTGGACATCTAGTAAGTATTTAAATATGTGACTAATGGATTCATTTTCCATATTTTTTATAAATGAAAGCAAACTAAAGTTGTTCTAACCTTATAAAATAATAACCCATTTTATCGTGTTTTAACATAAAATTTTAAATAAATCGTAAATAACTTATATTAGTAATGCTGATTTTAAACTCATATAAGTTATTTATTGACTTAACGTTCATTTCAATTGACCAGACATACATATGAATTACAGTTATAAAAGGAGAATATTGACTGTAATAGGAAATGCAGCTTCAAATAATAAAATATTTAATTTGAGTTTCTGCTTCAAAAATTAAAAACCAATGTCTTTTACTCATTACGCATATACATATATCAATATTTGCAGAGAACTATAAATCTGAAACGCAAATCATCTTTGCATTACTTTTGAGTTTAATCATTTGCGCAATAAAAATGCTATCTACAATCTAATAATTATTGACTTAAACTTATTTTCTATTAATATGACTATATGTGGGGTAAAGTTGAAAACAATGATGATTGATGGCGATAATGAAAACAGCCTACAATACTGATAATGATTGAGTTTTTTGAAAACTCTGAATGTCAAAAATAAAAACACATGGCCGATGTTTCTGCTTTGCATGACATAATTAAAAAAATAATAAATTTAATATTCATCCATACGATTTTATTCGGTTACTGAGTTTCAAATCAGTTTTATTTTCTGTATGTACTCACACATACCAGTAATAAAAACTGCAAAGTGAAAACGCTAATCACTTTTTGAGTAAGTGGATTTTTTGAACTTCGATGTATTATTTATATTTAATTTATTTATTTATATTTAACTAGGGGGCCTACCCCCTGCGATCTACGCTCGCCAACCCCCGCTCAGACTTCGAGGCCTCTAAAAACATGACAGCGTGCTTTGTTTTAAAAATATTCGTAAATCTGTAATTGGGTTGCCATGCTTTTAACGTTTTAATGGGGCATTTTTTGATTATCATGGTCTCATACACAGCTGTTGCGACAACTGACGACTGTTTTCGGGATTGATAAGTAAAATCAATCACAACTTGAAAACCAGCTTGTATAAAATGGTTAGGTTTAAATTGTGGCTGCCTCTCGGACTTTTATAACAACGATCTGTATTCTATTCTTCCTTTGCGTTTAAGGATGAGAAAAATTTCATCTGCTTGTGAATAACATTAAGAACCACGGTATTGAAAAGTACTATGTTATAGACATTTTTAGTAACAGGTTTTAATTGTATCTCTATTTTAGTGCACCATCATGCATATTTTCATGTTATTTTAAATATGTAAATTATTTATTTTAAGTAATATGTATAGTATACGAATTTTCTAATAATTATTTATCATACAAAATTAATTAAATATTTTGTGCATGCATGCCTGCATTTATCCGGCATCAATTGATGAGATATTTAAACAAATTTGCTATCCGCGATAATTTTACTCCTTGTTATGTCACTTGAATACTGTCCATAAGAAAATCGGGTACTTTTCCAGTATAGGATCCTTTGCTTTTAGGTTTGGCGTAATTCGAGCTTCAAAAAGGGATAGATTCGTTAATATACATAGATTTGTTGCCAAAAGTTATGAAAACAAACCCAATGAGCTTTTGGTGCTTTTCCATTATAGGGGTCTTGACGCTTTTTTAAAAAGATTGGCGCAATTCGGGCATCAGAAAGTGAGATTTGGTGCCAAATGAAATAAACGGCCATGGAAACAAATTCGACGATTTTTTTGTTTATATGCATATTTTAATTATACGTATATTATTATTGTTTTTTCTATACAAATTACTTCTGATTATATATAAAATAGGATAAATGACATTTTACGCTAAACAAATTGTATAAATATGTTTTTGCTCCTTTCTTTTGCGTTTACATAAATGACGTCATTTGGACGAATTTATTCAAAATATTTTCAGTTTAAAAATTAAATTAAATGCTGATAGACGATTGAATCCTGACGATAGAAATGTGATTTTTTTTTTTCAAATTTTCCTGAAAAACATAATTTAATCACAATCTTATCTTCATTATCGATTGAAATAAAAGATAAATTCAATTTCAATTTGAAAATGACGAATAAAAAAAAAAACAATAATCCCTATCGGGATCCTTTTCAATTTTTTTAATTTTTTGTCACAAAAGAACTGAGTAATTAGTTGCCATCATTACAGAAATGTCATTAAAATTAGAAAAAAATTAATATCTCGAAAACTAATTCCAATTTCAAAATTCTATTACCAGTTTTGACATCCGCGGATTTTTATGGACAATTGGTATTAATTTCCCCATCAAGCGTTTAATATTTTATTAAAAATATCCCTGAAACATAATCAGTCGTTTAATCAGTCGTTTCATAAAATCGTTTCATAAATTCGTTTCATAAAATCGTTTCACAAATTTGTTTCATTAGGATTTTATATATATAGGGTAGATTTATTTATTTATATTTAATTAATTTATTTATATTTAATTAATTTATTTATTTTTGTTTCGCTAAATTAAGGATTCTATAATCTTGATTTTTTTTCTGTATAAATAACGCCAATTTCACATAGGAAAAAAAAATGACTCATATAAAATTTATTTATAAAGTATTTCAGTAAATTCTACTTTTAGAATATTAAGATTATCTATAAGTTCGTACATTAAGGGATCAGAGAAATTTGAAATGTCAAAATATGATCATGTATTAAATTTGTTAATTGCAGAAAAAAACAAGTTTTATTAATCTACGACAAAATGTTTCTGGTAAAACTAGTTTTGTCGCTATCCCAGGATCTCCTTGCTCCATGGTTTTGGTCTGTCATTTCTTCTTTACACAGATTATTACGTTGTATATATTTCGATTATGCAACAACAAATAAATATATATATTTGTAAATATCACAGTAAAAAATTAAATTTTTATAAACAATCATGATATGTTTTCTGTTTAAACTTGATTTTTTCTTCTCTTTAGATAAAATTAACCCTTTAACGGATAAAGCACTTCAATTGCTAAGATGTTGAAATAAATGATTGACACCGGAAATTATGATCAAATTTATTTTTATATAAGAAAAAGCGATACTTTACATATATAATAAATGAAAAACATTTCTATTAAAATTCTGCTGTCATTGTTGAGTTTCGTAATTAATGTTTTGTGGTTTCGTGAGGAAACCAATGAACGTGAAAGGGTTAAGAGGTAATGTAATAAGCAGTAAAAATAAAAATGACAAATTAAAACATGAACCTGGACATAAATACTTGTTTTGCCAGACGCAATTTATCATATAATAATAAAACATTTATTATATATATATATATATATATATATATATATATATATATATATTACAATTTAACAAATGCTTTTTATTTCTGTAAAACGAAAAAATAGATGATAATCATTGAGCTCTATATATAACAGGAGTTCAGAATCAGCAGTCAGAAGCATGAAAAGCAAATGAAGCTTGCAAGGCAAAAGTAAAAAATAGTCCGTGTTGTTAATGTCAGATATTAGTATTCTCATTTACTATTATCCTAATTTATACTTTTATAATTAAGCTATGCTTATCTAATTCATAAATAGTTCACTAATCATGTAAGGGAATGCGATAGACAGCATGTTTTGCCATGAATACCAGCTAAAATTATCGTCACTGTATCTTTTCGCGCTGACCGCTGGAAATAATGTTGGGCATTAGGAGGACAGATCTCCTGTAATAGTAATATTTGGAGCTCACTGATGATAACAGTCTTAATCAATTAAACGCTTCAAATTCCATAAGAAACTTTCATTTTCTTTTTGTTATTTCAAACCTTTAAGGCATTCTTAATGCAATAGGAATTTTCGAAGATACTTAAACTATGATTTAAAAAAAATTACACACACACATATATATATATGATTGTTTTTTTTTTAACCTTATACAGAAAGTGTGTTACCATTGTTGGGTTATCTACTCTTTGTTACTTATCACCTGATGATGAAAGCGGCCAATAAATCGTTCACGAATCGTTCCTTCATTTATTAATCACCATCTGGATAAAATATATATATATATTTGTCATTTCCAGTTATT
Source organism: Maratus michaelseni (assembly GCA_963931845.1). NCBI lineage: Eukaryota > Metazoa > Arthropoda > Arachnida > Araneae > Salticidae > Maratus > Maratus michaelseni. The sequence continues at coordinate 290,669,919 of OZ007593.1, forward strand.
TTACAAACACGTATATGTACATTTTTCAAATTACATAAAAAAAGACAACAAAAAGTAATGATTTTAGGAAGCTGTATTTAATTATGTAGATGGATATTTTAAGAAGGTAGTCGAAATTAATAAGTTTAGTACAATGGTCAATGTAGAAATTTCCTGTAAGCAATTGAAGTTTTAAACTTTTATATTTTTGGAACAAATGTATTGACCTGCTACACTGCGAGATAAACTTAAAAAGAAGAAATATATATATATATTTTTTCTTTTGAAGACATACACCCAGAAAAAAGAATTGATTTAAACTACAAAACATGTTTTGTTGAGTACATTTTGGTTGTTTTACCAAAATTTTTAGTTGAAGTAAAAAAATTGGTTTTGTTGCTTGGACAAAAAAATATTGTTAACACTCTTAGAAAATTTTAACAAAATTTCATCAATTTTACTTGAATTAACAAAATCTCTTTTTTTAATTTCACAATAATTTCGTAATTCCAGCAAAATTTTGTTGTTTTTGCAAAATTTAAATTGTTGTGTAGTAGACATAACTCTTTGACGTAACTCGATCTATTTGACTTATACAGTAGGGTGGGCGAAAAAACTTTTTTTTTTAATTTTTGATTCGCTATACCGCGGAAAACTTGCCTCTAGGGTAGCTTAGTATAATGCAAAAATAAAATAAATAAATTGTTACATTTGCGGTAGCGCATCGGTCCTAAAATTTGAAAATATATAAGATTTTTATAATTTTTAAGGGGGAGTGCCATAAATTTTTTTTTGGTTTTTGATTCGCTATACCACGGAAAATTTACCTCTAGGGTAGCTTAGTATAATGCAAAAATAAAATAAATAAATTGTTACTTTCGGCGGTAGCGCATTGGCCCTAAAATTTGAGAAAATATAAGATTTTTATCATTTTTAAGGGGGTGTGCGAGAATTTTTTTGCTTTGTGTTTTAATTTGCTATACCGCGGAAAACTTGCCTCTAGAGTAGCTTAGTATAATTCAAAAATAAAATAAATAAATTGTTATTTTTGGCAGTACCGCATCGGCCTTAAAATTTGAGAAAATATAAGATTTTTATCATTTTCAAGGGGGACTGCGAGAAGTTTTTTGTTTGGTTTTTGGATTTGCTATACCATGGAAAATGAGCCTCTAGTGTAGTTTAGTAAAATGCAAAAGCCAAATAAATAGATTTTTGCGTCTTGCGGTAGTGCATCGTCCCTAAAATTCGAAAAAATAATATAAGATTTTTTAAATTTTTCTAATAAATGGAAATAAATCAAATAACTTCTATAACAAGTAGATATAGACATATTTTAGTAGAACAAAGTATAGAAATGATTAATAAGTAAAACAAAAATAGTTCATTTTATAATTTATTAAGAGTATTAAGTTTTTAAAAAAAATTGAAAAATTTCCATTGAAACCAAAAAGTATTTTTCTGATTGTGTGAATATTTAGTTTAAAATGAAATATGGTACTTTACTGGTCTTTACTTTTTTTTTTTTTTTTTTTTTGATATAATTGAATTAAAATTGAACTAAGATTAGCTTGAAAAACTAAGTATTGACGGAATTAAAATAAATATAGTTCTTATAAAATCATCTCTGGAATTGGAGCCGATGACTTTTTCTGACGCCTCAGTTCTCCACCTTGAGTAGGAAAGTGTATCAGGCTCACGAACAGTAATTCTTCAGGACAGCTGCCTGAATTTATATCACAACTTATGTTCAGCAGATACTCCTTATCTTTGCATAAACTTTGCTTGTCCATTTCTGGAATCTCATACTCAACACTGTAAAAATTTAACTGGGTGTTTCTCACATTTACTGAGCTGTGAGCCAATCGGTCAACGAAATGATTGTGACCCAGTCGTTTCACCATCTAAAGTTTGAAACAAATGTCGGAATGTCAATTCATTGAAATGTAAGAGGCACACCCTCCACTGTAGTGGTCGTTTAACTTGTTCTTCAATTGTGCGAATAACACTGTTTACTACCACATATTAGTAACGATGCCATGACATCCAATCACGTTCAGTTCATGAAGTGAAATTCCAACCTCAGTCAAATAATAATGAATGCTACTGTTTATGTTTTGAGCAGAACTTGAAGAGGGTAAAACATGACCAACGGACACAGGACAGCAGTACATGCTGGACATAAGTTCTGCTATAAAATCAGGTAGCTGTTTTCAAGATTTATCTGTTCGTGAGCCTGGCACAATTTCCCACTCAAGGTGGTTAACAAAGGAGAACAGACTTCTCCGATTGTATTTAGGTATTGAAAACACAACAGACGAGAGCAAGATCTTAGTTTCTGAGGTATATATGACTTTATGAGAAAAGTCATATATACCTCTATGGTTTTATATAAAAAAAAGTAAATACTTCACAAACAGACCAGAACATGTATTTGAAGTTATAAAATCTTCAAGATTCCTGCCCGAAAACTTGTTGAAAGTCATTGACTCAGTAACTGAGAGAAACGTATTTTTTGTCTGTTTTGAAAACTTGCTTTTGAGTATGATAGTAGATAAAAGGAATCATATAATAGAGTTGGGTTTCATAAAAATTATAAGGGCTAGAAACTTAGCTTCTAAAAAAAAGTTAAGCAGAAGTTTTCAACCACCGAAAATCAATTTCCTAACTACAGACAACATTGAAATGATTCACTGGAACACTATTACACATTTACCACCACATTTGCTGCGAAGAATAAAATTTTAGGGCCGATGCGCTATCGCAAAACGTAACATTTTATTTTATTTTTGCATTATACTAAGCTAACTTAGAGGCAAGTTTTCCGCGATATAGCGAATCAAAAAACAAAACAGAAAAATTCTCGCACTCCCCCTTAAAAATGATAAAAATCTTATGTTTTCTCAAATTTTAGGGCCGATGCGCTACCGCCAAGCGTAACAATTTATTTATTTTATTTTTGCATTATACTAAGCTACCCTAGAGGCAAGTTTTCCGCGGTATAGCGAATCAAAAAATAATATAAAGTTTTTTTCGGCTCATCCTATTATACAGCTATATAATTAAATTTTAACGTAATTTTTGGATAATTAAAACTTTTTTTAATTGGGACGGACCAAGGTAGTTTTAAAATCCCCCTGTCCCATTTATTACTTACTTCTATCTTTACAAGAAGAAGTAGGAATCATGAAAATTTTCGACTTCCGGTTTCCGACGGATTTTAGAAGGTCCTGAACACGATTTGACTGTTTTTAGAAAATGACTGTCAATGACTCTATCTGTCTGTATGTGACAAAAATTTTGTGGGCGCTCTATCTCAAGAACTAATGCACGGAATTTAATAAAACATTATATTCAGTTACTTCCTGATATAAATTGTGCTGATTAGTTTTTGGTGTAAATCGTGGAACAGGTGGCGCTGCTAGATTGCATTTTTCGCAATTTCTACAATAGCTCTATCTCATTTTAAGCAGTGAATTACGCCTGTAATCTTTGAATAATAACCAGTGAATTTCTATCCTGCTTTTTGCAGGCGTAATTCACTGCTGAAAATGAATTAAAAATTAACTATGTGTTGCCGTATGCTGGGCTTTGTATTGTCGTCTCATGTTTGCCACAGAAATTTGCGTGCTCCTGATGACTTTTCCATCTTGTGCTGCGGTTGCAGTCGGTCCGACATATATATAAGAGTGAGAAATGCCGAGTTCGGATATCGTTCCCTGTAGCTCAGTGGTAGAATCTTAGAGGGTTGTTCTGAGGACACAGGATCGAGTTCCGGCTGGTGGCGTTTTTCACTCTCTCAGTTTGCGCTTGAAAAAAGTCAGGATAAAAATTCACTTGTTATTATTCAAGGATTACAGGCGTAATTCACTGCTGAAAATAAATTGAAAAATAGTTAAAATTGCATGTTTAGATGTCCCATATTTAAACGAAATGTTTTGTTGTGCAACCAAATTTTTGTTGATTCAACAAAACTTTTTTCTAGGTGTAGTCATATTGAAACAGCCTGCAAAAATTTATTATGCCCATTTTTTATATATATATTTTTTCTATGATGGAAATGTAACATTCCACAATGCTAGACTAAAAAGTTACACACACACACACACACACACACACACACACACACACACACATATATATATATATATATATATATATATATATATATATATATATATATATATAGATAGATAGATAGATAGATAAATCGCAGGCTGTTTCAATAATTTTTGTACGCAATCTAAATGTGGATTATTCCGTCGGAATTCATGGAAACTTCCTTATATTTTTGCATTTTTTCTTTATCAACAACCCAAACAACAGAAATTATTTAATGGTCAAAAATAATCATAGCGGATACGCAACTTAGATAGAAATATTCATGTTCAAATTTATTAAAGTGATAGCAATATACCAATCTCATTCTACTCTAGATTATTTTTCAAACGGAAGTGAACATTTTATACAAAAATTACAATATATTAAAAAAAAGTATCGCTAACTATAATAATGAAGTTTGTGTGTCCGTGTGTTTGTGTGTGTGTGTGTGTGTGTGAACTGTGTTCTGAAGATGCCGCTGAAAACAGAGCTACAATATTTCGGTGGGAATGTACTTCTATGTATGCGGTTTTGCACCTCGAAGCCCGATTTTGGATTTTTGAATAGATATTTTCTTTATTTAATTTTTAAACATTTTTTTTTTTTTTTTTTTTTTACATTTTGTTGTAATTTTCCACATTTAGTAACAAGAATCAGGTTCTCATTTTTTAGCCCAGTGTAGAATTTTTTGTCCCCTTTTCAAAAAAGTTTATTCGAAATTTGTACGGCAATGTTTGAATTTTTGGCCCTTTTTTTCCTTTGCCACTTAGAAAGTTACCCCGGATATCTTGATTGTTTGCTTCCATTTTGGCCTCAATTATGATCAAAATCCTCAATTGTTTTCTCTTTTTAGCTTGGAACAAATTGATAAATCTTTGAATATAAAAAATCGTCATTAGAAAAGGGAAGTCCGGGATATTTACTACCACGATTTGGACTTTTTTAAATTCGATTTTTTAAATTAAATTTTTATGCGTTTTTTAATGTATTTTTATGATTTGCAGCGATATTTTTGCATTATTAAAATGCATCCATTTTCAATCTTTCAGCCCGATATAGGGTAGTTTCAAACGACGTCCCAAATCGTCCATTGGAGGTCAAATAATGTTCGAGAGCAGTCGTGCACGGTAGCTGAGAGGATAATAGGCACGGCTGGAAGCCAACCGGAAAGTGGTGATTGGCGGATGAATATTCATCAGTTCATTGCAACTTTCTTAGAGCAAATTTTGTCCTATTTTCAATAAAAAGTTTTCGGAATTTTTATATTTTAGAGTTTTTTTCATATACGTGACGTCATTTATGTATTTCTTTCAGAAATTGGCAACAATAACTTACTGTATTTGTATGTCAAAACAAAGAAAAGGTATTTTTTCTGTTTCAATCGCGGCATTTTGTTTTTATTTCAAAAGTTAATAATAATTGTTAATGTTAAAGGTCCTTGGTTTAATTTTGGGGTCGGAAGGGCTATCTCGTAGTAATTTGAATGTCGCGTTAATGCTGTGATCGAAACTCCCCCTTTCCTCCCATATTAGAACTTTTTAAATATTTGCTTGATTCAAACAAAATATTTTCTAACATTCTTCAGAGGTGCCCCAGGTACTAAATAAAATGTGGTATCATTCTTCAGCCCTTGGGTTCAACTATTTCTAAATATTAATCTCCAGGTAGGTTATGGATTTATTTTCTCGGGTTCTATGGGCCCGATTTCAAGGGGAAATGATTCATTCAACTTAACACGAATAATGAAAATACAGATAACTAAATAAGATACATATTTGGCACCCCTTGGTGGTAGAAAGTAGAACTAAATGATTTTACAGAGCGTGCGCAGCACAATCGCTATACGGTGTTAGAATAGTGCCGGAGTTTCGCACGGTAAGAGGTTTGTTTAGAACAGATTGCCTCCAATGGCGGAGGAAAGTGTAAGTAAAATATTTTGTATTTAAAATTGTACCGATTCAAACGAAATATTTTCTAATATTTTCCCCATGTCTTCCAAATACTACCTAAGCTTCGGTATAATTTTCTGCCCTTGGTTACCACCATTTATGAATATTTATCTTCAAGGGTGGGGCTATTTCCTCGGCTTTTATGGGCCCGCTTTCCAAAGGAATTGATTGATTGGAATTAAAAGAACTAATTAAGATATTTATAACTAAGTAAGATAATTTTGCGCCTTCTGGCGATGAAACGTTGAATTAAAAGATTACCATCGCGTGCACTTTACGCCTGCTATACGGTGCCGTAAGCAGTGTGGACACGTGCTTGAGTTTCGTTCAGAAAGAGGTTTGTTCATGACAGAATGCTCACCGAAAATGGCTATTTTTATAGAAACCACAAAAGAAAGTTTCGATTTGATAATCCCAGACAACGAAATACTATCATTTTCACTCATTCTCGAGTATTAAGAAAACTGTTGGCGGTATCGATTCAATACTCACAGTATGTACGTAGTTTATTCTTCTGATTCCTAAAATTCAAATTTTTGTAAAAATCGAACGGCAAATTTTTTGAATTTTGACCAATAACTGACCCGCTTTAAATGAAATGATTCAGACATTTGAAAGGGTGGTATTCAATTTTTTCCCGCTTCCGACTTCGTCTCTCTACTTAATTTCTGAAAGACGAAATGGTAACCACAGGAACGGTTTCGTGCATCGATTTTTATATTGATTTTGCGTTTCACAGTATTTTTTGACAGGGCCGATAGACGCGGAACGGATAAGCTAGTATAGTAAGAAATATAACAATAAATTTAAAATTGGAAATTGTTGTGTATAAAACATATTGGAAAATGTAAAATAACAATATAGCTCATAACAATGCCTAATAGCGCTTAAAATTTCTCGTTCTAAATAAATTCTCGTTCTACTCTGGTTCTGGTTAAAATTTAAAATTTCAGATAATATAACTCAAAAGAGAGTAATATTTGAGGATATTAAACATGCGTGATATAAACAAAGAATTACCTAATGTATACACAATCTGTTTCTCACTCTTTCTATATATATACACATATATATGGGAGCATATGCATTACTTTAAAATTTCAAAGAAAATAACATGTTATATATAATGTTTATCGTCTTTCAAAATCTACAAAAGTAGCACAATTATTTGTTTAAAGGAAATGGAATTATTCAAAGAAATAGTAAAAGTTCCAAATAAACTCCATTTACTTGAAATATTTGTCTTTAAATGTTTGTAGAATCGCAAACACTTTTAAAGAGAAAACTAAATATCATTTAGTGTAATTTCTACAAAATAACTGATATTATTACAAGCTGCAAATATATATATTTTTAATTTTATATGCTTTTTAGTATCAGACCCTTAGTCACAATAAAACTTTTATTCTTTTAAGATAGATATACAAAAATAAAATGGCTTCTTTAAATACTATATATAAAATTGTAGGATTGTTTCCAAACATTAGTATTTGATAAATATAATATAAATAAAAAATATAAAATTGTTATATTTATTTGAAGAATTTCATATAATCTATCAATGAATGTTCATAAGTTTATTCTATTTATAAATAAATAAATTACCAGACTAAAAACTGACATAAGTAGTAAAAACACAAAAAGATGGCGAACGTAATTTAAAATTCGAGCTGGGAATATACAGGGTAAGTCAAAATGAATATAGCGATTACAAACGGCTATAACTATTTAATGGAAAATAATTTATAGATAAGATTAACACAGAATGTAGACGGAACTTCAAAATTTTGTATACATACGTCATGGATGTTCTATGTGACTTCCCTTGGTACCACGGGCAACATCCAGACGGTAGTCCATTTCACGCCATACATTCTGAAGCATTTGTTCAGTCACCAACGCAAGCGCATTACAAATGCGTACATTGAGTTCTTCAGTTGTTTTGGGCATGGGAAGCACATACTATTTCACATAACCCCATAGATTGGTCGAAGTGGAGATGCCGACGATGACTTCTGCTCTTGGCGACCAAGATCTTCGGATTTGACAACCTGCGATTTTTTTCTATGGGGTTATGTGAAAGACGTGCCTCCCAAGCCCAAAACAATTGAACTCAAAGTACGCATTTGTAATGCGCTTGCGTCGGTGACTGAACAAATGCTTCAGAATGCATGGCGTGAAATGGACTACCTTTTCACTACCTTTTCATGACATTTTCTATATGTAGGCCTTAAATGTATCCAATCACTTTGAAAATTTGACAATACATTTGTTACATTTTCGAAATTAATTTTTAAAATTATTGAGAATCTTTTTGCATCTGTTCGAGAAATATAAAACTTTTTTTTTTCAAATTTCATAATTTTTTTTTTCTATTTAAATTAATCGCTTTTTAGCCACTGTATTTCAAATCGTTTGAAAATAATAAAATTCAAGTAAATCGCGCTGTTTTGCTGCAATGATTTATTTGTAAAATTACTTATTTTTGGGTGATTTTGGTATTCTATTGAAATATATGATGATTTATTTTGTTAAAAGTTCTCTTTTAACTACTGTAGAATGATCATCAGAACATTTTTTTTTTCAAATGAAAGCTAAATAAACTTCAGACGTGTAATTAGAATTCAAGTCTCGTAATATTGTTTACATTTGTATATTTCTTACATGAGATTTTATTCAATTTCTGCAACATATATGGATGTTTCGTGGATGCAAAGTTAGTAGTCTTTTAAAAATTGGTGAAAATTTCCCGTAGAAGAGGTGGTGATTAATCTAAATAAATTAGAATAGTAAAACACATCCTCACATATAGTCGAATTCTGAAATAGCACAATTACTGGAAATCGAGAACATAAAATTAAAGTGACAATGAAGGTGAAGGGTGCTGAGAAATGTACTTTTTATTCTTAAAAAATACAAGAATAACAAGAATAAGCAGTTTATCAGAGTATAATTGCTTAAAACCATGTTTAATGTGAAACATTTAAAATTTCCGTAAGCTTTGAGAAATTTTGTATGCTTATAAATATATATAGAACTTATTAAAATAAAATTGCAGATTGAAGAGTTATGAAATTGAAGAGCAGATATTATGCAAAGTGAGATTAATAAACAATGATTTTGTAGAGCTGACGTTCCGGCCCCTGATCTGCAGATTTACTAATAAATAATACATCACGTACTACAAATATATAGAGCGACGGTTTATTCCAGAAAAAAATCTTTTTGTAAACCATTCTTTTCATCATTTTTATAACACAATATTCCAGAAGAAAACTTTTATATATATATAACAAATGAAAGTGGACTATTTTATGTTTAGAACTCTTGTTTTGCTTTCTAATATATATCCCATTTTATATTTCTCAAGAAAATTGCTTTTCACTATTGTTATCACTTTCCATAGATTTATTATAATAAAAGAAAAAAATATTACATATATTGAGTCTTTCGTACATTGATTAAAGTTATATTACTACAGAGAATGAAAAAAAAAGTTTTATAAATAAATAAATATATATCTACTACTACACTAATAAATAAATATATATGTGTACACTACTACTAATAAATAAATATACACTAAATATACACTACTACTAATAAATAAATATATATGTGTACTACTACACATACCTTTTCATAAGAAAAGTGATTTTATGAGATAAAGAAGATTCTTTCTACGTTCCATTAGAATCGCGCCCATTTATAAGTTGAAACATTTGGGTCAGGAATAAATACATTTGTGTAAAACTGAATTACATTCAATACTTTAGTAAAAATATGTTTCTTAAAAAGTAATTATCTGTTGAAAGGTAATTTCTGTTAAACATACTAAACTGAAATTTTCAATTTTTTTTAAAATAAATTGAAAATATTAAAGGCTTATTTATATGAAAATAATTTTTCATTCTGCAACACCGAGTAATTTCTAATTTTCGTAAGAAACTTGATAATTTACTTTGAACATCCTTAAAATATTTACTGAAAACAAAATATTTTTACTATATTTAGAATAATTGCTTATTAAGTTAACGATAAAATTCCAACAGAGAAATGCATTAGAAAATTCTGAATGTATAAGGAAAAAATTATATATATATAAATATGTTATTTTAAAAGATAACATTCTTCGGTACACGGGCGCCAGTGATATATATACATGTATATATGCACATATATATATATATATTTATACAGATATATCTACACATATACATATATATATACATACATATATATACACATATATGTATGAATATATATTTATATATTTATATATTTATATATGTATATATATCCCTGGCGCCCGGCTAACCGAAAATTACCCATTCTTCTAAAGTGTTTTATTATTTTTGATTTAGTATATGCAAGTATAAAGAAGCGTTTTACACATTTTACTTACCCATCATACGTAGTATATGGTAAATATTGTAATCATTTTAAAAATAGAAAATAGTTTTTTGACGGATTTACACGTTTCAGACACTGAAGATTCCGATAAACATATTTTTAGGAAAAGACAATTTCTCGTCCGTCTGTCTGTGTGTGTGTCTGTGTGTCTGTAAATGCTCTATCTCCTGAAAAAAATGAGATAGAGACTAGAAATTTGGTATGTACTTAATATGTAATAATGAGAAGAATCCTATTGAATTCAGTAACCTCGATTATCCTAACTATTTTTTTCGGACTCTCGACATATTCGTTCTGATAAAAGGTATATAATTTTTTTCGAAATTGTTTATTTTAAGGAGTGAATATAAAAGACAATAAAAAAAAAAAACATACATTTTCCATAAGGAATAAAGTCAATCGGATAATTAGTTGCCGAGATATTTGTAATCATATTTTCCACACTCTTAGAGTTTTCATGACGCTGTATTTCATTCAAATTTCAATTCAAAAATATATTTTAATCGGAATTGTTTTAATCAAATATCTGTTGATTAGTGCCAAGATAGCGTACAAAATATTGCACGTCACTACATAGTATAAAACAAAGTCGCTTTTTCTGTACCTATATCCATATGTACGCTTAAATCTTTAAAACCGCAACGGATTTTGATGCGGTTTTTTTTTAATAGATAGAGTGATTCAAGAGGAAGGTTTATATGTATAATAACCATATGTTTTGCTTTGTAATTTCAGATAAATCACTACATAGTATAAAACAAAGTCGCTTTTTCTGTCCCTATATCCCTATGTACGCTTAAATCTTGAAAACTACGCAACGGATTTTGATGCGGTTTTTTTTAATAGATAGAGTGATTCAAGAGGAAGGTTTATATGTATATCCATTAAATAGTGGAGAAATACTGTTATTTTTGAGGTTTTCAATGTGATGTCGTAAATAATTTCATTTTTTCCACTTATACATTGCGAACGCAGGCTGAACCCTACAAGATTTATCAAAATAATGTACTAATTATTGTACACATTAAAAAGGTCTACAGAAAACACAAAGAGATGAAGGTTTTCAAGATTAACCCGAAGCAAAGCGAGGGACTGCCGCTAGTACTACTATATTTGGATACAATCCCTCATATTTTTGCTTCCTTTTGGGAACAACGAATTTCGAGCTTATTCTATCGATGATAATTTTCAGAATTTTCAAGCTATGATTTTGAGACTTTCACAAAAGTTGCTCTATATACTTAGCTAAGACATTATGCATATTATATTTTGATTGCATTCGCGCATGCTCAGTGAAACATTTTTTAGTAAACCTGTTTATTTTTCATCCAATTTTTATTATTTTTTTAGTTCTGATTGCAGAGTATTATGTACAATGTTGTTTGTCATATTTTCTGAAAAAAATATTTTTTTTATTAAGAACTCTGCAAATTATAAGCAAAAAAACTATGCGAAATTTGGGTCTGTTTTTATAAAAACCTTAATTTCTCTACGAGTATACATGCTATCCTCATAAAAATGAACGCAGTATATTACAATAAGGCACTTATTAATAATCTCGAGTTTGAACGCCTTTGCTACATTAGTTTGTACAGGGTTATCCAAAAGATATTCGTTATTTTTCAATTTGTTGACAGTCCCCTATGGGGTTTCGGGAAAAAATCATCGCGGAAATATATAACCTATACAATACTGTTTACACACCTGCAGTTTCAGGTTAATTCCTCATGTATTTTGCTAGATAGTTAACAAAACGTCTAAAATCGGAAGTGACCTGTCACCTTTGGAAATATAATGTATATTCCCTATTAGAATGATATAGCTAATCCATTAATTGATCTTCATATAAGTATTAATTTCTATTATCGTTATTTGTCAATTAGCGGATTCACCCGGCGTTGCCCGATCCCGTAAAAAAAAAATAATACGAAACGCAAAATCACTGCACGAAACCTTTCCTATATGGTAACCCTTTCATCTTTCGGAAATTAAATAGAAAGACGGACACCGAAACGGAATCAAATTCAATACCACCCAATCAAATGTTTGAATCGTTTGATTCAAACAAGTCGGTTTTGGATCAAAATTTTAAAAAAGTTACCGTCCGATTTTCACAAAATTTGAATTTTCAGAATCTGAAAAATAAACTACGTACATACTGTGAGTTTCGAATCGATACCTCAAAAAGTTTTCTTAATACTCAAGAATGAGTGAAACTATATTTATTCCGTTGCTGTGCACGTGTTGCAATATCATTTCGTTTCAATTTCCAGCGCCAGAGGGCGCAAAATTTGTATCTTACTTAGTTATCTATATATTAATTAGTTCATGTTATGTTGATCGAACCAATTCCCGTTGAAATCGGGCGCATAAAACCCAAGAAAATAAATCAACCTCCTGGACATTTATATTCATAAATGCTGGTAACCAAGAGTTTAAAAAATGATACCGAAATTTATTTAGTACTTGGAAGATTTGGGAAGAATTTTAGAAAATATTTCATTTGAATCGGACCAATTTTAATTGCGAAATATTTTGGTTCCACTTTCCACCACCAGGGACCTCACTCTGTTCTAAACAAATAGCTTTACGAAAGAAACTCCGGCACGTGTCCCCGCTTCCTACGAAACCATACAGCAGGCGTGATGTGCACGCACTTCAAAATATTTTACTTCTATTTTCTGCCGCCAGGAGGCGCCAAATCTGTATCTTAATTTGTTATATATATATCTTAATTAGTTCGTGTTAAGTTGAATTAACAAATTATCGTTGACTCGGGCCCATAGAACCCGAGAAAATAAATCTGCCCCCCACTTGGTGATTAATATTTTCAGAAATAATGGTAATTTAAGGATGAAAAAATAATTCCATAGTTTATTAGCACGTAGGGACCTGAAAAAAATGTTAGAAAAGGTTTCGTTAAAATCGGACCTATATTTTAAAAGTTCTGATATGGGAAACAGGGGGCGAAGGTGGGAATTTCGATCAGAGCATTAAGGCGAAATTTAAATTACGATCGGACAATACTCCCAACCTCAAAATTATACCAACGACCTTTAACATCAAGAATTACCGTTAACTTTTGAAACAGACACAAAATGGAACGGAAACAAAATGACTTTAACCAAACGACTTTAACAAAATGACTTTAAGAAAATGACTTTCCATTTGTTGAAACGGAAACAAAATGACACTTTTTTTTTTGTTTGAAGATACAAATACAGTAAGTTATCGATCATCGCCAATTTCTGATGTCAAATATATAAATGACGTCACATACATGAAAACATTCTAAAAATCGTATGAAACAAATAGCGAAAAACTCACAAATATCTGCTTGAATTTGAAAAATAAATAAATTAATTAATTAATAAATAATATATATATATATATATATATATATATATATATATATATATATATATATACGTCGAATTGATAAACTCTCCATTTTTTGTGCCGGTTAAAAGAGGAAAAAATTTACTATATTGAAGTTGCAATCAGCTGATGACATTTTCATCCGCCAATCGATTGCCCGGTTGATTTCCAGCTGTACCTACAATAATCTCAGCTAACAATCACAACTGCCTTCAAACGTTTGACTTCCAATAGAGAGATTTGTGACACTATTTGAAACAAAAGTATAGCAAAACGTGAAACACGTTAAAAACGCATAAAAAATGAAAAAAAAAAAAAGCAAGCCGGAAATTGTACGTTAAACGTGACAAAAATGAGGGGCATTTGAATAATAACCCGTTTTACAATGTAAAAAAATCATCCTTATTATTTCAGTGGAATGAATTAAATCGTCTGCTATGAGAGAAATGAGCATGCTTTTTACGGTTTCGTTCATCTCACAATACCCTATTAGTCCTGCTTCATTGTCCGTCCGTCACAGAGCCGGTTCTCAGAAACTATATAACTTACAGTATTGAAATTTCGTGTACTTATAACTGAATATCTGTTATGAAGCTGAAAATCATAAAATTTAAAAAAAATCGTATTATTTTAATACAGAGATATAAAAAACCAAAATTCTAACAGCCTTTTCCTATTCAATTTAAACATATTTCGTTATAACAGATGCCAACAATTAAAAATCCAAAATAAAATTCTTTCTACAAGAATTACTTTTCTATTGAAAGATCTCCAAATAAAAAATGAAAATTAAATAAAAAGTTTCACCAATTGAATAAAGGATTAATCTAACGTCATATTGGTAATAAAACGGAAATTTTCAAACATTTCTCAATAATCAAGGAATATGAGTATGTGTTAGTACAGAAAGAGAGTATCTATATGAGTAATAGAGAAAGAAAATATATATGACGTCAGCAAGTGATTATAACGTCATATGAGTTTGAGGAACGTATTGAATCAATATAAAAACCCGATTATGAAAATATTGGCTTATTTTAACATTTTGAAGGTCTCTCTACAACATGTTTAATTTTGAAATCGATTTTTTTTAATATCGCATTTAGTCCACGTGACAGATATTGTTATGACAGAGTATAATATCGGGATTCACCCACTAATAGATCGGTAAATTTTTACATTGTAGAAAACATGATTTTTTTTTCTTTTTTTTTTAAGAAAAGGAAATTAATTTGGATTTATTAAAGAAAGGATAAAGTGTTTTGAAAGGAATATTAAACGAAACTATTTGTACGATCTTCGATCACACTTAGCCACTTTATTATTATTA
Source organism: Maratus michaelseni (assembly GCA_963931845.1). NCBI lineage: Eukaryota > Metazoa > Arthropoda > Arachnida > Araneae > Salticidae > Maratus > Maratus michaelseni. Next base: position 290,685,066 of record OZ007593.1, read on the forward strand.
TTATTATTATGTTTGCCACTAGTTTACAGATGCGAATATTTTTTCGACACCAGATAATGCTGCAAATTTCCCCATGGAGATCTTTCTTCCCGAATGAGTACCTCCATGGTTTAATAACTGTATGACTCATATTGAACGGATCACTTGTGTGTATTTGCTTCAATGGATTGAGATATACGGCTTTCAACCTAATTTCGACTGGGGTTATCTCAAAATCTATACATATTTGAATGTAACTCATCTATCAAACAAACAATTTTCTTGAACTATCTTTCTAAAAATGTAACTTTTATACAATTTTATTCGAAAAAAAAAAATTTTTTTTTCAATAAAAATGGCCGCCTGCCTTATGAAAAAAGCAATGGTCAGCCTGTATTTGTTTTCCTCAGTCACATGATTTACGCTTTTATTATATAGATTATGTATGATATGATTTATTAGAATTAAGAATACTTTTATTAATATCTTTTTAAAATTTGATTCGATTTTCACAAAATTTGAAATGACTCGACAAAATTCTGAAACGATTATATATATTAAATTTCAAACCATTCAGTTGGGTAGATTTTGCGCTGTTATATGCGGTCAGACGGGAAGACGAACCAAACGCCCAATATAGGTGTAACGTATTTATATAATTATGAACGCACCTAAAATTCTAATCAAAAAATCAAATCGGGATAATTAAAAACCCGCCTTTCCCTTATAAAATCATGATATTTTTATCTGTAAAGAATTATCAACTCTATACCAGCTAAAAAGAAAAAAAAAATGACGATTTTGAGCATAATCCAGCTAAAAAGAAACTGCAGTTTTTCTACAGTCAACTGTAGATTTTCTGTAGTGCAATCTCGACAATAAAAATACTTTAGTTATTTTGTAGCTAATGTGAAGTAATTTGCAATAATTTATTTCAAAAATACTCTGAGCTATTATCTGCAAAAATACTGTAGTTTATGTGAAATCATTTTACAACCATCTATCAAGAAAATAATGAGACTTTACATTTGTAGTAAAACTGCAGTAAATTTGAAGTATTTTTACAGTTATTAATTCAGAAGTATATTTTCTGATGTATCTGCAGTATAACTGTAGTTACTGAGAGGTAATTTTACAGAACTTACTTTAAAGAAAGCTTGTGTTATATTTTCTGTACTTTATCTGCAGTTTTAAAAGTGATGTTAAAGCTTTACAGTTTTTGTTATTGTTGTGTGACTCACTATTTACTTTATTAATAATAACTAATACTGTTTTCAACACTTTTATTTTAAGGACCTAATTTGAACACTTGTGAAAGTCCTCCCCTCCCCCTTCTTTAAGTGAAACAAAACAAATATTCAAAGATATTAAACTTTAAAATTCAAAACAAATATGCATATAAAAATCAGTCAATGTCGTTTATCTTTAAAATGGTAGACCTAACCAGGGACCGAATTACAGATTTCGGGGGGGGGGGGGGGCTGGGCAGAAACATTATAGAGGGCCCCTATCATATTTTAAGTGCAAAACTAATGGATTAAAACCAAATCGTCTATTATACTAATTTACTATTACAGTATTATATCATTATCTTACGCATTAATTAAAAAAATTAAAGTGCTATGAACCATAGACATATTATAATTCACATTATAAAATTCAATTAAAACTTCTATTTATAAAAATAATGAAATAAATATACTTAATCGTTTTTAAACTTAATCGTACAAAGAAAATAAAACTAGTTCGCAAATTAATTCAACTTATTTTTTAAATTACATATTCATTTAAAAACCAACAACTAATTTTCTTATTTTATTCACAAGCTATTAATTAATAAGATAAAATTAAAATAAATTTACAAGCTATAACAATGTAAACCTGTCTAATAAAATAAAATAATAACAATAATTAATAATAATAATAATTAATAAAACAATAAAAAAATTATTCAAAAATAATTCAACCTTTTTTTTTAATCACGCATTAATATAAAAATCAACAACTATTTTTCTTATTTTATTTAAGATTAAATTAAAATTATTTCACAAGCTATAAAAATATAAACAGGTACCTTCACAAAAAATTATTAATAACCTTATCAATAGTCATTTCACAAAATTACTATTAATAAAGCAGTGTCCTTCACAAAATTCTCTTAAAAAATTCGACTCTTCACAAAACCTATTTTTATAATAATATACTATTTTTTAATAATTTTCATTTACGAAATTACTATTTATTATTTTTTTAAGCTAAAATATATAACACGTTAAAATATATATGTCTCCTAAATTAATTCTGTATATAAATAAACATCTGCTAAGATAAAAAACCTATTTACGTACAAAATATTATATTATACAAAACCTATTTTTTTAATAACATACTATTGTATAATAATTTTCATTTTCGAAATTACTATTTTTTTTTTCATGTTAAAATATATAACACATTTAAAAAAAATATATATCCCCTAAATTAATTCTGTATATAAATAAATATCCGCTAAGATGTTTATTCCACACCTTTAAATAATAAATTAATTTCGAAGTACACATACACAGAGTATTTATAAAAATTCACCTCAAAGTCTCATCTTTCACGCCGTCAAATTACCTACCAACGACCGAAACTCCTGCTTATCTGATCACTCTCCCCTTATGACGCCATGCAATCAAACCTTTAATAATTCCCTGTGGCTCAATAGGTAAGACTCTCGACTTCCAAACGTCACACCCTGAGTTCAAATCTCATCTCGGCAAGTGTGGAAAAGTATTCTATTAAAATATTTACATATAGATATGCTATGATACCTCCTAGATTGCGCCACTATAAAAGGATAGAAAGGCAAAAAATATTTTTTTGCAAAATTACTGCAGTTTATAAACTGTAGTTTTTGCAGTTGTATCAACTTCAAAAAACCTGCAGTGATTTGTGCCAAATCACCACAGTCTTCCAACTGCAGTTTTTTTTTTAAGTTTCACTGCAATTCATTTTTAGCTGAGAATTGAGGCCGAAATGGAAGCAACCAACGAACCAATCAAGCATTCTGGGCAACATTTCTTATTGTCGAAAAAAAAAAAATTGCCAAAATTTCAAAAATAGCTGTACGAATTCCGAGTAAACTTTATTGAAAAGAGGATAAAATTATCTCTATTAAGGTAAAAATTTTTAACGAGATTCCTGTTACTAATGGCGAAAACTCGCAGCGAAACGTGGAAAAACGCTAAAAGTTGCATAAATAATTAAATAAAAAAATATATTCCGAAATTCCAAAATCAGGCTTCGAGGTGCAAAACTACATACATAGAGGTACGTTCCCAACAAATTTTGTAGCTCTGCGTGCCACTGTCTCGTCAGAACACAGCCGACAACCACACACACAGACACACAAGCTTCCTTCTTTATTATCGATACAGTAGAGTTTAAGTCTTCAAGTGTGCTTTCAATTACAGTATACTCTTTACATTTGTAATCATTTTTCTAGCCTTGGAAGGGCTTCTATCATTTACACAAACAGTCCAACAAAAACTAAAGTTAACAAGTGGGAAATAAGTGTGATCGAAGATCGCTCAAATGGTTTCGTTTATTTTCCTTTCAAAACACTTTATCCTTTCTTTAATAAATCCAAAAAAATTTCATTTAGCAACAACAAAAAAAGGTCATGTTTTTTATAATGTAAAAACTTACTGGTCTATTTTTTCGTTTTTTCGAATATCTAAACCAGCCCAATAGCGGGCGAATCCCACTATTATATTCTGTCAAAATAATATCTGTCATGAGGACTAAATGCGATATTTAAAAAATAATTTCAAAATTAAACATGTTGTACACCTTCAAAATTTTTAAATATGCGAATATTTCCATAATCGGATTTTTATCATGATTCAATATGTTTATCAAACTCATATATTTACTATTCTCTATTACTCATATTGGTACTCGCTTTGAATTATTCTCAAACATTTGAAAAATTCGTTAAACTTCCAATATGACGTCAGATTTTCTTTTAAATTCTCTAATGACGTGATATTAATCTGCTTTGTGTACATACGCATACTCATACTCCTTGTATTATTGAGAAATCTGAGAAAATTTCAGTTTTATTACCACTATAAAGTCAATCATTTTTATTTCATATTAATATTTTTTTCAGTTGGTGAGACTTTTTATTTCATTTTCATTTTTCATGTGGAAATCGTTCAATAGAAAATTAATAATTATTATAGAAAGAATTCCTTTGTGGATTTTTATTTTTTTACAACTGTTTCAACGAAAAATATTTAAATTTAATAAGGAAAGGCTGTTAGAATTTAGGTTTTTTATCTCTATTTATTAAAATAATTCGATTTTTTCAAATTTTAATATTTTAATCTTCATAGCAGCTAGATATACAATGCTAGATATACACAAAGTTTCAACTCTGTAAGTTACATAGTTTCTGAGAATGGCTCTGTAACGGACAGACAACGGAGCGGGAGTAATAGGGTTTCGTCAGATGAACGAAACCCTAAAAATGAACAACTCGCAAAACAATTAAGGTTTTGCCAAAAAAAGATGGAAATAATGCCGATATTTCTGTCAAAATTCCAAAATTAATAATAAAATTCTATTTTATCTTTACACAAATTGACATAGATTTTGGGGTGCAGATTTGATATTAGAAGGTATACAAGATTGCTCAAGTAAGTTTCGCCATTCTTCTAACCGAGAGCAATAGTCGATATGAGTTCTGCAGTTGCAGCATAAATACGCATAGAACCGCTGGAAAACACATATAGCACATGTGTGTTTTCCAGCGGTGCTGGGGCTTCCTCCCATATTAACACATAGTATGGGAGGAAGCGTCACATTTTGTAAGGCAACGTCACAGTCAAGAAATTTTGATAACTTCTAAAAAAAAATCTAGCTACGTTTTATTCCCATGGGCTTCCACCCATATTAACACATAGTATGGGAGGAAGCGTCACATTTTTGTAAGGCAACGTCACAGTCAAGAAATTTTGATAACTTGTCAAAAAAAATCTAGCTACATTTTATTCCTATGGGCTTCCTCCCACATTAACACATAGTATGGAAGGAAGCGTCACATATTTGTAAGGCAACGACACAGTCAAGAAATTTTGATTACTTCTAAAAAAATTAGCAACATTTCATTCCTTTTCTGAAAATGGTATTTTTTATCTTGAATAGTTTGCGACTTATTGATTTAAGAAAATGACTGTATTTTAGATCGCATTATTAAAGGGGGACCAACATTTTTCCAAAATCCAAACATATTTACAGCAAGGTGGTCATTGTTTGTAAATCATTCCAGTGTCATTCCACATAATTCGACAATTATAGCTTGCCGCATTATTTTTTAGTACTTTCCAAGATAGATGAAAAGTGTTTATGAATACGGTTTGACTGTCTGCCGTATGTCTACCGTATGTCTGCCCTCTGTCCGCCGTCTGTCCGTGCTCTAATTCGCGTAAATATACTCAGATTGTCATACAATTGATATATGTAATTAATATTTACTGTGGCTTGTTTGGTATTGAAAATGAAGTATGGAGTACATATACTTCATTTACAGAGGCACTCAAAAGATTGACGTTACATTATGGCCTATGGGGAAAAATCATTTTAAGTGTATTTTAATGATGTTATACTATTTGAAATATATTGAAAGTGATGTACATCACTGATGTGCAATACAAGATGCTTACTATCGAATATGTCACGTTTAGCACTTATAACTAGTAAATCTGCAGATCAGGAGCCTCAACGTCAGCTCAAGTCACTGTTTTATAATCTCACTTTTCATATTATTTAGCATCTTACAATCCGCAATTAATTTTTTTTCTATTGCATACATATTTATAGGCATATAAAAATTTTCGGAGGTTTTAGAAATTAGAAACGTTAAATTAAACACGGTTTATGCAATGATATTCTAAAATTCTTATGAACTTCTTATTCATGCAACTGTTTAGATTTAAAAAAAAAAACTTGTATTAAAATAAATTCTTCATTTATGTCAATAGAATACAAAAAAAAATATTTTGCTAATAAATTATTGGAACAAAATAGTGCGAGTTACTTTAATTTTATTATTTTTATCTTCTTTGAAACATCGTTGCTAGGCAACTGATAAATTAAAGAGCAAAGTACAAAGAAATACATTTTAAAATTTGTAAAAAATATGAAAATGAAAGTTTTATATTTCCGGAACAGATGCAAAAAAATTTCCAATAATTTAAGCAATTAATATCTCAATTCTAATAAATGTATCGGCAATTTTTCAAAATTATTGGATATATTTAAAACTTCCATATCAAAAATCAACAAATATAATTTTAAGTTGAAATCCATTATTCAAATATGCGATTTCCATTTCAGTTAAAAATTAAATTTGAAAATCGTCTGTTGTCCCATAATAAAGCATTATGACCTAAAAAGAAATGTTCTATATTTTTCGAACGAATGAACCAAATGTAACTAAAAACTTTACAGCTAATTCTGGGAATCTCACCAATATACCTACCAAAAAATCAACCTAATCGGATCATTTTTACGGCAGTTATCGCTGAACAGACAGACAAACAGACAAACAGACGGAAACCAAAAACTTTTCGCGTCTCCACAGTAAGCCTTCACTGACGTTTCGGCAATTAGTTTACAAAGAAACTCAAAAGGATTCCTTTATTGCCGACACGTAAGTGAAGGCTTACTGTGGAGACGCGAAAAGTTTTTGGTTTCTGTCTATCTGCCTGTTCCGCGATAACTGCCGTAAAAAACGTCCGGTTAGGTTTATTTTTGGTAAGTATGTTCGCGAGATACACAAAATGATCTGTATAGTTTTTGGTTGAATTTGGTTCATTCGTTCGAGAAATATAGAACATTTCTTTTCATTTCATAATGCTTTCCTATGGGAATTCAGACGATTTTCAAATTTCATTTTTACTTGAAATGAAAATCGCATATTTGAATAATGGATTTAAACGTAATGGATTTAAGCGTAATGGATTTAAACTTAATGGATTTAAACGTTCATGCTAAATTTTCGATATGGATGTCTTAAATATATCCAATAGCTTTGAAAATTTGACGATTAATCTATTTGAATTTAGAAATTAATTGTTTAAATTATTGAAAAAAAAGTTTGTAACTGTTCCGGAAATATAAAACACTAGCAAGCTACGCCCGCTACGCTGGTCAATTTCTCTTAACAAACTTTTAATCAAACAAAATATTGACGTTTCATAATTCACTCTTATATTTTAACAGATTAATAAGGCCACTATAAATTGTGACTCGTGCCAATATACACGTCAGGACATGTCGCCCTTATCATTATCTTTTTACGCATGAAGGTTTCGCTATAGTACTCCATTGTGATATTCGGTAATTTTTGAAATTCAATATTTGAAAAACGGCACAATCATTAGATTTGAAATTTATGTCAAGAAAAACACATTTTTTTACCTTTCAAACAACCTGTTTAACAATTGTCAAACGACTTGGCTAACAATTTTCTGACAAATACTTTTCGAGCTATTATTTTTTTCAGTAACTTCAAATGTTTCATTTTCCAAGATTAATCTGTGGCAGCAAAAAACCCAGTCGTCAGCAACGCATAGCTCTTTATTAAAGAGGCTTTTGGAGCAGAGATTGTCACCATCAATTTGCCTCCATCACTTTTGAAATCGATTCTGTAGTTCCAGAGATTCCATAGAAATTGTAATTTAGAATGATTTTAGAAAGCTTTTCGCCCATTTCACCCTTTTAAACTTCGATTATTTTTTTTTAATTTGTTCTTAGAAAGCATTTACATCTTATAAGTCACTACAATGCCAAATTTCAAATTTCTAGCTGCTTCAGTATAAAAGAAAATGCAATTTTAGAACGTTTTTCGCTCCTCTACCCCCCTGAGATTAGTGGCACCGACATAAAATATGGCCTATGTCGGAGCAGGGATTGTCACCATCAATTTGCCACCATCACTTTTTTAAATCAGTTCTGTAGTTCCAGAGATTCCATAGAAATTGTAATTTAGAATGATTTTAGAACGTTTTTAGCCCATTTCACCCTTTTAAACTTCCATTTTTTTTAAATTTGTTCTTAGAAAGCATTTACATCTTATAAGTAACTACAATGCCAAATTTCAAATTTCTAGCTCCTTCAGTATAACAAAATTGCAATTTTAGAACATTTGTTGCTCCTGCACCCCCCTGGGATTAGTGGCACCGACATAAAATATAGCCTATGTTGGAGCAGGGATTGTCACCATCAATTTGCCACCATCACTTTTGAAATCAGTTCTGTATTATAGAGATTCCATGCAAATTGTAATTTAGAATGTTTTTAGAACGCTTTTCGCTCATTTCACCCCTTTAAATTTCGATTTTTTTTTGTTGTTGTGCTTAGAGAGCATTTACATCGTATAAGTAACTACAATGCCAAATTTCAAATTTCTAGCTCCTTCAGTATACAAAAAATCGCAATTTTAGAACGTTTTTCGCTCCTGCACCCCCCTGGGGTTAGTGGCACCGACATAAAATATAGCCTATGTTGGAGCAGGGATTGTCACCATCAATTTGCCACCATCACTTTTGAAATCAGTTCTGTATTATAGAGATTCCATGCAAATTGTAATTTAGAATGTTTTTAGAACGCTTTTCGCTCATTTCACCCCTTTAAATTTCGATTTTTTTTTGTTGTTGCGCTTAGAGAGCATTTACATCGTATAAGTAACTACAATGCCAAATTTCAAATTTCTAGCTCCTTCAGTATACAAAAAATCGCAATTTTAGAACGTTTTTCGCTCCTGCACACCCCTGGGGTTAGTGGCACCGACATAAAATATAGCCTATGTTGGAGCAGGTGTTGTCACCATCAATTTGCCACCATCACTTTTGAAATCGGTTCTGCAACTCCAGAGATTCCATAGAAATTGTAATTTAGAATGTTTTTAGAACGCTTTTTGCTTATTTCACAATTTTAAATTTCGATTTTTTTTATTTGTTCTTAGAGAGCATTTACATCGTATAAGTAACTACAATGCCAAATTTCAAATTTCTAGATCCTTCAGTATACAAAAAATCGCAATTTTAGAAAGTTTTTCGCTCCTGCACACCCCTGGGGTTAGTGGCACCGACATAAAATATAGCCTATGTTGGAGCAGGGGTTGTCACCATCAATTTGCCAGCATCACCTTTGAAATCGGTTCGGTAGTTCCAGAGATTACCCCCTACAAGCAAACAAACAAATAAACAAACAAACAAACAAACAAACAAATATTCATTTAGTTATAGAAATATTTCATTAGCAAAATGACTTATATTCGGGTGATTAGTAAGTATTCTATTGACATAAGTGAGAATATATTTTGATACAAGTTACCTTTCAACTATTATAGAATTTTTACGGAAATATTTTTTCCAATCGAAAATTCCAAAAATATTCAACGTGCAATTCAAGTTTTGTAGTTTACATTTGTATAAGTGTATTTCTTACAAGAATTTATTCATTTTCTAGAACAAATGTGGATGTTTTGTCGTTGAAAAGTTAATATTCTTTTAAAAATATGATAAATCACTCGTACAACGAGATGGTTAAACTAATGAAAATAGAATAATAACACGCATTCACAGATATCGTCAAATCCTGAAATATTACAATTACTGGAAATTGAGAACATAAAAACTATCACAAAATGTACTTTATAGCACCAAATCACGTTTGCTATTTAGTGAATTGGCAGTGGGCACGATTATAAATGATTACCCAATGGCTTTAAAAGTTTCCAAATATGTCTATTTTGGGGAGATTTTAATATGCCATTGCCATCGTGTTAGATCAGGGTGTACTTAGATAAGATAAATATTATAGAATGACCATCAAAACTGTTTTTCCGAAACAAAAATTGTAATAACATTAGATTTCTAAAATAGATATAAGTGAAATATAGTAGATTCAGTTTACATTCCCATACTTTGCTTTTGTACACGAGATCTTATTCAACTTATTCATGAGATGCAGGTTTTTGGTAGGTAAGAAAATATTGCTATTTAGGCATTAGAATAATATGAAATTATTGTCGAAATTGCTGCTTATCCTAATAAAACCACTGCGTAGAACGAAATCCAAGATATACTAGCATCATTCACATAATCCACAGGAAATCATAAATATAAATTTAATAAGATTATGGCGGGTTTAGGAAGAAATGTAATTTTTAATCTAAAAAATTACAAAAATAAGAAAGTTCATAAGAATTTCAAAATATCATAGCATAAGCCGTGTTTAATTTAATGCTTCTAATTTCTGAAACCTCCTATAAATATGTATGTAATATAGAAATATTAAAGTGCGGATTGTAAGATGCTAAATAATACGGAAAGTGAAATCAAAAAACAATGATTTTCAGAGCTGACGTTGAGGCTCCTGATCTGCAGATTTACTAGTATTATGATCTACGGGGAAAATTAGCTTGCGGTGCATTTTAATCATGTTACACTATTACAAACATAAATGAAATTGATATAAATTTCTAAGATGCAATAAAACATGCTTTCTGTGGAATTTGGAGTGCAAAGCATTTATCATTCGTTTACAGGGCCACACTAAATTATTCGGTTACACAATAGTCTACGGGAAAAAAAACTGTTTGCCGCTTATTTCAATTATGCTATGCTATTTGAAATATAATGAAATTGATATGCATTATTGACGTTTACTACAATATACTTGCTGTATAATATGATGTGTATAGCACTTATCGTTCATTTAGAGGAAGAGGCAAAAGATTTCGGATACAGTACTGTGTCGTCCAGCAGCAATTGCTCTAAGTGAGCTTTTAGATAGGTATGCGTTTAACTAAATTTCTGCATAGTATGTGGCATGTATAAATGCTAGAGATCATAAACAGGGATAAACAAATAAAATTCGTAAGCATTACTGTGTATTAGCGTAAACTGCTTAAAGTTTTTTTTTTTTTTTTTTTTAACCGAGTTATGCATTTTGAACGTGATATATATTTAGTATACTAAGAGATGTTTGTTGAATATAAATAAAATCATATACAGGGCCACGCAAAGCGCTAGATACATGACCGCCTGAAAATCATGATTTTTTAAAAGTGTGATTTTTTCAGTTTTTAGCGTATTTTTGTCTGAATTACGCATTAAGCTTAATATGTTTCGTGTACAAAAATATTAAGGTAGTATACAGCGCTGTACAAAAGAATTCAAATATGTTTCCGTATATTGGTAGAAATTGTTGAAGGTGAATTTTTGCGTTTGTTATGTGCTTTCTTACTAAACTGAATTGTAGCATACTATACAAAGTATATACAAACCTATAAAGTATATACAGAGCTGCAGAAAAGAATTGGAGTACTTTTTTCTGGTTATGGGCTGTAATTGTTGAAATTCGGTTTTCAAATGTATTTTGCTTTTTCTAAAATGCTTATTTATGTATCTTATTTAACTTATGAAACAGCGAAATATTGTTAAATTAAGCTGTTGATGTTAGAAACTGTTTCATAATCTGTACTTGATGCATGGTTTTTATTTGTTCCCCCCCCCCCATAATTTTCCTGTGGAAACCAACGTTAAAATCCATTAGGAGAAATTTTCTATTTTTTCTACGACAGTGAATTTACGAAAATTCAAAGGTTTCTAAAATCAAGGTTAATAATGGCTTTTAAATATCTTCTTAAACTGATAGAGATTAACAAAAAGTTCAAAATAGATCTGAAATCTCACTTTATCCTATTTGATAATGTAATTGTTGATTTATATTTATTTTGTTTTTATTGAGAAATAGACAATCCACATGGAATAATTTTTTTTAAAATGCAGAACAAAAATAAACAATGGAACTCAATCGCTTGATATTATTTCTACCTCAGTAAAATTATTTTCCTATCCGCATATTCATGCCCGTACTGCTTGTCCAGTCTTAAAGACGGCAAAAAAATAGACCATTCCGAAGGGCGGGAAGCATTGGATTAAGAGGAGACAAATTTCAGGTTTCGCTTATCCCGTCTGACCGCTTGTCATTTCTTCACTGACTGTTACTATTAAATACGAAAGTAGCGAAATTCTCTTATTCATCTCCCACAATAGAAAAACTAGCGGAGATTTCCCTTTCATTACCTTTTTACCTGTTATCAAAAATAAACTCGTCTAACCCAGCCTCTTACTCGCGTGACCAGTCTTTAAAGCTTGCTTCAGAATTATTTTGCTTTTCGTTTTGGAAAAATATAACACGTAAATGAATTTATCCGATGATTAGTGAACATAGTCTATTCTGAAATAATTAAATCGGGTGAATATTTTACTGTGAAGTGTACCACAAGATAATATTTCGGACATTTGGAGCAAATTTAAAAACGTCAACATGTTTCTAAAATGCTCTCAGATATCTCCATATCAAAGAGTTTGTCCACTTACGAGTTTCTTCACAAAGACGAAATTTCTTATAGACAAGCTGTAAAAAAGATAAATGGTTTCACTTATTCATTATTATCTTCTAAAGAAATCCGAAAGAAGTAAATCATTTATTAAAAAAAAATAAATAAACAAAACAGTTTTCAGCAAAAACGAAGTGTGGACGCATTTATCTCAAACATTCAAAACGATTGTGGATTTTCGACGAATCAAATTTTACTATTTTACAGTCATCAATACATGATAATAACTGCTTTTATTCCTTAAATGTCTGTATACTACTTGGATATGCTTCACATATGAAATACGTAACGAGAAATTTTTTTATACTCAATTTCTTCTTTCTATTGGAATAGAGCTAAAATCAATAAGTAAACGTTGCATACAAAAGTCAAATTTAGCAATATATAAGAATGTTTATCGTAACTAATGTATTAAGAAATTTTTAATACTTTATATAAAGGCAAATTATCATGCAAATTATATTTTCTGCCCAGATTTATTGAGTTAGAAAAATGTTATGCGTAAACTTTTGCCGAATATTTCCATGAAAATGTAATTATTTGTGTCTATATGTTGACAGTCCACATGATGTTTCACAAATGAGAGCCATCGAGTGATTTTGATAAAATTTAAAAAAAAAGTTTATGAAAATTCTTGAAAGGTAAAAGCATTGCACAACTGATTAACAAGGTTGGATATAGTCTAAAGAACATCGATTTAAGGCTTCTACGGAATTTTGCAGACTATACCGAATTTGAAATTTATTAGTAATAAGTGAGTTGTTGACAAGTGTTTTATGATTAGTATTGTATTAATATAATAATTTAAATGTGTTCTTTTTTATTTTATTTATTGAGTTCAATAAATATATACAAGCAGATTTATCCTTTGTTGATTTTGCATTACGTTATTTTAAAATATTCTGAAATGTTAGACAGAAGGCCAGTAATTGAAAAACTTATATGTCATGAAATGAAAATGATAACAGCATCCAAATTTTAGATTGATTTTACTACCTCGAATATGTCCAGATAAAAACAAGTCGCACCCTTTCACCCTTCTTCCACGTGTATAATTATTTAAATGTTTAAAAGTATCATGAATCAACATTTTCCACAAGTTGTAACTCAAATTGGCAGTAGTATTCATATGCGATTTGGAAAAGAAGGACTTCTCGATAAACAGTCTATAATATATATATATATATATATATATATATATATATATATATATATATTTACGTTTTTTGAACTCATCTATGGGATACGAAGTTGTGATCTACCAGATTGCAAAAAGAATAGCCTGTAAAGAATAAAAAGGAAATTTCGAAACAAGAATTATTATATTGAATAATTTTTGTGATATTATTTAGCAAAATATTTCTGGAATTCATCGTACATTTAACTAACTAAACCACTAAACCCAGAAACAAATTCAATAAAATATTTTTTGTATTCCCTGAAGCATAACAATTAAAATGTATATTTCATACTCTCTTCTTATGGTAATCGTACTTTTTACGTTCGCATTAATAGCACCTTATCTGCACTCCAATTTATCATTTCAGGCAACCTTCAGGGTTTGGTTATTGGACCGACACTTTTTTAATGATATACTTCGTATGGTATTAACATACTTTGTTTCATGTTCAGATGATGCCACTATTTGCGCCTCACAAGGAAGGTCTCCATAAGCGCTTACTTAGAAATTCTTGAAAAAAATACATAATGTTCTTCTCATGGGGATATATACGTCTATAGAAAAATTTCTGCGGAACCTCGATATAACGGCCGCAAAAAATTATGAAAATTTCGTTTGTTTGGCAATTTATCACCGGTCGGCGAAGGAAGAAAATACGGTTTTATGACAAATACTCTTTAAGGAAAAACTTTTTCATGCTGAACTTGTTTATGTAAATTTAACTTAATTAATAAATAAATTTTTATAACTACAATTTTGTGTGCACATTTATTTGTATATATAATAAAATTTAAAGATCGTAATTTACGATTTAAAACAAAATTTAAATTGATTGAAATTGTATCAAGCTCAAAAATAAGCCCGGTTCTGAACATTGTCAATTCAAGGAAAAATATTGTTGCTATGGAAGCAATGACTTCTTTGATATGGAAACGTATAACGAATGCGTTTGTCATCGGGCTTTTCTTTTTAAAATACACTTAAAAACTACTTATATAACCAGTGAAGACGTTCAAATTAGAAAAAACAGTGGAATGGGGGATAAAACAATAGCAAAATTTTATTCAATTGATAATAAATAGCGAAAAAAACGTGAATGATTTATTTAATATAATTTAAATAATATTTTTAATCAATATTACTGCAAACGTACAGAAAGCTGAAAATGTTGAACGCAAACTGCAAACGATTCTGAACAAGAGGGTATGGTATCATGAGCCCTAGAATTAACCGATTAGTATATATATTTAAGCTAATGACAATTTTACGATTTCAAATTTTATAAAATTATCACAGACATATTTGGAACTTTAAAAGCAGCATTGTTGAAAATACGAAAATATACAAAAAATAATAAACTTTCATCGTTTAAGTTTAAATTTGTTAAGTATTGCGCACTCGAATAATCATTTTACAAGCAATTTTAAAATGCATTAAAATCGTTTGCGTTTGGCGAGGAAAAAATGTTGCTAGCATTTAACCATCTTCTGGGGGGAATTTCCAGAATTGCTGAAATACGTGTTTAATTCCTTTTTTAGTAGATTTGTTTTCCTGATTTTTGCACTCCTAACTAAAACTGCTGCTGAGATATGACGAAATGATCTAAAACATTCGATCCCCCTTTTAACGTCGTTTGGGGGGAAATTTCTAAAATCGCTGAAATACGTGTTTAACCAATTTTTTAGTAGATTTATTTTCCTTAATTTGGCGCTCCTACATAAAACTGCTGCTGAGATATGGCGAAATGACCTAAAACATTCGACAATCCCCTTTAACACCCTTCGGGGGTGGGGGGGGATTTCTAAAATTGCTGAAATACATGTCTAATCATTTTTAAGTAGATTTGTTTTTCTGATTTTTGCATTCCTACCTATAACTGCTGCTGAGAAATGTCGAAATGACCTAAAACATTCGACTACCCCCCCCTTTAACCCCTTCGGGGGGATATTTAAAATTGCTGAAATATATGTTTAATCATTTTTTAGTATATTTGTTTTCTGATTTTCGCGCTCCTACCTATAACTGCTTATGACATATGGCGAAGTGACCTAAAACATTCGACCACCCCCCTTTAACACCTCGGGTGGGGAATTTCTAAAATCGTTGAATTATATGTTTAATAATTTTTTAGTAGATTTATTTTCCTTATTTACGCACTCCTACCTATAACTGCAGCTGAGATATAGCAAAATGACCTAAAACATTCGACCACCCCCTTGAACCCCTTTCTGGGGGATTTTTTAAAATCGTTGAAATAAGTGTTTAATCATTTTTTAGTAGGTTTGTTTTCCTGATTTTCGCGCTCCTACCTATAACTGCTGCTGAGATATGGCGAAAGGACCTAAAACATTCGACCACCCCCTTTAACCCCCTTCTGGGGGGAATTTCTATTTTCGCTGAAATAGGTGTTTAATCATTTTTGTAGTAGATTTGTTTTCTGGAATTTCAAACTCCTACCTATAACTGCTGCTGAGATATGGCGAAAGGACCAAAAACATTCGACCACCCCCCTTTAACCCCCTCCTGGGGGGAATTTCTAAAATCGCTGAAATAGGTGTTTTAGTAGATTTGTTTTCTTGATTTTCGCGCTCCTACCTATAACTGCCTCTGAGATATGGCGAAATGACCTAAAACATTCGACCACCCCCCTTTAACCACCTTCGGTGGGGGGGGGGGATTTCAAAAATCGCTGAAATAGGTTTTCAATTATTTTTGTAGTAGATTTGTTTTCCTGATTTTCGCGCTCCTACCTATAACTGCTGCTGAGATATGGCGAAAGTACCTAAAACATTCGACCACCCCCCTTTAAGTCCCTTCTGGGGGGGGGGGAATTTCTAAAATCGCTAAAATAGGTGTTTAATCATTTTTTTAGTAGATCTGTTTTCCTGATTTTCGCGCTCCTACCTATAACTGCTGCTGAGATATGGCGAAAGGACCTAAAACATTCGACCACCCCCCTTTAAACCCCTTCTGGGAGAATTTCTAAAATCGCTGAAATAGGTGTTTAATCATTTTTGTAGTAGATTTGTTTTCTGGAATATCAAACTCCTACCTATAACTGCTGCTGAGATATGGCGAAAGGACATAAAACATTCGACCACTCCCCTTTAATCCCTTGCAGGGGGAATTTCTAAAATCGCTGAAATAGGTGTTTTATCATTTTTTTAGTAGATTTGTTTTCCTGATTTTCGCGCTCCTACCTATAACTGTTGCTGAGAAATGGCGAAAAGACCTGAAACATTCGACCACTCCCCTTTAATCCCCTTCTGGGGGAATTTCAAAAATCGCTGAAATAGGTGTTTTATCATTTTTTAGTAGATTTGTTTTCCTGATTTTCGCGCTCCTACCTATAACTGCTGCTGAGAAATGGCGAAATGACCTAAAACATTCGACCAACCCCCTTTATCCCCCTTCTGGGGGGAATTTCTAAAATCTCTGAAATAGGCGTTTAATCATTTTTGTAGTAAAATTGTTTTCTGGCATTTCAAGCTCCTACCTTTAACTGCTACTGAGATATGGCAAAATGACCTAAAACATTCGAACCCCCCTTTAACACCCTTCGGGGGGAATTTTCAAAAATCCCTTCTTATTGCTTGCCTAGGCCATAACAGCAATCTACAGTCCAAATTGCGTGACCCTGACTTTAGTAGTTTCGGCTGGGCGTTGATGAGTCAGTCAGTCAGTCACCTTTTCCTCTTTATATAATAGTATAGATGAGTAGCTTCATTAGAATTATTTTCTAAATTTTCTGAGTATGCGCTTTAAAGAGACCTCCCTTGTCAGAACACCAGCATTTTTTTTTTTATATATACAGAAACTTACAAAGACACCTTGATGTTCCTAGCCTGGAGCAACATTTAGCACATTAAAATTATATAATCCAAAACTACAGATATATACTTTTCTAATACATTATCTTGCACCAATAGAGCTGGCTGATTTACTTTCTCGTATTAGAAAGAATTATCTTACAAATGCCCTTGATCTCTGAAAAAAAAATCGCGAAACAAAGATGAAAATTACAGAAATTTATTCTCATAACAAAATAATATCTTCTAATCACAAGGGTGTTTCAACAACGTGCTGTATGTAAATTTTACGTTTTTTTGACGATGCTTTCTGGAAAGTTTAGAGCCACATGTTCTGATTTAAAAATAATAACTAAGGAAAAAAAAATATTTTATGTTTTTCCCTATAATAGTTGGTATTAAATCAAAAATTATTTATTCTAATTTTACAACATTATTCCCCATATACAAAGTTACATAACATAACGAAATAATGTCAAGAATGCTTTTTTTTAAGTTTTTAGTGATATTTCGTCAAAAACACATATTTTTTAATGAATTTAATCGTAAAATTAATTTATTTATAATGCAAGTGGAAATATTTATGCCACTTAGAAATTGTTAGCGCTCGTATTTTGGATTTTTCTTTTTAGTCAAACACACGTAAAAACTCTAATTAAAATTAATGATGTTAATTAAATCGTTTTTTTCTTTTCCTTAATTAATGATGTTTGTTAAAAAAATTCAAAAAATTTTTTAATGTTGGTAACGAGAAATGATATTTTAAAGTAGTAATCAAAAATAGTTATTGCAATGCATTTAGAAAATATCAGCTCAAGAAGTTTTTTTTTTTTTTTTTTCTGTATAGGCATTACAACGGTGTTTTATAATAAAACGAAGTAGTTAAAATGAAATAATAGCTGCGATAAAAATTTCTCTTACAATATTGAAATTGTTCAAAACTCTTAAAATTAAATTAAATGAGTATTTAATTTGTTGAATGATGTTCTTTTATATGTTGAAAAAGTTAAATAAAAACAAAATACATAAAAACATATATATTTTAAACTCTTATTATAATTTATTTTACAAGCTGTAATATCTGCAAACATGGTTGATTAGAAATAATTACAGTTCAATATTAATTTTTGAGGTTTTAAATACTTTGAGTTTAATTCTTCAAAACAATATCTAATAGAATAAAGCACGTGATCAATTATCCAGCTATTCATTTATCGTTAATTTAACTTCAAATTAAGGTTCACGGAAACTTTGAAAATGATTACAAAGCCAATTATCTCAATCCTCAGAGGGTGTGCACTCGGTTGATATAAATAGACTTAATTAAATGTTTAACATGATACAATCTATAACACTTTATTCGTATATGTTTAGAGTCTATCAATACAAATTATCTGACGTTTAATAGAGTCTTGCAATTTATAATTTACGCTTGCCAAAGAACATGACATTAAACACGTGCTAGATAAAATAAATATATTGCATTGAACTCGTGAAATTAAATACGAATTAGGCTAAATTACCCAATTAAACAATAAAATATTAAAGTCTTTCTTTTTTTTAATTTTTTAAATTATAGTATATATTTTGAGAAAAAAATAGAAGTTTCCGCGAAAGACAAATACAACGTTAGCCGTATTTTTAAACTTAACATTTTAGAGTATGTATTTGGGGAAAAAAATTCAGTTATGGGGAAATATAATTTTACCCTGCAGAGGAATCAGAAATTAAGGTTATGAACGAAGTATAAACTTGAACAATGTTACATTTCACAGTCCTAATTTTTTCTGCTACTTAAAATGTAACTTGCTAAACATTTTCATTCTATCACACAACAATGAACTGGCACATGGCATATGGTGAAGTTGCTTTGGAAAATCTATAAAGTATCTATGTTACTTTAACCTCTTAAGCATCATATTAAATTTAGTGATATTATGCTGAATACGAGATATATTAAATTTCGTCAAAAGTAATTTATGTCATTATTTTTAATTACATGTATGAATATAATTTAATTACATGTAATGTAAAGAGATGAAATAATGTGTTTTTATATTATACAAATAGAAATAAGGTTCGAAGCTATAATCACTATCATCTATGTTATCATCGAAATTAGGAACATAATCTCTGTGCGTGTTTGACATAATTATTCTATAAAATAAATATCTATACGAGTTACAAACAGAATAGAAAGCGAAACACTACAATTTACGAAAGACAACTGAAGAGAATGCCCATTAGAACATTAATAAATTATTAGAGCATTGTAGTCTGTAATTAAAATGAGGACGTACGCACATACCTCCTGGTATTTCAAATAGAACAGTTCATGACGTACGCAGCTACGTCGTGGTGGTTAAGGGGTTAATTATACGATGTCGATGGTAAAATGCTTGAAATCAAATGCTGATAAATTCCTTTTACATCTGAGTATTAATTATAGCAGAAACTTTTAAAGCACACTGTACCTTCAGATTAAATAGATAAGGTCCGCAGTGGGGCGGACGGTAAAGCTCGGATCTCGTAAGATCACCGAAAGCCGAGCAGCTTCGACCAAGGTCAGTATTTGGGAGGGTGCATCCTCTCTCGTCTGCCTCTGCTGTGGGACCGTGTACGTTAATGGGAGCTGGTGCACGTTAAATCTGTTCGTGGCTCCAAAGTCCTCCAAGTTCTATATAAGCGTTACCTCTGTGGGTGCCAATCCAGATGCAAATCTCTCATCTGGAATTGGTTCAAAATTAGGAGATTTAGGAGTCAGGATTATGGATCAAGCGTAGTGGATTATGACAGCTATACAGAAATAGAAAGCTGCAAAACCGGGCCCTTTGTGTCAATTCAACAACAACAACAAATAGATGAAAATAACTTGCATACCAACAAAAATATATAAGCAGCCAACAAACCAGAAATGATGAAAACATTCCTGTAGCCTCATGAAAATTTTAGAGCTTTTAATCAGATACTTACAACACTCTCAATTTGTTAAAAAAAAAAAAAAAAAAAAAAAAAAAACTTTTATTATTAGCATTTTACAGTTGCTTTTGGATATCAATTCCATTTGCTTCCCATTACGTGTTTTATGCTTTTATGAAGAAAATTTGTTTGTTAAGTATTATAGATATGAAATAGGCCCATATGATTTAATCTATTGACTACGGATGTTTGATACTGAATATGATATTGAATGGTGACTGTGATGACTATGAATGTTTTATGCACAAGATTAACCCAGATGTAGGAAAAATATGATTTATTTACACGATGAATTTATCTTCAATTGCCTACGTTTTTCTTTATGTAGAAAAACATTAATATATTTATTCGTTGAATTTAAATGTCTGTATTTTATAGCTAAATATACAAATGCTATGGTTAATTTGTTTTATGCTCCAAAATTAGATAAATAGTATTTCTTTACAATTACACGACGGTAGATCTGTAAAATTGATGCTTATGAGGGAAAATTGCTTTTCAACTGTAAATGTATCTGATGTGTTTAACAATAAGAATTTAATGGCTTATTTCCAACCATGTACTAAAGAGATTCATTTGACAAAAGAATACCTGCCCAAATTCTCGACCAAAAACGTCTGTAAATATGAACTACATATCGCAATTTCGTAATTTTTCATACCTTACATGTTAGCTCCTAAATGAAAACACACTAATTCACACTATTAAAGATTAAAGTGCTTAAAACACCCTGTACTGTACATACAGATTTAATGTCTTTAACATGATTTAAAAATGTGTTCTAAAGTGTATGTTATTTCATAGTATATTATTTTTATTTAAATGATTTTATACTGTGTTATTTTGCAGTGTACTATTTTAAAATTTAATAGAAAAAACAAAACAAATCAGCTATTATTAATTTTGAAATACAAAATTGTGAAGAATTTCAAAACAAATACATGTCTATTTCTGTTTAATTTTTTATATCATATAAATTCAAATATTCTGGATCCCTGTAATAAAACAATACTGCATTATGATTTTTCGCATCTTACAAAATATAACAATAACTTTATAATATAAACAATAATAATAATTTTAAAACTGTCACTTCAGTGCTAAATAAAATTTTAGATTTTATTCTTCTTGGCGTAAATGGCAAACATGCATTATGTATATTCAAACCAGGTTGAACTGATTGACACGAAATTTGATATACATACGTTTTAGAACATGGAGAAGGTCACTGTCAGCATAAAAAATATCAGACTGCACGTTACCCCTTTCTTGAACCCTCTTCCTTAGTTTATTGTTATGATGAAATATATATTTTATTTTTAACATCTAATTCAATTATTCTTTGCTGTTGTCTGTCAAAACTAAAGAAACGGCACAATAATTAAAACAAGAACGAAAAATCATGCGTCAAGCATAGATTATGTAACACTTTCCAACGCTTCCAAAATAATTTTACAAATCATACCGTTTAATAAACTAATTTGGAAAACGCATAACATATTTAAAAACATAATTTCAGGAATTTCCAACGTATACAATATTCAGAAAAATATCCGAATACTTTTATTCAGCCCTGTATACGATCTATAGATTTGTATATATACTACATAAGATGCTAAATTTTAGTTCAGTTAGGAAACGCGTAGCACAGTTTAAAATTCTCCGTTTGGAGTTTCTGACAATAAACGGAAATGTGTCCGTGAACTTTTGTGCTTCCCTGTATAGGATCTACAGAATTTATACACACCACGTAATAGACAAAAAGCAAGTTAAAATTAAAATCGTGTTCAGTAACTTAAAACGCACTTCCAGGAATTATTGTTAACAGACAGTAGAGAAATCTTTTGTGTGTCCCTGTAAATGAACGATGACTGCTATACACACAATATTCTGTTGTAAGCCTCTTGTAATGCATCTTAGTGATATAGATAAATTTCAATGCGTTTAAAATAGTGAAACATTATTTAAATAAACCGCAGACGATTTTTCTCCATAGACGTAATGTAACGGAATTTTTTTGACTGTCCCTGTAAAGTAACTATAAGTTCTATGCACACCCTATTCCACATTAAGCTTCTTCTAATGCACCTTAGTGATATATATAAATTTCAATGTGTTTAAAATAGTGAAACATTATTTAAATAAACCGCAAATGATTTTTCCCCATAGACCGCAATGTAACGGAATACTTTTGAGTGTCCCTGTAAAAAAACTATAAGTGCTACACACTTCCGTTGAAATAGAGAACATGCTATAGATAACATATAAAAATTGCAGAGCAATACGAGCATATTTACGGGAGTTAGAGCACGGACGGACGGCCATACGGCAGACGGCCATACGACAAACAAACCGAAGTCATAAACACTTTTCAACTAGGTTGGAAAGTGTTAAAAAATGATAACATGTGTACTTTGTTTTTATAAGCCAATATATATTGACTCACTCGCTATAATTTTGCTCCTTTAAAATAGACGTCATCATAATCAGAAAATACGTATTTTTCATCTACAGTGGAACTCAAGTTAAACGTTTTGCCCGGACCAGACAAACGAAACGTATAACTCAGTAAAACGTACAACTCAATTAATGGTTTACCGGAATTTTTTAAAAAATATATCGTGAAAACTTTGATCCGCTAAGGTGTTTGCTACCTTTTATATGGAAAACAGAAGTTTCCTAAGTAGTACTGCACCCATGACATAAATTTTTCGAAATGGAAATGAGAAGAAAAAAAGTACATAAGAGAAGTACACATGAACTTATTTTATCTTAAAACTTTATTAAAATTATTTTTAATACACATAGAGTACTTAAAAGAAATCGTTGGAATCGCCTTGGCATATAAAATCATTTATCAAAAGACATTTCAGTAGTTTATTGAATCTTGTTGAAATAATCACTAATCTTCGGTTGTTTCTTTTCTGCAGCGCCGACACTGAACAGCTAATTTTGCATTTCTGTTAATAATGCAGGAGCCTTATGGTTATTGTTTTTACTACTGACGAACCACTTTACTACGTCAAAAGCTTTCACATCAGCTCTGAAGTTTGAGTGGGATTTTTCAAATCAGACTCCTCGGCCGCGGCGTCAGTGTTTCTGGTTTCAAAATAGATAAATGAAAAATAAATTCGTCCGGGGACGCAAAAACGTAACGTATAACTGAGGGAAATATGTAATTCAAAACGTATAACTCAGCTAATTTTTAATGGCAAGTAGTCGGGACCGCTGAGTTGAAACTTATAACTCAGGGAAACGTACAACTCAGGTAACGTATATCTGGAGATCCACTGTATCTATATTATAAAGGACAAACGTGTCCGTTCGTAACTCCGACGTCATTTTGCGAATGGCGCGGCTAACGAAAAAGAAAGGCTACCGCGGTGCTTTACGCGTATCTTTTTTTACAGACCGCCGGAGTCACGTGATGCTCGATTGCACCAATGCCGGTGTACGAAAAGAGCATCACGTCACTCTAGCGGTCTGTAAAAAAAGATAAGTGGAATGCACCGCGGTAGCCTGTCTTTTTCGTTAGCCTCGGCGAATGGCAACGGCGATGAAATTTCGGTTTTGCTATTTTTACTATTGCAATTTTTTTAATTTCTAAACATCTCACATTTTTAATTTTTACACCGTTATATAGAACACAAAATCTACTTTGAAATGCAATTTGTTTGAAAACTGTATCTTAATTGGCTCCTTTATAATTGGCTTTTAAAATTTAAAAAGAAAAATGGTATTTTTGACTTTTTTCGTGTTTAATGGTTACCATTGGTAATTTTTTTCCCTCTTGGTGACCGCATATTATCGTTGATTTAAGACTTGAAATTGCTGGGATTAGTTAGAAATTAACACATACACCTTGAAAAGTAAAAGAAAAAAACTTTTACTGATTTCGTATAAAATACATAATAATAATAATAATAATAATAAACGTTTTGATGAGCAAAAACAATATTTGGCTATTTATCGTTTGCGCCAAGATTATCACGTTCAAAAATCAATTTATGATGAAGTTTCGCTTGCTGTTTTAAATGAAAATTCTAAGGTTTATTTTATTGACGCGCCAGGGCTGGCAAAATATTTTTACTTAATGCATTTTTTAAAATGATGAGATCATGTAATATGGTTGCGTTAGCTGTTGTATCTTCTTGGATCGCAGCTTTGTTATTAGATCAAGGTAGAATAGCACATTAAAAATTCAAAATACCGCTAAATTTGAACGAAACATCTGCGTGTGCCATTAGTAAGCAATCTGACCTTACTGAATTTATAAGAGAAACGAAGTTAATAGTCTGGGATGAAGCACCCTTGATGAGTAAATTAGTATTTGAATGTGTAGACCGTACGCTTATAGACGTAATAAAACACTGATTCGCTATTTGTTGGAAATGTAGTTGCATTTGCTGGCGACTTTAGACAAATTTTACCTTGATTCAAACATATAGAATAAAATTCTTTTATTACTAATTACTGTATTACTACTGTTGATGCTAATCTTACGTAATCGGGTCCATGTCAAGAGAGAGTTACACATAAAATGATGTTATCAAGAATACGGTTTAAAGATAATAATAATATATATTATAAACCAACACATGTCTGATTATTGCTGAAGTCATTTTTATGGTAGCAATGAACTGACTAATATATTTGTCTTTCACTGCATCTTTTTAAACTTCCAAATATTGCACAATTTCAATTTCTACACCGTCGAAAAAAAAATGCAATTTCATAGAAAACTGTATTTGAATTTACTGATTTTTTATGATTTTCGGAATAATTTCCAAGCATGAATTAATTAATCTATCTCTATCATGTGCACCGATTGCGAAAGATTAATCCGTTCCCATTTAACACAATACAGATAGTTTCGAATTTATTCCGGGCTAATATTACAGAACGAAATTAAAACTTCATCAAAATATAAATAATAATAATAATATAATATTAATGAAATGCAAATTTAACAGACATGTTCTCGAACTACGCGCTTAATCAATTGAAAATTTCAGAATAAAAAACCTGCAGTAAGTAGCGAAATCTTGGGCGATTCCCTTGCCCGTTAACTCCTGGCATGCGGCTAATACAAAAGTATGGCTTTATTAAATTTCGAAATTTTATTTGAATATATTATTCATATTTTTCTTATAAAAATTCTTTTCTACGTTGTTAATGAATCAGTTTAAAAATATATATTAAATATGAAAAATCTATTAGAATTAGAAAAAATGGTTTTTGCCGATGTTCTGTAACCCGGAAAGCCCGGGTTCGATTCCCTAGTAACTATAATAAAGAAAGAAGTTTGTGTGTCTGTGTGTTTGTCGGAAGTGTTCTGAAGAGACCGTTTCACGCAGAGATACAAATTTTTGTGGGAAAGTACCTGTATATATGTAGTTTTGCACCTCGAAGTACGATTTTGTAATTTTTGAATACGTTTTTTTACACGATTAATTTTTTACGCAATTTTCAGTGTTTTTTCACATTTCGATTTTCCCACATTAAGAAAAGGAATCCAGTGAAAAACTTTTATCTAATATAGTAAATTATGTCTTTTCAATAAAGTTTTTGCGGAATTCGTACAGTAATTTTTGAATTTTTGGCGAATTTTGTCCTTTGACACTAAGATATTTTCCCCAGAATGCTTGATTGGTTCGTTGATTGCTTCCACTTCGGTCTCAGTTGTGCTCAGAATCAGAAAATTAGATTTGTTTCTCTTTTTAGCATAGAAAGAGATGATAATTCTTTACATATTAAAAAATATCCGAACGCGCTGCGACGTATAATCGCTTTACAAATAAATCACTTGCATTACTTTTTGAACACCTCCTGAATATATTTCTTTAATATTTCTATCAGTAATTTTCCTGAATACGTCAGATTTTTTATTAAAAGTTTATAATATAGAATTTTTAAGAAAAGCAAAATAGCAATATATAATACTTGTTATATAGACAAAAAGGCATGGATGATTACAAAATACAGATAATTAAAATTAACTTTTTTGCTACTTTTGGATTCTGTGCAACATTTTAAAGCATAACTTATATTGTGAATGCAATCTATCTCATTTTAAATACAGCCGAAGAACTTTTTTTTCACATATTAAAATTTAATGCAAAAAGGCTTGATATATTTTAAACATACTTTGTATTTCTTTTTATTTTAAAACATACCCATTTGATGCTATTTTAACCTCAAACAAATCACGTTTCAATGAAAGTTTAAAAAAATCTCCTTTAACTAATTTTTATGATGCTACCATATTTCACAAGTTCTATTGCAGTATGCATTTTAAGTATTTTTCATACTTTAACTTACTCTTCAATAAACACACTCCTCTGCGAGTTTGGATATTGATAGAAGAAATAGATCAAAGAAATGTGAGAAAACGTACATTTAACTAGTTTCTTCGCTTTCGGCTAAATGAATAATTCATTGTGACAACCTAGCTTTAAAGAACTTTAAACAAACAAAAACTAGTATTAAAGTGGAAATTTTAGCTTCCAGTAAAATATTTCTATTTGGCGAAGATAGAGTATTAATTTGCACGATATAATATATATATTTTTTAATGTATTTTTGCATGGACATCTCTATCCACGGATTACATTCATCAAAGAATATTTAGAGGTTAACCCCTTGAAGATCCGTGGGATATATTTTATGCCGCTTAATTTTATTAACGTTTGTATCAGAATTTTTTAGAAATTTTTATTTTTATAACTTTGTTGGAAAAAAAAGTCTGAAATTCTATTTCCTTATTTTATTTTATTTATTTATATATTTTTAATTCTTGTCTGAATTCAACATTAAAGAAACACAATTACTTACCCCCGAGAGGATTAATATGTATCAATGTCTATATGTATCAATATAGATATATAATATGTATCAATGTCTACCATTTGTTAGGCATTGTGTTAGGAAGCATTTTAAATCCGTCAAGAAGCCTTATAAATGGGAAAAATGGTGCGTTATGTGCCAATTTTGTACATAAGGTAATCTGTTAGATCCAATATTTTTTGTACAAGCAATATTAACATATTTTTATATAAAACATAGTTCCTTTAATTTTAAGATTGAAAATATTAATGTATGTTTCTAAAATATCTAACTCTCTAATTTAATAATTTAATAATAATTTAATAATAATCAATTTAATAATTTTACTAAAAATATTACTTTTCTTAAATTAAAGTCTTCTTCATCGAGTTTTTAATAAATAAATAATATTTTAAATGTCACATGATAAGTTGATAACTATTTGAGAAGTGAAAACAAATATTGTCTGTTCTACGCGTAGTTTGAGACCCCCAGATTAAACCAAAGACCAATTATTTTAGTTTGTTGAAATAAATGTTTTCTTTAATTTAGGCCAGTAGCAGTTTGCAAATACTACAGAGAACAGTTCATATTGATTTACCTTTTTGAGGAAATGCTGTAGCAATTCAAATACAGTTTTTATATATTGTTTTAGTTATAAATATCTTTAGTTAGATAATTTTCTTTATCTGTAGATTCCTTTTTATTTGTATTATTTTCTCAGCCTAAATTTATAGAGGCATAAGTATTGAATACTTTATATTTGTTTCTTTTCAGAAGATAAACCGAAATTTAGTTGAAGAGCTATCAATCTTTTATTAATAAACTTATATCAATCAATTTATTTTAAGGCAGCAATATCAATTTCGAAATACTACGGAAAACATCTGATATTGATTCACATTTTTAGGGAAATAAAGAAACGATTCAAATATGTTTTATATATAAATTCTATTATAACTAGCTGTATACAGATAATTATTTATTGGTACGTAGCTTTTTATTTGCACTCATTTTTAGACCTTGAACTTTAGACGAGCAAGTATTCAATCATTTATATAAAAAGGGCATTCCATAAAAACTAAAAGTAAAATCATACAAAATCAAGAAATATATTTAAAGCAAAAAGTACATCATTCCTTTTCAAAATACCTTCCCTCAGATGATATGAAACGGACCCTTCGTTCAGCCAACTTTTCCAAACAAGTAGATAAGCAATTTCTGCTGAAATAACTTCAGAATTTGTATTAAATTTTCTGCCACGTATCTTCTCCTTCAACGTTGGGAACAGTCAGAAATCGCATGGTGCGAGATCTGGACTGTAAGGGGAATGTGACATGATTTTAATATTGCATTTACTAAGATACTGCTGAACAGAAGTAGCGAAATGCGGACGAGCATTATCGTTATGTAATGTCAAATTCACTACCAGCTCATGACGTATTCTCGATATGTGTTGTCGCAAAATTTTCCAAATTGAAGCATAATATTCACCCTTCACAGTAGTTTTTCGAGGCACAGCATGCTGATAGATTACACCTTTATGATCAAATAAAATAATTATCATGTCCTTTCCAGCAGATTTTTTTGTCGGATTTATTTCGGATGTGGAGAATCAGTGAGTTTCCATACATTAGTTGCGGACTTGGTAAGGGTATACAAATGATGCACCTAAGTTTCAGCACCTGTTATTGCAGTCTTTAGAAAATTCGGATCATTTTGAAGCATCTGTTTCTACTCACAATTGTGGTGAACTCTTGTACGTATTTGTTTTTTAGTAAGGTGACGAGGGACCACCTGGAACAAACATGACGAAGCTGTAAATAGTTGCGTAGAATGCGAAATATCGACGTTTTCGAAATGATAATTGATGCCTCTGTCTCTTCACATGTGTTGGCCGATTCTCTTGCAAGATTTCCCACACAGTGTTAACATTTTGATCATTCAGAACACTTTAAGGTCGGTCAGGCTTAGGAGCCAGTTCTGCAAATAAACGTCCTTTCTTGAAATCACCATGCCATATAAAAATCGCAGACTCGCCAAAACATTTGTCTTTGTAAGCTTCTTTCATTAACTTAACTGTTTTTGGATCTGTTTTGCCCAAACGATAGCAAACTTTTATGACGCAACGCATTTCGTTTCTTAACTCTGAATCACTCACCTCCATTTCTATAGGGAAAATAAAAACACTTCTTTAAACGAGCACAAAACTAGGAAAATAAAATCGTCTTCTTCGTTTAGAATATTTATAAACGTACAGTTAATTCCTGCAGTTTTACTTTTTACTTTCGCTGTGTCTCCACTGCGTATAAAAATAACTTTCAGTTTTTGTAGAATGCCCTTGGTATATATTTTGAGGACGTTCAATTACTACTTAACTACTGGCAAAATTAGAAAAAAATATTGAAATAGTTTCCATAGTTATACAGAAAATCTTACTTCAATATCTACCATTTTCAGTAAAACTATGCAATTGTCGTTGCACCCGAAAACACATTGTTATGGGTAGAAATATTTTTTTTAATTATATGAAGAAAAATATTCTTGAGGTTCAACTAATTCGAGTAATTTTAGATTCTAGGGTTTAACATAAAAGTAAACTGTTACGTATCTCTTAGATATAATGAAAGTAAACAAGAGATTATTAAAGGTCTATTTTCAGTGAAAGACACTAGCCCCATTTTATGATTATTTATTATTCCAATGCAAACACAAGACAGTAAATAGGAAATTTTAAAATTTTAAAATATTTTACACATTTTAATAAAAAGTACATTTTCAGATCTACTCAATCTCTTTTTATTTTATGTGAACGATCAGGATACCCAATTGCTTAAAATTAATAACGAATTGGACGAATTTCATAATTTCATTTTAAAAATTGATCACGACCTAAAAATATTGGAATATATCTCGAGAAAAATAAACAAACACCACAATGATAAATTTGAAACTGTTTCTTAGATATGGAGCCACTTTCAACGTACAAGTATTCGAAGAAGCTCCTTATAACAATTCGTAATCCTTATTTGCAAAATATATCTGAATTCCTCATGACATTTTTTTACATGCAGTTTGTGCTGTTCATTGATATCATTTGAGTCAAAAGAGTTCTGACAATAAATAACTTTTTTTTAGATTAATTTCTTTATAAATCATTGCAAATCTATTGGAATCACTTCGTCCAAAAAGGCACATAGCAGCAGACACATGCAAATGATAACATCCGAAATACCTCACCAATTCGAAAATATTTAATGCAGAAATCTAAAAGTATGCAAGAATTGTCATCACGATAAAGTCCGAAATACTGAATAAATTCCAACCTAATTTGGACAGTGTATTTATCTCTCTGGTATCCTGGATCTGTTCGTTAATCAATCACGAAGCTCTCTCTCTCTCTATATATATATATATTTACAAGAACACAAAAACAAAAAAACAAAAAAAAATGCAAAATTTGTCACCGAGAACATCCTCAATACTGAATAAATTCAAACGTGATTGGAATAATAGTTTCATCTTTCCTGTAGTTTAGATGAGTTCTATAAATAATTATGCAGCTGTTATAGTTTGTTTACATGGAGACACAAATAAAAATATTCAAAATTGACCATCACGGCAACTTTCGAAATACGGAACCAATATGAACCTAATTGGGTCAGCGTCTGTATCTAGCAAATGCCTGATATATGTTCCTTAATGAATTATATAGCTTTTAAAATTTGTTTAAAGGGACACACTAAATGAAACATGCAAAACATATCACGGTAGCGTCTAAAAACTAAATCAATTTGAACCTAATTTTGATTGAGTATTTCTCATACATGTAGTATGCATGCAGATGAATTCGTTAATAAAGTTAATGAAACAAAGTTCGTTGTTAAAATCAATGTAGCCCAAATAATTCGTTTTCAGGAACACACAAATCCTTCCCTAGCATTCAGTGAATAGTTTGAATTGGAACCTTCTTTTATAGACTTTTGAAAATATTTAAACTTCTGTTTGAAGAAATTTTAACATTTTTTAGGGTTCCGTACTTAAAACGCAAAAACGACTGTGCCTGTGTGTCCGTCTGTCAGAGCCCTTTTTTCGTAAAATATTGGAAGTGGAACGTTCAAACTTGGGAAAATTATAAAGCCTTTTTACCCACTCATTTTCAGATTATTAGCTATCCACAAATATGTTTAGGACAAATGCAGGGGGTTAATTAAATTAATTGAAAGAAAGAAGTTTTATTTTTGTCTATCGTGTGGGGGTATTGTGTGAAAGATATCGTAATACCGAACTCAAAATAATATTTGTTTTAATTTTAGGTATTATAATTTCAGAGATATCGTCGAAAATGCTCTGCAAAAATATGTTCCTTCTATTTCCAAATGTACTCAGACAAAAAATATGAAAAAAATTAGGGGTAGTAGTGGAAGTTTATTTAAACCTTGCAGGAAAACTATAGAGATTTTCCTAGGTAACATTGTTTTTGAAAAAAGTGCATTTTTCCGTTACACGTTAACTTAAATTTCCGAGATGTCAGCGGGGCAGTTGACGGACGTTCGAGGTATCTGTAGACGCAGAATCATCCCAGGATATTCAATAATGATTTTCGAAAAACATTGTCGATAATTAGAACGATATATTAACTAATTGAAAAATAAATTTTCTTTTTATGTATCGTGTAGGGTATCATTCGAAAGATCTTGTAATATCAAACTCAAAAATATATTTGTTTTAATTTTAGGTAATACATTTTCTGATATATTGCAGAAAATACTGGAAAAATATGTCCCCCCTCCTATTTCCGAATCTACTGAAAATAAATTATGAAAAAAATAGAAGTAGTAGGAGTTTATTAATTATTAAATGGTAATTAATAAATTCAATGTACGGAAACTTTGAGCAGGAGTTATACTTGACCGTGACAGATTTATTTAAGAAATTGACTCCTATCTATTCAATTATATTTGGAAAGACAAATTAAACATTTCCCTCCAAATTACCACGTACCTTCAAACTTGAAAAAATCATTTTGAGGGGTGGGGAGATATGATCTTAATCTTTGTTGTTGGACTTTAGTTATGTGATACACATCACTGCAGCGAAATTTAGTACGGAGAGAAATATTCAGTTATTCATCACCCTATGATCTCGGTACGATATTATTTGTGGAATACATATAATCTATTGAAATCCCCCCAATAGTGCAATTTCCTGCCGATATGTGCCTTGGACTACTTGAGAAGACGGAATCTTATTAATATCACAATAACATCACTCGGTAATTAACCCATTGCCTACGATTCGTATAAAAGAGCAAAGGTAATGATATATATTTTCCTGTGTGGTTCATGTTCATAGATTTACTTTATATCTTTCTTTCCACATTCTAATTATGCGTTCTTTGAGCATATTCGCTGTTGGAAATATCCTCTTCTACAAATGTGCATTATTTTTCCCACAAATGATTCAAAATGACCTCTATTAATAAAGTAATATTACTGGGTACTTCATAGATTATTCACAGACGTAGGGGATAACTTCTACTGATTTTTTCATAGCCTCTGTGAAAAATCACTCTAAATAATAAATACTACCTTACATCTACGGCTACAATTTTGTGTTCAAAACGTTTTAGTAAAATCATGAAATACCACACAGAAGTTTCGTTATATTCTTTGTTGCTAGGTTATAGTGAATAAAATTTTTGGTAGACAAGCTTTTCTCAAAATGCAATCGCTTTTCTAAATTAATGACTACGGAGTGCTGATTTAGTTAAAACTAGGTACGAGGAAATACGAGCTTATACCATAGTTTTGACATTTTGAAAATGTTAAAATATGTATGTTTTCCAATTAGTTTCTAAGTGTAAAATGTTTTATAAATTTTTAAAGATGAAATAAAATATCTTCTTTTAAATATTACGTCAGATTACAGAATTCAGAAAAGTAGCATTTATTTTTAAGAAAGTATCAAAATATTATTATTTTTTAATCAATGGCTGTAACACTGTTAAAATATAGAGTGGATTTTATCTTAAATATACTGTAAATACATGTTAAAAAAGTATTCTCTATCCTGATACTTCTTTTTAAACATGATTAACACCTCTCAATAAAAATATGAGGTTATTTTCTTGTGATAATTATGATACATGCAGTACATGAGCTAAATATATATTTTTTTTTTTTCAGATCTAGATTTGACATATTGCCTGAAAAGATACAACTGTATTTCTCTAAAATTAATGGCAAAAAAAAAAAAAAAAGAAGTATATCTTAATAAAATATTTTAACAAAACCATCTCTCAATTCATTTACACAAGTAATAGCCCTTTATTACTCTAAACTTTGGAATTTAAAAGTAATCGAAAATCTATAGGATTTATGAAATGCTTTTCGTATTAAAACTATTTTTATATTACCCTTTTCAGTGTAGTTTTTAAATATTTTATTCAATTCAAAATCACACGTACAAAGGAATTAAATTAGATAGAAAATATAAAAAAAAAACGTTCTACAATATAACCATGCCATTTTAAATGCATGTGTAGCGGTTACATAAATATATTTTAAGGACGTATGTAATTAAATATTTTATCAAAACCTTAGAACGTATAATTTCAAAAAGAATGTTTAGAAAGAGTAACAATTGTTATCACTATTGTATACATCTTTACTAACACTGAAGTTTCATCATTAATGTATAATATTTAAAGGACTTAATTTGTGCACAATTATAACAAATATTTATCATACTTATTAATTACTTTTTTGTATTTTTCATTGGTAAGCGTTCGAAAGTTTTTGAAAATATAAATATACGTTTAAAAAATTACCTGTCTATAAATATACATTACAACAATTAAAATTTCGCACTTTATTAAAATGATTCCATAAAAGTTTGCCCTTCTAAATTTATTATACAATCCTAGTTTATTAATTTTTTTTCCTATCTTAAACTATTTTTCTTTTATTTCATTTATTTAAATTCATTTCTATTTAGAATGCTTATTGAATATTTTCCCCTTCAAAATATTCTAATAAACACTTGCCGTAATTATTTTTCTTCAAAAAACATTTTTATTTCTCGATTCTTAAAAAGCCGAATTCATTCAATTTAAAATTATAATTTTGTACCATTTCCTTTTTCTTATTTTTATTCTAAAGCTGGTTTCGCGCCTTTCCTCACAAGAACATAAGCACATCGATTTTCTACTACCAAAAAAACATAGTTCCGCACTGCTTAAAATATTTGATTTGCTGTTTTGTAACCCTGCACTAGTGCATATAATATTTCGCTCTTGGGATATTTAACGTAAAACATGAGCTGCGGAGCGTAGATTTCTGTGATATTGTTCTCCTAAAACATCTGTAGCTGTCTGGAGAGTCATATGAATTATTCTAAATATGGTTCTCAACATTTTATTAAAATGTAAATTAGTGAAAGTTTGAAACCATCTATAGTGGAGTGGAAAGTGCTTCATAATTATATTATTATGTAGAAACAGTGAATTTTTCTTCGATGATTTAATTTCGTTCTTTCTTCCGAAAATTCTCAATGATTATTAGCGAGAACAAATAAATATCGAAATGCGACTCGATCTGATACAGCGATCTAGAGTTTTCAGCGGGATAGATATATAAATATCGTAAAATATTGCATATACTTAAGTGTAAAGCAAAATATTAGCAAATTGAAACGTTTTCCAAAAAGACTCTTATTGTTAGAGATTTAATTAAATCTGATGTTACATGTACAGATGAGTGACAAAATATTACGAACACCCATGAAAAAGGGTGAAAGGGCAATATCTAGAAAAATATATGAATAATTATCCTGAAACTTCAGGTATGTAAACAACACTGTTGGTGTCATATAGTTCCGTGAACATTTTTTTCCAAAAACCCCATTGGGGACCGTCAACAAATTAAAGAAAAACGAATATCATAGTTTATCACAATAAGCCTCTTAATAATGTGCTATAGTTTCAAAGCTTAAGTGACATTACTTTTTACAGGGTTATCCAAAAGATATTCGTTTTTCTACAATTTGTTGACGGTTCCCAATGGGGTTTTTTTGAAAAAAAATTTCACGGAAATACATGACGTCAACTGTGCTGTTTACACGCGTGAAGTTTCAAGATCATTCTTCAAATATTTTACTATATATTGCTATTTTCACCCTTTTTCATGAGTGCTCGTATTATTTTGCCACCCATCTGTAAATATAATGAAGGATAATGAAGCAAAACATTCAAAACACAACTTCAATGTTGCTTCTTCATTTTTTTAAAAGAAAGAAATGATCTAATTGAATATATGTCTAAATCTTTGTCATATATTAATTTAATTTTTCAGTATAATGAGTTCATTAAGATGAATCTCAAAGTATAATATAGTTGACAAATATTTATATACATTATAGCAATAACACATAAAATATATAAACAATTCTGGAGAATTTTATTGGAAACTGTCGTCGTCAGATGGTACATGCGTTTATATATGATGAAGAAGTATTTTCGTTTCCACATTTCGTGTGAGTGAACTCTACACCACCTGATCATATTAGTCACTAAATATTTAAATATTTAATCCCTAAAATACAATTGTAAAATAAAAAGGAGGAGTTCTTTTGTGAATATTTAGAAATTGGTAGAAATGCTTTAAAGAAAAGACTGTTAAGTAGAAAATCGTTAGATAGAACATTTTATAAATTTTGTAAACGGCATAAAAACGCTCAAACTTAAAGTTATCTGCATGTATCAGTAGACGTAACAGTGGACAGTTCGCTGCATTGGAAAGATATTATGACTATGTTAAAACGTAACAAATCGTCGGTGGAACATGCAACCTAAATGTTTTTCGTGTAACCATATTTGAACGTTCATAAAACGTTCCAGTGCAATTTGGGCAGTTTCAGTAATAACTTATTTTAAACAATGTTTAGATAGTAGATACAGGGTGTTTCACAAAGGACCCCTAACTTTAAAAATCGATAAGACGGAAACGGTGATAGATAGAAACATGAAACCAGTGGTATGTTTATTAAAAAAATCGTAAGAATCTTATACGTAAATCTCAAAATTTAGTTAAAAATAGCACCGATAGATGGCGCTGGGAGCGTTACGAATCCTCCTAAAGAGAGTTCAGAAGCATAGAAAGACTAGTCGTCGAAGATTTCGTCATTGAAATCTGGTCGCTATTAGCGTATAGTGAAAATAATTACGAAAGTGGTGTATACCGTGGAGGAACGTGTGTTTATTGTGTTGGAGTATCACCGATTAAATCAGAGTCCTACTACCACAAGGAGAAGTTTTCAAACACGATTTCAAGTCGCAAAAGGACCAGATGGAAAAACAATTCGTGAGCTTTTCAAAAAAATTCAACAGACAGGCAACGCGGCAGATGCGAATTTATTTTCACTATACGAAAATAGCGGTCAGATTTCAATGGCGAAATCTTCGGTGGCTCTTTCTATGCTTCTGAACTATGCTCTCAGCGCCATCTATTGGTGATATTTTTAACTAAATTTTGAGACTTACGTATATGATTCTTACGATTTTTTAATAAACATACCACTGGTATCATGTTTCTATCTATCACCGTTTCCGGGTTATTGATTTTTAAAGTTAGGGGTCCTTTGTGGAACACCCTGTATGTTTGCCAAATGTGTTTTTGAATGTATTTTAAATCGACCCAATTTAATTTAAATGCTTCTGATTATCTATACATTATTCTTTCTGTACAGTAATTTAAAAATATAATTGATTCTTTAATGATAGAAATTTTAGACAGGTAAATTACATTAAATGATATAAATAGGTACATTTTTTATACAATAAAAAAATAACTAATCTGAAGGGTTTTTTTTTCTCAAACTTTCATTAAATAAAGCTGACAATACGGTCCTGAAAAATAAATTGTCAGAAAATATATATGTGAGTTCTAAATGCATAAAAAATAAATTTATTAACAAAAAATTATAAGATAAAAATTAAAGTCGGTAAAATTTATATTTAACATATTTATCATTTACTATTAAACAAAAACCTCTTTAATGTTACATAAAAATCAGTCTAAAATTCAACAAACTTCCTGTGAATTTCCAAAGTTTAAAAAAAAATATTTTTTTTTTTTCATTTAGAGTGCTTTGTAAGTTCCTATACTCTCAGTGATTAACTTCAGTTTCCTGATTTTATCAACGCGTTATTTGTGACCTGTTTGTAGAAACTTTAATATACTTTAGTCCAATGATTACCAAAATTCATATTTATTCATGCATAAAATAAATTTCGAGAAAAAGTTTAAAATTTGTATCGCTAAGAAAAAAATCCCTTTCTTTGGCATTGGTTAATTATGTATAAAAAGTTTTACCATAAATTTTCTTTTGAAACTCAGATATGAAATTTGAATATTAAAAGAAATAAATTGTTTGATGATAATGAGAGTAGTGGGAAAACTATGGTTAAAAATCAATTATATTATTAAATATTTCCTATATGCATTATAGGCTAAATGCATGTTCTTTTTAAAATTATATTACACATATTTATGTGTCATACCTTATCATTATATGTTATTTTTTGATATCGTCAAAATATATATCAGGTTATATTTCATTATATATATTATCATCGAAAATTGAAACTTTGGGTCGAAATTACTTTTAGATTGTAAAGGGGTTCCCCTGTATTAGGACGCACCAAGATTTTTAAATATAAATAAATAAATAAAACTTTAGTATACACACAATCTTAAGTAGCTCAATTAAACATATATAAGATTATTTTTTCATAATTCGATTGTAGATTTACAAACAAAAAAAATAAACGTAAAAGAAATTTTAATGTGTCAAACATATTTTCTGATAAACAATTTTTACAAATTATATGATCATTTTTACAAATTTTAGGTAACAAATATGTATTTATAAGAGCTTTAGAAATAGCATAGAAGTTTTGCTGGGCAATTACATGAGAATTATTTAATTATCATTTTTAATCAGGTAATGATTTAATTATAATTTTACATGCTTTTGTAAAAATATCGTATTTTTCCGCAATTAATTTAGTCATAAGAATTGTTTTTTCCATTCCATATTAAACCTCAGGTATCGTCAAAAATTTAATTTTTTTTCTTTAATTATTTTATTTAAATATTTTCAAATTCAGTAACAGCATAAACGATGCTCTTTGTAGATAAAATGCTCTCAAACCACGTTTATTTATGAAATTTCTTAAATTATAAAGAAGCTTCTTAATATAAAATATAAAATGTCCTTAAAAAAATAAATAATAAAATAAAAGTTTATATCCACTATCATATTTACTAAGATTTTATTTTATATATGTAAATATACACTGTGCAAAATGTTATCTATCGCCGACATTTAATTTCGTAACCGTTGGTTGTAGACATATAGTTCCAATTACAAAAGCGTTTCAAATGTTGTAAATGTTCATGTTGTGGCGTTAATTAAAGTAAAAAATATCTATTTTATAAAAATTATGAAATCTAACCTTTTATACGGTCCCCCGGTACATATAGTTATATTAAGTAAATGTTTGCACATATCATAACAAATACAACACAAAACGTTTGACTTCTGTAAGACAAAATTTGACACAGTTATTAAATTTCAAAGTTTGCGATTTTTTCACATGATTTTGTCTTTCATTTAGGGAACAGTTAAAAAATTAATTAGAGTAATTCGAGATCGAAATCAGGGTGCAATGTCCTTTTTACGGCGAAACTACCTTTAGCCGGTATCGCTAAACCGTTGTATCACCAAAGAGGGTTATTTCATCTAAATGTTTGAGATGACTTTGAGGGGTGGTATACAAAGTAAAGAATAAAATATTGAAATTAAACAGAAAAAATATCAATTTATTATCATATTTGAAAACACTCTACTATAAAAAAATGAATACATCAAATAACGGAATCTACTAGAGATACTGCTCAAAGTGTTCTCCATTGGTGGCAATGCACAATTGAATGCGTGACAGTACTGAGTCCTGGACACTTTTGAGCATAGCAGGTGTAACTGGGCGACAAGCAAGGATGATGCGCTGCTTCAGATCAACCAAACAAGTAGACTCAGTCACATACACCTGTTCCTTGATGTATCCCCAGAGGTAGAAGTCCATGGGAGTTAAGTCCGGTGAACGCAGTGGCCAATCTACCGGACCACCATATCCAATGATCTGTTGACCGAATTCGTTGGCCAGATACGCACGGACGTTTGATGCTTTATGCGGAGGGACCCCATCATGTTGAAACCACACCCTGCATGCATATCGGAGAGGCAGCTCTTCATACCAGCCACGTACCGTGTTTTGTAGTAAGTGCAGGTAAAGTTCGCCAGGTAGGGTTCCATCGTAGAACATGGGTCCAACAATCTGAGTTCCCCATATACCGCACCACACGTTCGTTGACCAGCGTACCTGGTGTCGTACTGTGCGGGCGATGTAAGGGGTTTTTTTGTGAGGAGACCAGTAATGCACATTTTGCACGTTTATAATGCCACTCCGTGTAAACGTTGCCTCATCTCTCCACAGAATGTCACAAGTGAACGATGGATTTTAATCTACAGTGTTAAGCATAAAATTACAGTAATCAAACCGTCTATCGTGGTCATCCAACATCAATGCTTGCACCAGTGTTGGATGGTATTGATGCGCATCATGTGCATGTAATAACTGCCAGACACGCTGATGCGTGTATCCACATCCCTCGCTTATTTCCGCCGTGCTCATTTGTGGATTTAAAAGGGCGAATTCCAGCACTTCCTCCGGTGTCACTCGAACATTACACTTTGCGCGTCTACTTGTTCTGGCTCGTGGTGCAACAGAGCCAGTCTCTCTAAGTCTGTGCAATGCATCCGTTATTGTTTCATGCGTTAAATGTCGATCTCTAGAAAAACGCACTGGAAAAACCCTCGCAGCCGCTCCGGCATTCCTTTGACATTAACCATAAATAAGTATAATTTCGGTATATTGCGTGTACGTATAGTCTGCCATCACAATCTCTGCGCTGACTAGCATGTCCACTGCTAGTGATTCGTGTTTTATCCCGAACGCATTGTGCTGCGGTACTATTGTAATTTGTATAATCTTGATTTCCATGATCGTTACATTTCAGTTGGTCTTTTTCATTCCGCTGCCATTTATCAAGTTTTCAGTGAGTGTAATTTATTTTACTGATGTCGATTCTATTGTTCGTTTTTAAAACCGCGCCTAGCAATCTGGGACGATTCTACAATCGAAAGGGATGTTACGCTGATATGAGTATTTTCCGAATTTCTAGTTTGCGTTCCCTTTTAGGCGGTCACTAAGATTGGCACTCAGCCAAACGCAGCTAAACAAACTCGATTCAACCATATTTTGATAAAATAAAAACAGATTGGATGCATTCGCAAAAGAGTGGAAGGTTTTATTTTCCGATAACAAAAAGTACCTATTTTCAGTGTCGAATTCAGACATTTTTCTCCGGCGGGGGGACATTATAGAGTTCCAGGGAGAAATTGCACTTTTTTACCATTGAAAACACAAAATCTCACATTTTCCGGGAGGGACATTTCATTGCTCCGGAAGGAAGGGGGGGGATGTCCCTCCCGGGCCACCCCCTGAATTCAACGCTGCCTAATTTGACTTATGAATGTTGTTTGACCCCTAAAAGTTAGCTTAAAATTTTAAATGAAAAAACCTCTTTGGTGATACTCTGTTTTAACGATTCCGTTTAAAAAGATAGTTCCGCCTGCTATGCTCCAACGTAGAATGCGTGACAGTACGCTGTACTGTCACGCATTCAATTGTGCATTGCCACCAATGGAGAACACTTTGAACAGTATCTCTAGTAGATTCCGGTATTTGATGTATTCATTTCTATAGTAGACCGATTTCTAATATGATAATAAATTGATATTTATTTTTCTGTTTAATTTCAATATTTCATTCTTTGCTTTGTATACGAACTCTCAAAGTCAGCTCAAATTTTTAGATGAAATAACCCTCTTTGGTGATACACCGATTTAGCGATACCGGCTAAAGGTAGTTTTCCGTAAACAGGACATTGCAACCTGAT
Organism: Maratus michaelseni; assembly: GCA_963931845.1. Taxonomy (NCBI): domain Eukaryota; kingdom Metazoa; phylum Arthropoda; class Arachnida; order Araneae; family Salticidae; genus Maratus; species Maratus michaelseni. The sequence goes on from OZ007593.1 coordinate 290,726,388, forward strand.
TTCGATCTCGAATAACTCAAACTCATTTTTTTAACTGATCCCTGAATAAAAGACAAAATCATGTGAAAAAATCTCAAACTTTGAAATTTAATAACTGTGTCAATTTTTGTCGTACAGAAGTCAAACTTTTTGTGTTGTATTTGTTATGATATGTGCAAACATTTACTATCTATAACTATAGGTACCGGGGGACCGTATAAAAAGCTAGATTTCGTAATTTTTATAAAATTGATTTTTTACTTTAATTAACGCCACAACTTGAATATTTGCCTGATTTTAAACGCTTTTATAATTGGAACTATATGTCTACAACCAACGGTTGAGAAATTAAAGGTCGGCGATAGATAACTTTTTGCACCTTGTATATATGTATATATATTTTTTTTCTAGCATCATTCTATGTTTATTGTTGCAGAATGAATCACTGCTGACATTTCTTCAGTTTATTCAAAGTTTTATCAATATGCGCTACGAATGTTTAATCATGCTTCTTTGAACTGAGTCGATATAAATAAGCATTTCAAAAAATTTATGAAAATTTGACATTTTTAAATGATTTTGAATTCCATCGCAAAACTAAATTGTTTATTTTAAAATAAATAGAGTACTTTGATGTCAGAAAACGACTTTACTTGGTGCTATTTCTACACGTAGAAAATCGTCACATACTTAAAAATTATTTGAGTTCAAATTGCATAAGTATTTTGCCGCTTATTGCTATTTAAGTAAGGACCACTATTTGTAAAAATTACTCGAATTAGTGTTTTATAAATAAAGATAAATAGATAGTATCATAGTCTAAGGTATAACAATCTCAGGAAGAGGAATCCATGTACACGTTTGGGTGAAAATTCATAATTCGAAATTTCATAGATTTCGAGCGTATCAAAGCATGTTCTCATTAAGCCGCTATCAGATTCACCAACTTTTCGAGCAACTTTTGAGCCAACTCTTGATTTGAGCCGATTTTCCGTGAAAAATCGTCCGAACACTCAGTGTGATAGCAAACAAGAATATCCACAATTTATTTGCCACAGCTCTAAAAAATCGTGGCTAGGAGCGACATTTCATCCATCTTCCAACATTTCAGCCAATCAGAGGGAGGCGTTTGGAACGCCTCTTTGCTATGAAACGAGATTGGCGTGATTTGGCTTGCCTAGTTTGATCGCCAATGTTTGTAAACATTACAGGGGTTGATGCAGGGTGTTTTTCTTGGGGCCCATTTTGTGAAAAGTAAAGGTTATTTTTGTGAAATTTATTATATTTTTGTGAAAAATAACTTTTTGTAACGAAAGTTATCTAGTTGCTCAAATTCGAACAAAGCATTTATTAACAAAAACTTTTTAAAATCCTTTTCCCGAAGTTTTCCTCTCTGGTGAACTTGTTTGTTTACAAATTACACATTTTAAAATGTCACAATGTAATAAATAATTAATAAATAGTATGTTTTTATGGAATAGAATTTTGTGAAAGTGCCTATTTTATTAAAAGGAATTTTGTAAAGGGGTTGTTTTGTTATAAAAAATTTTGTGAAGGTGCCCATTTTATCAAATTGATTTTTGTTTAGGGTCCTATTTTATTAAAGTGATTTTTGTGATGGGCCCTCTTGTGTTAAATAGATTTTTGTGAAGGAGCCCTAAATAGACCCCATATTTTGCCTGGATCGATCCTTGCATTACAGGAATAGCAGAAAGTGTTCATTTTACTACTTTTGCCATGTAATGAATTCTGCATAAAAAGTATTGCTCTGTATTGATTTTTAAAGATTCTAGTTATGATTCTCTAGAGTGTAATCAAAGTTTTGTATGTAGTTATTAGTCCTACGATATAATTATTCTGGATGCATACAAAAACATTGTAAAATCAGTTATAGGTATCCTATTACATGTTTTTAGTGTTTAATTGCTTATTTGTATAAGGTTTTCCATATTTTCAGTAAAAAATTACATAGATTAATTTTAACTTGGAACTACAAATCAGTTAATATATAAATAATCAGCTTAAAAAATTAGTTCAAACATCTGATCCTCAATTTAAGTATAATATTTAAATAAATTTAAAACCCATTTTCAAAATTAAAATACTTCTTTTATAAGAGAAAAATTTAGAAAAATTTTTTTGTTCTTGTGTTTGTTGATATTTAAATTTTATCACAATTTTGTCGTTGAATGCATAAATAATTTAAAATATTTTATTAAGAAATGTAGAATAACAGTTTTTATGTTAAGTTAAGTATTTTAATTTTTTATTCTTGCTTGTAAGTTTAATAGGTTGGCTAACCTATTGAAAATATTATTCAATATCAATCAAAATATTGGATTTGTTTGATATTTTTGAAAATAGCTTGGTATTTACGTACTTTTTTACAATGGCTGTATTGCTTCATCAGTGAAAAACTTTTCTAATTTTGGCCAAACAAGCCCAAACTGCACAATTGACTAGAGACTGAAAAAGCCAATAAACTTTTATTTGTGTTTAAATATTGAGAAAAATAATAAGAATAATTTGTGTTTTTAAAATCTTGTTATTTTTTTATATATATACTAGGGGGCCTACCCCCTGCGAGCTACGCTCGCCAACCCCCGCTCAGACTTCGAGGCCTCTAAAAACATGACAGCGTGCTTTATTTTAAAAATATTGGTAAATCTATAATTGTGTGCAATGCTTTTAACATTTTAATGGGACATTTTTCGATTATCATGGCCTCATACACAGCTGTTGCGACATCTGACGACTGTTTTCGGGATTGATAAGTAAAATCAATTACTACTTGAAAACCAGCTTGTATAAAATGGTTAGGTTTAAATTGTGACTACCTCTCGGACTTTTATAACAACAATCTCTATTCTATTCTTCCTTTGCGTTTAAGGATGAGAAAAATTCCATCTACTTGTGAATAACATTAAGAACCACGGTATTGAAAAGTACTATGTTATAGACATTTTCAGTAACAGGTTTTAATTTTCTCTCTATTTTAGTGCACCATCATGCATATTTTCATGTTATTTTAAATATGTAAATTATTTTTTTTAATTAATATGTATATACGAATTTTATAATAATTATTTATCATACAAAATTAATTAAATATTTTGTGCATGCATGTGCCTGCATTTATTCGGCATCAATTGATGAGATATTTAAACAAATTTGCTATCCGCGGTAATTTTACACCATGTTCTGTCACTTGAATATTGTCCATAAGAAAATCGGGTACTTTTCCATTATAGGATCCTTTGCTTTTAGGTTTGGCGTAATTCGAGCTTCAAAAAGGGATAGATTCGTTAATATACATAGATTTGTTGCCAAAAGTTATGAAAATAAACCCAGTGAACTTTTGGTGCTTTTCTATTATAGGGGTCTTGACGCTTTTTTAAAAAGCTTGGCGGAAAAAACCAAGCAGGATATTTTATTCTTCCGTTCAGTTGGGCAAATATTATTTTATATATTAGTTTCAAATATCCGAATTAATGATTTTATAAATTCGTTTAGTTAAATTTTACAAAAAAATAACAAAATGATATCAATAAATAATAATTACTATTAATTCCTTTTCCTCCCTTTCTTTTGCGTTTACCTAAATGACGTCATTTGGACGAATTTATTCAAAATATTTTCAGTTTATAAATTAAATTAAATGCTGACAGACGATTGAATCCTGACGATAGAAATGCGATTTTTTTTTCAAATTTTCCTGAAAAACATAATTTAATCACAATCTTGTCTTCATTATCGATTGAAATAAAAGATAAATTCAATTTCAATTTGAAAATGACGAATAAAAAGAAATCAATAATCCCTATCGGGATCCTTTTCAATTTTTTCCCTTTTTTGTCACAAAAAACTGAGTAATTAGTTGCCATCATTACAGAAATGTCATTAAAATTAGAAAAAAATTAATATTTTGAAAACTATTTCCAATTTCAAAATTCTATTACCAGTTTTGACATTCGCGGATTTTTATGAACAATTGGTATTAATTTCACCATCAAGCGTTTAATATTTTATTAAAAATAGCCTTGAAACAAAATCAGTCGTTTAATCAGTCGTTTCATAAAATTGTTTCATAAATTCGTTTCATAAAATCGTTTCACAAATTCGTTTCATTAGGATTTTATATATATAGGGTAGATTTAAAATTTAATTCTGTGTTTTATGATTTAAGAAGGAGTACAAAAATCAAAATACTTTTTTTAATATTTATGCCTTGTGTTTTTCTTATTAATTGCTAAAATAGGTTTAAAATGTTTTGTTATGAACAAATATGACACTGTAGTTTTACATTAAACAAGTAATATAAAAGAAATTTTTTTAAAGTCAATTCCTAATTAGGTCATCAAAGAAAAAATTTATTTTAGTTACTTTTTATTAAATAATTACAATTAATATAAATATGTATATACATATGACAGAATCACAATATTAAGTGGCAAAATAGAAATGAAATTTAATTAATGAATTATTATTTGAAAAAAACTGTATTAACATAAAGTGTCATCCACTACAAGTTTAAAAAAATGTATTTAAACTTTAGTGGATGAATAAAAAGTATTTTATTAACGATTGAAAAGTTGAAAATATAAAACTAAAATTAATTAATTTAATTACAAACATAAGTTGGAAATTGTACATCAAATGTGACGAATGAGGTGCATTCGTACTATAGCTAGTTATATAAATATTCAGATCTTCATGATTTTTAATTCCGTGAAATGAATTATATCGTCTGCAGATTAATTTCTGTAATAAAATAAATATCTCGGTCGCTTGACGATTAAACCTTGGAAGCTCGTATAACAAGAAAGCACCGATTTTTTTATAAATATAAAACTAAAATTAATTTAATTACTGAATTAATATTTGAAAAAACTGTATTAACATGAAGTGTCATCCACTACAAGTTTAAGAAAATGTATTTGAACTTGAGTGAATGAATAATAAAAAGAAAAGTGTCCAATTAAACTGAGGTCATTGAGTTCACAGGCTATTCACACTAATTGTATATTATACTCTTATTTCAAAGAATAATGCCCCTTGAAAAATAAAGAGGTCGAGAATAAATTAAGGTGGGGGGGGAATTACCCCCTATTTCTCCCCTTTATACTTAACCATTGAACCACCAAAACTAATCAGGGAAACGCCTTACCACAATTAATCTATATGCAAAATTTGAAGCAAATTGGGTAATTCTGCATGAAGAACCCATTTACAAAAATAAAGGGGGAAGGATTAGTCCCCCATTCCCTCCTTTATACTTAACCAATGAACCCCCAAAACTAATCAGGGAAGCGCCTTATCACTATAAACATGTAACCAAAATTTGAACCAAAACGGATATTTCTATCAAGAGTTATCGCGTTACGTACATACATACGTACATACAGAAACGGCGGGCACATTAGCTCCCAGGCTTTGTTAGCCTGTGAGCTAAAAAGTATTTTATTAACGATTGAAAATTGGAACAAGATATATAAATATATAGAGTGTGTGAACTAATAGTAGGAATTGAATAAAAGATATCAGGTATTTGCAAATTCCGAGTGCATTACTTATTGTAAAAAAGAATAAATATGAAAACTGCTAAAAGCATTTTAGCTATTGTATGATAGTTTTTCAAATTAATAATAGGGGAGAGGGGGGGGGGCACATGAGAATAATTTTTCCCTTTTTTCCATTTTACAATTTACATACAACTTCTAATCCAAACTTCTCTTTTCTGTTTCTTCTTTCTGCTATCTGAATCTAATAATAAAATTGCTAAACACAACTTTTTTTTATCCTTCAACGATAAAAATTTGCTGTTTACCATATTGTCGATACAAAGATTGGAACAAAAGAAAGCAAAAACAATTTGAAGAAAACAAAACGTGTTTTGCAGCAAGTCTGATAGTACGGAGCGATTTATTTACGCCAAGAAAAGAGTGAAAAATAGTAACAACTGGTACTCGTAGTAACCGGTTTTTCCTCCAACTTTATCAACGACAATTGCAACCCTTCTTTCACTTTGAGCGCGGAAAAGTTGAGGTTAAATTTGGCTGAACAATTGGTTCCTCGAAAATTTGGTGAATCTGATAGCGGCTTTAGAAAGCATAGGTTTTACGTGCCACAAATATTGAAAGAGAGTATAGAACGCAAAATATTACTGATTTAATATAGTTATATCAGGATTGGGTTGGGTTTGATTATTGACGGCCAATTATCTACACTAAGGGATATAGGCCCGGGGGGAGTGCCCTTCGTGGGGGTCTTTCTAAGGGAACCTAACCCGTATTTACGCATGGATAAATCCACGGCTCGAAGAAAACCACGAAAACTCCGAACTATTAGGCCGACGGGCGTGATTGGGATCGAACCCAGCACCTCCCGTCTACCAGCTTCGAGAGCACAACCTCTCAGCCACTGGTGGGGCTGTTATATCAGGAATAATATGAAAAAATTAACAAAGGTAAATTTTGGATTTAAAGGAATACAGTTTTAACTTCAATTATTGCATATAATAAAATAATACAGTTTGTTTTCTTATAATAGTAATGAAATTTTTAAATGTATAAAATTGTCATTACTGTATACACAGACCATAAAACAAAAACCAATATAAAAAATTCCTTGGTAGTGTTCACGGTAATGACATTTGTAAACACAATTCTTTTTTAACTGTTTAAAGCTTGTGTATCCTTATATTGAAAGCGGTTTCAAACTGTTTTTTATAATTCAATCAGCAAAACGTATTTCAGCAATAATAAACTTGGCAATGAAACATAATAAATACACTGACTAAAATGTTGAAACGAGACGTACAAATTGAAATAGAACTTACATATGAGATGTAATCTTCCCAACTGTGCGAAAAGGTCCTTGCCAAGATTCGTACCCGGGATCCCTTGGCTGAAGCTCACAGTGCTTTACCAACTGAGCTATCCCGGACGAATATGGCTGAACTAATTCACCCAGTTAACCTTAATGATCATAGCAACTTGTCTGATATCTGAAACAGCACAACAGAATAAATTATTGGGACCTTCCAGTAAACGCTGGAAACGAAATTTCATTAGATTAATTTTACCACAATTATTCTAATTGCTAAAGAAATTATATGAGATGTAATCTTCCCAACTGGTCGAAAAGGTCAGAGGCAAGGATTTGAACCCGGGATTCCTTGTTGAAGCTGACAATGCTCTACCAACTGAGCAATCCCGGAAGAATATGACCAGAATAAATCACAGGTAACGGGACTTCCAATATACGCTGGAAACGTGATTACGCTAGATTAATTCTACTACAATTATTCTAATTCCTTCAGTTGGTAGAGAATTGGCAGCCTCAGCCAAGGGATTTCCGGTTCGAAGCCTGGCAAGGATTTTTCTCCCAGTTGGGAAGAATACATCTCATATGATTTCTTTACCAATTAGAATAATTGTGGTAAAATTAATTTAGTATAATCACGTTTCCATCGTTTACAGGAGATCCCATGACATGTGATTTATTCGGCTGTGCTGATTCAGATATCAGATCAGATGCTATGATCATTAAGGTTAACTAGGTAAATTAGTTCATCCATATTCGACCGGGATTGCTGAGGTGGTAGAGCATTTGCACTTTCAGCCAAGGGATCCCGAATTCTAATCATGACTCGGAATTTTTTGCACAGTAGGGAAGATTACATCTCATATGATTTCTTTACCAATTAAAAAGTAGTCGGATGTTTAATTCCCAAAACTTTCTTCTATCTCACACAGGTTTCGCATACACTAAAAATAATCAGCACCAATTTATATCACGGTCTAACTGAAGCTAAAGTTTATTAAATTCCGTGCATTAGTTTTTGAGATATGACTATTGTTAAAATCGTGTAAATCCTGCAAAATACAGCATAGCAGCGCCACTTTTTGGGAGATTAAGATCAAATCATAATCAATAACAACTTATGTCAACGTCTAACTGAATCTGAAGTTTGAGGAAAACCCGTGTATTTAGTTCTTGAGATAGAGTTATCGTGTTAATAATGAGAAAAGTAGCATAGCAGCGCAACCTTTTGGGCTATTTACACCAAAACGTAAGAAGAATCTGTTTATGTCATGGTCTAACAGAATCTGAAGTTTGATGAAATTTCGTGAATAAGTTCTTGATATATAGCTTTCGAAAAAATCATGAGAAAAGTGGTTTAGCAGCGCCACCTGTTGAGATATCTACACCAAAACGTAATCAACATCTATTTATGTCAAGGTCTAACTGAATCTGAAGTTTGATGAAAATGAGTGCATTAGTTCTTGAGATATAGCTATTGCGGAAATTCCGAAAAATGCAGCATAACAGTGCATTGTGTAGGGAGATTTTCACTAAAATCTAATTAGGACCAACTTATACAGACAGACAGACAGACATTTTCTAAAAACAGTCAAATCGTGTTCAGGACCTTCTAAAACGTATAATCCGTCGATAACCGGAAGTAGAAAATTTTCATGAATCCAATACATTATTCTTGTAAAGATAGAAGAAAGTAAAAACTGGACAGGTCGAACGTGAGCGAAACCAACCAACTATGAAATGGAGGCAGTGAAGGAGGTTGGGATGATACCACTGAAAGCTGGGGGGGGGGGGTCAGCAAAAAACAAAAAACCCTGTGTCACCAAGTACATTATACGAAATACGAGGGATCTGATAAGACAATACATCATTACATGTCTTATCACCTCTTTTCAAAATTTCTAGTGACTCTCTGATTATGCAACTATTATACTGTGAACCTTGTGAAATTATTTTAGCTTTACTGAAAAACACATCAATATCTTTAGCTTTATTTAATCTTGATAAAGCGGTGGATAATTCTACCTTTTTTATGTCAGCTGTATGTTCCTTAATCCTTTCCTTTAATTTGCGAGTTGTCATGCCTATATATGAATATGTCTTAGAACTGCCATTAACTTTAAAAGGAATAATATATATGCCAAATTTATCTCCGTTATCAATGGGATCAATCATTCTATGTACCAGATATTTTAGCTTTGTTGGGGGCTTTCCGTTAAGAGTTAAAAAGTAACCTCAAACGCCCTTTTGATATAGAACCGATAATTCCGTTTAATTACAAAGCAGCAGCATATCGGTTTTATTTCAAAAGGGCGTTTCAGGTTAGTTCAGAAGTTTATTTAAACGAAGAACTGAACAAAATTAAAGTGATTGCAAATGAAAATGGTTTTTCTAATAAATTTATTAATACGTTAATTTATGAGTATAGAAATAAACAATCTACAAGTTAAAAAAGATATGCAATCTTCAAAATTCTACAGTATTGATTATATCCCACAACTTTTTGAGCGGATTAAATACGCATTGAAGAAATATAATGTAACTCTTATGAAATCCCTCGTATTTGGTATAATGTACTTGGTGTCACTGGGGTTTTTGGTGTTTGCTGACACCCCCCCCCCCCCCACACAGCTTTTAGTGGTATCATCCCAACTTCCTTCACTGCCTCCACTTCATAGTTGGTTGGTTTCGCCGATGTTTGACCTGTCCAGTGCGCTCCTTCGGAGCTGCGTTTCTCGACTGCTTGTTATCATCTGAGGAAGGCTAATTTTTAGCCGAAAGCTCATGTATTTTGAAATCTAATAGTTTTAATGTTTAAAAACTGTGATTTAATTTATTGCACCTATTCAGTAACACAAATTATCAATGTGGTTACATTATGTTTTATATCTTGCATAGTAAATTTAAAATAGATATTAGATCTTGTGCGATCGTGTGAAACTCTACCATCTAAAAATGTTGGTATATGATTATCATCCATTAGTGAAGAACTGAATGAAAAAAAAAATATTGTATACCATGGCGATGGCAATTACCTTAATGAAGAAATCTTAAATACGGTTTATTAATAAAAATGTGTTTTCGCCTTTGCTCTAAAGCTATCCAATTCTTTAAAAAAAGTTTTTAATTGATAAATTTGAATTTTGGGACTATACATGGTAATGACATTTAAATTCTTTAATTTTTTTAATATTAATATATATATATATATATATATATATATATATATATATATATATATGCATAAAAAAGTTCATAAACATTCATAGTTTAGTTGGTTAATTCACATTTTTTGGCATAAACATATCCCATAATCTAAGAAAGACGTTTTAATTGAAAAAATAATATTAAAAAAATCATGTATATAAAAATTTAATTTTAATATGATTTTATATTGCAATAAAAAAATGTAAAAACCGATGCTAGTTTATCAAGGTAAAGAAATTTTATAAAAATACATTTATATATTTAATAGTTAATGTTTAATTTTATATTTAAATTTGTGGAATTTGCATTCCAGTAGCCCAATAATTTTCTCGTCTGGACATTTTCATAGGCAATGTCATAAAAATAATTACATAGATATCATTTGGGATTAAAACGTATCGTATTATCAAATCCTGCAACTTTAATTAAAATTAATCTATCATAATTTCATGTTTAAAAAAAAACAGTCACAGAACAAACAGATCATTTCTTCAAGATTAAGCGAAAAAAAAAATAACTTTTCCATTTGAGAAATGTTTTAATATCTTCTTACAAAGTGCTATATTTCTTTAAACTGAAGAGTTTTCAACAAGGAAATTCTAAATGTTATATAAATTCAATAAATGAAAAATTTGATGGCACCATATGTGTCTAAACTGCATGCATAAATTAATTTTTAGTCTTATAAATGGACGCTAAACACTATCTAAAAAAGAAAGATAAAACACACTATCTCTCTTATATTCAGAAAAATATTATTATAAAAATTTTAAGGCACCAGGTGTGTCTAAAATACATGTATAAATTAATTTTTAATCTTATAAATGGATACAAAACACTATCTAAAGAAAGAAAGATGAAACAGAGTATCTATCTTATATTCAGAAAAAAATATTGTTATGAAATTCTATGAATGGGTGTTTCTGCGATGCGATCTGGCTCTGCTTCTGTACCATGTTATTATTTTTTTCAAAAATAGTGATCATTGAGAAACATGCAGGTGTTGCGTAGACTAAATAATATGTACTGGTTATTAATTAGTAGGTTATTTGAGGCATGCGTCCACAAACACCGAAATTTATGCTTTGATCAAAAATCTAAAAAAAAATTAACCTTCTTCAAAAAAGTAAAATCATTCTTTTTTTAAAGAATATATATATATATACGGTGTGTGCGAAAAGTCTGTAAACGGTCGAATAACTCCAGAAATATACATCAAATAGAAAAACGAGAAAATACGTGTTAAATTTTTTTTAATGTTCTCCTCAGTGATATCAAAGTTGTAAAACCACCCCAACCCCGTATGGGCTGAGGGGGGAGGGGGGTAACTTTGAAATATTAAATGATATCTAAAATTATAATAGTGAAATCTATGTAACGTCTATTTTTTACTGCAGATCCTGATTCTACTGGAAAAAAATACGTAACTTTTGTACTTAACTATTTTTTTTCGGATCATCGTAGATCCTTATATATTATTTCTCCTGTCAACATCCCTTTTACTCAGAAAATATGAAACGCAGAACAACGAATGAGATACCATATGAAAGCTTTTAGAACAGGCTTCTGACATAGCCCAGTTAACAATTCGTTAAAACATGTTTTTGATTAAAATTTGCTGAAATTAAAAAATTAAATCTTCATAAAAGAAATGAAAGGTTTTCCTGAAATTATTGTTGCCAAAAAAATAAAATACCACATTATATGTTACTCATAGCAATTATTATAAAAAACACCGCGCGGGTTTTATTGTATATTTATGATTAAAAAGCGAAATTGAAATTGAAATGTTTATACTGATATTTCTATGTCCCATGTTTTTCCCGAAGCGGATGACGTCATCCTCTAATGCAGTTAAAATACGATTGTTATTTTTTTTTTCCCTCGCGCGTGCGTTTAGCAATCTTGGATCAGTTTTTACTCTAACTTTGATAGAATAAATTACATGATATTTTGGCTTGACTAACTGAATGTTTTCTGCAGATATTTTTATCCTTGCTTTTTCTTTAGAAGTTTAAACTTCCATTTAATAAATATTACATATTGATAAAAAATGGTACTTCTCTATTATCCCGTCGACCACTTTTCATAACAAAAAACTATCGCCAAATAAACGGGAGAACGTTGCCATTGGAATATCAAAATAAATAAATAAGTAAAATATAAGAATTTAAGGACACAATTGTTATTTTAATTAATGAAATAACTAACAAATCAGTAAAACATAATGAAAAATACACGCAAATGTCGAAATAAAAACCACTTGATGACGTAACAAACGCGTGTTATGCTTCTGACATCAAGTAAATGGGAATGAATTTTTGGCGTTTGATCTTACAGTTTGGCGATAGTTTTTTGTTATGAAAAGTGGTCGACGGGATAATAGAGCAGTACCAAAAAAATATTAGATTTCATTGCGAAATCCTCGCACGGGCCCTCTGGTAACCCTTTAATCGGGCAAATTGCTGTCTCGTTTATTATGTATTTTTAATTCTGAATCGAATGAAACCATTCCCAAGTCGATACAATCAACTATTGAAGAGTTACGGCAAGTTTTATGAATAAAAAGTCCAAAATTATACTTTATGAGAGAGCCTAACTTTAGTACACTTATTTAACGTTCAAAACATGCCCTTTATATAATATGAAATAAATGTAAACACATAAAGTTTCAACATTAAAAATAAAGCACTTCACACATAAAGTTTTTATAATAATATGACTTTTTGCTATATTTTCTAAAAATCTAAATCTAATAAAAGTTGAATAACCATTACATCATTTATACCGTGAAGAGTACCTACCAATCAATTGTCATTTCTATTGTTCTCTTTCATACTTTATATTTATTTTTTTACACGTGATGCCATTAGATCGCAAACATATAATTTCTATAAATGTCTTTCCGGTTTCAGAAATTGACGATTACAAGTAAAATACGTTATTTGCGTTTTATTTATTTTACCTAAATCAATAGAAAATTGTAGAACTTATAATAAAATATTTTTATGTCACTATTACTTTATTTTACTTACAACTGTAATGCTCAATATTTTAAATATGCAAGATTATTTAAAATATGCAATTTATTCCCAGAACCTTGCAATACGTTTTTGCTTTATTTATACGCGTGATATTAAATGCGATATAAACATCATAAATATTGAAAAGGAAACTTTATTCCATCACATCCGCCCATAATTAAGCATATATTCAAGAAAATATAGATTGAAAAATGATACGAATTTTTTGTTAAGTAATATATTGTACATACTACATTTATTATAAGCACTAAAGCTTGAATAAGTGGAATCAGAATATCACTGAACTTAAATTTTGTTTCATGTTATATACTGCAAATTAAATATCTAAGTAGAATGTTCGGTAAGAGCTTCAGTACTCTCATTGCGATTTTATTTTTGCAACGCCGAACATGTGAATGTATTTTTACTAAAGCATGCAAATATCTTTCGTCTTAGTAGAAATGAAATAAACTCAATTTTGTTTTTTTCTATAATTTAGAATATTGTAGTACCTTTTAGAGAACTCTGAATTCATCATTCAGCATTTACCAATGGGCAATATTTTTTTTTTACGATATATAAAGTGGTTCTAGATTTAAAATTTAAAATGGATGATAAGATAGGCGGAAACCTCAGAAAACTTTAAAAATATATATTTGAATTTTGAAACGGATATTAAATCATAATTAAGCCTAGAAATAAAAATATGGACAGATTTTAAATAAAACATTTTTAAATTGTTCTAACACATTTTTTTATTCTTATTTTGTTATTGAGACATTAAAAATAATACATGGAGACATTTGTGAAATTCAGTTTTTCACGAAACATACTGGTCGTGAAGAATCACTAATCATGCATTGACAGTATTGTCAGTTGTATACTTTCATGTTTTAGAAATATTCATTTTACAAACATATTGAAATTGAAAAAAAGTGTTTGCTACCTGAAATTTAAAAAAGTCCTTCCGGCCTGTACCGGGCGGAAAAGGTAGCTTTCCTATATTTTCGTTTTAAAATTTTAGCTAATGTTACACGAAAACAGCAAGTTAAAATGCAAAGAAACATTTACAAAGAATTCGTTAATACTGAATTTGAATAAGAAATTCGCCAAATTATTGAGCAATAGCCAAATTGGCTTCATTTACGAAGACTTATTTTGGTCACCAAATTTGGCGATATTTCGCCAAATGTCGCCAATTTTGCCAATTTTGTCGCCAATGTCGCCAATTTTGGCGCTAACGGATATGAATATATAGTTTTATGCGTATGATTGGGAAAATTATTACAACAATGAAAGAAAATAATTTGCGAGTAATCACGTTAATGTGCTGTTTTGTTTCAAAATGTCAGCCACCCTAGAATTTCAAACTGCTCTATCTCAGCCATTTTCTAAGATAGAGGTAAACCAAAAAATGCTCTGGAATCCTTGTATCAAGGCCTAACACGTAATTAAAAAATAAATTTGAATTTTTAACTTTTTTGTATATTTATTTTAGTTTTAAATTTTTAAATGGCCGCCATCTTGAAACAAAATGAGTCGAGACATTGGTTAGATTAATACACACAATTAGTTTCATAAAAATTTATTTATAAATACGAGCGTTATCGTATGACATAGGTCAGATATATATATATATATATATATATATATATATATATCAACATTTGAACGGAGGGTGGTTTTGGGGTCTGGGGGTCATGATCGATGAAAATATATCGAAATTTTCCGGAACTGCTTTCCTCTGAACGGCTGCAATAGGTAGCTTTATACTTTTTTGTATTGAAAGCTACCTAATAAATTTTGATACAGAATGTAAATGGTGGACGGCGTCATGCAATTATCCGTGAACAAAAGTGCATTTCACAAAATTATTGGAATTGTGCTTTAATGAGTGTCATTGCAAACACAGAAATTGGATGTTAGAATGATGATCTTAATTCAAGTATAAGAGGAGTAAAGTCATGATTCAGTATAGCAGCGTAAGATAAAATGTGATGTGCTGTGTAGAAAAAACCTAAGAACGTAGCAGCATGTGTGGCCAGTGATATTTATTCATAATATCATGAAATAAAGACTTACAAGAATGATATATTAATTTTAACAGCGGACATTCGCCGGGAATTAGAAAAGATCATGTAACTTTGGAATAACGAGGTGGATGTGAAAAGTAGCAGCAGCTTCAGCAGAGCCCAAATAGAGAGTTTCAGTTAGATGTGACATGAACTATCTTACTAAATTTAGTAAATCATCAATGGTTACATTATTTGACGAATTCTTTTGAAAAGGGCATCACGAATCTATAAAAATGCTTTTCATATATATACTATTTTGACATGTTTGTCACTGATAGGTTATTGTAAAAACGAGGGTATAATTTAGAAAGACTTAATGACATTATGTGATATAGTCATGATACAATTTGCGTTAGCTATATTTTAGGACCGTTATAATGTTAGATTATTATAGGAAATGTTTTATATTAATATAAATGATAATGCGTGTATTTTAATGAGTTATGTATGGTCGGGAAATTAGATAATAAATCTTTCACATTACTTTTTTAATGACCTTTAAACAAGGAAGTTTTCAATACATTATTTCTTGATCGTTGGAAAAGAGATTTATGTTTACATTTTATATATAATTATATCATTCAACGAAAAATATTCCATGATAGCTATTTTTTTTTAACTGAAATAGAAGTGCAATACATGCGCTTTTTTGTAGAGAAGCTTATACAAATATATATGCGTTAAATATTTATACAATTGAAAAGGAAATTATTATTTTTTAGGAAAAATTTTGAGAATGAAAATTAAACAAATTTAGAATAATTAACATATGATAATTGATATCATAGCTGTTTTCATTAGATCACGTTTGATAAAATATGTTTTGTACCTCAGATAAAAAAATGACTTCCAACAAAAATATCATTAAAATCGTGGCAACAAATACCTAAAAGCTCGGATATGCATTGCACT
Organism: Maratus michaelseni; assembly: GCA_963931845.1. Classification (NCBI taxonomy): domain Eukaryota; kingdom Metazoa; phylum Arthropoda; class Arachnida; order Araneae; family Salticidae; genus Maratus; species Maratus michaelseni. The sequence goes on from OZ007593.1 coordinate 290,742,409, forward strand.
TTTCAAGCTTTTCGTATTCTAAAGCTATATTATTTTGTTATAAACAGATAGAGGCGTTAATTGAAGTTTTCGTTGTGAAACTCAATAGATTTTAATACAGTAAATTCGAATAATTAACTTTGAACAAAATGTCTTAAATTTATAAACTAAATTCCTTAAACAATCTTCAATATATCTGATGAAAGATAATAATTGATATTGCTAATGAATGATTACAAGTGACAGTAAATGAAATCAAACTATATATTTGGATCTTTGAAAGCAAAAAAAAAAAAAAATTAAAATTTCCAGTTATTATTTTTAATAACGATTTTACTTGGCTATGAAACATAATTGATGAATTTTGTCAAAAGACAACAAATAAGACCAACATGTCATTCACGAAAAAATGAACGGAGTTATTTGAATTTTAAAGGATGATCTTTTTTAATTATACTTTCACAAATCCAAAATACTGTTTGTAATAAATTTCTGATTAACTTTCCTTTTTTATAGTAGTTATCGAATAGCAGAATATACATTTAATTCTTTTAAACATAATTCTAAATAATTAGTAAATAAGGAAAACATTTTCCAAAATAAAATATAAAGTTATTTTATTTTATTACTCCAAAAGTTATAATAAATTATATAAAGGAAATAGTTAAACCGAACGTTAACTAACCCCCCCCCCCCTCACCACCACCACCACCTTTTTTTTTTCTTTTTTTTTATCGCAAAACATAGTTTTGGAGTATTTAAATGCAAATAATTGCATGTAAATGGTATCATATATATATTTTAAACACAAATGGTAATTTATACCTATAATACTAGATGCCCTCGAAAAAAAGTTCCTTATGTTGTGTAATTTCTAAATATAACTAAAAATGCATAATTTCACTGTGTACATATTATTTACCCTTGCGTCATTTAATAGTCTTCATCACTTCTGTTACGTGCATAAGACATATTACTGAAAATATGTGTAAACAATTTATACGAATTAATTTATACCTTTATTGTCAAATTTATATTACTACATTGAACTAATCTATGACTAGTATATGGTCGTTTAAATTCCTATATTCCGCTTTTGTAAAAAGTAAAAAATTAAAAATAGAAATGTATAAAATGTAACTTTCTTATTATCTTTATTTAAAGATTAAAAAATAGTTCTTTTTATACAAATATCAATAAAGGCTTGATGTCAAATAAGCTATCGCTTATCGTTTTTTTAGTTTTATTCCTTATATTATGTTTTTCGAATTACTTCTCTCTATTCAAATATGAATTTCTGAGTATTAAAAGAAGTTTTTTAAAAATATAAAAAAAAGATCTCTGTATTATTCATTCAAAATAATATATTCTATACTTAATTGTCATATGGATTACAGCTGATAAAGAAAATGATTGATTATACTACTAAGCATGGCGTACAAACTTCAACTTCATGAATGAAAAATTTCATGTTATCACCTAAAGTTCTGGAAATAATTTTTACATAGAAAATTCATATTAAATATTGCATTTGTACGTAGTAAATTATTTAAAATTACACTAAACTATGTATTTTACATTTTTTCATATTAATAGTTTATTTAATACAGTAAAACTAAACTTTATATAAGAAAAGTTTTTAAAGATGCTTTGAAAGATTAATTTGCAATAAAATGTGGAAACATTTGAATTGATATTTTTATTTTTGTAATATATTGCTAAATATAGTGCCACGAGTTTTTATTGAAATCACTGTTCGTCCATGTACTTTTTTTTTCTAAAATATAAATTAATTACCTAAAAGTCTGCAGAAATATACTGCTGTTGCAAGAATATATATTTATTTTAAAAATAAGTATTCTTCGATGTTTTTAAAGAAGGTCCTCTACTATATTTATTTATTTGATTGTTATTTATCTTCTATTTTCTAAATTCCTTAGATTATAAGCAAAAAAGAAGATACTTATTATTCTATACTTAATTGTCATATGGATTACAGCTGATAAAGAAAATGATTGATTATACTACTAAGCATGGCGTACAAACTTCAACTTCATGAATGAAAAATTTCATGTTATCACCTAAAGAATAAAATGACAAAGACGGATTACGACTTAGCAAATAGGCATCATATTCATTATAAGAGATTACATCTTCAATCATGCATATGAATAATTTAAATCTCAACATATACAATTTAACCATATTAAATTTTTGGAACTAAACGATATAAAAATGTACTGATTCAAATAATCTTAGTTAAATTATTTCAGTAAAATTAAAAAAAAAATTAATTTCATAGAATAAATAAATAAAAAATTGTGAGCTCCACAGAATTTTTTTAATTTTGCTCTTCATCATTTTCCCTATATGTCTTTATCGTTTATGTAAATTGCACGTTTTAAACTTCTAACGCACATTTTTGCGCACACAAAAATATAAATACTATTGTAAAAAAATATTTTTTTAATTTTTGCTATGTCTTTAGCATTAATATCTAATACGTACACTCATCAAAAAGATTTAAAATCACTTTATTACTCAAATGATATATTACAACAAAATAAATTGTAACGAAAAATAAAACCGCTTTGATGGAGAAATTACTTTAAAATAAATGTCTTAAAGGATTGCGTGTCAATAAAACACAAATAAACAACATTGTAGAATAGAAGCATATTTAATTAGCTTCCAATATTTTAAAATATATCGAGAGCACATTTTGACATCACAGAAAGCACTCAGAGATTCTTAAAGAAATTTACTCTTTATTAAGGAAACATTTTTGATTACATAAACTACAATAGTATCATTTGAGTTTTCCTTCATTCTGATTTTAAAGTGAAACTCATGACATTAGTTAAAATTTCAGATATTTTAGTTTAAATCCAAGAGTTTTTACGGTTTTAGAGGATTAAATCCATTTCAATGGAGAAAGTTTTAGAGGATATTTCTTAAATAGTCTTTGTTTAGGCTTTAAATATACTTTTTTGTATTTCTCCAAGAATGTGCAAAATCTCTTAAGTTAATAATTCAGTAACATTTTTCTTTAAGGAACTTTTGAAAGGAATGTCATTAAAACGGTAAGAATTTCAAAATAAATATGTAAGGTATAGTCTATAAATTCCTATTAAAATGCACGATATACCTAGATAAAAATAGGGTTCCACTTTCAAAGAATACGTAACACATATACTAAACAATATTAATTTTGTTAAGCGAGATTTGGTTTAATATTAACTTTGTTATCATGTAGCTATCATATATGTATATATTTTCATTTTTACACCTCAATAATTTTTATCTTTAATCGGATATGGAGGGATTAAATAATATTTAATAATAAATTATAAGTATAATGATTAATTTTTCATTTCTTTTTCCTAACCTCGTGATGTGAAATCGTATATGGATTTAAAATTTCCTCTTTTACGTTATTAATTGTCTTTCTTAATTCAGCGATTAATTTAATTTAAACTTTATTTAAAAACTATGCATTTTCATTCTATTTAAGCTTTGACTAACGTTAAATGCGCAACTCCCAATCTTTAGTCATCACGCGTAACCAATTACATATTCGTCTAAAAATAATAAAAGTAATATCCCGGCTATTGCTTGATCAATATAATTGGTAACTTATGCATTTTCTGTCTGAATCATATTTGCTAAATTGTAGTCGCTCTTTAATTATTTTGACTATATATGCGCTTCTCGCAGGATTTCTAAAATTTTTTAACAAATTAATTTTTTAACTATTCTTGTTTTAACATCGTAATGCTGGCATCGTTTCAATCTCACTAACTTAACAAGTTTATCCCAAGGTCATCAATGTCTCCATATGTTATTATCTAACAGATAGCGTATGATCCATGTACTTTTGCCAAATTGAATATGGAAATAAGTTAGAACGGATTATTTGAGGTGAACATTTTTTTAAATCATTTTCTCAGTCATTTACGTTTAATTAACCGTTTTATTACGGGCTAGGACTGCCGACTATTTTTATATTCACTCGTACCACAATTTACAGAAAATTTTAATTGTGGTAGATTTCTCTTGAGAATATCCTAGTATAAATGTGTGGTAGAGCGTATTTGTCAAAAAGTGGTGTGACTAGAATAAAGAAATAGTCGCTGGGCCGACGTATGTCCCAGCCCCGTAATACAAGTTTTAACACGATACTTTTTTTCCTTCTCTCGTAATTTTTATGAATGTGGGTGAAAATCATGTATTTATAATGTCTTCATTTGAAAATGAGGTCAAATTGATTTTTCCTTAAAGTTTTTATTTGTTCAAAATTCCATACATCAAAGAAAAGTTCAGAGAACCTGAACTTTAACCGAATAGATTGAATTACATTCATAAATGTTCAGAAACTACTTTACATTTGTTGGATTAAAATATATATATTTTTATTAAATTAACAAATTTTATTTTATGATATTGTGTTGTGTAATATAGTTAACGGTACTATTTCAAATAATAAATAAAATTTTTATAGTAAAATTTTGCTAAGCTTCCTGAATTACATACGTCTTAAGTTTATTACTTATGTATAATGCTACATATAATAAATCGATATCAGTAATAATTTCCTGTTGCAATAACCAGAGGTTATATTGTCCATCAAATTTCCGGAAATATAATAATGCATTACGTGTCACGTAATCATATCCGAAATAACGTCGTTTCATAAAAGATACTTTTTTTGATGAAATATTTCAAATAAGTAATGATTGTATGTAATAGTGATAGAAAATACAGTTCTATAAATTTTATATGTCTTGAATGCTTCTTTATCTAAACTTAGATGATAAGAAATTTGCTAGAAAATAAGTGAAACTTATGAAATATATGTGAAAGTTAGCATAACTGATTATTGTTACTCAACCATAGATGATAATACGAAAGTATCGTTTTACCTTTGTAAATTAATACTCTGTCATATTGATGCTTAATGAAAAATTTTGCAAAACATAATAGTTAAATATAATGTTTTTTTTAATTGACATATGTTGCTTTTTAGTTTGCGCTATCGCTTACGCAGTATATTTTTCGTTATGTCACATGTTTGAAGAAATGGATAAAAACTTGCTATTAGAGATCCCGAAACAGTACATTTTAGACTCCGAAACAATGACAGGCCGAAAACCTGAAGCAAATGTCGACATAAATAGAGGGTACCACGATCAAGAATTAAATCAATAACATAAATATGTTATTTGGATATTTTTTATCTTAAAAAATTATTTATTATAAGATTGCTCTGATGATGATCAGAAAAGCTGTATTGTAGCACACAATTTCTTCAAAATCATTTTAAGTATTTCCAAATATATATATAAGTGTTTAAACAATAAGCAGTAACTAAAAAAAATCGTTTCAATGAATCATCACCACTGGTTGTATAAAATAAAATTCTATGCATTTTAACTCATATTTGTTAAAAAATCTTTTTAAATGCCAGTTGATTCTTCTAAAATGTGTAAGCTATTCAGATAGACATTTTATTAAAGTGGGCCACTGCCCTTTATTTCTATGTTCACAGCTAAAATTAAAGCTTAGTCTTTTCCATATTTGACAAAATACCTTAAGAGTTTATAAGTCTTTAATTGTTGGCTTTATGTTTCTGTTTATTCTCTCAGTTTTTTTCTATCCCTCTAATTTGAGGAAACACAAGTCCAACCAAGCATTTTCATATTAATTCTAGTAAATTCTGTGATGTTAGGTAATATGCTCAGTTTTTTTCTTTTACAACATGTTATAATGCGACACCTATAAAAAGTATTTCATCGTTTTTTGTAATTATTTTAATAAAAAGAATCAAATACATTTTGATAGACTGTTTCAGATATATTTTACCATTCAATGACCCTTGAAAAGCAAATATTATTTAGAAATTTTCAACTAAATCTACGGCTTAATTACTTTGGACGTTTAGGAAATTTTTTCATAATCTATGCTTGACAAATTATTTTTCTTTCTTTTTTACATATAATACAATTTGTAATTTTATTGCATCAAGATGATTGATTTTCGTTATTGCTATCACAGATTGCAATTTTTAAAAATAGAGCTAGTATGGGTTAATAACACTTTTTATCTTTTGTTCCTTTTTAGGTGCGTTCGTAATTATATAAATACGTAGCACCTATAGTCGTCGTTTGGTCCGTCCGTCTGTCCGTCCGTCTGTCTGTCTGTTTGTCCGTCTGTCTGTCCGTCCGTCTGTCTGTCTGTCCGCATATAACAACGCAAAAACTACCCAACCAAATGGTTTGCAATTTAAAATATATTATCTTTGCAGAATTTTGTCGAGACATTTCAAATTTTATTAAAATCGAATCAAAACTTTAGGAGATATTAATAAAAATATTTATTAAGAAATTTGATTTTTTTTTTTAAATCGGTGCTTTTTTGTTATAGGAACTTCCGAAGTTTAATCGTCAAGCGACCGAGATACTTATTTTATGACAGAAATTAATCTGCAGACGATATAATTCATTTCACAGAATTAAAAATCATCAAGATCTGAATATTTATATAACTAGCTGATACATATACCTGAATATTTATATAACTAGTTAAGATATTTGTATGAACAGTGTCATAAAATATATACTTAACTAGCTGTTTAACCCGTTCTACGCACGGGATATCATGAATTTAATTCTAAAACGTGCGTACGAACGCACCACGTTTGTAACGTTTGACGTACAATTTCCAACTTGTTTACATTGATTAGCATTGCATTTATGCTGCAAAGTGTAAAAAATATTCCTAAATAACAGTAGAAGCTAAAATTACACTTCCCGCAATGATACACAGTTAATTGTTTTATTTACAGGAAAAAAGAACAATTAACCCATTTGCCATAATTGTTTTTATATGTATAATGTAAAAATAATAATTCACGGCTAAAGACACGATTTGGTTACAATAAATTTTGTGATTTTGTTAACAAAATTGAAATTAACCTTAGCCATTTTCAAATCTTTATAAATCTTATCTGCTAAAAAATTCCAATAGTATAAAATCCCAAACTATGTTTATGCTCAAGATACGTTTATACTAAATCCAAAATATCTAAAGACTATTTGTGTGGAATTCATCTCAGAAGTTAATAGTTTTGAACATGTCATCATACAAATTTTTCTTATAGTTCAAAATAAAAACAGAACAATGTAACGTAAATAACTGCGTTTAAAAACATAAAATAATAATATATTAATAATTATAGAGAAAAAAATATGCTCCAATAAGAAAAAAATAATAATATTTTAAATTTTTTGTAAACAGAAACTTCAGTTATCTTCATTATATATATTTTAAAATTATGTTGTGCAACATAATGTTTTCATTAATTGTTGCAAAATTGTAACATAATGTTACAATTTTGCCGATCCAGATATGAATACTACATTTCTAAAGATATTACTTTTATTTTCACAGTACACAAATACCCTGATTCTAAGGTCTGTCTCAAAAGTTTAAGCACAAGCATAAAATGTCGATTTTCAAAGAATTATAAAAAGTTAGAATGAATAACATTTTTTTATTTGCAGATTTCGCAACATTATTTAAATAAATGATATCAAAAGTAGAAAAAAATAAATTACATAATTGTAAAAAATATAATTAAAAAAATGTTGAAAAAAAACTGTCTCAAAAGTTTATGCACAATGTCAAAAACAACCAGATTTATAATCTTTATAGAACTTTTACTTACAAATTATTTTTCCGTAATTTCGGATTAGTTCAAATAAACGTGCGTCCATCGAAATTCTTAGTTTTTGTAGGGTTTCTGGTGGCAAAGAGTACCATGCTTTCTCAATAGCCTCTTTAAGGTCTTCAATAGAGTCATACTTCTTTCCATTTCCGTAAACCTGGCGGGTTAAAATACCCCAGACATTCTCAATCGGGTTTAAGTCTGGACTTAAAGCCGGCCAGTCACGAACTTTAACATTTTTCTGAGAAAGCCAAAGTCTTGTAGAATGTGATACGTGGATTGAAGCATTGTCTTGTGGAAAAGGACCCCCCAAAATGTCACTGAATGGAAGCAAATGTTGGTTTAACGTCTCTTGATACTTTTTTGAATCTTGTCTTCCTTTTAGAAAAGCCAGAGAGGTCTGGCCATTGAATCCAAATGCCCCCCAAACCATAACAGATTTACCGCATTGCTGCCTGCTGAAAAATGCCCTTGGTTCCTTTCGTAAATCATGCCAATACGTATTCCAACCATCAAGGCCATCTAAGTTCCACTTTTTCTCATCGCTGAATAAAACAGTAAGCCATTTGTCCCCGTAGGACATGTGTTTTTTAGCCCAATTCATTCTTGCCTGTTTGTGATGTAATTTGAGAGACTGTTTGGTAGTCATTTTCTTTAGTATGATGTAATCACACTCTTTAATACGTCTATGTACAGTGTCTTTGGACACCTACACACTGAGATTATTTTTAATTTGCGTAATGGACATGGTTTGTCTAGATACTAGTCTCCGTATTCTCTGATCAGTCCAAACAGTCGTCATACGTGGTCGTCCACATCTTGGTTTCCGCTTAAAATTATCATTTCTAGACAGTAAATGATATATACCTCGCTTTGATCGATTTAAAACTTTTGCAATTTCAGAAACAGTTTTATTTTGAGATTTCAATTTGAAAACTTTCAAAATCTCACATTTTGAGAATTCTTTACACTTTGGCATTTTTAAAACGAGAGGAAATGATTTCTCCACCTTTTATACTTTTATAAAAGTGCAATACAATGTCATACGACGTCATTACACACGGCCAATCCCGTGTTTCTAAAAAAAGTTGTATAAAGTGCTTAAACTTTTGAGACAGCGTTTCTTCAAGAAATAAGAAAAATTAAATAAAAATAAATATATTTTTTATTTTAACTACCCAAAAGGGCTTATTTTATTTTATTTTGATTAAATGTCGAGTATTTATTGTAAATTAGCATAAAATATTTTATTCTTCAATTATTTTAAACCAGATTTGCAGAGTGCTTAAACTTTTGAGACATACTACATGTATCAATAGGTTGTATACAACCTATACCTTTAAAATCTATATGGAATTTATTCAATAAGTGGTATGTTAATAATTTTTCGAAAAAACGATGCATTATATATTATTTTCTTTTTTCTGTTCTCAGTGTCCATTATTCTTTAATATATGAAGATTTACACGAAATGCCTCATTATAATTAAAAGTGATTTTGATGAGAGTAAATGGTAAATACTGTCAGATGCGTTTGATTATATAGTGATTAATTAAACTATCATGTTAAATCGATGGAAAGCTTACCTACAATTTGCATGTATGAAATTCCTGTGCTTTATTGCGCGTGTGATAGTTGCGGTTTTGCGTCAAGTCGTCGCGGCGCCAATTCGTCGCGGCGTCAATTCGTCATGGTGTCAATTCATCGCAACGTCAATTCGACGTAACGAAAATATATTTGAAGGCTATGATGATAAAAGTAAAGATAATTTAGTAAAATGATTTAATGATGTAAAGTGTTAGTTATAATTCTCTATACCTAAAAAATATATATATCATTAAATAATTTTATTACATTATCTTTAATTTTATTATCATAGCCTTCAAAAACATTTTTGTTACGACGAATTGACGTAGCGACGAATTGACGCTGCGACGAGTTGCGCTGCGGTGAATTGTCGCTGCGACGAATTGATGCTACGATGAATTGTGCGCGACTAATTGATGCGACACCGATGGTTGCAGTTCAAATGGGTTCAGTATTAAATAAACTTTGGCGATCTCCTTAGTGCAGTGTGCCATTTAGAGGCATGTTTTTTATTCATGAAGAATGTATATAATTGGATTTAGAAGGAGATACACTATATTGCCAAAGGTAACCGGTCACTTGCGATTTTAGACGTTTTGTTAACTATCTAGAAAAATACATGAGGAATTAACCTGAAACTGCAGGTGTGTAAACAGTATAGTATACGTTATATATTTCCGCGAAGATTTTTTCCCGAAACCCCATAGGGGACTGTCAACAACATGAAAAAGAACGAATATCTTTTGGATTACTCTGTAAAAACTAATGTAGCAAAAGCGTTCAAACTCGAGATTATTAATAAGTGGCTTATTGTAATAAACTGTGTTCATTTTTATGAGGATAGCATGTATACTCGAAGAGAAATTAAGGTTTTTATAAAAACAGTCCCAAATTTCACCAAGTTTTTGCTTATAATTTGCAAAGTTCTTAATATAAAAAAAAGTTATTTTGAGAAAATATGTCAAACAACATTGTACTCTGCAATCAGAATTAAAAAAATAATAAAATTTGGATGACAAATGAGCAGGTTTATTAAAAAATGTTTCACTGCGCTTGCGCGAATGCAATCAAAATATAATATACATAATGTATTAGCTAAGTATATAGAGCAACTTTTGTGAAAGTCTCAAAATCGTAACTTGAAAATTTTGAAAATTATCGTCGATAGAATAAGCTCGAAATCCGTTGTTCCCAAAAAGAAGCAAAAATATGAGGGGTTGTGTCAAATATCTATTGATTAGTGCCAAGATAGCGTACACAATATTGCACGTACATATTTTGCACATATATTTCACATATTTGGATACAACCCCTCATCTTTTTGTTTCCTTTTGGGAACAACGAATTTCGAGCTTATTCTATCGACGATAATTTTCAGAATTTTCAAGCTATGATTTTGAGACTTTCACAAAACTTACTCTATATACTTAGCTAATACACTAGGACTTCCCTCAAAGGGATTAGTCTGAGTGATATTGCTGAGAACATAAAGTTAACAATTACGATATAAAGAAGATATCAACAAGAATCTAAGTGAATATCAGCATATGATATACAAGAGATAGATAAAGATACAACATATGAAAAATAGAAAATTAAATGATATAATTACAAAATATCATATATAAATTCATATACTGTTATGTTTTCATATGCATTTTTTATAACATTTGGCAAGTCATCTCATTTTCTTAAGCGAGAATTGCCCAAAACTTAAAAAAAAAAAAAAAAAAACTGCCGGATCTTTTAAAACGATATTTTTAAAGTCACATAATCTGATTTGCAGCCAATAGCGTATTTTAGCAAGCGTAGTTTAACGCAAATTTAATTTAATTTTTGCAACATTTTCTTTGTGAGAAATATCTAAATAAAATATTAAAAAATAAAATATTAAATATTGAAATATTAAATCAAATATTTAATATTTGAATTAAAAAAATGTCCTTTGTTTATTTGTATAACTATTTATAGAAACTCGTATACTTCAAACCACATTGATAACATGCTTTGCTACAAACGTGTCTACCAGTCTAACTACTCGTATGTCTTAGCTGTGTCTCTCTCCGAACTCATCTGTCTACTGTCTCTCTACTCTTCTGTATACCCGTCTCAGTATCCGTCGGTCTTTCTATCCGACTTTTTAATCGTATCTCTACCTGTCTCGCTTCCCGTTACACTACCCGTCTATCAACACGTCTGTCTGTCTATATACCCCTCTCTCTATCCGTCTGTCAAGTCGTCTCTGTACTCGTCTCTCTATCCACCACTATACCCGTCTCCCTACCTATCTCACTACCCCTCTGTCAACCCTTTTTTTCACCTGCCTCGCTACCCGTCTGGCTATTCGTTTCGCTACCCGTTAGCTTATCTCTGTCGCTATCCGTCTGTCTACCCGTTTGTTTACACGTCTATCTATCTCTCGCCAACTCTTCCCAATATTTAAACAATTTAGTAAACGGAAGCCGTTTATCTGTTATTAAATGCAAACAGGAGTAATTTATCTAAAAAGTGTAATCAGATGCAATTTTTATAAATACATACACTGTTAAAAATAATCTGAAATTCACGGGTATTTTTTTCCTGAATTTCACAGAAAAAGTCCCTTTTCGTGATAAAAGGGTATTTTCCGTTAAAAAACAGAAAATTTAGTGACGTATGTACTTTAATTTTGCTTTTTTATCTATTTTTTTAATATAACTTCCAAACGGTTTGACACTTATTCTTGGTAATAAATAGACGACTTTGTCACCTTTATAGGTACCTGCTGTAAAAATTTGAACGAAATCCGTTAAATATTTTTTGAGTAATGCTTGACGAAATGTTTTAATATCCATCGTAGCTATATATGGGGCAAAGTAATACTGCGCTGTGTATGAGTCTTCGTTGCACTCAGACAATTATGCCCATTATATTTTGATTGCATTCGCACAAGCGCAGTGAAACATTTTTAGTAAACCTGCTCATTTGCCATCCAATTTTTGTTATTTTTTTAATTACTATTGCAGAGTATTATGTACAATGTTGTTTGACATTATGTTCTCAAAACTTTTTTTTTTTTTTTATATTAAGAACTCTGCAAGTTATAAGCAGAAAACTAGGCGAAATTTGGGACTGATTTTATAAAAACCTTAATTTCTCTTCGGGTATACATGCTATCCTCATAAAAATGAACACAGTATATAACAATAAGCCACTTATTAACAATCTCGAGTTTGAACGCTTTTTCTACATCAGTTTTTACAGGGAAATCCAAAAGATATTCGTTCTTTTTCAGTTTGTTGACAGTCTCCTATGGCGTTTCGGGAAAAAAAATCTTCGCGGAAATATATAACCTATACTATACTGTTTACACAACTGCAGTTTCAGGTTAATTCCTCATGTATTTTTCTAGATAGTTAACAAAACGTCTAAAATCGCAAGTGACCGGTCACCTTTATCCATATAGTGTATTTGATTGTACTGGTGGCTAATAGTACGGTACATTCGTTTGTAACTGAGAGATACAGTTGTTTATCCGTATAAGTTTAATTCCTTTCAAATTCAGCAAATGTTAAAAAAAAATGTATATCGCCACATAGCAACAAATTTTAATTAAATAGATTCAATATATCTGTATGTCGACATCAGGTTTCGAACCCGGGATCTCTTGGTTTTCAGCCAAGGGATCCCAGGTTCGCATCCTGCCCCGAACATTCTCTCTCAGTTGGGAAGTTTGCATCTCATTTCAGCCAAGGAATCCTGGGTTCAAATTCTGGCTCGGACTTTTTCGCTCAATTGGGAAAATTACATCTTATTTCAACCAAGGGTTCCCGGGTTCGAATCTAGCCCGGACTTTTTCGCTCAGATCTGAAGATTACATCTCAACTGTTGTAATTATTTGAAAAATTGCAGTACATGCGAGTGTCATGTTTCTTAATTATCTTTTTTTAAATTTTTAAATAATAAATAAAGGTAATTTAAGGAAAATGTTGCTTTTTAATTTTAAATTATTAAAAGAAACTGTTCTCCACAGTATTTCTAACTTATAATTTAATTTTCACTCAAAAAGTACAATAAGTCAGCTATATTTGAAAAACTACATGTTTTTTTAATTCCACTTTTTTGTGAATCTACTTTAAAACCTTTGAAATTCTTTTTCGGGTATTTAAAAATATTTGACTATTTTTCTGTATATTTTCGTAATTATTCCTATAATATCTTCAACAAATTCTGAATCAGAGTTTTTTTCATCGCTACTTTGTAATATCTAATATTATTCAATATTTTTAAAAGGACTCGCATTATTCTTCGATTGAATAATTACAATTCATCTTCTATGTATATTTAATCTACCACGTTCTCTAATTACTTTTCGAAACTGCGGTAAATTCTGTTAATTTGATAGAGTTGTATATTTAATATTTTAATCATAAACATTGCAAAGTAATTATCATGTACTCCAAATTACGATAAAATGATAATCATTTTAAAATGTTATTTTAAGTCATTTTCAAAACGCTATTGGTTCATATCAGTACATGCATGAATGTATCAAGTAATAGTTCATTTAAATAATCGTTCATATTTATATGTTTATGATGTCTTATGAATTAGCTTGATTTTATATGTAGAACATTCTCTTTAAATTTCAATTCAAAACCATGTTAATTAAGTTGCAGAATCATTGTTGTATTATTTATATCTGTTATAATTTGCATATATATTTAGGACATTTGTGTCCTATACTTTGCAGCAATCATTACATTTTTCGACACAGTTTATTATATATATATATATATATATATATATATATATATATATATATATATATATAATCTGAATTTCTACACTTAAAATTCAACATAGTAAATTATAATGAAGTATTGATCTGTTATAATACGTTATTTTCAAAACTCGTTATTTTTCTTAACCTCAAACCTCCAAATTATAAACATAAGATTTATTTTCTACGAAAAGAACTTCAATATGAACTTGAAATGGTTTTTAATTCGACTATAGTGCCCCATAAATTTCTCCCGATAAATTCAAATTACATTTTAAATGATGTGAAAAATTGATCATCGTTTCTTGAACATTCAATTATTTTGCCCGTTAAATATAGGTAAAATTGTTTAAAAATGTGTATTTTCAAGTCTCCTAAACAGTCAGTTATTACTAGTATTTCCTAAGAAAAATTTTCCTGGTAGTTTCTACAGCATTTTCAATATGAATAACCATAGGGATAGGTATATACAAAATTTGAAATAGAAATCTTAAAAGAGGTTTATGTTTGAATCATTATTTTTTTAAATGATGGACAATTTGGGAGCATGTATTTTCGGATTCGTAATCTAACTAACGCTCATACTTATACATATATTGTTACTCTCTTTTAACGGCATTTTAATATTTTTGATCTATTTTATAAAAAGAGAAATTTAGTTCTATGACAAATTATGCGTAATATTAAAAATGCTGAAATTCATTCATAAGATTATTTTAAAATTTACTAGCAATTGTCATATGATGACTCTTGATACTTTATTTTATAACAAAGTAATATGGAAAAATAAGTTATTGTACTTATTTTATCTTTACACTCGTAATTTAACTTTTATTGTTCGAGTAAAGTCCTACTTCGAACATGCATACTTTTAGTTGTATTTTGACAACGAGAAAATTACTTAAAATCTGTTGAGGCATTGATGATACACATTATAGCCGATCTATTAAAAAAAATTAAATGTACTTTTGAATAAATTTCTTATTTACGGTATAGAAATTTCGTTTCAAAAATAGTACGAATAGGGTTGGATAAAAGCAGTTCTAAATTCCTTACAATGAATTTTAATGGAATGTAACGCAAATTTATAAATTTTTACTATTCAAAAGTTGATCACTGTGTTGCTTACATGAGAATATGAACGAGTGAAAATGTGTGTTCCTTTGTAACGTTCCATAACTGAAGGGTGTAAAACGTTCTAGCAATCCTACATAAAAAGTTATTTAATAATATTTAGCAGCATGTAGGTCCTACCAATAATTTTAGAAAGTACACATTTTGCTTATAAAGCAGGTTTACTTATGTGTTCTCATTAATTTATTAAACGCTACCGCAGTTGAAACAATCGTTCAAAGTATTACAGAACAATAAAAATAAAAATGAATGTTTATTCTGTTTATCCCACATATGTTCTTTTTCATTTTTATTAAAATATTATTTTTTGTAAATTACACATTTCAGTTATTTTGTATATTGTGTACAGTATACACGATTTCAATAATGTAAACGAAATCATTGCATTTTCTGTTATACGCACTTGACCTTTCTATGTAGATTCCGCGTGAAATTTAAAATTAATGCAACTTATAAACCAGTCAGTTATAAAAATATTCTTAAACAACTTGCAAAATGATAGGTACACAAAATATTTTCAGATTTTAATTCAATTATTTTAGTATGTTATTAAATGATAATCTGTACAAATATTAATACTACTTAAACAACAAATTATGAAAATCAAAATTTATAACAAATATATTTATAAAATGAAAACAAAATATGCAAAATACGTGTTTCAAATAGATCGTGTTTCAGATCCACAAAATTTAATGCATCTAAGAATTTGTTCTAATAGAAAAGTTTCTTCTTCCTTTAGAATCCCTTTTAAATTCTATTTGGTGCTGCATTTTCTTTAAATGATGCAAGCCACGTATGATTCTCTGAATGATGCAAGCCACATATGATTCTCTAAATGATGCCAGTCACTTGAAGCTTAAACATGCCACTCAAACGAAAATACATAGTTTCAGTCAGTCGTGCAATTATATGCCTTTCCACTAAACATATACAGATCTTTCAAGTGTTCTCTACAGATTTATTATGGTGTTTAAATCAGAATTTAAAACAAGGCAATAAGCAATGTTAAAACCATTAGATTACCACTTATACTTTGAATTACCGTGTGAATCTTGTTGAAACATAAATGGTTTCCTTTCAATTTTTTATGAAACTAGTAACAAGAGTTCTTTAAATATATTTTGATATTATTTACTATTTAGGCAATGTAATAAAAATATCAGATCTGCTTATACATCTTTTATTTAATTATGTGATATTTCATCAATTTACAGTTTTCCCACATCATTATGGTACCAACCCCTTGTGGTGATTATTTTGTAGTCACGTCGTATGTTTAAAATAATGGGTTATAATACATTTAATGTGTTGCAAATTAATAAATGTTATGACGAGGGCAGTGTAAATATGCCTGAAAGTAAATTTCTGGTCATACTCTTAGGTTTGGAATCAAAATCATGAACTGTTGAATTACACTGATTTCATTGAACGTGAATTTAAATCATTTTTCAAAAGCTGATAGGTGTTTCTTTTAATAATGTGAATTTTCCTAAGAGATGGCGTTACTACTACATTTTTTGGTATGATTAATGGTGTATATGGCGTTCTTTGGGGTAAACATACGCCATTAAAATACAGTTCGCTATTCATTATCATTGTGCAAAAAACATATTTTTGTAGCTTTGAATATGTGGAGTTTTGTACCAGAAAAAGACGTTTTGCGGCGATAGAATTTTCTATATATAATATTCAATCTATCTATAATTCAGTTTTCTACACATAATATTCAATATTTTAACTCATTATATCAGCAGTTTAAAATTTGCAACTGATAAATGAAAGTTATACGTAGAATTGTGTTTTTAATTCAAATTGAATTCATTGAACAGCCATGAAATAGTATGACATTAACAAAGTTTTCTTTAAAACAACAATAACTGTGCTTTATATAAAAACAAAAAAAAATCAAATTAAACCTTTTGATTTTGTAATATCTAGAAAAAACTTTTTTTCCTAAAGAACATTTTTTCCGAACATGTTTTCCGAAAGAACATTTTTTTCCTAAAATGTGTCATAAAATATTTTTCTGTGTTACTGTCATAAATTATGTTAAATGAACCTATATTATCTGTTCGCAAAACATTCATTTATTTAAAAAATTATAGGATTTTAAATACTGATCTACCATTATGCAACACACTGTGATAAATTCTGTTGCGTGCTGAAATTTAAAGAAAATAATTTAAATAAATATTCAAAAACACTTTTTTTTTCAATGACATTAAAGAAAAAATTACGAAATATGGTAAAGCCATGAGAATTTGAGCGGTTGGAGAGATTGCGCACATAGAGGTTCGGGGGAAAGGAGTAGAGTGAGCGCGCAGCGACTTCAAGTAGTTGTACAACAGCAGTAGTGGAGTATCTACTTGAAAGTGCACGTTGATTGTTTTGAGCGTCTAAGATAAAACATTGCTACTTTGTTTTGTTTACCCAAAGTAAGTGCTTGAATTTTTATAGCTATTTGTCAGAATTTCTATACAATATCAGCAGTACAAAATATTTTAAACTTAAGCGATTTTTCATAAGCTACTAATCTAGACTAACAGTGTGAACATCAACGGTTCATTTTAGTAGCGGCCGTGTTTAAATAAAAGGCTGCGCAATCTCTCCTACCGAAATTGGAGAGTTTGCGCATCTTTCCCATTAGTTTCCATGCCAGGAGATATTACAAAGTTTATTGGCAAATTTGCATAAAAAGAAAGTAAAAATGAAAATGGACTAATATTAAGTTAAACGTGTTATCAAGTAAATTAATGTTATTTTGTAATCTTATCTGGACTTGCTTTTTCTGATTGTTTATTTTTTTTCCTGTAATTGAAATTTTTTTATATTAATTCCTTTTTCTGATTCTTTAATCATTAGATTGAAATATTCACTCCTAATCTTCTAAAATAAAAGCGTAAGTCATGTGACTGTCATCAACAGTTCCGGGATGGCCGTTTCGCTTTTTCATATGCCAGGCGGCCATTTTTATTCAAAAGTATTTTTTCGAATAAAACTGCATAAAAGTTACATTGTAAGAAAGATCGTTCAAAATAAATTAATATTTGAGAGGTGACTTACGTTCAATTATGAATATATTCTGCAATAACTTGAGTCGAAATTAGATTCGCAGTTCAAATTCTCTATTCATGAAAGTAAACAAAAAAAAGATTGATTCATCGTGAACATTTAAAATATTAAATCATGGAGGTAATCATTCGCAAAGCAAGTTCTCCGCGAATGAATTTTTGGACCGCTGCCTCGCGTCAAAAAAATAATTCGCACTAGTGAGACAATCAAAGTTTACCATAATTATGTGCTATACAACTCTACTTCCTACCAGACCTTTTCTTGACGTAAATTGAACTCATGTAATAATATTTAATGAATCAGATATTTAGCATTCTTAAAATCGCTAATACAGCTTTTATTTATCGCGTGTACAAATTACAAACGATACTTTGATTTTGAAATCAAATGTTTTGATTTATGATATTATTTCTTATTTATTTATTTATTTTCTATTTTAAATGAAAAGTGTGAAGTATTTTAAATTTATGTAATATAAGCATTTTAGATGAAAGTTAAGTATTTTAAATGAAATGAGTGACAGGTTTATAATTTAAAATTAAATTAATTGTAGTATGAATGATGGTGATGGAAACGATATTTGGCGATTTATCATCTGCTCCCGGCTAACAAAAATACTATAATTAAATAGTTAAAAAAGGAAATAAAAATAAATAAAAGATAGTTTGATGTAAATAAATATTGATATACATATCAAAAATAATTTATAGAATAAAAAAAATAAAAGCAAATAAACAACAATTTCCATAACAAAATTTTCGTCAAATTGGCGGTGGGAAAAATCGCGCCAACGTGCGTATGTGACACATATGCCCAAAAAATATGCGAAATGCTACCATGATCGGAAAAGTTCATGATTTGTCTATTAGAATCTTCCGATTTGGCGAAGGATTAAGGGAAAATTAAACTATGAAAAAATATAACGTGTTGCAATGTTTTACATACATTTAAGGGAGACCAAACTGGTCACCAGTGGCGGCTAGTACAATAATATTTGTTCACAAAAACCTTACAACAATATCATTTAAGCGTAATTATTATTGTTAACAATTTAATTGTAGCTATTATTAGAAACAATCTCTCCTACCTATGTGCGCAATCACACCAACCCTGTAAGGACAGATTGCACAAAATAACTTTCTTGGTTTTATTACAACTGCTCTATTAAGTTACAACTTAACAACAAAATAGCAATGAAAATGCATAAAAAACAAATGAAGTAAAATTTATTCATGAATAGTTTAGCAGCAAAATAATATTTAAATTTTATTTGTTATTCTTTTGAATTGTGCGCATATTCTCCTAGCTTTACCTTATACAAATGCAGTTAGATAACTAATCAAAATAGAAGATACTTTTACGATGTTAGGCGTTTTGGAATTGCGATAAATGTCTGATTTTGTATGTAAGACATTAAAAAGTTAATTAAATAAGCTAAAAATATATTATTTTCACATTTACTTTTTAAAACATCCATTATATCTTAAATAAATTAACATATACTTTTACTTTTTTTCCCACTTCAATAAATAAAAAATTAATATTTATCATTTAAGAAGTAGTTTATCCCAAAAAAGTAAAAGTACTTTCATCTAATGAAAAAAGAAGAACAAAAAAACATTACATTTATGTTAGGTTTATCTTTATTTAAATATTCTTTAATTAAAACGCTGCAAATTTTATTTTATTGTAACTATGTATTGCTCTTTGTAATATTTTTAATTTTAATGTTAACTATGTAATTTAGTTTTTTAATTGCATTTAATGAAGTTTTATCTATTGTAAAGCAGAAAAAAAAATTCATTTATCTTTTTAAACAAAATTAAATTATCCTGTTATTTACAAATGTTTTAACTGATTTTTAGCTAAAGGAGATTTTAAAACACATAAATAATATTCATTGAATTACTTTATGATTCATTATTTTATGCACATTAATTTATCATTCTTTGTTATTTTTATTATATTTTAACTTTGTATAAATATTCATATTTTAATTTAACATGTAGCATTAATTTGCATCTGAAAACATATTTTCTGTTAATATATATTAAATTTTATGTACATATAAGTTGAATTTTTATTTAAAAAGCAAACTCTGTGCATAAATAATATTCTTAAAGAAAGTATTTCCATGTATATAAAAAAAAACTTGTATCTAGGTAATTTGTTTATAGATTTATATTTGCTTCAAAAATTCAGTTTAAATTAAAGCGTTACTATTCGGATAAACGGAAGATTGTAATTTGTGTGCAATAATTAAATAAGATTTAGCACTTCTTCTGTCTCACAAATGCGTTTTCTCTCATTAATCAAAAAACAATTTTATAATGTATTGCAAATAACGACCGGTTATAAAGCTTTAGAATATAGTTTTATTTATTTTTCAGAAATAATATCCTTGCAAGAAAATCCTGTTTATATTTTGTTGTAACATTTAACTTTATAAAACATTGCACATGTCTCTGTGAAATTAGTGAGTGCATCAAAAGTATATTACACATGACACTAGATAGCGATATTTTGTATATAGATGAATACTCTTTTGTTAAGAATAGAGAATACATTTTAAGGTTTCGGTAGGAAATGTAATTATTTTTGTTGTTCGTACATACGTAGTTGGTCAGCGGTTCGCAAGTCCAGTGTTCCACCTTGAAGATTGAAAAAAATGAATGCATTTTGTGTGATGCACATTTTTCGTAAAATTGTCGCATATGTCAAATTATCAGCAAGATTACGCACTTTGTTTTTGAAGGGGTGATGATTGATGTCGATATTCGTCAGTCAGTTCCTTGCGCCTTTTTTCAAATTGTATACATAGGGACAGAATAGTAGTAAGATTTTGTATGTTCAGTCAGACTTAATTGTACCATGAATGCCGTTACAATCTTTTTTATTCAAAATAAAAGCGTATATTTCTTCGAACATCCGGTTCTGCGCCGAAATTAGTTAGTGCTCCATAGCGATTCGCACAATAAGCACATACACAGGGAGAAAAACTATCCCTATAAATATTCTAGAGCTTCATAGTGTATACTTCATCCTCACAAAAGGATATTGCCTCTGATTACAATATATCTCTCAATATATACCTCCTGAAAATGCAACATACTTTCAATTGAAAAACAAAAACAGATGAAAGAACACACTAAACCTTTAAAAACACTCTAAAACTCTAAAAATAAGTTTAGATTAAACCTAATAGTAACAATAAAAATATTATAAAATGAAACAGAATAATTCATAAAATACAAGTTTTTCAGGGATTTGTAAAATTTATTAAATTTTTAATCGTTTTATTAATTATGTGTTACAGATAAACAAAAACATTCTAGAGTATATAATATATATATATATATATATATATATATATATATATATATATATATATATATATATATATATATATATATATATGTATGTATATATATATATGTATATATATATACTTTTAGCAACTTTTAGAAGCAACATTTATGCATGGCAACTTTGATACCCCTAAATAGATTTTTCAAAACTATTGAATATGCATTTTTCCGTTTTTCAACACTATGTATATTTCTCGAGTTATTCGAGCGTTTCCAGACATTGCAATGGTAACGATTCTCACAGCATTGCACTCGATTACAGCCCCATCTACAATGTTTCGAAGAAAATGTTCAATACAAAAGTTACGTATTTTTTCTCGTAGAATCCCAATCTGCAATAAAAAATTGGGGTCATCATTGAAGATTTCAAAGTTGCCTCCCTTTCCCCCCCGGGGGGGGGGGCAACTTTCATATCCCTAAATAGATTTTTCAAAAATATTGAACTTGCATTTTGAAGTTTTTCTATCCGATGTATATTTCTCGAGTTATTTGACCGTTTCCAGACTTTTCGGATACCCTGCATATATCTGTTTTATTTTTAAAATAGAATTTTTATTTAATCAACAAATGTCCATCAGTAAATAAGAGAACGATTACTATTCGACTTTACTGGCAATTTTAGGAAGAAAACGTTCCACTATATTTGTAAGGTTGTGTCCTATATAGCTCATGCACAATAGTTACGTAATCGACAATTAAATAATTTTTATAACGGTATTTAGTGAAATATTAACGAATATGTACACTACATATAACTATTACGAATTGAATATTGATTCTAGCAACATTTATCAGAACAACATGTTGGAAAAATCAAGTTTGTCTTAAGCTTTACCGAAGCGCGTTTCCTGAAAAGTTTATATGAAAAACAACAAGATTTCTCAAAACTGAAATTAATATTTTTTTTCTCTCAAAAAACAAAGCTTACGAATTTCAGGAAAATAATATCATATATATATATATATATATATATATATATATATATATATATATATATATATATATATATATACAGTTTCAATTATATGCAAAAGATTTCAAAAATGTAAATGTAGGTATTGCGTTTCATGATTCATATGGATCACTTATTATAAACGGTATATTATTTATAATTTAAAATACAAAGAAAAAACATCACAAAAAACACATTAATTTTAAATGTAAAAAAAGACACACACACAGCTGTTTCGGTGTTTCTAAAACACTATCTTCAGTGAAAGGTTAAAATAAATTAAAACATTAAAAACAAACTAACAGTATGAAAGAGGGAGCAATCTATGCAGCTTATGCAAAAAGCGAAATGGCGAATTGTATTTTTGAATTACGATTTTTTTTTTTATTTTTTTTATTTATTTATTTATTTTTTTTTTTTATGTAGCTTGAGAAGCCTTCAGTTTAAGATTCCGCGTGGACGAAGCTTCTGTTACGTATGCATTGGGAGGTTTCAGTTATAGTAGGGAGTGTTTTTTAAAGGTTCTGTGTTTTAGTAATAATGTCGCAAGTGTTGATTTTCTCATTTAGATGTGTAGCATAAGAAAAAAATCTGCTTCGATATTTCACTTTCGAAAACTTGTTTTTTACATTATTTAGAGGTTCGTAGGAGTTAACAATTTCAGGTGTAACACGTAGGGAGTGAGATTCCACGTTTATAATATCTCAGAGGAGTGAGGAAAATTCTGTGAAGAGTTTGACGTTTATATTTTAGTAAGGAAGTTGTTTTTCATGCAATATTGCGAGTTGACCACAGGAGTGATGAGTAACGAATTAATAATTGCCGAAACGTCAGTGAAGGCTCACTGTTGAGACCCGAAAAGTTTTTGGTTTCTGTCTGTTTGTTTGTTTGTCTGTCTGTCTGTTCCGCGATAACTGCCGCAAAAAGAGTCCGATTAGGTTGATTTTTGGTGGGTATGTTGGAGAGGTACCCACAATTAGCTGTATAGTTTTTGGTTAAATTTGGTTCATTTGTTCGAAAAATATAGAACATTTTATTTTCAGTCATAATTATTTTCAATGGGAAGTCAGACGATTTTTTAATTTTAACATTCCGCGAAAAGAAAATCACGCATTGGGTTAATTGTAAATGCTAAATTATGGGTATTAAATTTACGAAATGGATATTTTAATTTAATTTGATCGATTTGAAAATTTCCCAATATATTTATTAGAATTTCTAAATTAATTGTATAAATTATTAGGAAATTTTACGCATTAATTTGAAAGATATCAAAATTTTAATTTCTCATTTTTTACAAAAAATTCCAATGTATTTTCTTTCTCTCTTTCATTAGATAGTTGCTAAGCAACTATATTTCAATGAATATCAACAAAGAAAAATTCAAGTGAATTATTTTGACGCGAAATGTTATTAACAAAATAGCTAATTTTCGGGTGATTTAATTTTTTAATATGCTTTTTCTAATGAAATAGATGAGAATTTATTTTAACTACTAAAGAAAGATGACCAAATCGGCTTTCCAAACGAAAAATATAAAAACGTTGAATGTGGAAATGGAATATAAGTCTCATAACAGAAATTTACATTTGTATAAGCATATTTAATACACGGAATTTTATATTTCAGCAACATATGATATTTAGTGGTTGAAAAATAAGTATTCTTTTAAGTATATGATAAAACCTCCTGTACAAAAAGATGGTTAATTTAATGAAATTAAAATAGTAGATGCACTCAGACATATATTTGATTAATGAAAGCGCATAATTACTGGAAATAGATAATATAAAATTAAAAAGACAACGGGGGGTTCAGGGGGACTCCGCCCCCCTGAAGATATGTAATCTTATACTGAGAAAAACATAGTAATAAGTAGTTTATCCTATCATTTATCCGACATAAAATTGTGTTTAATGTGATACTTCTAAAATTTTTGGAACTTTCAATAAATCTTATATTCTTATAAAAGTATAAATAACTTTAAAAAAATTAATTTTAGACTATCAAATATTATGCAGCTTATATTAAAAATTAGTGAGATTAATGAACAATGATTTGTAGAGCTGACGTTGAGGCCTCTGATCTGTAGATTTACTAGTATAAAATAGATTTTTTTGGACAAAGATGTTTTAAAGATATTGCCCCTCATTTATTGCCGAAACGTCAGTGAAGGCTCACTGTTGAGACGCGAAAAGTTTTTGGTTTCCGTCTGTCTGTCTGTTCCGCGATAACTGCCGTAAAAATCATCCGATTAAGTTTATTTTCGGTGAGTATGTTGGTGAGGTACCCGTAATGAGCTGTATAGTTTTTAGTTACATTTGGTTCATTCGTTCGAAAAATATAGAACATTTCTTTTTAGATCATAATGCTTTCCTATGGGATTGCAGACGATTTTCAAATTTCATTTTTAACTGAAATGAAAATCGCATATTTGAATAATGGATTTAAACGTAAAATTACGGATACTAAATTTTCGATATGGAGGACTTAAATATATGCAATAGCTTTGAAAATTTGCGTATACATCTACTAGAATTTAGAAATTAATTGTTTAAACTATTGGAAAATTTTTTGCAACTGTTCGGGAAATATAAAATATTTTATTTTCCTATATTTTACAAATTTGAAAATGCATTTATTTTTCTTTTCTCTTTATTTTATTAGCTGCTTAGCAACCCTATTTCAATGAATATTAAAATGAGAAATGCATTTTTTTATCTAAAAAATTACAAGAATAAGAAGTTCATAAGAATTTCAGAATATAATTGCATAAATCGTGTTTAATTTAACGATTTTAATTTCTGAAACCTCCGAAGTATATTATATGCCTATAAATATGTATGTAACATAAAAAAACTTGCGAATTGTAAGATGTTAAATAATAATATGAAAAGTGAGATTAAAAAACAATGACTTTCAGAGCTGACGTTGAGGCTCCTGATCTGCAAATTTACCAGTTTAATTATTTTTTTTTTTTATTCTACATTCATGTTTAAGAAAAAATGAATTGGGCATACATCCAGGCGAATAATTTAACATTCCCGGCTGAGTTGTAGCGTACATCCTAGCTACTCCAGTCATAAGGCTAGTGTAGGATTGAATTGATTACTGAGATTTTGGTGTGAACTTGTATTCCGATATCCAACACTTGTGTGAGAAAAAGCCTCTTGTCTGTAATTTTTTTAGTGTCGCATTCTATGCGTGAATTTTCCTAAGTCTGATTGTCACGGATAATTTACGCCGTGATATGATAATTTCTTTCCTGTAATCGGTTGACTAGTATAAACAAGTAATATAAAAAAAATAAGTCAATTCCTACTTTTTAATCACAAATATATAAAATAAACCCGTGCAGCATTAATGTCCCACGTTATCTTTATAATCATCGTTGTGGTATTTTTTTGTGGCATCACTCATTTGAGGGAAATCTTTTATTTCATTACTGAAAACAATGGGAGAAATTTTTTTATCCCATATAAAACTAAAATTATTTAATTTAATTTAATTAATGAATTAATATTTGAAAAAACTCTATTAGCATCCAGTGTCATCCAATGCAAGTTCTGAAAGATGTATTTGAACTTCAGTGGATGAATAGAAAATATTTTATTAACGATTGAAAATTTGAACAATATATATAAACATATAGAGAGTTTCAGCTAATAGTAGGAATTGAAATAAACTGGTAGTTGTGAGTAGTGTTACCCAGTCCCGGGTTCTTATTGATCTCCGATGTAGTGTCTGAGTTTTTATCGACCCTTGTGTCATTAGCAGTGACATTCCACTTCAATCGAGTTTATATTTATCTTCTCCAGCTGAAAAAAGTACCTATTCGTAAGACGTGGCCATTTAGTGTTTCAAATAGAGGTAAGTTGGAACCCACGGGGTTTCCTTTTAGTGAAATTGCAATATGCAATATTGTGCAAGTGACATTTTTTATATAATATTTCCATAGTTTCTAGCGATATGAGATGAGATTTCCTTCGTTTTCTGGAACTTTTCGAGTAGTCATTTTACGTAACATAGTTTGACTTCAGCAAATTGCATTCAGTTTATTACTTCAGCTTTAAGTTAATTATTGCTAATTTAGTAGTCTTGCTTCACTGCACCCATATATTACTAACTCTTTATTATTGTTAAGTATTTTCGTTACATTACTATTTATATACGTGACTGGTACAAAGTGTCAGCCACAACATATCTTATAACATATAACAAACGTTTTTACGATATTTGAAGTTTCTGAACAATTTATGCAGCAATATTTTGAAACTATAATAAAATATGAACATCGATGCACAAAAGTCATTTCCATAGAAATATGAAAAAAAATTTATTTGAGGTACATATATAAACCAAGAATTTCTGAAAAGAAAATATAATTCTGGCATATATAAAATATACAAGTTTCAGATAGCTTGATTTATTTACTCACCCCTCCATTGATCTAAAAAAGAAATTTTTAAACGTCAAGGAATGTAAACCAAGGAATGTATTGTCATTATAATTATTAATTTCACTGAATAACGTGTGCTTTTATAATCAGATTTTTCCTAGAATTTTGTCACATTTCCTTAGATTCTCAGAAATGGATTTCGACATTAAGATATATTTCTGGAATTTTCATTCTTTTATTATATTTTCAGAAAGCGATGCACGTTTGATCGACATTTGAAATTGTATATTTCAATGACATTAATGGTGCCTTTAAATAATTTAATTTACTAAAATCCTTACTATTTCAAAACTTAATATTATCTAAATTTGTATTCAAGTAAATTGCTTTTTCAGGCAGGCCTGCAATATAAAATAAATATTTAGTTTATTTTTCACTGTTCTCTGAATTTTTATTTTTATTTTTATTTTTTTTTTGGCAATCTGCCTCACAAAAATGCCAAAATTTTACACCCTCTGTCACGAATTTTTTTTAACAAATTGATTATGCAGATCCAGAAATTCCCGAGGAAAATTTGGTATAGACAAAAGTTTTTATATAAAAAAAAAAACATAAAAAGAATATTTTTTACATTTACCTAAGCCATTTTTGTTCCCATATTGAGAACTTCTCTTACCGGTACGCTTTAAAATCGTGTTTTTTACTTTCTTCTACCTGTACAAGAAGAAAGTATTGGATTCATAAAACTTTTCGACTTCCGGTTTTCGACGGATGTATACATTTTGGAAGGTCCTGAATACGATTTGACTGTTTTTAGAAAATGTATGTCTGTGAGTCTGTGACTCTGTCTGTCTGTCTGTATGTAAAAAAAAAAAACATTTTGGGCGCTCTATCTCAAGAACTAATGCACAAAATTTAATTAAATTTATTTTCAGATAATGTCTGATATAAATTGGTGCTGATTAGTTTTTGGTGAACATCGCTCAATAAGTGACGCTGTTATGCTGCATTTTTTGCGACTTTCGCAATAGTTCTATCTCAAGAACTAGTCCACTTATTTTAATCAAACTTCAGATTCAATTAGATCTTGACATAAGTAGACACTGATTACGTTCTGGTATAGCTATCCCAACATGTAGCGCTGCTGTACCACTTTTTTCATGATTTTTACGATAGCTATATCTCAAGAACTATTGCGCGGAATTTCATCAAACTTCAGATTCTGTTAAACTTTGACATAAATATGTGCTGCTTACGTTTTGGTGTAAATAGCACAACAGGTGGTGCTGCTATGCTATTTGTTTCATTATTATTACGATAACTATATCTCAAGAACTAATTCGCGGATTTTCATCAAACTTCAGACTCAGTTAGACGTTGACATAAGTTGTTGTTGGTAAGGTTTTGGTCTACATCTCCCAAAAGGTGGCACTGCTATGCTACATTTTGCAGGATTTACACGAATTTAGCAATAGACATATCACAAGAACTAATGCACGGAATTTAATAAAACTTTAGATTCAGTTAGATTTTGATATAAATTGGTGCTGATTCTTTTTAGTGTATGCGAAACCTGCGTGAGATAGAAGAAAGTTTTGGGATTGCACATCCGACTATTTTAATTTAGAAATGACATTGCAGTCACCACAACCATTCTAGCTGAGTTTTGGAATCGTTTAAATGATCGGATTGCAAATATCACATTAAGGATACGTTTTTGACCTTTTAACACTAGAACTACCGCATTTCTTGTATATCTAGAACTATCGGGATGGGTTATAGCTGATCCAGAGACTTTAGTGATGTTATTCGTGTTTTGTATAGAAGATACAGACACACAATAAGGTTTGATGTTTATTACGATGATTTGTATTTAATGATTAATACAATTTAGCTTCTAGAATATTACTTAATCTGAAATATAATTATCAGATACCAACAAATATAATTTTTATTTTTAATTTAAGAACAAATAACTTGAGATATTGACAGTTCGTATACAATGTAAAAAAAGAAATTTTTTCAAATAATATGCAATTAATTATGAATTTGAATTTCGTAATGATGTTCCTACAGATTAATAAAATAGTAAATCTGAATAAAATTTTAATATATATAGCTCCATGTTTAATTTAGAAATGACATTGAGGTCACCACACGCACTCTAGCTGAGTTTTGGAATTTTTTAAATTATCTGATTGGAAATATGAGATTAAGAATAAGTTTTTAATCTTTTAACACTAGAACTACCGCGTTTCTGGTATACCTAGAACTATCTGGGTAGGTTATAAGCAATCCAGAGACTTCAGTGATGTTATTCTTGTTTAGTATAGAAGATACAGACTCACAATAAAGTTTCATATTTAATACGATAATTTGTATTTAATGATTAATAAAATTTATCTTCTAGAATATTAATTAATCTGAAATAAAATGATCAGATACCATCAATGAAATTTTTATTTCTAATTTAAGAATAGATAACTTTAGATATTGGCTGTTCGTATGAAATGTAAAATAAGGAACATTTTCTAATAATATACAATGAATTTTCAATTTAAATTTCGTAATAATGTTCCTTCAGATTAATAAGATAGTAAAACTGAATAAAAATTAAGTATATATAGCTCCATGTCTTTTTACTTACATTTTACGCACTGTAATTCTAGGTATACAGACTTGTAGATAAAAAAAAGTATTCGTTGGATTCTAACTAAATACCAGTTAAGACATTATACTGTATATTGGTGAAAAGACAAGCAATTTATTTTTTTTTCTGAAAAACAACAGTGATACGAGCGAAAAATCATGTATTGTGTCATAGATGCTCGGTGCTTCTAGTGCTAAGGGACTTATGTTTATTGCAGCGTGGATTCCCTGAGAATATCTCATCATGAGTCGCGTGTCGTTTATTTATTTATAATTATTGTTTTTTTTAATAGATTGTTATTTTCACAACGCATTTCTAAAAGTGAGTTTTTCATTTATTAAAAATGTTAAATTGCGCATTGTGCTTTTGATTGATATTACTTATTTGCCATGGGTAACATTCAGATATTCCGTTATGGATCATGAAAGGTGCTATTAGCACTAGTTCAAAACACATAATAATGAAAATGTGAAATCAAAAATTAAAATGGCCTTTTAGCTTCAATCCTTGTCTACAGATTACTATAGATAGTAAAACTGAATAAAAATTAAATATATATAGCTCCATGTTTTTTAATAACATTTTATGCACTGTAATTCTAGGTATACAGACTTGTAGATAAAAAAGTATTCGTTGGATTCTAACTAAATTCCAGTTAAGACATTATACTGTATATTGGTGAAAAGTTAAGCAATTTAAATTTTTTTTCTAAAAAACAACAGTGATACGAGCGAAAAATCACGTCTTGTGTCATAGATGAGCCGTTCGGTGCTTCTAGTGTTAAGGGACTTATGTTTATTGCAGCGTGGATTCCCTGAGCTTATCTCATAATGAGTCGCGTGTCGTTTATTTATTTATTATTATTATTTTTTTTTATATTTTGTTATTTCCCAACGCATTCCTAAAAGTGAGTTTTTCATTTATTCAGAATGTCAAATTGCGCATTGTGCTTTTGATTGATATTGCTTATTTGCCATGAGTAAAATTCACATGTTCAGTTATGGAACGTGAAAGGTGCTATTAGCTCTAGTGCGAAATAATGAAAATGAGAAATCAAATATTAAAATGGCCTTTTAGCTTTATTAATCTGTTTGCAAAATCTTACCCATATTTTATGAGTATGTAAAACAAAAAAATGCGGATCTATTTAAATTCGGCCTGGGAACTAGACGGAAAACCGAGCTAAAGCAAGTTTCCAGTCGCAAACAGGCATGGGCCATTTTTAGTGATAATATGCATATCTAAATAAGTATGTTTAAAGACGGCCACGTCTGACGGTAAAACACACTTATTCATTACCCATCATACGTAGTATAGGGTAAGTCATGTAATCGTTTTAAAAATAGAAAAAAAAGTATGGCGGATTTACACGTTTCAGACACTGAAGATTACGATAAACATATATTTTGAAAAAAAAAAAAAAGCCTTCCGTCTGTCTGTGTGTCTGTATGTCTGTGTATCTGTATGTCTGTAAACGCTCTATCTCCCTAAGAATTGAGATAGAGACTTGAAATTTGGTATGTACTAAGTATGTAATAATGGAAAGAAGCTCATTGAATTTCAGTAATATCGATTATCCGGAACTATTTTTTCGGACTCTCGAAATATTCGTTTTAATAAAATGTATATAAAAATTTTCGAAATTGTTTATTTGAAAGAGTGAATTTAAAAAAAAAAAAAAAAAACATAAATTTGACAGAAAGAATGAAGTTGATAGGATAATTAGTTGTCGAGATATTTGTAATCCTATTTCCCACACTCTTTGATTTTTCATGACTATGTATTTCATCCAAATTTCAATTCAAATATATATTGTAATTAGAAATGAGACGCTTAATACGACGCAATAAACCGCTAGTTAATAGGATTATCATTTTTGGAGTTATAAGGATGTTTCTTTTACTCAATTCAGTAATAGAGCATTTAAAGTTCATGACGTCATTAAGCCACGATTTTATTCTAATTGCAATGCATTTTATAAGAAGTTTACACATGTTTTATTTTCATATTGTATATTATGCATATCCATGATGGGTAAGTATTACGGTGGCCCCCAAAAACTAGTTTTTAATAAGTTTTCCTATTGTCATGTTAAGCGATTCAGTCTCATTGGTGCTATAGCTAACCAAATCTCAGGCATAAATTAAAAAAAGCGTATCACAGCAGATCATTTAAATGCAGAGGCATGCCGATCATTCTAATGAAAGATAACTGAAGGTGAAGAAGATATTTTGTGATATAGCCTGAGTATTAATAAAAATTAAATATGTGACCAAGGCGGAAATACTGAAAAGATATGTAATGATGAAACAGATAGTGAGGATAGGTGTTACTGACAGTCCTACTGTTTACCTTGATAAGGATTAATATATATATATGGTTAACTGAGCCCTCTGGTACTAATTTTCACAAAAAAGTATAAATTTTTGAACAAATTGCTAAATATGGAAACTGAGTAATACGTTGCTGTAAAATAATTTTCAGATGATATGAGCAAAGAAATCTACAACTGCCCTAATATTTATTTTGAAAAAAAAATGGAACATTTATACTCATGAAAAAGATTGCAGCGACACTTACTGTGACGAACTGAATGACTTATTGTCAATTTTCATATTCCTGGGGGTCAAGAGAGAGAAACACGCTAATATAAAAGAAATGTCTTCTGATGGCTTTGTTCCGAAGTATTTTAGATCCAAAATATCTATCATATATTTTTTTATTATTTATAAGATTTGATAACATTGATTATCGAAACTTTTGAAAAATAATTGATAATTTAGCTTCAATAAAAAAATTATTTCAGGATTTGTTTAGCTGATGTAGATCTAACTATTAAAATGAAAGAAAAAACTTGAAAGTAATTCAAATGATTGAATAGGTGTCGCTCCAAATTCCAGCAATATACAGCAATAAAGATTGCTACGATTCGACTTGCAAAATCTCGTTTAATAAAATATTAATATATACGCTCTTGTTGATTTTAGACCATTTAGACGTTTATTGTGACAAGCAGCTTGAAAGGATTTTCAATCTCGGTAATAGTGCACGTATCGAGATAGAGCTCTATTAACATTGTTTTTAATATTGAAACAATGTGAGAAACATGTTAATGGATTATTATCCACACAAATTTCATTAGCTTAGAAACTTCTTCGACAGAAAAAAATACAATATATATTAAGAATAAAAAAGAAAATTTCTATCTCAATTTGTCAATTCAAAAGACAGAGGTCAAGAAATCAATATGTTTGCATTATTTTTTCTGGAACCTTAGTATTGTTTTTTCAGACAGCCAAGAATGTGTTATTATTTATTTGTTTGCATCAGGAGATATAACAGCTAATGATTTTCTATTTTGTTGAAACTGTAATTAGCGTTTAGAAAATAGCAAAACAGGTTGTTGATGGGGTCGACAATCTCAAAGGTGCGTTTTCTGTTTCTAGAATAACGCATAGGGGACTAATAATATTATTTCGTTTAATTATGAACATTTTTAATAAACATTGCTATAATACATATAGTTAAAATAAGGATATTAACGATAGTAATATGACAAAGAGTGCATTCTTGAAACTTCGACAGTGGAAGATACGAATCCATACCTTGTATCTCGTCATTTGATTCAGACCTTGCCAACTTTACTACAAAGCACAATTTTCAAAATGCCGGGAGTTTAATTTATAATAGGTACCAAACGAAATGGTTGAGGCATAGGTATATATATATATTTATTTATTTATTTTATTATTTTTTTTAATTCTGTCCAAGAAGACGAAATAAGAGGTCAAAAGATTATCGTTTAAGAGGAGGTCAAAAAATTATCGTTTAACATGTAGCATAAACGCTTGTTCTGAATACTATTTATATTGGTGGCCCACGCTATTAACTCATACTTTAATTTTTTTAAAAAGCTTAAGCATTACTTATCATTTAAATCAATTATATTCCATATCATTTTCCATTGCATTTTTCAACCTGATACTTTCATGACATAAAAAGCCTTTCGTTTAATCTCTTAATTTCATTATTAATTATATTCATTTTTAAAGGCTAAAAATATACGATATATATATATATATATATATATATATATATATTAATTATATCGCATTTGACAAAAAGAAAGTTTCTTTAATGAAATAAATTTTCAGGATTACTATGGGAGAGAAAGGCTTAAACGCGACCTATGCGGCATTCAAGCAGACGCGACCAATGACGAGATTATTTGTCATGTATCTCGTCCCAGCCACAATGTCAAATGTGATAATAATGTCTGATAGTATTCAAAAATAAGTGTAACATTTTTATTTGGAATAATAATTAGAGCATACATGGAAACATGTCACAAAAGGCGAATATCGTGCACGTCTTAATAAATCAGTGATATATACAAACTTTATACAACATATATGTAATAGTGCACGTATCGAGGTAGTGTTCTATTTACATTGTTTTCAATATTGAAACTTTATGAAACTAAATATTAGAAGTAAAAGCAACAGTTGTGTTCGCACTTTTCAATTATAGTTAATACGAAGACACTTAAAATCTAACTGCGTATTTGAAGTTAGATAAACAGAGAAGATTAATATTTTTCAATATTCATTGCGTAATTATTTTTAACATTTAAACATTATCTCACAAAACGAAGTTTAATACCTTTTAGCTGTTTTATAATACTGCTTTTGTAATTAAACTACAGATGTTTTTTTTTTTTTTTTTTTTTTTTTTTTTCTATTGATCCATATGAAACAACAGCGCAAAAAAATATATTATTTTAACAAGCATTGTCATTTATTAAAATATATCAGACAATATTTCGTTTACATGAGTTGTAATCTTAAATATAAATATACCACTAAGTAAGATCAAGTAACTGTAAATAAGTTTTAAAATTAAATGTATATTCATAATAAATTTCTGAAGTATAAATAATAATATAGCATATTATAAATAATAAAAAAATAGAAATTGCAAACTTTATTCTTTTCAAACTTGCTAAAATACATTTTTAAAACCATTACTGACAATTTCAAATTAATAATATTCTTCTTCAAGCACAGAACAAATTAGGCAGTGAAATAATTCTAAAATTTTATTACTAAAACTATTTAAACACTTAATAACTTGAGGGATTTTGTTAAAAAGTACTACTTGAAAAATATCGTATTTAGAAAATAAATAATCAAAATTATTCTTATTTAAACAAATAATGAAAGCTAAAGAAATTCGAAACGTGTATTTCGAAGTAATATAAATAACACACTAGTTTTCATTTTTATTGAAACTTCATGAACATAAAATACTTTGACAGAAAATTAAAAAAAAATGTCGAAAGTCATTTCCAAAATTTAAACTTAAGATAAACATTTGGAGATGTTTATCTTAACGTTATTAGAAGTTCTTTCATTTTACTGAACTGTGACTGAAATTAAATTTTAAAAATTATTTTTACTCGCATTCTACTGTATAGATTTATTTCTTCTTTGTATTATTTTCATAAACTCTGGTCTCGCAGCCTAAAAAAAATACTTTTCATGACATATTAAACATCCTTTTATGAATTATTTCCGAAATTATTATGAATTATCACCGGGAATAAATATAAATTTCTGGCAGTATGATTGAAATAAGAGAAAAGCAAACTTCATTATAATTTTAATTAAATCTTAGATTATGACAATACACATAAAATACTTCATTAAAAATATTTTATTTATATTTTATGTTTGAAGTACAATCATATATTTAAATTTTTCTAAGCTTTTAAGAGAAAGTTTAGTTTTTTTTTCCCTTGCAAAATTCTTAGATCCTTAAAAGAACACTCAAACAACATACTTTAAAGAAATGTTTAGAAATAAATCTATTTATGTTATTTGTATATTTTAAAATATTATTTTACAATTTATATAAGGATAATTAAACATATGAAAACGCAAACTATAGTATAAAATTATTTTCTTAAGATATATGTTGCAGTTTATGCTGTGTATATATGCTGTGTATATCATAACTAAAAAAATATATAACTTTTAGCATAGTTGAAAATTAAGAGATTAATTATTACAATCTCATGACAAATTGAATTTGACCAGAAAGCTTGCATCGTGTATTTTAGACAGAATTATATTAGAAAGGTAAATCACTAAAATTAAAATAGTAAAATATTAATATTGAAATATTAATTTATTTCACCATATTGACTAAAATCATCTAGTTCCTCAGTTGCTCCATTGCAGTTTATCTTCATTCCAATCATACGTCTTTCTGATGTTTATTCGCTTTCCTATCAGAAAAAATTAACTTTCCCTCTCTATTAACATTCCTACCCCGTTGTAAAAAAAAATTATTTTGCCTGTATGTGCCTATTAGACTCAGATTGGTTTACATTAATTCTAGATCATAAAAAATATTTTTATAAGAGCTTTATTTCATAAAATGTTGTGTTTATCAATAGGGACAACATATATTATATCTTCTATAACTTCCCTCCTTTCTTTAATGCTCCCCCCAGAACCTTTGAAATCCTTATTTGTATAAGCTTTGTCAAGGATTTAAATGATTTGGAAATAATAGAGTTTTTTTTTAATTGCATATATGTTTCATTTCCATTATTATTGATATTGTTTTTATATCAAAAAAGATTTAGATTGCACATTTACATGATCCTGAGAAAGAAAAGCTAAGAATGAAGCACACCTCGTTTTCGTTTTTCAATCTCGACCGCATTCTTTGCACCTTCATCGTTTAGATGAACTAATTTTTTCTGATATTCTCAACATTCAGCAAAAAACAACTGAATCAGCAGGAGAAAAGCACCTCAACCATTTAAATCTATACTAAAGTATGAGAAAACCAAAACCAAAACTTTCAACCTTCAACAACTCAACCTTCAGGAGAAAACCAAAACCAAAACAGTCAGCTTTCTACAACTCAACGTTTAAAAAAACAACTCAACAATTAATCCCCGTACATGAGACAATCGAAACCAAAACATCAAAGAAAAAAATAACTCAGCTGCACTGGTGATGTCACTTCCGTTCACGACCCCTTTAGATTGACAGCTGGTCACACCCACTTCCCCAAGACCTGTGGCTGTTACCATCACTTTCTTCACCTTACTGACTACTCAGCTCTTGTAAAATATGTCTGATCTCTTCTTCAGTAAGAACACGCTCATTACGGGCCATATTGTACAATAAAATGACAAAACATACCAAAAAAGTGGAACATTATATGAATATATCAGTATCGCGATGCCGTCTATAAATCATTATTCAAAATACACACCAATCAAAGATACAAAATTTATATTTATGTATTTCTATGCATATTAGTGATATGGGTCAATTAGCACCAGACAGGTAAAATGTGATTTTTTTCCTTAAAAAAATAATTCTTAAAGTATGAAAAATAATTATTAACTAAACAAATTTATTTATTTGAAGAATACTTAAAATATAAGACGTGGTATGGGAGCTATCATCAAATAAATTTTAGAAATTAGTCGATGACACCCATTCAGGGAAGGAAAGTTAAACGATATACATGTACTACGATGTAAAATATGAGAAATGGATTTGATCTAGCACGAAAGTAATATTATATTTACGAAAATATAATCACTTCCAAACCTTCTACGATACATCTTCCGTATAAGTCCAAGTCTTCCTTTATTTCCAGAAACCAGAGAAGACAATAGCTTTCCAACATTTAAAAAATAATTTCTAATATACATATATATATATTTGCTTACATATATAGAAATATTTTTTCTTATTTTGAAACACTAAATTCACCTTTGTATATAAATTAAAAACATGGATACATTTAAAATGGATCACAATTTATTACTCATTATTAAAGTAGGTGTAAATGAAAATAAAGGTTTTAAAACATTAAAACCGTTTTATAGATGTTATGATTTTGTCGGATTCCCGATCGTTATCGACTAGAACCGGGTCATCATCAAGAGGGCGAAAATGAAAAAAAAATATATCGAAGTGGGTTATAATAACCCACCTCGCTCAATAGACTTATCCATCCCCTTCCCGTTTTTTTTTCAAATTTGGTCTCGCTTTCGGACATTTAAACAGCGTACATTCTGGAAGTTACAGAATTTTTCTCATTTTCGCCCTCTTGATGATGGTAAGGCTCTGGTCGAAAGCACTCGGGACTCCGACGAAAATATTAACATCTATAGAACGACATAATGAAAAAGTAACCAAGACGGGACTTAATGTGAGATGTACAAAATATTTTCTTACGTTGTATGAATATCGACAATTTTTTATGAAAGTTGTCTCAGGTACTTAATGGTTAAGCTCACGATCTAATCTGACATAAAGTAGAGCGAATTCTCTCGGAATAAATATTTTTGTATCCTATTAATAATGTTGTTTTCAAGAGAAAATGTTTTGAAATAAACGCTTTACTTGCAATAGAAATGGAGTTAAATGTTGTATTACCTGCCGTAGCAACTCTATATGTTGTCATTCCTACTATTTTGGTCCTACTATTTTGATAGAAAATATAAATATAATTTTATTCTACATTTAAAACTGGAAAATAATTGGACTGTCAGGCAAACAAAATGTCTCCACGAGTAACCTTTTCGTCACTTACCACTGAATGCTCGGGAAGAACGGAGAGTGTCAAGAATAGTAAAAGCCAATAGAAAAATTACACAGCATCAAATTTTCGCTTAAGTTTATCACGGATGGTCTAAAAGAAATATTCTTATTCGGAAGATTACAATGATTGTAAAGCGCATAGTATAAAAATTTCTAAGTGAAAAATAAACATCAGTATTAATTGGAAAGAGCTATCCCGAAATTCAGTACTTATTCTTAGTAAAAAGACTCACAATGAAAAAAAATATATATATACATTAAAAAAAGAGCACATTTCAAGGCAAGTTTCAGGTAAGAATTTATGACTGTAGCAAATTTATCTTACAATGGGAAATAAAAATAAGAATATTGGACAAAAATGTTACACTCAATTCATTACGAGCAGGGAAGACCGAGCTATGCTTGGTCAAATTTAAATTTGACTTCAAATATCATGACCCATGACCAAAATGACCCACTAATTGAATTTTCTCGTACATGTGACCTAGCATAACAGTCTTCTCGTGCCCGAAAACCATAGGAATAAAAATTTAGTGTAAATAGTCTGAGCCGTTTTTAAGATAAAATAGCTTGACCCATAATGACCCATGACCAAATGACCCACTAATTGAAATTTCTCGAACATGTGACCTAGCCTGATAGTCTTCTTGTTCCCTAAACCTGTAGGGTGCTAAATTTATTTCAAATTCTCTGAACCGCTTTTAAGATAAAATAGCTTGACCCATAATGACCCATGACCAAAATGACCCACTAATTGAATTTTCTCGAACATGTGACCTAGCCCAACAGTCTTCTAGTGATCGAAAACCATTGGATGCAAAATTTCGTGTAAATTGAGCCGCTTGTTAGATTTTGACCCACAATGACCCAGAAATGACCCACTAATAGAATTTTCTCGAACATGTGACCTAGCCCAATTTTTTCGCGTGCCCGAAACTCGTAGGATACAAAATTTAATCAAAATCGTTAGAGCCGTTTTTTAGATAAAATTAATTTGACCCGCTTTGACCCAAAAATGACCCACTAATCGAAAGTTCTTGAACATGTGATCCAGCCCAATAGTCTTCTCGTGCTCGAAAATAGTCGGATACAAAATTTCGTCAAAATATTTTGAACCGTTTTTTAGATACAATTAGCTTGACCATTACCCAAAATGACCCAAAATGACCCACTAATTGAATTTTCTCGAACATGTGACCTAGCCCAACAGTCTTCTCGTGCCCGAAAACCATTGGACGCAAAATTTAGTGTAAATTGAGACGCTTTTTAGATCTTGACCCACAGTGACCCAAGAATTGCCCACTAATCGAATTTTCTCGGACATGTGACCTAGCCCAATGATTTTATCGTGCTCGAAACTCGTAGGACACAAAATTTAATCAAAATCGTTAGAGCCGTTTTTTAGATAAAATTAATTTGACCCGCGTTGACCCAAAAAGGACCCACTAATCGAAAGTTCTCGAACATGTGACCCAGCCCAATAGTCTTTTCGTGTCCGATAATAGTCGGATACAAAATTTTGTCAAAATCGTTTGAACCGTTTTTTAGATACAGTTAGCTTGACCATGACCCAAAATGACCCAAAATGATCCACTAATCGAATTTTCTCGAACACGTGACCTATCCCAATGGTTTTCTGGTGCCCCAAAACGGTAGGATGTAAAATTTCGTCAAAATCGTTAGAGCCGTTTTTAAGATAAAATTTGCATACATATATATATATAACCACACACAAGATTTGCTCGTATTAGAATATATGATATCATTAAGATAATGTGTTACATCCGATATTTACAGAAAAAATGCTATTTTTTTATTTCAACGACTTTTAAAGGGTGAAACTGCATCAAAGCAAATCTACTGCTCATACTTCAAAAAGTACCGCTGTATTCGTTGGAAACATTAAAAACTCTCACAGGTATTGCATTTATACGTTTCAACATATTTCTAAGAAGTCACCTGACGTTTCTCTTATGGTTTATTGTGCGTTTGGTCTGCTGAAAAGAGCTCTTTCAAAGCGCAAAACCACCACGATTGATCGAATCTGGAAAGTTTTTAAAGAGGCATGGGAAGCAATAACCCTCTAAATTTTACAAAAAACCTTCTACCATCGAAAGCATTAGGCAGAATTTGAATCAAGAAACAAGATTATCATATAGATTATTTCAGAAAGCAATATTCATATTTTAAACGTTAAAAAAAACAATGCCGAAATCGTCTAAAAAATGTGCGAACACCCTCTGTATATATATATATATATATATATATATATATAAGTGTTCATTCATTTAAGTTAAAAGCATCTTTATCATCAATCACCCAATATAACAAACACTATTGGAAGTGCTATCCATCAAGTATGGTCTCTATTTACAAAAAAGACATACCTACGTAGTATATGCCAAGAAGAATCAACTTCGTATTAAAGGCAAATTATTGTCGAAAGAGATAAAGACGATGTGGTTATAATAAAGGGGAATCTAAATGCATATGGATAGCGTCAAAATATACTGAATAATTACAATATTTTCATGGCAATACACAATATGAACTGCGAATGTAGATTAAGAACAACACATTGAACATCCACATATGTCCAAGTTGATCAAATTTTGTGTCTATTTGTGTGTGTGTGTGTTTTTACAATACTGTATAAAAATATATATAAGTATTCAAATAAAAGTTTTATGATATTTTTTTTCTTCATCGAGAATGAAAGTTGGGTTAACTTTTTATACAATGTTTATCGAAATGTACTTAAAATTATAACAAATATTTTTGCACATTTTAGAACATTGGTTTCCATAATTCGCATAAATATATGTTATAAAAAGAGA
The DNA here is from genome assembly GCA_963931845.1 of Maratus michaelseni. Taxonomy (NCBI): domain Eukaryota; kingdom Metazoa; phylum Arthropoda; class Arachnida; order Araneae; family Salticidae; genus Maratus; species Maratus michaelseni. The sequence goes on from OZ007593.1 coordinate 290,783,514, forward strand.
TTTGAGTATAAAATTAATTTTAAATCGAAAATGATAATGATAATAAATACATGCATAGTATCCCACTTTGCAAACTTAGGATGACTCTATTGGGATTTTTTTCACGGAAAATAGGAATGAAATGGAAATGTTAATGGGGATATTCTTAATAATTGTATGTTAATAACCTTCCCGTTTCACAGAAAAAAAAGTAAATCTTTAGATAAATTTTAAGACATGAATATTTATTATAACAAATATTATTCTGCATCTATTGATAATATTTTTGAACTAATTACGCAAACCGATAGCATATAAAAACAAAATTTATCATTTAGTTACAGTACTAGAATAAAAAATCTTTTGGAATTATAAACATTTTACAATTACTTCTTATCTTTTCAATAAAATAAAAAATAAAATTTTATCATCTTCATAGAAATTTTCAATGACCTGATCCATTTGCCTTCAAATTTATAATACATGACAACAAATGAGATAAAATGAAGTGGAATTTTCCATTATGAATATTAAACCTAGATAAAAATCTCCTATTTTGATTTAAGAATAATAAACAACGATAAATATTAATGTATATTATTCAAAATAGTAATGTATAGTATTTTAGTATAATATTTTAGAATTTGTTTGATAACGTAATTTTATTCTAATTTTATTACGATAACAAAATATTTTTAAGAGTGTGCACAATTATTTTAGATAATGTACGTTTAATGTTTTAAAAGCCATATATTTTGATAAATATTAATGAAGCATGTTGCGATAAATTACTTACAACATATCTTAACTTCTGTTCACATATTACAAAATAAAATGTTTTTACTTTATTTGTTTCTTGTATTATAGTGTAGATTTCAGTGCTATTATAATACCTATTCAAATTATAATTTTAATGCGATCAATTCAGAGCATTATTTACATTTAAAATTGAGTAAATATCATTAAAACATAATTTACATTTAATAATTTTTGTATAAATTATAGTAACTGAAACATTATTTTATACAATCGATCTTTATGATTCGTAGATCGATTTATTTTCATTTGTAATAAATAGATAAGGTTGTACTAAATATAATATTGTAAAGGTTAAATTTAATTTAGCTAATATTACAAGTTTAAGATTTTGATTAATTTATAGAAGCGTATGGAAATCTTTCATTTGAAATAGACATTTTTTTGTATTTATCAACGTTTATTAATGCTGCAAAGGTAATATTTTAATATTTTAAAACATCTCTAATAGGGAGTGCAATTCTATCAGTATTATTTCACTAGCATTATTTTGTTTGAAATTATTCAATATAACATTTTTGTTACCATGAATAATATCAGTCTGCCATGATTATTAATATCACGATATTTTTTCTACTAGACGAATATAAAACACAATATAATATCTTTTCACAATGACTATTGTTGTTTAAATTCGTTCCGATCTACTGTTAAGTAATATTAAATTGCTTATAACAACTCTTTATATACATCGGGCTGAGAATAAAGCCTGTAAAACGAAATAAATTTTCTTAATTTATATTATAAATTGATGTTAAATTAAATATAGCGATACATTAAAGTTGTTAAATTAAATAAATTAAATATATTGTCAAAAACACTTACGTCTCGAGTGGTGGAAATGCTGCTCGACTGGTAGTTTCCAAAATGCTTGAATTTTTTTGCAAACAAACGTTACACACTTTTTAAACAAAACTTTGAATAATTGTAATTAAATATCCTTTAACACTCCATTACTATCATTGTATCATTAAGATACAGTGTTTTTTTAATTGCAAAGACGTCGTTAGAGCCGTTAATTTGGTACATTTTTTAGGTTGTCAGATTAAAGTCACAGGAACACACATTTATATTTAATTACAACCTTTCTTTGAATCAACCCTGCAGAAAATATATAAATATATAAATTACATCACGTCACCTCACAGATACAACGGCAGCAATAACGTATATACATATATTTAAAACCAACTGAGCGTTTTGAAAAAGGGTAAAATTGTAATGTTGTTTTCTCTACATTTTGTTTTAAATGCTAAAAAAAATAATATGATTCTTTCAACATTATAAATAAAACTTAATTACAAATATGAATGTAACCCTTGAGAGTATAAATTATTCTTTAATGTTTTGAAAATTCATTAAATATATAGAATTCTATTATCTTAAACATTGCATATATTGCAGTGAAACCTCGAGCTTAGTGAACGGAACGAGCAGGGAAGACCGAGCTATGCTCGGTCAAAATTAAATTTGAGATCAAATATCATGACCCATGACCAAATGACCCACTAATTGAATTTTCTCGAACATGTGACTTAGACCAACAGTCTTCTCGTGCCCGAAAACCTTTGGATGCAGAATTTAGTATAAATTGAGCCGCTTTTTAGATCTTGATCCACAATGACCCAGAAATGACCCACTAATCGAATTTTCTCGAACATGTGACCTAGCCCAAGGATTTTCGCGTGCCCGAAACTCGTAGGATACAAAATTTAATCAAAATCGTTAGAGCCACTTTTTAGATAAAACTAATTTGACCCGCTTTGACTCAAAAATGACCCACTAATCGAATGTTCTCGAACATGTGACCCAGCCCAATAGTCTTCTCGTGCCCGAAAATAGTCGGATACAAAATTTCGTCAAAATCGTTTGAAGCGTTTTTTAGATACAATTAGCTTGACCATGACCCAAAATGACCCAAAATGATCCACTAATTGAATTTTCTCGAACATGTGACCAAGCCCAACAGTCTTCTCGTGCCCGAAAACCATTGGATGCAAAATTTAGTTTAAATTGAGCCGCTTTTTAGATCTTGACCTACAATGACCCACAAATGACCCACTAATCAAAATTTAATCAAAATCGTTAGAGCCGCTTTTTAGATAAAACTAATTTGACCCGCTTTGAGGCAAAAATGACCCACTAATCGAAAGTTCTCGAACATGTGACACAGCCCAATAGTCTTCTCGTGCCCGAAAATAGTCGGACACAAAATTTCGTCAAAATCGTTTGAAGCGTTTTTTAGATACAATTAGCTTGACCATGACCCAAAATGATCCAAAATGACCCACTAATCGAATTTTCTCGAACATGTGACCTAGCCCAATGGATTTCTTGTGCCCCAAAACTGTTGGATACGAAAAATCGTTAGAGCCGTTTTTAAGATAAAAGTTGGATATATATATATATATAACCACACACAAGATTTGCTCGTATTAGAATATATGATATTACGTTCCACACGCTTAGAGGGTTAATGATAGTAATCGAGTGTTAAATATATTTAGCTCACATTTATTCTATAATGTAAAGGCATAACAATTTATTTCATCTTGTGATGAAGAAATTTTGAATATTATTTATTCTTATTATTGAAAACGATACACTGGCATTTAAACCTTTCTGACAATATATTTTGGTGCACTGTTCAAAATCTGCTGCAAACTGTCCAGCCATTTGACATTTTTTAAAGATAATGGTCACTTGGCCATATTAATCACCATATTATGGTCAGAATGAAGGTTAATCACGATTATGTAACCATTTCCGACAAAAACGGTCGAATGACTGAACAGTTTGCTGCAGATTTTTAACATTGTGTGTCATAATGAATTACTTCTCGGGAATTATATACCAGTAGGTTTTGATCGCAAGCATTTTAAGGGAAAGATCAGCTTTAAAATGATCAAAAATTCAATTTCAAGATTTTGATGTCAATGGAGAATGGAGAGTGAAAACTTTAAATGTATTTAATTCACAATAATGATTTTCAAACTTGCGAGCACGATTTCTCCAAAAATAATTTAGATAGAACCTCATTTTTTTTTCAAACTTATTAATGTTGTAACAATGAAGAAAATAAAATGAACTAGAATCTTTTAATTTGGTCAATAAATTTAAACATAATTAACTGTAATTAAATTAAAAACGCATTTTGAATGCGCTTTTCGAAGAATTACAGTTAATTATTTTTTAATTTATTGATCAAATTAAAAGATTCTAGTTCATTTTGTTCATTGTTACAACATTAATAAGTTTGAAAAAATTTGAGGTTCTATCTAAATTATTTTTGGAGAAATTCTGCGCGCAAGTTTGAAAATCATTGCTGTGAATTAAATGGATTTAAAGTTTTTACTCCCCATTCAAAAACAAAGAATGACGATTGCGTTTTACTTTATATCTTCGTCAATAATTATCGCCTCTGAAAAACATTGGTACCTTTCTACTCAGAATAAAATGCACTATTTACTGACATCAAACCTTTGAAATTGAATTTTTGACCATTTTAAAGGTGATCTGCCCCCTTAAGAATATTTGAAAATGAATGAGCAATATCGAATATCCTAACATATGATTACGAAAAGTTTCATACACAAACTAATCCAGTTGACTAATTAAATGAGAGGAACAGTTTGTAATATATGTATCATGATTGAACTGTTTTCTATTTTTTACTAATTTAAGAAATAAATTTTGTTTTATTGTTTCATTTTTTACTCAATAATTTCATGAAATGGCTTGAATTTTGCACTGAAGTTTATAATGTAAATAAAAGAGAAATTATATCAATTTTCTGCTTGAAATTCATTAATATATATTAATGAGGTGTAGATTATCTAATTGTTTACAAAAGAAATAGAGTACACAAAAATATTTTTATTTTATAATTTTTTTTTATATTTTAACATTGCAAAAATATTATTATACATATTATTTTAATTAATATTAAAATGTTAATTTTATTTTTATTTTTTGTGTAAAAAATTTAGATCTTTTAATCTAAGAGTAATAAAATTAATAGTATAAAACAAAATATTATAAACGTTTGTTTGTTTGAGACATTTACCTGTGTATTAGGGTGGTGCGAAAAAAGTCAAGTTGATGATTCCGAGTCGCTATAGGGCGGAAAAGTTGCGATTGGTAACTACAAGAAAAACAAAAATATATATATATTCAAATCGGACTTTATCTTCCGATCCCGGAGACCGCCTAAAAAATTAAAAAAAAATGAGATTTTCCGATTTTTTTTCAGAATAAAAAAAATAATTTTACTTATATATATTTTTATCGCTATAGTGAAAACTATTTGCAGATTGTACTGTTTAATAATAATAATAATAAAATTCGTTTAGAAAATATCTTCCGATTGCGCAAACCGTCTAAAAATTAAAAATTGAGAATTTCGATTTATTAGAATAAAAAAAAAAAATTACGTATTTTTTATCGCTATAGTGAAAAATATTTGCATATTGTACTGTTTAATAATAATAATAATAATAAATTGCGTTTAGAGAATATCTTGTGTTTTTCTCCCTTTTCATTTTAATGATGTACAAATGTGTGTAGTGCATGAAATTATAATTAAAATTATTTAATAAGGAATGTTCTTTATGGTGCATATCGACATTGTTTTAAACTAACAGTGTTCAAGATAACCGAAGAAAAAAAAAGTTTGGAATGGTAATACAAAATCTCATTTTCCTAATATTCAATGATATAGCAATTCAGAAATATATTTTCTTATCTCTCTATATTAAAAAAATAAAAATAAAATGTAACCACCGCCGCAGCTACCGCTGTCAATGACGATTGCGTGCCTTGAAGTTTTTTGGACTAATATCCAGAAAACTATTACAAATAAAAATATTAAAATTTTTAGTTTTATAGAGACATGTTCAATAAACACGCTGAAGCAGACAGTTTTTAAATCAAAGAATTATTTTATGAGATATTTAATGTTAAATTTGGTCAAAATAGCTCGCTTAAAAAGTAGTAGCGAAAACTACGCATAGGAATTTAACCATAATTTTAAAGATATAGTTGAGAAGCTTTCGATGTGCAGACTGCAATTATTATTATTATTATTTTAAATTGAGTAATTGTTTGATTTTATATATTAATTTTTTATTCAAATTTTCATTATTTTGATGAAGATGTATTTCATATTTCAAAAAGTCCATTTGAATTGCGGCCAATTTGTAAAATAGCACACATAATAATATTCCCTTTCAATTAAATAATGTATTTACACGTAACTATAAAAAATAGAAATAATTGTACAAAATTACATAATAAAAATTATACTTGTGCGTGAATATTAAAAAGGGAAATAATTAATTTATTACGTGTTCAAAGCATTAAATGCGGAAACTTACGTAATATTTAAAATGCTTAAATAACAATATTTCCAAACAGTTTTAAATTTAAAATATATTTGCACGAGAGATTAATTTATTTCGACAAAATATTTTACCTATTATTGCAAATTTTAAAACAGCGTAAATAATAATATTTCCCTTCAATGAAAAACTTTATTTTTACGTTTAATAATAGGAAGAAAACTCTGAAAATTACGTCATATTGGTAATGATACGTTTAAAACGTCTTACTGAAAGCAATTTTCGGTACTTTTCCATTATACCGTTCACAACGTTCCAGTAAAAAAAAACTATCGCCAAACTATTCGCCAAACTATTCGCCAAACTATTCGCCAAACTTTAATGTCTAAAAAATCAATAGAAAAATGTTGTCATTGGAATCTAAAGCCCCAATCACTAAAGTGTCAACTATCAGTAACTATAAACAATAAAACTTATAATACATTAATGAAAAAAAGGTAATCATAAATATTTATTTATTTACAACATTTTTTCTTAATTATCCCCATCGGCTCATGGTTAAGTATTTATAACGTCAGCTGAAACGGATCAGTTGTGCGTAACTATGCATAGAAAAAATTTTTCAACGATTTTTCTCTTTTAATATCATGGCAACGCCGTTTAAGGTCGTAATTAGTATTTTAATTAGCGAAATAAATAATAAATTGATAAAATATCATTAAAAATACAGATAAATGAAGAATAAAAATCTCTCGATGACATAACAAATCTGTGTAACGCATCTGATGTCAGTTGAAGGTGACGCCACGGTAACAGACTTTTGGCGTTAAATCCTATATTTTAACTACATTTTTTTAACACTTTCCAACCTATTTGAAAAGTGTTTAACTCTTCGGTTTGTCTGCCGTCTGGCCGTCTGTCGTCTGTCCATACTCTAACTCTCGTAAATATGCTCGGAATGCCCTGCATTTTTTATATGTTATTGTCGTTATCTATAGAATATACCCTATTTCAACTGAAGTGTGTAGCACTTATAGTGTTTTTACAGGGACACTCAAAAGAATTCCGTTACATTACGATCTATGGGGAAAAATCTTTTGCTGTTTAATTAAATAATGTTTCACTATTTTAAACGCATTGAAATTTATATATATATCACTAAGGTGCATTACAAGAGGCTTACTACAAAATATTGTGTGTATAGCAGTCATCGTTCATTTACAGGGACACACAAAAGAATTCTCTACAGTCTGCTAACAATAATTCCTTGAAGTGCGTTTTAAGATGCTGAACGCGATTTTAAATTTAACTCACTTTTTCTGTATTACTTGGTGTGTATAAATTCTGCCTCCAGTTTTATGGAGTAACGTTACACAAATGTTTTACAGTGAAATTATTTAATTAGATGTTATCTTTCAGCTTATTAAACGGTAATGATTTGTAAAATTATTTTGGAAGCGTTGCAAAGTGTTACATAATGTATGCTTGACGCATGATTTTTCGTTCTTGTTTTTTTTTTATATAGTGGTTGACGGGATAACATATAAATACCCAGTTTTTTATAACATAATTATAAAATCCCCTGATGCAGTGACATTGATTACTTAGCCGTTTTACACAAGTTGATTTTACAAGGTTTAATTGATCTTATATTTAATACTTAGAAATTTTGTCATAGAAAATTTCTCACGCCTTGCATTCATAATATTTCAAATTTTAATTGCTTAAAAGGAGTATAGCAAACATGGTGAAAAAGTACTCAAGCCAAAAAAAAAAACCAAAAAGTACCAAAGGGTTTTCTTTGTTTTCATGTTTGGCGCAGGGTTGGTGGCTCATGGAAAATATTCCATCTTGTGCTGCTTCTGTAGCCTTGCCAACATGTTATAGTGAGAAAGCGCCAGGCTGAGTATCGTTCCCAAGTGGTTCAGTTGGTAGAACGTGAGTGCGCTATACTGATGATTCGGGTTCGAGTCGCGGCTTGGGTACTTTTTCACCATGTTGTCTATACGCCTTTTAAGCAATTAAAATTTAAAATATGATATTATTTAATCAATCACGAAAACAGTTGTTTTCTCTTTTGACAGCAGTTGATTCGGCCTTAATGGAATGATTAAAACGAATGGAAACCCGATTACAGCAGATCGTTATTGGTCACTTAATAATAATTAAATCTTCCGTAATCATTTTAGATTTCATCAAATTAGCACTTTTTTGAGGTGTCAGAACGGGAGTTGGCGAGCGTAGCTCTTAGGGAGCAGACCCCTAATAATGAATGAAAAGTACTAAATGAAATGAATAAATGAATAATAAAGAATAATAAATTAAATAAATTAAATAAATGAAAAATAATAAATGAATAATAAATGAAATGAAAAATAATAAATGAAAATATTATATAAAGCCTATTAAAAAATATGATATTTGAACTTTTACATTTAGTAATATTAAAATATATATATATAAATAAACACCGTAACACTTTTCTTCAATGTTATTTGTTAAGTTGAAACATGGTTTCACTTTTTGTATTGTGTTTTTGTGAATTTAATCTTTGCAGTTTATTAATAATTCATTTTTTTCATTTGTAGCAAGAAAGACATCCATGATTTTTTTTTTCATAGAATAAAACGTTTTTCAAAATGTAATACAAAAGTTTTTAATACTACGATAATTATTATACATTTAAAAATAATACAATAACAAATCGTTACCCCAAATTTCGCATACTAACGTTTTCTCAAAAATAATGTGCAAATTACCTGTTTGTTATATTTCCATAAAAGTAGTAAACCTAAAATTATTTTAAAATTAAACTCATTAAAATATATTGTGAAAAGCAACAATAAAATACACAAATTGTAGTCATTTACTGAATAGCATAATTCAATGCCTTTCAGTAAGAAATAAAATGAACTAATAAATCTAACAAACGAGATATTGCTTAAAATATAATTATACTTATTATAGAAATATACTTGTATATAGTAAAATACAAATTATATAATTATATATTTATTACTCTTTCAATTAAAGTTAAAGTAACAATTTATTAACACTATTTACACTTAAACTCGGATGTAAATTATCCGGTTTAATACTAAATCAAAACAATTACAGAAAACGCTCTACGTATACCGTTAGACTACGTCAATTCATTCCGCACTCAGATTTCTATTCATCTCGCACCCGCTCTCAGCGCTCATTCCCCGAGCAACCTTCACACTTCGCTGCTCCGTCCGAACTCAACACCGGTCTCAGAGCTCCAACTCTGAACGACCTTACACCTTCGCTTCCTACGTTAGAACTCACCTTCTCTCTCTCGTAAACTGCAGAGCACCCTCCTTTCTACGGGGTTTCTCCTCTGTTTCCAAGGGTCCTTGACAACCCTTCCTCCCTCTTGACGGATCTGTCTTTCTAAATAAAAGAGTACAATAGCTTTCTTATCTATGAAAGACCACATTGCAATAGAAATAATGCTTTCATTCTGTTCCTCCTTCCTTCCACTCATATTCTGAGTCGCTCCCCTTCGGATTAAGATTCTTCTTAAACCAGCCTCTAACGGTACACAATAGATACAGATACAATACATACAATATGCTAATCCCTTAAGAATTGCTTTCAACTCTTGCAGCTGATTCTAAGAAACCTGACACCCCCCACCTTAGCGGAAAATATGCCTTTTAGGGGCTAATTTTCCTCAAACTATGTAATGTCTGAGAAGAGTTCAACAGTTCCTTGATAGGTTGCTTCATTACTACAATTACATAAATATTTCAAGGTGTCTGAAAATTTAACTACTGACATCTCTAATGAACCATATACTAATGTGATAAAAACAGAAAAAAAAAACACAATATGCTAATACACTGTTATAAACACATGATGCAAATACAATTATAAATACACAAAAAAAAATAAAGTTACACTAGTATTATGCCATTTCAATGTCAGTCCTTAGGCTGAGATTTTTGGAGGCGGAACTTTTTCCTTCCAGTGCTTCCTCGTTAACTTAATTGGTACATCCCTTTCCGCAATGCACCCACTTGAATGGCTAACTTCTGCCTCTGATGTCCCAATTAAATCTTCCTCTAACAAATCAGGCACTTGCCTGTCCAAGTCCTCTTTGTACGTAATAAAGGCATTGTACAATTTCTGCCTTATCTTACCCCTCTCCGGTTTACGACCAATCCGATTTCTCTCCATTTCTACCAAATCAATAGGACCCATAAATAATTCCTTATTTTTCCTTAAGATTGATTTTATGTCCCCAACTTGAATATTTGTTAACCCTTTTATCTCAAATCCCTTCCTGTCTTTATTTTCCGGTTGTTCTCGGTCTAACAACAGATATTTCCTACAGTCTTCAAACTCCCCGTCACTATCCAAGACAATATCGACTACTTTATTTTTAGCCATAAATGCTCTCATTTCATCTTGATACACCAGTTTCTTACTTCCGTCCCCTAACTCAACTATAATTGCAGGTCGACATATTCCATCTTTCTCCTTATTACTCACATTCATTTCCCTCGTTAAACGACATTCTACACATGATTCGCAAAACGTTTTAGATTCCTCTGCCATATTTTCCCAATAAAATGAATGCTTGATTCTTTCTAACATTTTCTTAACCGCGTGATGTTCTCCATATAAGGAAGTATGTGCTAATTTTAGAATTTCCTCCCTTCTAACTTTAGGTATTACTAATTGAGCTACCGTTTCGTCTCCTAATTTCTCTTTATGATATAACATCCCATTCCCAATATAATAAGACCCTCTCTCCTTTTCAGCCAATTCCCAAGCTTTCTCTAAATCCTTGCAACTCATTTGGGTTTCCTGAAATACATTTAGACTACTTTCCGTAACTTGATTAATCTTACTTTTCTCTACCTCGGCTTTTTCCTTCTCATGTCTTTGTATATTTACCGATCTCGTTTCTACGACATAACGGTTATTATTATCATTTCTAATCCTTTCCCCTTCCTTCACTTTGTTCCTACTATCTTCCTTACATTCCCTTTCTACCGATTCTCTTAATGATTCCTCGTTGTTTAACCCTGACAATTCATTAGCCACGTCAGGATGTAAAATTACCTGTTCCTTACTATTATCAATTATCGCGCAAAGTACATCCTGATGAATTACATTAGTTTCTCCGCGTTTTGGAATAGCTAAAGGTAATTGAATTAACGGCGATTTAACTGCCTTACCAAATATCCCTTGTAAATAGATGCTACAAGCCCCTCTTAGTTTCTCTGCTGGTACTAAATCTTTATGAACGACGCTAATTTCGCAACCAGAATCCACTAATCCTTTCGCTATTTTCCCATTTACACTAACCTCCACTTTCACGAGTTTATTTAACTTCTCTCCAATAACTTTAGTTCTCCAATTCCCTTTTGCTCCGATTCTTGCCATACTCGCTCCCCTTGGTAATTCTTTAATTCCTCGCACTGAGACATTATTGATACTAGCCCTTGGTTCTTGTCGGTTATTAATTTGATTACTTCCCTCATTATTTCCTTTTGTACAAAATCGCTGAACATGTGCTCGTTGAGAACACTTGAAACAGATAGGCGTCGTATCATTAGGTTTCTTATATTACGGTTTTCTACCCAAAAATGGACTAACTTCATTATTTCCATTTTGTCTCCAATTACTACTAAATCCCTCATCTTTTGCCCTTCTAGAATCTTCATTATTCACATACCTTTCTTTACCTTTATAACCCTTATAAGTTACCGCATAAGATTTTTGTTTAGCATCAAAGAAATTATCACATTCCTTAGCAATTTTAGAAACTTCTAACCAATTACTGTGCTGAGTTAATCCAACATGCGACGCGGTTTCCTCATCTAACGTAGTTAACAACTTATCCGCGACAATTAACTGATTAACCTTCTCATACGTATCTGCACCTCTAATCTTACAGTAATTTTCCCACGTTGCTATTAAACGTGACACAAATAATACATGAGTTTCATTTTGATTCCTTCTAGCCTTCTTGAAATTTTCCAAACACGCCTTCGGTGTCGGTTCGTGTTTCCTTAGAACTAATTCCTTTAACTTATCATAACTCTCAATTTGTTCCCTAGTCGTGTATATTAGCAAATTATCGGCCTTATCCCCTAGCATATTTAGTAAAATTTCGGCCTGCTGGGTTTCCGGTACATTTTTTGTTTGGAATGCTCGTTCTAAACTGCTAAAAAACAGATTCCATCCCTCAGTCCCTTCTGGAACTTTGATAGACAAAGTTTTAACACTTTTAATCAATTTCTCTAGGCTACTCTCATGATTAGATTCTCTAGTCCCATTAGAGTTATTTGCCGAACTCTGAATTTTTATCCTTTCCAACTCTAACTCATGTTCCAATCGCAATTTTTCAGACCTTTCTTCTCTATCTAACTTTTCTCGCTGTAACTTTTCCTCCCTTTCTAACTTTTCCCGTTCTACTACTAACGCTTCTTGTTCTAACCGTTCTGTAACAATAGTGCTAGATAATTCCATAACGGCTCCCTCTTCATATTCGTCGCTCTCCACTATCTTTTTCTTAAGCTTAAACCTGGTATCATCTTCCGAGACCTCAATTCCTAACTCTCCACATATCGCCTGAAAATCCACCCTTTTTAATTTTAGTAAGAAAGTCATACCTTCTACCGATAATTATTACCACCCTACAACAATACTTAATCGCAATATCAAATTAATACTTCCTCAAATCCTACCCTTATAAGTTACCTCCACATAATATAATATTTAACATATTTCAAATAAGTAATAATACAATAATAAATTTCTTTAAACAATGATACCCCACAATTTGCTTCCAATAACAAAGTAACAATAATCTCAATTTGACTGTTATGCAATACAGATTTTAAATTTATACCATTAAATAATAAAATACAATTTACACAATAATACTGATACGTTGCAATTTGAATAAAACAGTGAGGCCAATCACTACATAAAAATATCCACCTAACAAAAATTTGCATGAAATACACATAAATTCCTAAATTTAATCTCAATAAAATATTTCAATTTCAAAATTAGTTCTCACATTAAAAAGTAAATCACAGCACTTTTTTTTTTGTCTGGGCCTTCAGTTCTTCCTTGAAGGTTATTTCAATTTAATTTAAATTCTACACAAATTTCCTTTCCTCATTTACTATCAATATTTCAAACTTAAAGCAAACGATATCACTTAATTTAAATATTACATTAATAATAATTTAAATTTAAGAAATTTCAATTATTCCTTCCAACTATTAACACAATGCATTAATTTTAATCATTAATATTATCCGTTTAAAACAATTAGAAAATCACTTCTAGTAATTAATATAAGATCCTTTTCTTAAAACAATAGTGTAAAATGGTTGTTAATATCTCATTTGATTTAGACCAATTATTATATTGCACATAAATTATCATAAATTAACTACAACATTAACCCAAATTACCATCAATTATACACAATAAAAAACAGTAGGTTCGAGAATGTCAGTAGAGTAAAATGATCAAAACACCTTACCTCGTACTTCATTCGCTGGGGCAATTCTCTGCTCACTTTTCCACAGTGTAAATCTTGCACTCTCGGGCAACAATCACTGTAATTTGAAACACTGTGTCCACAAACACTACACACAAACACTGGAACTAACTCTACACACCGCACCAACACTTCCACTGGACGATCCGGCAAGGCACTCTGTAACAAGGCTAGCTGGCACTGGTCTACGATGATAGGGCACACACACTTCCGCTAGACGATCCTGCACAAACTCTCAGTAACACGGCTAACTGGCACTGGTCTTCGGTGATTCAATCCCGTCGCTGCCAACATTGTCGGATTCCACTTCTCCGTCCACACAACTTCGAAATAAATCCGGTCTTTTGATATGCTGTCACCACCGATATGAATACGTGATATCGGGCACGATACTTGATGTATATTCAAGAAAAACCTAACTCTTTCAATTAAAGTTAAAGTAACAATTTATTAACACTATTTACACTTTAACTCGGATGTAAATTATCCGGTTTAATACTAAATCAAAACAATTACAGAAAACGCTCTACGTATACCGTTAGACTACGTCAATTCATTCCGCACTCAGATTTCTATTCATCTAGCACCCGCTCTCAGCGCTCATTCCCTGAGCAACCTTCACACTTCGCTGCTCCGTCCGAACTCAACACCGGTCTCAGAGCTCCAACTCTGAACGACATTACACCTTCGCTTCCTACGTTAGAACTCACCTTCTCTCTCTCGTAAACTGCAGAGCACCCTGCTTTCTACGGGGTTTCTCCTCTGTTTCCAAGGGTCCTTGACAACCCTTCCTCCCTCTTGATGGATCTGTCTTCCTAAATAAAAGAGTACAATAGCTTTCTTATCTATGAAAGACCACATTGCAATGGAAATACTGCTTTCATTCTGTTCCACCTTCCTTCCACTCATATTCTGAGTCGCTCCCCTTCGGATTAAGATTATTCTTAAACCAGCCTCTAACGGTACACAATAGATACAGATACAATACATACAATATGCTAATCCCTTAAGAATAGCTTTCAACTCTTGCAGCTGATTCTAAGAAACCTGACAAATACCTTTTAACAAATGCAGTTACTTCAAAGATATTTTCAGACTTCATCATATTTCATTAGAAGAATTAGACATATTTTAAGTTTGCATAAATTATTAGGCTTTAAAAGTAAAAACTTGATTATCCTTAGATTGTTATTATTACTAAGTTTCACAAAACACCTTACAAATTCCGCATCGTCTAAAATACTTATAACACACTCGCTAATTCACTTTTTTGAAATATTCTCACACACATTTATGATTTTTCTCTCTTAAAAGGCAACACTGATTGTATGAAAAACTGTTTCGTGTTAGTTAATAAAATCAAGGCACTAACAAACGTTAACAATATTACTACTATTGTAGTTTGATAAGTTATCGGCCTGACATAGCGATGGAACAAGTATGACCAAATGACAATGATATTTGTAAAGTACGATCCTTTAGATGACATGCTGCCGAGTTTCAGACGCGTATGTTTATTGGTTAATGCTGGGCGATAAAGTAAAATAAACAAATTTTGACATTTTCTAAAAAAATAAAAAAAATAAATAAGGTTCGAGGTGTGATAAAATACTTTGTTAAAAAGGTTTACCCAAAACGCCTCAAAAACGGCTACGACCGACGAAATCGGCACAAATATTCACAATGCCATATTGAATGATCACTAAATGAAGATACGCGAATTTGCTGATATTGCAAATATCTCGATAGACCGTGTCCACTACTTTTTACACGATGTTTTGGGTATGAAAAATCTTTCCACTCAAGCGTGCCGCGTTTGCTGACCGTCGACTAGAAATGTCAAAGAATGAACATTTCTCAAGAGACTTTTGAATTGTATTGTGTTGCAAGTTGAAAAATTATATAAAATTATGTTAAAAATCTTATGTTTTCACTGTCGGTCCGAGAATATATCAAATCCCCCTCGTACATACGATTTCAAGGACTTATTCAGTAATATTATTTTAGCAGATTTGCACTTTTATAAAAAGATATTTTTTATAGAAAATTTCTCATCATTACAACTACCTGATAGTATTGATATTGATTTCAAAACTGAATTACTTTTTTATAACTATAATTTACAAAATAACACAAACACATACACAGATACAGGGTATTCCACAAGGCGCAGCTAGGTCCAGCATGCTATCAGATTTATATCATTATTTCTATGAAAGAAAGTTTATTAACAATAATATTTTTCTCAATATATATGCAAATGACATAACCATTTAATATAGAAGGTATAATTATCTTTGAACGTGAAAAACCGCTAAACATTGTATACAAATTTAATTAAAATAGTCCTTCCGGCCTGTACCGGGAGGAAAAGGTAGCTTTCATAGTCCATGTTTTTAAAAATTCAACTAAATTTACTGTACACCCTAAGCTAAATTGCTTGGAACTCGATTGTAGCAATTTCAATCCCGGTTTTCGTTAATACTGAAATTGAATGCGAATTTTAACATGAGAATTACAGCATAACAAAAATCCGATTGTTTCAAAATGTCATGACCCTAGAATTTCAAACTGCCATATCTGTGCCATTTTTTAAGATAAAGCCAAAACAAAAAAAATGTTCCGGAATCCTTGTATCACGATCTAACATTTAACGCAAACAACTTTTTCAATTTATATTTTTTATACATATTTTTGAATGTCTTAAAAAAAATTAAAAATTAACTTACCGCCATTTTGAAACAAGATGGAGCATGAAGCTGGCCAACGAACTCGGTCGAGACCTTGGTATCTTCTCTACGCATGATCAGTCACATTCATACCGGTTCATAAATACGAGAGTTACAACATAACAAATATGAGATTGGTTCAAAATGTCAGCCACCCTAGAATTTCAAACTGCCATATCTCAGCCATTTTTAAGATACAGCAAAAACAAACAAAAAAAATGTTGTAGAATCCTTGTATCACGTTCTAACACTTAACAGAAACAATTTTTTCAATTTATAATTTTTTTACCGTCTTTTTTAATTTTTATAAAATTAAAATTGTTTAACTGGCCGCCATTTTGAAACAAGATGGCGGATAAAGCTGGCCAACGAACTCGGTCGAGACCTTGGTATGTCCTACACACATACTCAGTCACATCCAAATCGGTTCATAAATACGAAAGTTACAGCATGACATATGTCAGATATATATATATATATATATTATATATACTGGTGTGCAAAACTTAAGCAACAAACACAAAATGCTAATTTCTGAACACGTGTGTACTCAAAAGGACATTCTATAAAGAGCAAGTGTAGAAAAGAGGTACTACACTAACAGCAAGGTCAGTCGATGTGAAGTCCCCATGCGTCACACATGATTAGAAGTGTCACAATCGCTACGGTAAATCAAAATATGGGATACTTCACTGTCTCATTTTTACTCTCAAATGATTGTTAACACTGAAAAGTCACTGTGACTGCCGCTTTGTGATGTGTCACCAAGTGACATTAAATGAAGTCACCTTGTGATTCTCAAGTCACTGTCAGTTGAAGACTGAACTTTGAAGTCATTGTGAGCATTGCACTGTGATGAGTCCTCAAATAATGTTACAAAGAAGTCGCATGGTGACTTTCCGGTGATCGACACTTTATTGTGAAGTCCTCATTGCAATCCTTTGTGAAAAGTCACCAGATGATTTCATTTTCTGTCACTTGGGAACTAGTCACAGAAAAGCTATCTTGATGACTTTACAATGGAGTGTCAAAATAACAGTCACATGAAAGTCACAAGATGACTTTATTGTAAAGTCACCTGGTGACTCGTCAAAAAGCAGCAGTCAGGTGACTGTTGAGTGGAGTGACCAAATGAGAGTAAAATGAGACGAATGAAAGATATCACATTTCTGTCCATTGTAGTGACTGTGACAATTGTGACCATTTGTGATGTCAAGAAGACCGACTGTTTGTGCTGTTAGGGTGGTACCTATTTTCTACACTTGCTGTTTATAGAATTTCCTTTTGAGTTCTCAAGTGTTCAAAAATTAATATTTTGTGTTTATTGCTTAAGTTTTGCAAACTAGTGTATATATATATATATATATATATATATATATATATATATATATAAATCAAAATTCGAACGGAGGGTGGTTTGGGGGTCTGGGGGTCATGATCAGGGAAAATATACCGACATTTTATTGAATTTATTTCCTCCGAACGGCTGCAATTGATAGCTTTTTGTAATGAAAGCTACCTAAAACGTAATATTACAAAAAATTGTTTTCAAGATGAAACATTTCAGTTGTACCGGCAGTTCCTTGCCAAATGCTGTCAATCTGCGTTAAGCAGTGTCTTCAGAACACGGTGCACACAAAAAGACAGAAGCTTGTATCTTCATTTTTATAGATTATTTGGTGCACAGATTGCAAAAATTTATTTTATATTAAACTAGGGGGCTATGCCCCCTGCTCGCTACGCTCACCAACCCCCGTTTTGATTTCACAGCCTCTTAAAACCTGGTAATGTATCCTGTTTTAAAAAGATGATGATGATGATATCACGAACGGCGACTATCTTCTGTAATCAGGTTATAATGCTTTTTCATTTAATTCATCTTTTTTATTTTTAATATTCACGTGTAAACACAATTTTTATGATGTAATTTTCTTTATTTCCTGCTTTCAACACGTGATCATTTAATTATTATTTTAAACTTTCATTATTGTTTTTAATAGTCTCGCGCAAATACATTTTTTATTTGCGATAAAACATAATCCTTTGCGCTTATTTAGAAATTGGCAACAATATGAAAAAATGACTTTTTCAATAAAAGATTTTTTACTCGATTTAAAAAATTTTTTTGAGTTTTTATTGTCCGACCGTGATAATTTTTGAATTTCTGAAAGCTTGTTATATTTCGCGTCTGGTAGTATGATTTTCGAATCCGTAGGATGACTAGAAAAAAAGTAATAGCTCCTCATAAAAAGTCCCTAGTAAAAAAGCGATGAGATTAACCCGGAATATTTACGCAGAATTTGATTGGTCCATTTCTAAATCGTTTTTGGCTCAGTTCCAGATTACTTTTTTTTAATATAGAAGGATAATGCAATTACACTACTTTAAACGTTTTTCGTTGGCATATACGAATCTTACGTGAAACGTAAACTCTCCTTTTTGTTCTTCACGTAAAAACAGTTATGGGGCAATTCAACTTTTAATAATCTGTTAAAGAAAAATTGAACATAATTTTATGAACAAGCATATGTTTTTTTTTTATTTCATACAATTAGTAAATTTCTTATATAAGAGGAATTATTCACGTACAATGTTTTATCTTTTAAAAAGATGTCGTATAATTTGACATTTATGTGTAACATGCGACAAAGTAGTCATTCTCTTAAGAAATATCTTTAGAAAGTCTCCATAAGAAAACTTAAAATTTCTACTTGTAAGATGATGCTAAACAATTTCACTTTTAGATGCAACATGAATAATTCATTAAATTTTTCTCTTTGAGAGAGATAAAAGTTGCCGTCTTTTATCAAAGAAATTGTACTTCATTTTGAAGAATAATGAGAGGTCTTTGAAATATGTTATTCTAATATATTTTACTTGTATTTTGAAAATAATACTTTTGAACACTTTAAATCTAATGTTACAGAATGCACCCTAAATATGAATAAATACAATAGAAGTTTTAAACTTATTATTAATATATATACACATGAGAATATCAAGTATACAAATTCTGAGATAGAACAATTTCTTATCTCACAAAAATTTATAAATCTGCTCTTTGTATAATGTTTTTTCCACTGTTATTTCACTCTTAGAACTTTGAATGATATTAAACGAATTGTAAAAGCATTTTCGCTTTCAAGTTAAAATTGAGTATAATATATTCTGTCAAAAAACAAATCACTCGTCTTTACAATGGAGGTCTATGATAAAATCGCCAAGGAATGGGTTTATCGCAAAGTTGGCGATGGTTTTGCTGAGCTTAAGAACAACTAGCCCCACCCAGAAGGTTTGTTTTCTATGCGGCAAAGCCTTACAAGATAATTATTAAAGTTGAGAGAATGCCGATATTTAACTCTATTTAGAATTATTATGTTGCACCATTTATTTTTTATTTCGTTCTAAAAAGCTATTCGCGTGTTTTTCTACTGAGAGTTAAATTACTACAATTTCCTGTCGAGACTAAAATAGTGTCCGGACCGTTACCGCCACTCTCATTGGATGACTAATTTGTCGCAGTGCTGTAAAAACACTTGCGCCGTTCTGATATTTAACCGAGAAGCACGATTCGGGAGCTCGTATTTTGTGTGCTTTCGATTGCCTACAAAAAACCTGCTGGTGTGAAGTGATACAACTGGTTATAATGAATGTTCGATATTACTTATCTAAGTAATACAATACAGTTCATAGGTTAAATCAAGGCTTTTTCCGAGTGGTGGATGCTTTATTTTGTAAGATATTCAAGCTCCATAATAAACGATGTTACCTGGTTCCAAGTAGTTGTTCTATTTTTAGTTGGGAAACTCCAATGCATTAAACCAGTACATACGGTTCAATACTTACGACTACGAAATTACTATCATAATATAGTAATATGCAATTATCAACGAGTGTCGGAGTTTTGTATTGTAAAATCATTACATCCCGTAAGGCATGGTGACATCACGGCGACGTCACTGTGAAGTCACACTGTGACTTTGTGACAGTCGTCGTGACGTCACGTGACGTCGATGTGAAGTCACTGTGACGTAAATGCGAGGTCGTTATGGCCGTTTTCCAGGCTTTCTGTGACCTCACAATGTGACTACTTTGTGAAGTCACCGTGCGACTTCAATGTGAAAAATGTGACGAATCTGCATCGGATAGGGTGACCAGATTTTACCCGAATCCTATACGGATTGTTCGGATCAAAATTTTTTTATGGTTCAAGTTTGTGACGTTTGTGACGACACTGCACCGGGTCGGGTGACCAGATTTTACCCGAATACAATCCAGAAACTTCGGATCGATCTTTTTGGATTTGTTTGGCTACAGAATAGATTTGGATTAGTTGCCGTGTGACCTGATTTTTGTGAACCCGATCTGACCCGAGTCGGGTATAATGTTTTTACTGTAAGTCTTGTTCAGAATAGAATCTTACATACGACCAAGTAACCAGATTTTATCAGAAATTGTGTTACGATACAATTTCTGATGTCGGCTTGGATCTAGAGTCATGCACGAATCCGGTTATATACTTCTTGAACATGATTGAATGTCTACTTGAACATGAATGATGGTTGACTGAAACTATATTTACATTCAACCCGTAATCTTACCCTAACCCAACAACAACAACAACAAAAATTCTGTAGGCCCACAACCCGACCGAACCTGATAAATGATTTCGAATAGATTCGGATAACAAGATTTCACCAAATACGGATAAGATCGACGATAAGGATTGGATCGGCAATCATTTTTTTATGCAACTTGTATTCAAATTAAAACTTTGCATCTGATTGGGAAACCGGCTAATGTAGCCGTTAAACAAGAAAATTATAAATGTAAAAAACGCATACTAATATACAAATAATAGATGAATCCATTAAAAATTATAATGAAATTAAATATTGTAATAATATGAAATTCTATTGTGCAAATAACCACTTTTAAAAATAACTTCGACTTCCATTTGTTTTATGTAACCACCAAAAATGTTGACAATAATTAAAACTATGCTATTTTGCTTTTAAGTATTGAAGTTTTTAAATGTGTATACTTTGCCATATTTCCCCTCGTTCAGTATCACGAAACTTTCTGACACATTTATGAACAAATTTTTAAACGCTTGGCACTTGCATGCCTGATTATTAAAGCGATTTGGAATGAATAGCGTTTTCCATTTTTAGATAAATGAAATGCTTAAGAACAATGTTGGTCACGTTTTTTCCGTTTCTGACGCTGCGCGTCGGAAATTCGGTTCAAAACACCGACTTTGATAGTGTTTTCTGAAACATGTTTTGTCAAAAATGGAAAATGCCATTCTATTACATATATTCTGAATAAGAACACCTGCCAATTTCATGTGTTTCCGAATAAAAATGAATTCAGAAATTAGTTATTTTGGATTTGATTACAAATTTAATGAAAATAAAAGTATAGATTTTTAAATAATCATTGTGAAAAATTTATATTAGGAATCCATTTAAATAATAGATCTACCTATTGTGGGATATTATTAAATAATAAACATTGTATCAATAAAACATTTTTCGAAGCAAATGAAATTTAAAACTTCGGATCATAAACGCAAAGAAAAAAAAATATTTTTTTTTCTTTACAAATTATTTTATTTATAGTTTTTGATAGAATACTAAATGTAGAGGTTAAATATAAATTTTTACTATAGAAAAAATTCGATAACATAACTGGAAAAATTACCTTAACTGAATAGCTGTTTTATTGTTTCATCAATATTCATTATTTCTGTGCACCTAATATTGACATATCTTGACAACTAAATTTGTAATGAGTTAAATTGTCGCAATTATTTCAAATATACCAGAACATTATTTCTCAAAACCTCCACTAGCTAAGAAATTTTCAAATTGTAAATCAAATATTAATAGTTTTAGAAATTGCAATGTTTTTAATTACAATGAATAACTATGAAAATTGAACTGAGAAACGCAAAATATAAATACATTCCTCGTTATAAATAACACTTTACATTTAGAATATATATTGTTAGTAAATACTTTAAGCTTTTTTCCAAACTCTCTATTTAAAACGATTTAAAACATTAAAGATAAAATCGTATACAAGTGATAAAAAAAAAAGATTTAAACATCTTAACATTTAAATAATGCACTATTAATGTACCATTACTAAATATGCACTATTAACAAAACTGCGAAGACATTAAAAGTTACCTGCTAATCTGTAAGTAAAACCACCAGTTCTAGGGATTAAGTTTTAATGGTCGTTGACTGCTTCCATTTCATTGAAAAATGAGACTCAAATCCACTGCTTCAATTTTCAAAGTGTCCAGCTTAGGTGTGTTCATAGATCTGAGATATCAAATATCACGCAGACCTTAATAACGCACCCAGCTAGACATAAGGATGGGTTAAAATGGATGATTCACTTTAAAACGTTAATTTACTTTCACGTTATAAATTCCACAATATACTTCCACAAACTTAAAAGCACCACTCACTCTAATCCGCCAATGAGAATAATCGTCTGCCCTCAACATCTGCGATCATGATCTGCGCAGTAATGTTTACCACAAAGTAACATCTAGCAGGTGTTTCCAGAAAAAGAATAGAAAGAAAACAGTTAAATAAAGACATTTCAAATGCTTTATAGTTTATATGGCTGACAAATAACTTCTAATAAAACTATAATATTCTGTTTTTATATGAGAGAGTTTAATATTCTTGGAAATAAGCTGTGAAAATTTAAATTTTTATATATTTTTTAATTAGTTGCATTTGTTTTAGGCGTCCAAAGTAAACATAAATTTTAAATAAAAATGGATTTAATAGTCTTTATAAAATAATTACGACATAAATATAAATACTATTCTGCAATCAGATTTCCTAAATACGATTTTTACATTTTTTACACTCTATTGAAAAGAGCAATATATTTAACAGAGGTGATATCTTATTAAGCACTGACCAGTGTTTGAATAAATTGCTGTAGGAATGACATATACTTTATGACATATTTTTAATTCGTTTTTGTTGGCAAACGCATGAAATTGGCTTTTGTTTTTATTCAGAAACTCTGTAATTGAAAGACGTTTTCCATTTTTTAGTAAAATCAGAAGATCATTCAGAATGTCAAAGTCAGCGTTTTGAACCAAATACCCGGCGTAACAGGGAAAGAAAAGAGAAAAACCAGTCGTCACGTGACACGAATTGCTTATAACTCGATAAGTAATTTATTTATAAAAAAATGGAAAACTCATTTCGATTCCAAATTGCTTCCATAGTCAGTCCTGCCCATTTTATGCCTTTGCGTTTAAAAATTAGTCAGAAATTATGTCAGAAAGCTTCGCGTTGTGGAGCAGGTCAGTTGAAAACCACCTTAAATATTCAGTACAAGAAAAATCTTGAACGCGTTCGACGGTCACCCCGAGCACCCCTGATGTCGAACTCGCAAAAATGGTGTCCTCACTTTTTAAACAGAAAGCTGATGATTGGGTTGAGTGGTCCCTCAAAATAATAAGAGATTGGAGATTTTTAAAATATTTTTAGTATCACAAAATTAGCAAATGAGTTTTATGCGGTGGTAGGAAAAAAAATTAAATGTTTGTATTTAAAATGCTAACAAATCTCTAACAAATCTCTAAATCGCTAACAGTTTTATTAGAATGGGAGATCTATTTCTGAATTACTTTCCGCCAAAACTTTCCTATGTTACTAAATTTCTATTTAAGGATTTTTACCTGTGTATTATTTAGTATATTTTGTTAAATTTCATGAAAATGGCAATGAAAATTGTAAAAAAAATATCTGCCTCATATATGTAGACAAATATTTATTTATTATTTTATTTTGGAAATACAATATATTTAAATAATGTGTGACAATGTTTTTATTAATGATTTAGGTGCATGACATAATTCAATTCTATATTTTATGAGGTTTTTTTTCCAAATTCTCTCTCCGATCACACCGTGAAGTCACAGAGTGTTGGCATTTTGGTCATAGGTTTTACGTGACTTATGTGATTTGCAGTGACGTCATTGAAACGTCACAAAAATTTTTAAAGCTGTCAAAAAGTAATTTTCTTCATGCCATAAGATGTTCTAAAGTTTATTTTAAGTTTTCTTTAGATCTTCAAGACGTTCACATTTTGATCACAGTGTGACGTTACAAAGTGGTGTCATTTTGGTCACAGATGTGACGTGACGTACGTGACTCACAGTGACGTCACTGTGACTGTGCATGCTATGCGGGATATATATTTCATTTCTTAAATATACATATATTTTTATTATTAACTGTGAATTAAATTTCATTAACTATGGGGAGCGTCAAAAAATGTATACATACACTGCTTAATGGGTCATAATGGTCTATTTTTTTTTTCTTTTTAAAATGTACACTGTAAAAAAATTTCGGAACGTTTCAGGAAATTATCCTGAAAGATTTCGCATATTTTACCGGAATTTCGAATTTCTTTATGTCCCACGTCAATTACGGCAATAATTCGGGTAATATTTTTGAGAGGTTTCAACTTTTACGGAAACTACATTCTGCGCATGCGGGCTTCACGTTTTATATTCCATTAGCCATTTTGAAGAATAAAAGACAGCTGCCTATGTACTTAGAGACAAATGCAATCTGAACAATTGCCATTCTTTGTTTGGATATCAACCGATAAAGTAAGTAGCTAATTTAAATCTTTTTATGCTTCATTATTTGAATTTTCATTTTATCTGTAATACGAAACTTTAAAATTTAATTGCTTACGTAAGACACTAAATATAAAAAGTATATTGGAATGTTTCACTACTTTGTTGTGAAACGTAAAAGCAAAAAGCCGTGACATCTTAATGCCACCACTTTTTTCCGGAAACTGCCGGAAATTTTTTTACAGTGTAATTAATTGGAAATAATGAGTGTATAAAGATTTACTTTTGAAAAATAAAATTTTATTTAAAAATTATAATGTAATTATATGAAAATGTAGGAGAAATCTGAAAACAATATCGCAGGAAGTTTCAGGCAGATTCACCTATGCAACTTACAATTCGTCCGATGAAAGATAAGCTTGAAACGAATTTATGTTCATATACAACGTTCCGAAACCGAAATTGAGCAAGAATGCGCCACAACACCAATTCAAATGTTTGTTGAATCTTGTGAATCAATTGAACACAAATATAAGCAGTGAATTGACTAGAGCGGTAATAATTTTGAACCTCTGCGGTAGGAGGAAAAGTTAAACATTTTGTGTAGATTATTTTGCAATTTAAATATTAATTATACGTTAATAAAAACTGGCGTTATAATCATTCAAAGTGTGTGAAAAAAATTTTAAAGCACCCTGTATAGTTAACTTAGATATGTTAAATGGTACGTTGCATATATTGCTAATAATTTAACATTACAACAATAACATGAGAAAACATTACAACTTTAGTGATGTTGCATACAGTACCCAACTGATAATACAATATTTGCTGAAAGATTCATCATTAAAACTTTATGTAAGCTAATATTGTTTGCTTGCAAAGTGATTTATAATACATTTTAACATGCCTGCATTATATGTGAAATTTTAATTTCATATCGTATGCAATATTTTAATAATAATGGTGGAGGTGGGTGAGGTGGAGGAACAATCCAGCGCAAGTGTTGTGTGTTCCGTGTCCAGTAGCGGTGTTGTGCCCTGCAGTGTTATTTGTGAAAGAGTCAGTGAGGTTTCTAGTTCGAGCGCCGATGCGGCCTGCTGTTCTGATGACGATTTCCAGCCTGTCCGGAAAAAGTGCCGCTGATTCTTCTAGTCCGAAACAACTGTCGAGTTATTTCTTGTTTTCAACCTGTTGTTTTTTCATGAAAAAATCCTAAATATGTTGCAATATTGCTAATATTTCTGGAATTGCATATTATTTTGTACTTTTCTTTTCTGCACTTCTTAAACGTCTCTCGTTGGCATGTATGAAACACACGTGAAATGTACACTGTAATTTTTGTTTTCCACTACAAAACAGTTATAGGGCATTTCAACATATAATAATCTGTTACTGAAAACGTGAAAATAATTTTCTGAACAAGCCTAATAGGTTTTTAAGTTCATGCAATTAGTACTTTCCTTATATATGAGTAATTTTTCTAGTACAATGTTTTATATTTTCTAAAGG
This sequence comes from Maratus michaelseni, assembly GCA_963931845.1. Classification (NCBI taxonomy): domain Eukaryota; kingdom Metazoa; phylum Arthropoda; class Arachnida; order Araneae; family Salticidae; genus Maratus; species Maratus michaelseni. The sequence continues at coordinate 290,810,079 of OZ007593.1, forward strand.
TGTCCTATAATTTGAATTTTATGTGTAACAAGCGAAAAGACAGTCATTCTCTTACAAAATATATGTTTCCAAAAGAAAACTTAAAATATCTAGTTGTAAGCAGATTCTAAACTATTTCACTTTTAAATCTTACATGAATAATTCATTAAATTTTTCTATTTGAAAGATATAAAAGTTGCCATCTTTTATCGAAGAAATTGCACTTTATTTTGAAGAATAATGAGAAGACTTTGAAATAGGTTATTCTAATTTATTTTACTTGTATTTTGAAACGAATTCTTTTGAACACTTTAAATCTAAAGTTTCAGATAGTACCATAAATAGGAATAAATACAATACAGGTTATAAAACTGTTATTAATTTATATAAATAGGAGAATATCAAGCATACAGATTCTAAGATAGAACAATTTCTTATCTCACAAAAATTTATAAATCTGCTCGTTATAGAATGTTTTTTTTTTCGGTGTTGGTTTACTCTTAGAACTTTGAATGATATTAAATGAATTGTGAAAACAATTTTGCTTTCAAGCTAAAATTGAGTATGATATCTAGTGTCAAAAAACAAATCACTCGTCTTTACAATGAAGGTCTATGAGAAAATCGCCAAGGAATGGGTTTATCGCCAAGTTGGCGATGATTTTGGTGACTTAATTTTTTGTTGCCAAATTTGGCGATATATCGCCAAATGTCGCCAGTTTGGCGACAGATTCGGCGATATTTTGTGTGACCCCCCCCCCCTATGCCTGTACCTCCTCGAAATTTTTGGAGAATTCTAAAAACTATAAAAGGACGAGTTAGTTCAGCGAGTTAGTTCACTGTCAACTGCGATTGAATCCACACTACAGGTTTTTGTATTGAGACTGCGTTTCTCTGAGCGATTTTGTATTCGATACGCCGTATTGAACGTATTGTTCTATTTGAAATTTGGCTGTGTTTTGATTTTATTTGAAGGTTGTTGAATTTGGATGTTTTTAGGAAGATAACTGTGTTCTACTGTTTAGAGTGAATAAAGCCTGTTGATTGTTTTTACGTTTTAGCATTAAAACTTTCGAACCCCGAGCTCACAACAATATATATATATATATATATATATATATATATATATATATAACCATAAATGAAACATTATCATAACACCAACTGATACAATGAAATAATAATTAAGTATGTAATAATTAGATGACAATGAAAGATTCCCCAGCACACTGAATATGGAAACAAAAACATATTAAAAGAATAAGAAATTAAATTAAAAATTGAATAAATGGAATTAAATGAATAAAATGAAATGAAATTTGTGGAATTTAGACAGAATTATAAAGTCCCAAATGCCAAAATACCACAAATAAAATGAAATGACATGTTTCATCACCATATTAGCCATACATTGCTAAAGAATATGATTTTGGGACTAAATCTCATAAACAATGAAGCAAACCTGTGATAAAATAAAAAATAAAATACAATATTGAAAAGGAAAGAAGCCAAACTTAAAATATATCACTAAATAGAGTCAGAAAGTATAAAATCCATAATGATTAAAAAAGATACCTGTGCTCCACAAGAACCAGCATGAAACACAACATAACTAGGGAATGAATTGCAAAAAAAAATCATTACATGTTGCCAATTTTAGAAATATAAAATACTTTACAATGTTGCCATAAATAATATTAGAATAATATGAAAATTGCAAAGCAAACAGGAACATTAGTGCTGCCATCTATTGGTAAATATGAATATAATCTGAATAGAAAGTATTGGATGGAAATTAATGTTTAATAATTAAACCAAATTACTATCTTATATGATAGCAATTAGTTAAATAATAAATAAATGAAATTAACTAATAAATAGAATATCGAATTACAATAAAGTAATGGATGTATTAATGAATAATTCTATGTTAAAAATAAGTAGTAAGATGGAAAAAATAATAATTAAAGCAACATAAAAATATGTAAAATTAAATGACAAAAACGATTAAATAACTATGCAAAAATGCAACAACAATTAAATTAAATTAAAATAAAATACTAAATATTTGAATTAAGATACAAAGAATTTAAATTAATATTAACTAAATATTGAAATTAATTAGTCACATACAATGTTTCTTCATACAAAGTTTAAAAAAAAAAAAAATATAAACACTTAATATAAGTTGTAAGGGTAGAACGTTTAATAAAAATTAAAACATATTATATTAACACTGTAGAAAAGTATACATTATATTAGAAGTTAATATGATATTGTCCACCGTAGGTATTAATCCAAATCATTAGAACAAAAACATTCTTAATATTAATGAATATAAATTTATTTACATAAATTAAATAATGAATATGTAAATTTAACTAAATAAATATACATGTAAAAAAAATCACATCGCAGTCCATTATAAAAATTTGTAATATCAAACAATTGTGTAAATCAAAATGCCCCCATTTTTTTAAATAATAATATAAATTAACCATGCGTATTTTTCCATGCAACTCCGCCACATACCTCCTCAATCCAACGTCTACCCACCCAATCGTCCTGTTATAATAAATTTTTTTAATAAGATTATATGATTTTTTATACATTTTTAACGCATGTGTTAATTTGGTTGTAAAGATCATATAAGAACTAACTATATATTACGGAATATATGAAATTTTTTTGGAAAACCATGTTGTAATGCATCATAGATAAGTTTTTTAATATTGTTGTTAATTAGTACAGAAGAACATAAACTTTTTATTCTGTAAATATGATTAAGGAGTATATTACGATATACAGAATTATGTAGACATGATTTAAAATTAGTAAATGAATTAACTTTAAATTTAAATTCCTTACGTTTGTCAAATAAATCAATTATTGTTTTGTTTTCTTTAAGTGTAATTTTCAGATCTAAAAAGTTAATAGTATTGTTAGAAAGGAGGTTTTCCGTTAATTCTAAATTAGTAGGATAATCAAATGAAAATATAGAAATATTTGTGATCAATGGCAATTAAAATTATGTCATCAATATAACGATATAAATGTATATTACTGTTAATAAAAGTACGTTCATAATGATACAAGTATAAGTCTGAAAGTATACTAGATACTAGTGTACATCCCCCTTGTGGTATTCCGACTTTCTGTAAATATAACGTGTTATCATGCATTATATAATTATTATATATAATGAAATTTCTTAAAGTTTTAAAATAAGCTGCATCTATATGAATTGGTAAATTAAGTGAATGATGATACTTATTAAATAATGCATTTATAATGTTATATAGATCTAATAAATCTATATTTTTAAATAGATCTTTGAAATCATATGTCATTATATTGTTAACACATTTAAGATTTTTCAAAATATTGACTAGTTGATAGCTATTTTTTATACAATGTGTATTATCAGTGGATGTTGTCAGTGTATAAATTTGATTGAAAATTTTTAATAGATGTTTATTGGCTATATTATTATATGTATTGCATCCTATAGTTACAGTCCTAAATTTAATTGGATTTTTATGAAATTTGGGTATAAGAAATAAATAAGGATAATTAAAGTTAGTAGAAGTAATATTTAATGATTTATAATAACTGAGAATTTTACGATTGTTTACAATTACAATTTCATTAGTTTTTTTAAAAGAATCGTTAGTAGAAATACAGGATGTAAATAGTTGGTGATAATAAGCTTTACATATAATTCCATAATTATTAGGAGATTTGTCAATATATGATATTACATAGTTTTTTTGTAATTTAGTAATTTTCTGGAACATATGTTTTGTGTTAATTTTAACTATATGCGATAAATTATGTTTTAAAGACGAGCTTAATTTTTCAATAACAAGTATTTTCCATTGATTAAAATATTCAATAGGTTTACTATATGAGATTGAAATTTTATAAATAAAAATGTCTATATCGTATGTAAACTGTTTTATAATAGAATTTACATTAAATTTAGAAGGAAGTCTATATTTAGTACAATAACCCATTAGTTTTTGTAGTTTATAATCATTCACAATATTAAGATTACCAGTGATTATATGTCCATGATCATTATTAATGAATTTTTTAGAGTGGGGTCATTGCATTTACACTGAAAAGTACTAGCATCAGATGTATTTATTGAAAATGCATTATATTTAAAAATCTTTCTTCCGATTGTATTAGGATATTTAAATGTTTTTGAAATTTGAAGATTATTTATAGGAAAATAACAGTTTTTATCATTAATTATAGAATTAATATTAATTTTATTAAGGATTTGATTTGAAAATGTTATAATCATTTGAGTATAAGTGTTTTGAATTTTTTTAATGTAAATTAATGTTCAAAAGATTAGTTCTTGTTATAATTAGATCATAAAAAATATCAGAGAAATGATTTGAGTAAGATTTACTAAGAAATACATTTAATTATTGTACTATCTGTTTCTTTTTAATAGCAAAAATGTATTTTCGTATTAAAAACCAATTGTAATTTTTAATATAGTTACGATGAAGAGTATTGATTTGTTTAACAATAAATTTTTTGGAAATAACAACTGTAGCAGTACACTTTCCACGCTTGTTACGTGTTGTTTTATTATTTAAATTATGATTTAGAGTAGGATAAATAGGAGAATAATCTGTAGTATTATTTGTTGAAAAAACTTTAACTAGTCTGTTAAATAATTCACTATTAAGTCCATAAGGATAAACAGTGTTATGATATTTCATATATGAAGACTCCATAAACAAACGTTCTGATTTAGTTTTTATTATATGTATAATTTCAATTGTAGTTTTGATAAATTTATGTTTATGAAAATGTTGTATTTCTGCTGTAGACTGTAAATTTTTTTCTTTGTTCTTGTAAGTGTCTGAACGATGTTGATTAATACGTTTATGTAATGGACCTGATGTTTCACCTACATATTTCAAACCACATAAGTTACAATTTATACTATAAATAACATTAAATGCTTTACAAAAACTTGATAAATTAGGATCTCATACAATTTGCTTCTGAGAAGCAACTGGACAAGTCTTGCAACGAGCATCATTACACAATCTAAAAAATAATGGAGGAGGAGGAGAGTAAAAATGGTCACTGGATGACGATCCAGGAACAACCCATTTATTGCCCCTGTACCGGGCACTACACTGCATTGATGCAAAGTGTATTTCGTCGGGAATGATAATTTTACTTAGAACTGCCATTAAAAAAAAAAAAATTGATACAATATAAATGCAATATCAAAAAGAGAATGAAAATATGAATGAATAAAATATATATATAAATTTAGAAATCTTGATTAATTTAATGAATTAGAAATAATAAAAATCTTGAATAAATGAAAGTATATACAAAATGTACAAATCTAATAAGCAGTGCTAAAAAAAAGAACTCAATAAAATCATAACCATAATTATCTAAACTCGCATTGCAGAACCTCCGAAACAGAAAACCAATGGACCTTTTATTACAAAAAGGTCAAATGAACCAAGTCATTATACCATATCCATGAAATTACAAAATCCAAGCAAAGACTCCCATAGTGATATCCCAAAGGACTTCTCAGAATTATGCGATCAGATCATAACAATTTACCAAAGCTGGTTTAACGTTAAATCTCGATAATATTATATAGTTATAGAAAAATGTAACATTATATAAAATAACATTACATATATCATAAGTGTAAGAACTGAATATATAATTAAAACTATAGATTAGATAAGACAATATCATACAAAAGCATTCGAAAAGGATATGTTTCGTGTGATGTAAATAATGAATCAAATATTGGAAATTCCTATAACGAGGTATCAGATATCTACAAGTAGAAATCAAATATAAAATACACAAATGATAATGTGCAATTGCAGCAGATATCAAGGCTTATAATATTTAAAAGATTGCTAAAATCAATTAGCACCATTATTTATATATTTAGAAATATATATACGATACCATAATGTATAAGAAAAAATATCAATATGAATTGTTGAAATTCAAAATGAAAAGATATCATAATATAAAGACACCATAAATGACTTACATTCATAATTATATGCGCATGTGCAGCATAATAATTTGAATGCAAATATATAACCATAAATGAAACATTATAATAACACCAACTGATACAATGAAATAATAATTAAGTATGTAATAATTACATGACAATGAAAGATTCCCCCAGCACACTGAATATGGAAACAAAAACATATTAAAAGAATAAGAAATTAAATTAAAAATTGAATAAATGGAATTAAATGAATGAAATTTGTGGAATTTAGACAGAATTATCAAGTCCCCAATGCCAAAATACCACAAATAAAATGAAATGAGATGTTTCATCATCATATTAGCCATACATTGCTAAAGAATATAATTTTGGGACTACATCTCATAAACAATGAAACAAACCTGTGAAAAAATAAAAAATAAAATACAATATTAAAAAGGAAAGAAGCCAAACTTAAAATATACAGATAAATCATAAATAGGGAATGAATTGCAAAAAAAAAAAAAAAAAATCATTACATGTTGCCAATTTTAGAAATATAAAATGCTTTACAATGTTGCCATAAATAATATTAGAATAATATGAAAATTGCAAAGCAAACAGGAACATTAGTGCTGCTATCTATTAGTAAAAGTGAATATAATCTGAATAGAAAGTATTGGATGGAAATTAATGTTTAATAATTAAACCAAATTACTATCTTAAATGATAGCAATTAGTTAAATAATAAATAAATGAAATTAACTAATAAATAGAATATCGAATTACAATAAAGTAATGGATGTATTAATGAATAATTCTATGTTAAAAATAAGTAGTAAGATGGAAAAAATAATAATTAAAGCAACATAAAAATATGTACAATTAAATGACAAAAACGATTAAATAACTATGCAAAGATGCAACAACACATAAATTAAATTAAAATAAAATACTAAATATTTGAATTAAGATAAAAAGAATTTAAATTAATATTAACTAAATATTGAAATTAATTAGTCACATACAATGTTTCTTCATACAAAGTTTTAAAAAAAATTATAAACACTTAATATAAGTTCTAAGTGTAGAACGTTTAATAAAAATTAAAACATATTATATTAACACTGTAGAAAAGTATACATTATATTAGAAGTTAATATGATATTGTCCATCGTAGCTATAAATCCAAATCATTAGAACAAAAACATTCTTAATATTAATGAATATAAATTTATTTAAATAAATTAAATAATGAATATGTAAATTTAACTAAATTAATATACATGTAAAAAAAATCACATCGCAGTCCATTATAAAAATTTGTAATGTCAAACAATTGTGTAAATCAAAATGCCCCCATTTTTTTTAATAATAATATAAATTAACCATGCGTATTTTTCCATACAACTCCGCCACACACCTCCTCAATCCAACGTCTACCCACCCAATCGTCCTGTTATAATAAATTTTTTTAATAAGATTATATGATTTTTTATACATTTTTAACGCATGTGTTAATTTGGTTGTAAAGATCATATAAGAACTAACTATATATTACGGAATATATGAATTTTTTTTGGAAAACCATGTTGTAATGCATCATAGATAAGTTTTTTAATATTGTTGTTAATTAGTACAGAAGAACATAATCTTTTTATTCTGTAAATATGATTAAGGAGTATATTACGATATACAGAAGTATGTAGACAAGATTTAAAATTAGTAAATGAATTAACTTTAAATTTAAATTCCTTACGTTTGTCAAATAAATCAATTATTGTTTTGTTTTCTTTAAGTGTAATTTTAAGATCTAAAAAGTTAATAGTATTGTTAGAAAGGAGGTTTTCCGTTAATTCTAAATTAGTAGGATAATCAAATGAAAATATAGAAATATTTGTGATCAATGGCAATTAAAATTATGTCATCAATATAACGATATAAATGTATATTACTGTTAATAAAAGTACGTTCATAATGATACAAGTATAAGTCTGAAAGTATACTAGATACTAGTGTACATCCCCCTTGTGGTATTCCGACTTTCTGTAAATATAACGTGTTATCATGCATTATATAATTATTATATATAATGAAATTTCTTAAAGTTTTAAAATAAGCTGCATCTATATGAATTGGTAAATTAAGTGAATGATGATACTTATTAAATAATGCATTTATAATGTTATATAGATCTAATAAATCTATATTTTTAAATAGATCTTTGAAATCATATGTCATTATATTGTTAACACATTTAAGATTTTTCAAAATATTGACTAGTTGATAGCTATTTTTTATACAATGTGTATTATCAGTGGATGTTGTCAGTGTATAAATTTGATTGAAAATTTTTAATAGATGTTTATTGGCTATATTATTATATGTATTGCATCCTATAGTTACAGTCCTGAATTTAATTGGATTTTTATGAAATTTGGGTATAAGAACTAAATAAGGATAATTAAAGTTAGTAGAAGTGATATTTAATAATTTATAATAACTGAGAATTTTACGATTGTTTACAATTACAATTTCATTAGTTTTTTTTAAAAGAATTGTTAGTAGAAATACAGGATGTAGGTAGTTGGTGATAATAAGCTTTACATATAATTCCATAATTATTAGGAGATTTGTCAATATATGATATTACATAGTTTTTTTGTAATTTAGTAATTTCCTGGAACATATGTTTTGTGTTAATTTTAACTATATGCGATAAATTATGTTTTAAAGACGAGCTTAATTTTTCAATAACAAGTATTTTCCATTGATTAAAATATTCAATAGGTTTACTATATGAGATTGAAATTTTATAAATAAAAATGTCTATATCGTATGTAAACTGTTTTATAATAGAATTTACATTAAATTTAGAAGGAAGTCTATATTTAGTACAATAACCCATTAGTTTTTGTAGTTTATAATCATTCACAATATTAAGATTACCAGTGATTATATGTCCATGATCATTATTAATGAATTTTTTAGAGTGGGGTCATTGCATTTACACTGAAAAGTACTAGCATCAGATGTATTTATTGAAAATGCATTATATTTAAAAATCTTTCTTCCGATTGTATTAGGATATTTAAATGTTTTTGAAATTTGAAGATTATTTATAGGAAAATAACAGTTTTTATCATTAATTATAGAATTAATATTAATTTTATTAAGGATTTGATTTGAAAATGTTATAATCATTTGAGTATTAGTGTTTTGAATTTTTTTAATGTAAATTAATGTTCAAAAGATTAGCTCTTGTTATAATTAGATCATAAAAAATATCAGAGAAATGATTTGAGTAAGATTTACTAAGAAATACATTTAAATATTGTACTATCTGTTTCTTTTTAATAGCAAAAATGTATTTTCGTATTAAAAACCAATTGTAATTTTTAATATAGTTACGATGAAGAGTATTGATTTGTTTAACAATAAATTTTTTGGAAATAACAACTGTAGCAGTACACTTTCCACGCTTGTTACGTGTTGTTTTATTATTTAAATTATGATTTAGAGTAGGATAAATAGGAGAATAATCTGTAGTATTATTTGTTGAAAAAACTTTAACTAGTCTGTTAAATAATTCACTATTAAGTCCATAAGGATAAACAGTGTTATAATATTTCATATATGAAGACTCCATAAGCAAACGTTCTGATTTAGTTTTTATTATTTGTATAATTTCAATTGTAGTATTGATAAATTTATGTTTATGAAAATGTTGTATTTCTGCTGTAGACTGTAAATTTTTTTCTTTGTTCTTGTAAGTGTCTGAACGATGTTGATTAATACGTTTATGTAATGGACCTGATGTTTCACCTACATATTTCAAACCACATAAGTTACAATTTATACTATAAATAACATTAAATGCTTTACAAAAACTTGATAAATTAGGATCTGATACAATTTGCTTCTGAGAAGCAACTGGACAAGTCTTGCAACGAGCATAATTACACAATGTAAAAAATAATGGAGGAGGAGGAGAGTAAAAATGGTCACTGGATGACGATCCAGGAACAACCCATTTATTGCCCCTGTACCGGGCACTACACTGCATTGATGCAAAGTGTATTTCGTCGGGAATGAGAATTTTACTTAGAACTTGCCATTAAAAAAAAAAAAAAAATGATACAATATAAATGCACTATCAAAAAGAGAATGAAAATATGAATGAATAAAATATATATATAAATTTAGAAATCTTGATTAATTTAATGAATTAGAAATAATAAAAATCTTGAATAAATGAAAGTATATACAAAATGTACAAATCTAATAAGCAGTGCTAAAAAAAAGAACTCAATAAAATAAAACCATAATTATCTAAACTCGCATTGCAGAACCTCCGAAACAGAAAACCAATGGACCTTTTATTACAAAAAGGTCAAATGAACCAAGTCATTATACCATATCCATGAAATTACAAAATCCAAGCAAAGACTCCCATAGTGATATCCCAAAGGACTTCTCAGAATTATGCGATCAGATCATAACAATTTACCAAAGCTGGTTTAACGTTAAATCTCGATAATATTATATAGTTATTGAAAAATGTAACATTATATAAAATAACATTACATATATCATAAGTGTAAGAACTGAATATATAATTAAAACTATAGATTAGATAAGACAATATCATACAAAAGCATTCGAAAAGGATATGTTTCGTGTGATGTAAATAATGAATCAAATTTTGTAAATTCCTATAACGAGGTATCAGATATCTACAAGTAGAAATCAAATATAAAATACACAAATGATAATGTGCAATTGCAGCAGATATCAAGGCTTATAATATTTAAAAGATTGCTAAAATCAATTAGCACCATTATTTATATATTTAAAAATATATATACGATACCATAATGTATAAGAGAAAAGATCAATATGAATTGTTGAAATTCAAAATGAAAAGATATCATAATATAAAGACACCATAAATGACTTACATTCATAATTATATGCGCATGTGCAGCATAATAATTTGAATGCTAATATATAACCATAAATGAAACATTATAATAACACCAACTGATACAATGAAATAATAATTAAGTATGTAATAATTACATGACAATGAAAGATTCCCCCAGCACACTGAACATGGAAACAAAAACATATTAAAATAATAAGAAATTAAATTAAAAATTGAATAAATGGAATTAAATGTATGAAATGGAATGAAATTTGTGGAATTTAGACAGAATTATCAAGTCCCAAATGCCAAAATACCACAAATAAAATGAAATGAGATGTTTCATCATCATATTAGTCATACATTGATAAAGAATATAATTTTGGGACTACATCTCATAAACAAAGAAACAAACCTGTGAAAAAATAAAAAATAAAATACAATATTAAAAAGGAAAGAAGCCAAACTTAAAATATACAGATAAATCATAAATAGGGAATGAATTGCAAAAAAAAAAAAAAAAAATCATTACATGTTGCCAATTTTAGAAATATAAAATGCTTTACAATGTTGCCATAAATAATATTAGAATAATATGAAAATTGCAAAGCAAACAGGAACATTAGTGCTGCTATCTATTAGTAAAAGTGAATATAATCTGAATAGAAAGTATTGGATGGAAATTAATGTTTAATAATTAAACCAAATTACTATCTTAAATGACAGCAAATAGTTAAATAATAAATAAAAGAAATTAACTAATAAATAGAATATCGAATTACAATAAAGTAATGGATGTATTAATGAATAATTCTATGTTAAAAATAAGTAGTAAGATGGAAAAAATAATAATTAAAGCAACATAAAAATATGTACAATTAAATGACAAAAACGATTAAATAACTATGCAAAAATGCAACAACACATAAATTAAATTAAAATAAAATACTAAATATTTGAATTAAGATACAAAGAATTTAAATTAATATTAACTAAATATTGAAATTAATTAGTCACATACAATGTTTCTTCATACAAAGTTTAAAAAAAAATTATAAACACTTAATATAAGTTCTAAGTGTAGAACGTTTAATAAAAATTAAAACATATTATATTAACACTGTAGAAAAGTATACATTATATTAGAAGTTAATATGATATTCTCCATCGTAGCTATTAATCCAAATCATTAGAACAAAAACATTCTTAATATTAATGAATATAAATTTATTTAAATAAATTAAATAATGAATATGTAAATTTAACTAAATTAATATACATATAAAAAAATCACATTGCAGTCCATTATAAAATGTGTAATATCAAACAGTTGTGTAAATCAAAATGCCCCCATTTTTTATAATAATATAAATTAACCATTGCGTATTTTTCCATACAACTCCGCCACACACCTCCTCAATCCAACGTCTACCCACCCAATCGTCCTGCTATAATATTATTTTTTTAATAAGATTATATGAATTTTTTATACATTTTTAACGCATGTGTTAATTTGGTTGTAAAGATCATATAAGAACTAACTATATATTAAGGAATATATGAATTTTTTTGGAAAACCATGTTGTAATGCTTCATAGATAAGTTTTTTAATATTGTTGTTAATTAGTACAGAAGAACATAAACTTTTTATTCTGTAAATATGATTAAGGAGTATATTACGATATACAGAATTATGTAGACATGATTTAAAATTAGTAAATGAATTAACTTTAAATTTAAATTCTTTACGTTTGTCAAATAGATCAAATATTGTTTTGTTTTCTTTAAGTGTAATTTTAAGATCTAAAATGTTAATAGTATTGTTAGAAAGGAGGTTTTCCGTTAATTCTAAATTAGTAGGATAATCAACTGGAAATATAGAAATATTAGTGTGATCAGTGGCAATTAAAATTATGTCATCAATATAACGATATAAATGTATATTACTGTTCATAAAAGTACGTTCATAATGATACAAATATAAGTCTGAATGTATACTAGATGTACATCCCCCTTGTGGTATACCGACTTTTTGTATATATAACGTGTTATCATGCATTATATAATTATTATATATAATGAAATTTGTTAAAGTTTTAAAATAAGCTGTATCTATATGAATTGGTAAATTAAGTGAATGATGATACTTATTAAATAATGCATTTATAATATTATGTAGATCTAATAAATCTATATTTTTAAATAGATCTTTGAAATCATATGTCATTATATTATTAACACATTTAGGATTTTTCAAAATATTGACTAGTTGATAGTTATTTTTTATACAATGTGTATTATCAGTGGATGATGTCAGTGTATAAATTTGATTGAGAATTTTTAATAGATGTTTATTGGCTATATTATTATATGTATTGCATCCTATAGTTACAGTCCTAAATTTAATTGGATTTTTATGAAATTTGGGTATAAGAACTAAATAAGGATAATTAATATATATATATATATATATATATATATATATATATATATTATCTGTGATTTAAATGTCATTACCTACAGGGTGCGTCAGAAAAATGTATACATACACATATATATTATAAAAATTTAAATTTCCATGTTTCATTAAATTTATTCCATAAAAGTTTTCCCTTCAAAACTTGTTCTACAACCCAAAATATTTAATTATATATATATATATATATATATAACAAACGCGTAAAAATATCCTTAGTACATTTAATTCAATGATGTTGAATATCAATGCATTTCGAAATATTAGTATAGAAGTATAAACTTTCCACTTTATGTAAGAATTTACGATGGAACTTGAAAACATGTTTTCAGATTTAAAGATGATCAAAGAAAGGAAAGAACTGAATTTAACTTCATGTTTTCATTGAAGCATAACTTTTGGAATGTTATCAAAAGTTCCCTTATATATTTTGCAAAAATAAGGTATTTGGCAGAAAGCGTTTATTACAGAAATGCCTCTCACAATCGAGAGTTTTAGTTTAAGCCAAAAAAAGCTCAAAAAATGGTAAAAAATGTAAAAACGCAAGCAGATACAAAACAGTTACTAAAATATACTAGAATAATACTACATGTGCATTTTTTGTAGCTGAAATTACATCCACACAATACTCAATCTCTTTCTATAAGTTGAAATATTATAGTACATTTTACAATATAAGAACAACATGCTTAAATGAATTTTTCGTATTTTTTGCAGATATGGAAATACAGCGGAAACTATGTTATTTTTTTAGAAATATTTTTTTTATGTGATTAATAAACGATCTATCATGTGAAGTATTTGTGTCAAAACAGCACATTCATACACGAATTACGTCACCAGTTCTATTTTTATAGGTTGGAATGTATAGCTGCAACTATAGGAATTTTGTAAAGTAATTTTGCATGTGCCTAAAAAACAATCAATCTTGTGAAACATTTTTCTCCAATCCATACTCTTATAGACCAATTACGTCACCAGCTTCATTTTTTGAAGATTTGAATGAATAGCGACAACTATGTTTTTTAATAAGTACATTTATAATGGACATTAAAAACTATTAATTATGTGAAGCATTTCTTTCTAAACCGCACTTATACACAAATTACGTCATAAGTTTTATTTTTTGCAGGATTGATTGTATAACGACAACTATGATTTTTTTTTTCATTTTGACGATCTTTCATGATTTACTGTTAGTGTCATATTTTTATATGTCTTATGTATGAATATGGACAAATATTGAAGCCTCATATATTTGTCTTATTTACAGGGTACAGTGATAAAACGAAAACGGCACCGGCATTTCTAATGGGAAAACATTAATCTTAACTGTGACAGAGGTGATAGAAATAATGCTAATCCTTATCTATATGATTATTTCTCGTTATGTAATTGAAGCGATACAAGTAATTACGAAATTTTACTCTTTCCATTGCGAAAAATATCCTTAATTTAACTCTCCGTTGGACGCAATGTAGATCCCAACAAGGTCGGTCCTAATGAGCCAGGGAGGTTGTTTTTGATTTCTTAATTTAGTTTGTGGAGAGTTATTATTCTTACTAAAACAGTGCTATATATACATTTTTAAACTCTCCGCAGAGGCAACAAAATCGTTTTATTTAGTAATTTAAAGCGACATGACATTTATAAAATCCGTCAGTCTACAAAAATTATTAAATTTACACATAGTTTTTTTTTTGTAATGATTAATTACCAAAGCTCATTCCAAAGACGAGCTAATTCCAAGGCTTATTCCAAAGCTCATTCCCTTGGAATAAAATATTGTACTTAAAATATATTGTTGTGCGTTCGGGGTTCGAAAGTATTGATGCCAATATATAAGAACAATCAACAGGTTTTATTTACTCCAAACAGTTCGATGAGTACACCAAGATCTTTTCAAAGACACAAATATTCAGTAATCTTCAAATCTAATAACAGCACAGCAAAATTTCACACAGAACAATATAGCGTATTGTTCAATACTAAATCGCTCTTAGACAACACAGTTCTCAATGCAAAGCCTCTCGTGCGTATTCAATCGCATTTGACAGAGAACTAACTGAACTGAACTGGTGGAGGTCCGTTATATAGGCTTTAAAGGTAACTGTAGAATTTTCCAGAACATTCGGATGCTGGAAATTACCAGAAAGTGCTTTAACTCTCGATACAGTACACCAAACGAGAAAGGATCCCAATGTAACGGTATAAGGGGGGGTTGCACAAAAAGTCGCCAAATCTGTCGCCAACTTGGCGGCATTTGGCGATATATCGCCAAATTTGGCGACAAAAATAAGTTGCCAAAACCATCGCCAACTTGGCGATAAACCCATTCCTTGGCGATTTTCCAATAGAACTCCATTATAAAACCGATGCTGTAAGGTTGTTTTTCTTGCAAAACATCTGATCCACTAGGTATATTGATCCGCTCTCGAGCCAAGTTGTGGACGTCTTCAAATCGTGCCTGGAGATTCTGCACGTATCCCTCTGGCGATGAAGGCGCATCTGGAGGGCGACCAAAAATCAGATCACAAGGTAGACGAAGATCACGACCGAAAAGCATCTGAGACGGGGAATAGCCGGTTGTTTATGGACGGCGCTGCGATAGGCGAGAAGAAACAAGGGAAGTTTTTGGTCCCAGTATTGTTTGTTTCTTGAGACTAGCAGTGAGAGATTGTTAAGGATGGTACGATTAAATCTCTCAACCATGCCATCCGATTGTGGATGTAAAGGCGTCGTCCTAGTTTTGACCATTCCGAGAAGTTGACAGAGACCCTCAACCACAGCAGAGATGAAATTTCTCCCCTGGTCAGAATGCATTTGAAGGGGGACTCCATACCTTGATATCCACTGGTGTACCAAGGCATCCGCAACCGTAGAAGCTTCTTGATCAGGGATGGCATAAACTTCAGGTCATTTCGTGAAGTAGTCCATGACAACAAGGAGGTATTTGTTGCCATCAGCACTTCTTGGCAGAGGGCCTAGGATGTCAAGGGCGATGCGTTCGGAAGGTGCTCCTACATTGTAGAGATGTAGTCTTCCTCGGCTACGTTTCTTTGGTCCTTTTCGAGCTGCACATGCATCGCAAGATTTGCACCATCGTTCGACGTCAGCTCTCGCTTTTCCCCAGAAGAAGCGCTCTCGGACTCTATGTAATGTTTTCATGACTCCAAAATGGCCACCAGTGGGACTGCCATGTAATTCCTTGAGGACCTCTGGTATTCGGGATCGAGGAAGTACCAACTGCCACCGAGATGTCTTCCCATCTTCAGATTCGAATTTTCGGAACAGGACACAATTCCTGACGTGGAGAGACTTCCAAAGAGCCCGATATTGCTTCGTCGTAGGACTGTAAGTCGAGATGTCTTTCCAACTGGGCTTCGTGCTAGAAGATTCTAATAACTCCAAGATTGGTTTGATCTCAGAGTCTGCCATTTGATCTTCTCGAATCTTCTCATCACTCCAGGGATCTGGTGGCGTCAATAGTGAAGTCTTCGTCTGGCGTATGACATATTCGGGATTATACTTGCTCTCCGCTCTGGAACAATAGCGACAGCTCTCGGGACACGGTCTTCTTGATAGGGCATCGGCGTTTCCATGCGATGACCCTTTGCTATGTCTGATGTCAAAGTCGTATTCCTGGAGTCGTTGTATCCATCTGGCTACTTGGCCCTCTGGGTTCTTAAAATTCATCAGCCATGTTAGGGATGCGTGATCAGTACGAAGGAGAAATTTCCTGCCATAGAGATAGTGATGGAAGTGTTCAATGGCTTTCACTATAGCTAATAACTCCTTACGAGTGACGCAATAATTCCGATCTGGTTTCGATAAACATTTGCTCCAGTATGCTACGACTCGTTCTTGGCCATCTATTTCTTGGGAAAGTACAGCGCCGACACTTTCATTACTGGCATCCGTGTCCAAAATGAACTGTTTCTCGGGGTGCGAATAGGTAAGGACTGGAGAGGATGTGAGAGCTTCTTTCAGCCGCTGGAAGGAATTCTCGCATTCTTGTGTCCATAGAAACTTCTGCTTGCTTTCAGTGAGCCTATGCAATGGTCTTGCGATGTTGGAGAACCCCTGGACAAAATTTCTTTAATAAGTGCATAGTCCCAGAAAGCTTCGCAACTGATGGACATTTTCCGGACGCTTCCAGTTCTTTACTGTGGACACTTTTTCAGGATCTGTTCGAACACCTTCAGCTGAAATGATGTGTCCTAGATAATTTACTTCCCGTTGGAAGAACTTGCATTTCAAAGGGTTCAGCTTTAAATTCGCCGCTCTTAGCTTCGTTAACACTTTTCGAATATTTTCTAGATGTTCTTCAAACGTGCGGCCACCAATGAGGAATTCATCATGGTAGATGAGACAAGCTTCAAAAGTCAGGCCTTTTAACACTGTCTCCATGAGGCGCTCGAACGTTGCTGGAGCATTGCAGAGCCCGAACGGCATAACTTTGAATTGCCAAAGTCCTTGTCCAGTAGTAAATGCGGTCTTCTCTTTGTCATCAGGATGGATCTCTACTTGCCAATATCCACTTTTCAAATCCAGTGTGGAAAACCATTTATGCCCTGAAAGAGTATCTAGCGTGTCGTCTATTCTTGGTAGAGGATAGCTGTCCTTCTTCGTGATATCGTTAAGTTTACGATAATCCACACAAAATCTTGTGGAGCCATCTTTCTTTCGGACCAACACGATGGGAGAGGCCCACGGACTTGATGACGGTTCGATGATGTCACTATCCTGCATCTCTCGTAAGAGCTTAGAAACCTCTTCTTGCTTTGCAAACGGCAAGCGTCTTGGATGCTGTTTAATCGGTGGATGGTCGGCAGTATCAATTCTATGACGTGCCAGAGAAGTGCGACCTATATCACTCTCGTTTTGTGAAAACACATCCTTAAACTCCTGGAACAGTCTTTCTGCGGCATGTCTCTGCTCAGGAGATAAATTTTCATTCCTTCCAATTTCAGGTGTTAAACTTGTAGGCGGCTCCGACAACGTCAAGCTCGGGTCTTTGCAAACACAGGTGACTGGAGCACAGGTTGCAAGCACTTCAACCTTCTGGATAATTCTAGACTTTCCACTTACGTTCGCAATTCTCACGGGTATCACATATCTCGACAGATCTACCAGCGCTGATGCTATTAGCACTCCCTTTGGGCTCTTCTCAGGATATCCAGTCAAGCCATACTGGAAAATTCTTTCGTTTCCAGTTAATCCAGGTATCATCATTTCGGTTCGAGGAGGTATGATAACATCTGCTTTGGCTGTGATCCGTTGAATGGATCCGGACTCATTTCCAAGTTTGAAAATAGTGACATCTTCTTGAGCAGAGCGTAACTCATTATTCTTAAAATCCAGTGTAAATCAATGCTCTTTTAAAAAGTCCAGTCCGAGTATAAAAGGGTCTGAAATATCAGCTACATAGACTGTATGATGGTAAGCGGTGTTCCCAAACTTTATTTTCAGTGTCGTTCTTCCATGTATATCGATCTTATCTCCGGTCACAGTTTGAAGGATAACACGTGGCGGGGTCCAGGAGAGTTTTTCTTTCAGCCGCTGAGCTAGATCTTTCCGAATGATGGTCACATTGGCTCCTGTATCGATGATCATATTACAGGGCAAATCATTCACACTTCCGACTAGAAAAACTCCGTTCTCGCCACAACTTCTTGCAGAAATTTGACACACTTGATAATGGAGCTTCTCAAAATTTGGCAACCTCCGCCCCGCGAGATGGCCATTAATTAGTTTTCCGGCTCCGCCGTTCGTGCGGAGTTATTACCTTCTGTGCTTGGTCGTTTTAGGCAGTTTCTTTGAATATGGCCTTCTCCACCGCATTTCCAGCACTTGATCTTTCTGCCAGGTTTGTTGTCCATCAAGGAGTTTATCTGTCTCATTACGTCCTTCATCTGCTGCTGTAAACGCTCCACAGCTGTATCCGACGTCTCAGGCATGTTGGCTACTCGCACAACGTGCCTATCTTTCCTTGTAGCTTGCTGGGCTGCCTCGAATTTCAGGGCATAAACTAAAGCCCCTTTTAAGTCACTGAGATCTGCAATCCGGAGTTGTTTCTGGATCTCAAAGTCACGCACACCATCGATGAAATGTTGCAGAGCTAAACTTTCTCTAGTTTCAGTCGGTCAGTCAGGATAAGCAAGATGGGAAAGTCTCTCGACATCCGTAGCAAGTTCTTGCATGGATTCAGTGGATTTCTACTGTCGAGATTTGAGCTGGAGTCTGCTATATTCCTTCATGCATTTCTCGCCAAAGCGCAATTCTAGACGAGCGTTTCAAAATCCAGCGGTTTATTTGCAGGCAAAGTCTGCAGGACGTCGGCAGCATCAGCTCGTAGAGAAGCAGCTAACTGGCAAGCCTTTGTCTGGGAATCCCATCCATTGGCGTCCGCTACATTCCCAAATTGTGTCTTAAAAACTGGCCATGAGGATTTTCCGTCATAGGTCGAGAGCTTAATAAAGGCCCGAGGGAGCATATCTGGATACTTGATTTCTTCGGAATAGTTTCCAGCAGTTATCTTCTGTTTCTTGACTTTCTCCAAATCTTTTTTTACATTCTCTATGCTTTCTTCAACGGTCTTGGCGATCTTTTGAACTTTTTCTTCTACTCTTTCTTCTACGGTTTTGGCTGTCATTTGAACATTTTCTTCCATTTCTTGAAATCTTCCTTCAAATTTGTTTTCCACGGAGTTAATTCTGTCATTTAAACATGTTATTTTATCCTCTATTAAGTCTTTCAACTGACCAAGGTTGGTTGACATATCCTTCTTCATTTCATCTTTTAAGTCGCCAAGGTTGGCAGTCATTTTCTCATCCATCTCGCCAAGATTTGCAGTCATTTTCTCATCCATCGCTGACATTTCCTTCTTCATTTCTTCTTTCAACTCGCCAAGGTTGGCAGTCATTTTCTCATCCATCACCCCTAATTTCTCCAATAATTCAGTCAGTTGTGCCTCCATTGCTCTGGTAATCGGTATTCAATCCCATTTCTGACATCAATTGTTGTGCGTTCGGGGCTCGAAAGGATTGATGCCAATATATAAGAACCATCAACAGGTTTTATTTACTCCAAACAGTTCGATGAGTACACCAAGATCTTTTCAAAGACACAAATATTCAGTAATCTTCAAATCTAATAACAGCACAGCAAAATTTCACACAGAACTATATAGCGTATTGTTCAATACTAAATCGCTCTTAGACAACACAGTTCTCAATGCAAAGCCTCTCGTGCGTATTCAATCGCATTTGACAGAGAACTAACTGAACTGAACTGGTGGAGGTCCCTTATATAGGCTTTAAAGATAACTGTAGAATTTTCCAGACCTTTCGGATGCTGGAAATTACCAGAAAGTGCTTTAACTCTCGATAGAGTACCCCAAACGAGAAAGGATCCCAATGTAAAGGTATAAGGGGGGGGGGGGGGGGGTTGCACAAAAAGTCGCCAAATCCGTCGCCAACTTGGCGACATTTGGCGATATATCGCCAAATTTGGCGACAAAAATAAGTCGCCAAAACCATCGCCAACTTGGCGATAAACCCATTCCTTGGCGATTTTTCAATAGAACCTCATTATAAAACCGATGCTGTAATGTTGTTTTTCTTGCAAAACATCTGAGGCCTTTAGCATTGAGTTACATGATGCTCAATAGGAAATACATTAATAATACTGCAATTTACACAATAATAAAATATATTAAATAAAAAAAAACGAAATATTTACAAATACATACAAAATTCGTAACAATATATATATATATATATACAATAACTATATCTAAGTTTAATATTTTTTGTAGATTGACAAGTTTTAGAAATGTCGTGTTAAATGATTAAATAAAACTATTTTGTTGTCCCTTAAGAGTTTTCTTTTTAACTTGAGAGCGTTTAAAAATAAAGTTAGTTTCCATAAACAATATAAGTAAATTAAAAGCGGCCTCCGAGGCTCATTGCTCCGACGCGACGGGGAGATTTCCATATTTCGTTTAGATTTTCGTCTCTAGTTTACCATGTTCTATTTCTCTTTGCTTAATGTGTAACCAAAAAGTGATACAGTTTCAAAATAAATGAGAAACCTTTTCTTACCACAACGCTACAGCATCGTACGCAATGAGCCTATTAGATCCACTGGCCTACGAACATCACAAAAAGAAAGAACTTTCCTGGCTGACGTCACCAATGTCACTAGCCGAGGCTAACGAAAAAGACGGGCTACCGCGGTGCATTCCACTTATCTTTTTTTACAGACCGCTAGAGTGACGTGATGCTCTTTTCGTATACCTGCATTGGTGGATTGGAGCATCACGTGACTCCGGCGGTCTGTAAAAAAAGATACGCTTAAAGCACCGCGGTAGTCTTTCTTTTTTCGTTAGTCTCGCAGTAGCGCTATGACAGTTGAAGCAACTGAGAAGGGCAGGAGAGCACGTGGTTTTCGGCAGACGTGGCAAACTAATGTAGATAAGCTGTTCCTAACAGATCGATTGCGCCCGACGGTGTTTTAAAATTTAATTGCAGCAAATGTATTTTTTTATTTATATAATGTATTCTATTAAATAATACCTGGAATTTAATTAAAATTAATTTAGCTTAAAAATATTCTTAAAACTATAATAATCAGAAAAAATATTTATCGTATAAATTAGCACTATATATTATCAGAAGAAATTTTGTAACTGTAAACTTAAATTGATTTTTTATGTATGTAGACTGAGAGCGGCACACTGTATATGGAATGATTACAATTTTCTAAGTTCAGACTGACAGCTCAAAAAAAAAAGTTTTTTTTTCATTTTTTTTCATTAGTAAAGAAGAAAAAAAAAAGCATTTTCTTTTCAGTTCAGATAAATGCCGTATAAATGAAATAAATACAACATTTTTACTTTTAGTTAGTTGAATAAAAAAATGCATTTATTCGAATTTTTTATTGAGCGATGGCTTAACTTGTTTCTATTATTCAGAAAGATTAATTTCATTGTATTTATGCAAACGTATTGCACTTTAACACACAAGATTTCGTAATAGATCAGTTAAAACTTTTGTACAGATATATATATATATTTTTAATGCACTTCTCTCATGCAGAAGATTAATAATTTAAACATATTTAAAAATAAAAAAAAAAAATATTTCCACAAAATAATAGTAACATCTTGCATTAAATTGTACCACAATAAGTTCTTCAAATAAATAAATAAATAAATAAAAGTAAAGAACACGATTTTGCATCTTTGCAGTTTATAATATATTTTGAGATATATACTTAGTAGTATTAGTTAATCAAGATTGCAGTTAAGTGATAAAACTAAATGAGAAAACCACCAGTATTTTTATATATGAATAAATATTTGGAACACCATGTTTTTATCAAGCAGTGTATTAAACAAATATATATGGTCGGTCAAAAGTCCTTGACCCATTATAAAATCAATTAATAATAAATTAATTAACCTAGTAAAACGCGATTTAGACGGAAATGCTTCTCCTGCTCAAAAGTCTTCTTTTACCACATTACAAAAATTAAGAAAAAATCTAAAAATGTTACATGTCCATTCCATTGTGAAAACAAT
This sequence comes from Maratus michaelseni, assembly GCA_963931845.1. Taxonomy (NCBI): domain Eukaryota; kingdom Metazoa; phylum Arthropoda; class Arachnida; order Araneae; family Salticidae; genus Maratus; species Maratus michaelseni. The sequence goes on from OZ007593.1 coordinate 290,833,062, forward strand.
CAGCAAAAAATGAAAATAATCAGCTACAAACCATTATTATTGTACAGTTAATTATTAGGAGACATAATTTGCAAACGAAACAAAAATAGTAAATAAATTAAATTAAAAAAAACCATTACATCCAAAAAAATTAAAGACGACACCTTCCGAGGGTCGAACCCATCTTAAGAAAAAACAACAAATAATTTTGTTTCCGAGACCATACATTTAGTTTATAAGTTAAAAAATAATAACATTAAAAAAGCCAATAAGCAGACTAAAGATTTTTTTGTATCTATTTCATTATTATATTTTTAAATATTTTTATTTAATTTTTAATTTTTTTAATTTCTCACGGCTCCCTTTTGCCTCGCAAGTCAATTACCTTCAACATGGATGTTTAGTTGGTACGCAACTAAGTATCCCATGCTGCTAACTACATTGTTGCATTGTTCCATGGCTATACCCGTTTACCGCTGCGAAAGTATTACGATTAAAATGTATAAAGTGTTGTCTTATTTTTTGGATGACTGCACATAAATCCAATATTCCATCCTGCAGAATGGAATTGAATACGCGTAGGATAAATTAAGGTAATATTTGGATATGACTTAAGCTACTAAACGCGCATGCTTGCAATATTGTAGTAGATTTGTAGTATAGTGTCTAGGAACTCTTTTATAAATGTAGTATAGTGGTCGAATGGATTTTGAGATTTTTGCGCACGAATGTCGTGTCCTGAATTTAGCATTCGTGCGTGAATGAGTACCTATGCTGTTATTTCTTTAAAATCACCAAAATATGTCTGAATTTCCAGTAATATGTCTGTCACTGTTATTTCTTGTAATGACGTGATAATTAGGTATCTGTGGTTGTGTATTTGTTACATACTGCGGTGGTAGTTGGAATCGACAGTTTTGGAACACATCCAGCCGCTATGTAATATGATTTTCTATTTGCGCGTTTAATTTTTCAAGTGTTGAGAGCAAGCGGAGTTTTTCAGTAGCTACTTCGGATAGAACCTACGGATGTGAGATTTGACAGCATCGTAAGAAGTTACGTGTCGTGTTTACGAATAAAGGATCGTTGGAATCCACGGGAATCCCTTCTAGAGTGACATTAGAGTGTTTATAGCAACACTTGCATTGATATAAAAGTGATTTTATTAGCATCTTGCAGAACGGACAGTAAGGCCATTTTATTTGAGTTAAGTGTTTGATTTGAGTAAGTCTTTTTTGTGAATGTCTTTTCTCTTCTCTGTCGCTAATAGAGTCCAGCTTAATAATGTTCGCCTGTAGTTAAGATTCCCAGCTCCATTGCAGACCACCCCCCTGTTTATTAGACGTATTTTTGATGTGTTTTTGTTAAGATCACGACCTAATTTTATGAGAACTACCCAGAATAATACATCACAGAATCTATATAGAAAATTACGTGTGAATGCTTCTGTTTTATGCTACTTCAAAGCTTTGAAAGTATAGCACAATTGAAAATGTAGCAATGAATTTCAAAATGTGGTAATTATTTTTTTTCCTACCCTGCAGGGCACGTTTATTTTAAAATGAGGTAACCTACTAAATTATATCCGTAAATTGTTTGTAGGAGAAGTCTAAAAACAACGTTTTAAAACGTTTTAAAAACAAATTCCACATATTACCAGAGTCCGTATTGTAAACAACGTATTACATCAGTAAACGAGTTGTGTTTGGTTTCTATAAATAAAATGCTGTCCATGATATTTCATAGTATTGAAAAAGCGTTAAATAAATTATATGACATAAAAATGAGAAAAAAATCTTTGAGTATTGTAAAACCCATTTTGGATGCTGAGAGATAGTTCGGATACAACTCTTAAATAATGAGAAGGCAATTACTTTTAAAATTCAATAAATAGACTCAATGTGTTATCTGCAAATGTATCGCTCACTAAATAATATTTAATGTATATGAATTGATAATAATTGGCTTAAATCTTGCATACACGCATTAAAAGTCTCTAGAGAATTGACTTTCGTAAATACCTGTGGAATTTTTAACTTGTATGTACTGTCAAAATATCTGTATATAACGATAAAATTTTGTAAACTTAATTTAATATTATATTAGTAAAACATATTTTATAACTTTTAAATATGATCTTTTTCCTCGAGAATTTTAAACGACAAAAAATATGTGAACTCAATTTAATATTATAATAGCAACATATTTTATAGCTTTTAAATATAAACTTTTGCGTCGAGAACTCTTCAAATATAAACTATGTGCGTAAATGGAATTATAGAATAAATATAGTTTATCAAAGTAGCGTTTTTGTAGAAATAATTTTTATTAAAAGAAAGTATTCATAACTTAATAAGAAGATGGCTTCCAAATTTTAATCTATCCGTACCATTTAATAAAAGACGGTAGACAATTAGTACCGGTATTAATATTGCACGTGATTTACGGCAGATTTAGGGACGATATTTTACTTTTTTTAATATTATTGCATAGTCCTTAAATGAAAAAAAAAATTATCATTCCTTATTAAAACGGCCGCAAAAAATAAAATCTGACTGTCAACAACTGAATATTAATAACGCCCACTAATTTATAATATTCTTAAATTTTGCTAGGGATTTTGCTAGAGGTTTGTATATATATATAGAAATCGTAACAAAATTAAAAATTATCAATACTAACATCTGCTTATTATAGAATATTTTGATTATGCAAAGAATTCTACTTTAGTAACCAAAGGGAAAGTCTTAGTCCAGCCAAGTATGTATATTTAGAACAACTCTATTTTATATTTTTTTAAATGCTAAAAGATGTAAATTAACAACATAATATACGGTAATTTAATTTTATTAATTATAATAACAATATTTTTAAATGGTAAAAATGGTATTTTTTAAACGGTAATAATATTTTTTAAATGCTAAAAGGTGTAAATTAACAACATAATATACGGTAATTTTATTAGATTGCTGACACGTTTTGGCTCACTCCGAGAAATTTTCAAAAACAAATGAGAATATTCTATAATTGCACGGTCTTTGAAGTTATTCTTTTAAATTCTATCATTTGATTTTATTGTACAATATTATTTTCATGTAAATGATGACATTTCAAATAATAACTTCAAAGACCGTGCAATTATGGAATATTCTCATTTGTTTTTGAAAATGGCTCGGAGTGAGCCAAAACATGCCAACAATCTAATAAAAGTTATTTGACTGAATATTATGTTGTTAATTTACACCTTTTAGCATTAAAAATAAATATCATTACAAGTTGTTATAATTTATTATATTTTCAACTCTATTTTATTTAATTAAACGTTATACTTCTTAAATATTTACCATTAGAGATCATTGTAAGCCAATGAAGATATTAACTTAAAATTTTAAAATTACCTTGCTGCAAATAGCTATCTTATCATGGAATCTGTATGTTCCAAATTATTTTAATTCAAAAGAAGCTGGATTTTTTATTCCACATTAATTTTTTAATAACTCTGCTACATAAAATATTTTGGGTATGATGTCATACACTCACGCACAGTTTTTTTTTATTATTATTGGTTATAAAAAGGAAAAAAGTCGCCAAATTTATGGGATTTTTTCCTTTAATGGCAACCTAGCAATTGTATTAAGTTATTGGTTTGGCGCGGGCTTGAAAATCGCGCCAACCAAAAAATCTCCAAACAACGGTGCGTGACTGTAAAGCATCTGTTCCAGTATTTTTATAACTTTGGCAAATCTAATTTACATGTGCCCATATAAATGAGTGTTTTCTTTCTTATCCTCACAAAAAAAGACATTTTATTTTAGATAATATACACAGTTAATTAAATTTTAAGTTCTAATAAATTATCGATTCTTATAAACTCTGTTTATAAATAACAACTGAAAACTTGATACATTTTGTATAGAATTATTGATAAAAATCTATTATGTTTCACATGAAATTTATAAAACTTGTACACTTGAAATTTAAAGCGTATTGTTTAAAGCGATATGTTTGTGCTATATGTCCACAAAAAATATTAGTATTAAAAAAAAAAATCTTTGCACACTTATTTTTTATTGTTTTAATCAAGGTGATTAATTTATTAAGTCCACAATATAATTATTTCTTTTGTTTCATCGGGCTAAAGACACTGTAGAAATGGAAATGGTTAATTTTTTTGAAACAATTAATTTGAGAGACACTGTGAAAATAGGAAAACCTTTTTCTCAATAATGTGTAAAAAAAATAAATAAATAAATAAAAAAGGAGAACTTTCGAAATTGTAACAAAAACATAAACACAAGGCAATTTACTTTCAGTTATTAGATTTCGTATTATATGTTTCGGAAAGTTTTATAAAAAATATTTACAAAAATCAAAAGTTAAGGACTTTTTCTCAATAATGTGTAAAAAAAAAAAAAAAAAAAAAAAAAAAAAAAAGGAGAACTTCGAAATTGTAACAAAAACATAAACACAGGGCAATTTACTTTCAGTTATTAGATTGCGTATTATATGTTTCGGAAAGTTTTATAAAAAATATTTACAAAAATCAAAAGTTAAGGATTACTCTTTTCCATAAAAGTCAAGGATTTAACAAAAAAAAAAAAAAAAAAAAAAGTGAATGTGAAAAGTGTTTCTTAATATTTTGAATGTTTATTGAGAGTTTATGTTATATTATAACGCACACAGAAGAAATTTATAAATTCATAAAATAATGAAACTACTTGAGTAATGTGAGGTGTAATCTTTCCAACTGGGCGAAAAAGTCCGTGCCATGATTCGAATCCGGGATCCCTTGGCTTAAGCTTCCAATGCTCTACCAACTATACAAATACTTCCCCCTTCTTAAGCAATTTCTCCATAATCATGTAAAGTAGAAATAAGTTTATCTGATAGATTGTAATTAATTGCTTTACCAATATATGAAAAAACAACGATTTCTTTGCTATATCATTTAAGGGATTTGTTAAGTATCCCTTTTCTGAGATACCATACTCGTCAGAAATTGATCATTTAGATACATTATTACATAATAATAATGTTAAACTGGAATTTACCACTTAACACAGTAAATATACAAATAAAAATGTTAAAAGAAATATTTTACTTTCATGAAGTTTATTTGTATCAGTTACATATTTTACATTTTTATTTAATATTTTATCTAAAAATGGGAAATATCATAATAATTGTAAATGATATTATTTTTGTATGATTTTCTTTTTTTAAAGTATCTGCAGGCAAATTGATCGAATCATAAAGCTTAATGATCCAAATGATCCCACAAAAATCTATATTAACACTTTCTTTAACGATTCATAACCAATAATCTTTAAGTTAAACTTCCATTACTGTGCTTAATCGATCATGCATTTTTACATTATTAACTTGAAATTATAATCTAATTTCTCTTTAATATCGGCAGACGAATACTTTAAATTTTGCAGATGAGCAAAATATATATGATGAGCAAAATATATATGGGAAATTTAAAAAATCGATAAATTTTTTTTTCTTTTAAGGTCATACTGATTTCGTAATTAGATATATATATATATTTAGATTTGATATTTATTTTAAACATTTTTAATTTATAATTATTTAAAGAAATGTAAAGTAAAAGTAATTATTTTATAAACAATTACTACTGGAGAGTAAAATATATATTATATGTTTTTCTGATAATTAAAAATGAAGTACAGACACAATTCATTTAGTGAAACTTACAAAAATATTTGTTTTTTGAAAACATTTATTATGTAAACCTCTATCTTTAAATGTCTATTCAAGGTTTCCATTGCTGAAATATAAAGTTGGTAAACAGTTTTAACGTTTAGTGTATTCTTTTTTTTTTCTTTAAAGATTAATAAACTTCTTACCGTTTCTTTGTACCTTTTAAAACTGTCTTACTTGTATTATCACTTTTTACAAATGCAAAAAAAATAATTAAATTAAATTAAATTAAATTAATTAAAAAAACTAATAATTAAAAAGTTTTTTTTACAAACGAACTCGGTAACTTAAAAACGATAAAATATATAACATATCAATTAAAAAAATTAAGTGTTCCTCCTGAATTGTTTAACTAAGCTGCCAACATTGTTTTCACCCTTTACAAAAAAAAAAAAAAAAAAAAAAAAAAAAAAAAAAAAAAAACGGATCTTCATAATTGTTATATATTTTATATTATTATTAATATCTATAAGAAATAACGAAATATAAAAATAACTATAAACAACAACTATCTATACAGAACTTATTATAAAATAAACATTACTTGTATGTAAATTGCATTTAAATTTACTTTGATTTCTCCCGAGGTATATTTTCTTTTATGCCATATATACTATTTTATACCATAGATAAACACTCCTTAAAGAATGCATGGCGTAATTCGAACGCCTGAATGTTAATTTTCGGCTTTAATATTTGGGAATGTCCTGGTTCTATATTACCTAATTTATGTAATAATATTTTTATAATGTTTTATGATTTCAATAGTAAATCAAAGAAAATATTAATAAGGGAGTGGTATTATAAATATTTACCTTAAAATATCATATTGACAAGAAAGACAAATACATTTACTACAGTGTTATTACTCCAATTGATTTATTACAGATAATTTTCATCTTCATTACTCTAAAAAGGTTTTGTCATCAACTTTTTTTTAAAAAGTTGATGACAAAACCTTTTTAGAATAATTCATAATATTACCTTTAATATTAATATTATAATATTGTTTTAACGTTTAAATACTATTTTTGACATAATACAAATTTTAATTTACAAGAAACGATACGCTCTAGAGCCTAAGAGTTGTATACCTTAGATTTTTTTTTCTTTTTTTTAAAGCATGCCATATTCAAATTTTCCCAAAGTTAAATATTTTGCATCAATTAATATCTATCTATCTATCTATCTATATATATATATATATATATATATATATATATATATATATACATATTATGATACAATTATTTGTTAAAGGAAACTTCAAACATTTTTATTCACGAATATTATTCCTATATTCTAAAATAAATTCCTCACATTTTATATAAAATTTTATAGAAATGATGTACAAAAAAAAAAAAAAAAAAAACAGAATATTGTGTCTTCCATACAATTTATTATTATTTTTATTTTTTTATTAATATTATTATTTGTAATTTGTGTCTCGTCTTATAATTTAAAACCAACTATAGAAAAAGTATAAAAAAGGTAAATTTTAAAAGCTTATTATCACATAAAATATAACAAAATATGAATTCTGCATATATGTATATAATAATTTATAATGCAAGTAAAATGTATTTATAACTAAAACTAAAAGAATACAAACAACAAACAACTTATGTATTTTTTTTACGACCTGAAAATAATAGACGAAAGTACTTGCATTTTTTACTGATCATTTGTGTATATACAACTTTAATCTAAAAAAATCCATCTCTATCCTCTACGATGCCTGATATAATTTCAACCCAATCCTAACGATGTTTTTCCTCTGATTGTTTTTCAGTTGCAAAAACTCCATGCAGAAAACTTTTTTCAAATCAAAATTAAATTCGGGCTTCATAAATCATTGTCAGATATCGAGCAAGTATTTTAGGAAAATAATTTTATAAGTTTCATTCATGATATAAATGAAAACACCAACTCGATCAAAAAATTAAAGACTATTTAGTGATTTAATAAATTGCCTCACTTTGCACATCACTACATTACTTTGAAAATTAATATTTTCTTGAAATTTTAATATTTTGAGAAAAAACTAATTACCGTATATTTCTGTATATAAACCGAGACTTTATGGGCATTTTATTGGTTCCAAAGTGGGTTGAGGGGGGCCTAAGAAAATTTCCAAAATTGATATTCTAAAGTAAAAAAGATGGTGAAAATGAAAACATAAAAAAAGCTTACAAATTTCTGAAAATACTTTAATACTCAATTCTTTCACAATGAAAAAGTCACCTATTATCATTCAAAAGTTACAATAAACACGTATTTTCCGAGATACTTGCACCCAGTCAGACAGTTTTTCTTCAAGTGCACGAAATGACGGTTTGCGTCTACGTGCAGCTTGCATTACTTTTGAAAATTTTGAAATTTAGTATTTTTTCTTACTTTATTATCTTTCTTTCTTTTATGTTTTCTTTCTTTCTTTTCTTTCTTTATGGATGAAACCATGGACATCTGATACAAATCAGATGTCTATGGGTATCTAATACAAATTTGTATCATATGTCTATGGGTGAAACTAGACTCAATATAATAAACAATTCACCGATCTTTACTTTTTTTTTTTACATTCTGAAGTGCGTTGTCAACGAATGAGTAAAGAAGGAAAACTGCCGCTGTTAAGATCTTTATATCAGACTAGAATTAAACAAACCTTTTCAGACTTTCAGGTGTGTTACTTAAATATTAGAATAATATGTGACACTTTAGATTTGATAAAGAGAGTGGTGTCTACAATTTAAAAAGTAGTACTTAATAATTGAATTTTCATTATAATATCAATACATATTTTTATTTATTCTACAATTTATAAAACACAATGTAAAAACATTGATAATTTGTTGTTACTACAGAGGTGCAATAAAACAAAACACAGTTTTAAAATTAAAACTATTAGATGTTAAAAATCCATAAGCTTTCGGCTAAACATTAGCCTTCCTCAGATAAACACAAGCCGTCGAGAAGACAACGCTCCGAATGGCGCGCTCCGGCCAGGTCCAAAATGGGCGAAACCAATCCACTATGAATTGGAGGGAGAGAAAGAAGTTGGGATGATACCATTACAAGCTTGGGCGGTCAGTAAAAACCAAAAACCCCAGTGACACCCAATACATTATACCAAATACGACGGATATGATAAGATAATACATCATTACATGTATTATCACATCTTTTCAAAATTTCTAGGGACTCTCTGATTATGAATTGGAGGGAGAGAAAGAAGTTGGGATGATACCATTACAAGCTGGGGGGGGGGGAGGTCAGCAAAAACCAAAAACCCCAGTGACACCCAATACATTATACCAAATACGAGGGATATGATAAGATAATACATCATTACATGTATTATCACCTCTTTTCAAAATTTCTAGGGACTCTCTGATTTTGAATTGGAGGGAGAGAAAGAAGTTGGGATGATACCATTACAAGCTGGGCTAATGTTTAGCCGAAAGCTTATGGATTTTTAACATCTAATAGTTTTAATTTTAAAACTGTGTTTTGTTTTATTGCACCTCTGTAGTAACAACAAATTATCAATGTGTTTACATTGTGTTTTATAAATTTGAGAGGGTGAATTTGTCGTTCGCATTATATGGAATTTTCTATATATTTTATTATTCTACAATTGTCTAGCACATTTTAGGTAATTTTTAACGTGATTTCGAATAAAGTGGTTTTCAAATTTATATTTAGAGTACATGCAACAAAAAAATTCAAATTTGACACATTTGAAATGATATTAAAAAGTACGTGTGTTTTTAAATATAATAATGTTAAATATTGAATTTAAATTTACTACTGAATAGACATTCACACACTAAAAAAAAAATAAAAGTTGACAAAATAAGATTATTTATAACAACTATTCAATTAAAACTTACAAATTGTAATTTTAAGCTATGAAAAAAATAAATATATATTCTGCAAAACGGAAATCATAATTATATTTCAAACACCAGTGAAACCATTGTAAAAATATTAGTTAATACATTTGAACTCAAATACGGGAATATAAATAAATTACTTTGAATCATTATTACCTACAGACATAAAATTAATGAATATAGCCGATCTTTAGAGATCAAAATGTTTACACAATTACACGAAATATATGTAACATCTTTTTTTTATTATTATCAACTATAAAATAATATCATTCTGTAATATAACTGGAACAATGAAAGAATCATTTCAACTGCAACTGCCTGAATATGATTCTATATGTTTTGAAGGTTATCTTGTTACTTTTATATGTGATACTTGTCCTGGGTCAATTGGGGTACTTCAGAAGAAGCTCCAATAAAACTCATGTGAGAGTAGCTAATACTAAAGTGGGGTTACACCGTTTCTGCTTCACGATTGGCACCTTTGCTCGCGCATATTAAATTCCTTATGAGATAAATGTGACAAACAGCTTTTCAGTGGCTGTGAAAGAATGCACTTTGTTTATATCATACAAAATCAAGGTAAGTCGTTATTCCTAATCAATAATTGTAAATTTAAAATAAAAAACAGCCTTTCAGTTGATGTGAAAGATTTCACTTTGTATCCAGTGGTTGGAGTATCATAGTAGAGATTTTTTTTCCAACAGAGCGAAAATATGCCGGGACCAGGACTCGAACCTGTGTACTTTGGTTTGTCCTACCAACGCTCTCCCTACTGAGCTATCAGGATATCGTCGGGATAGTTCAGTAGGGAGAACGTTGGTACGGCAAACCAAAGTACCCAGGTTCGAGTCCTGGTCCCGGCATATTTTCGCTCTGTTGGAAAAGAAAAATCTCAACTATGATACTCCAACCACTGGATATAATTTACCTAGTTGAATATGCTTTCCTCTATTCATTATGACCTAATTACATGGTATACAGGAGTTTCCGTGCTATTTCAAGATTCATCATGTAAATGCTATAGTTATAGCTCGGATGAATGAAATTAGTGCTGCAGTTCGTAGCCTTGTCCAACAAATAAGAGTGAAGTATGCCAGTCCAGGATATCGTCGGGCTAGCTCAATAGGGGAGAGCGTTGGTACGGCAAACCAAAGTACCCAGGTTCGAGTCCTGGTCCCGGCATATTTTCGCTCTGTTGGAAAGAAAAAAAATCTCAACTATGATACTCCAACCACTGGATATAATTTACCTAGTTGAATATGCTTTCCTCTATTCATTATGATTTCACTTTGTTTCTATCAGATAAAATGACGGTAAATCGTTATTCTTTATCAATAATTGTAAATTTATAATTGCTCTAACCGAATATCGATACGTTTTTGCTCCAACTCATTTTCAAAGACCTACAGAACCATGTGTATAATTATTCCACAATTTTTGTGATATAATGTAATTCTGAGCAGTGTTTTCTGACAGTTGTTATTGCATATTAGGTAGTATTGAGCCTTCTAATGAAGTCATAACTGCTTGTACAAGGAAAACTTTAGGAATCTTGAGGAACATTTGTTTAGTATTCATAGTTTAATATATCTAAATATCACAAATCAAATTAGCAATCACTATAATGTGTAGCCATATTTTGCATGGATAGATTATTGTTATAATATATGATTCAGCGGGGCCCTTAACATTTCGTTTGTTTGAAAATGCTTCCCAATTAAAATACCCCAATTAAAATTTTAAATTCAGAACAGATCAATGCGTTCCTAGTGCTCCACTGTACATTACCAAGAGCAACCCCCACTCCCAACTGTATTTTCGTTTGGATAGATTTTTTTTAAATATAAAATCATAGAAATTCGGGATTGTACTCTGCCGAAGACAGTGGGGCTTCCAATATCAGGTTCGTTTGGAAAGTGTTTAAAAATATAACATCATTCAACAGGAATTTTAGATATATTGAATTTTATTGTCATGGATGCGGGCATGCCTAGTGGGTGGGTCAGCTAGTGGTAAAATAATGTGTGTATGAACTTATTGCTAAACAAAAATATTTTTGTGTATTATACAATCCCGGCAAAAAAATACATCTTTACAATTATCCCACAGTCTTTGGGAAAATTATGGAAATCTGTGATATTTTTAAACAAGAAATTTTAGCTAAATTAATTACATCCCACAACCCCAATAACTAATTTCAATTTAAGTATAGGAGTAATATATTAGATTTATGGCTATTAAATAAGGTAGATGGATCAAATGTTCTTAAAACTGTCAGTAGTTGAAAGTTGCACAATTCCTACACAATTACCCCAATGGACACGTTATCTAACTGGAATGCCTAGTAATTTCAACATATATCGTCACAGGTGTAAGAAATACAATTTAACACATATATATATACTTTGCATTTCGTTACCATTAATCTTAAGTAAATGTAAATCTTTGAAAGTGGCTTACGTCCTCCAAAACCATTACTATTTACGGTGGACTCCAGAGAACATTGGGAAGCTTGGCTACAAAGTTTTAATTGGTATACTGCTGCAGTTCAACTTGACAAGGAAGAAAAAAAATCAAGTTGCTAAATTTATTGCAATTATTGGTTATAAAACACAGCAAATATTTAAAACAAATTTAAAGCCTATCAACACCAAAACTTGAGTATTTTTAAAGGTAAGTTCGCTGAATATTTCGCTTCCAATGATAATTACACTTTTGAACGTTATAAATTGAATCAAATTATACAAAAGCAGGATGAAGTATTTAAAAAAAAATTAACAGGTCATAAAATAAAACTTCTATCTGTTAGCTATGGTATATGGAAAATGGATTCTTTGGAAAATTATTGACGGATGTGAAAACAACGTTGTTCTTGTGAAGCTTTTAAGGAATTCAGATTTAAATATAGATGAAGCTGTGTGATAGTGAATCAAATTATACAAAAGCAGGATGAAGTAGTTATTTTTTTAACAGGTCTTAAAGTAAAGCTTCTATCTGTAAGCTAGAGTATATGGAAAATGGATTCTTTGGAAAATTGTTGACGGATGTGAAAACAACGTTGTTCTTGTAAAGCTTTTAAGGGGGATTCAGATTTAAATATAGATGAAGCTGTGTAGATTTTTCTTGGTTCTGAGAGTTGTGCACAAAAAATAATAGTAGTGTTGATAATAATAAAGTACAACCCAAAATTTCTACAATAACGAAAAAATTTATCCGGTAGCATAGCTTGTTTAGATAAAATATAAGGCCAATTCTAACACTAAATTCTCTAAAATAATAAACTATTATAGAAAACGTGGGGGCATCCATACAACTAATAAATTGAATAGAATTGTAAAACCTAAAAGAAAAAAATCAATTTGCAAAGAAATGTGCACCAAGAAACCATAAAAAAAAACGTTGAAAGAAATTGAAAATGTTGATACAAATAAAGAAAATCTGGAAGAAAGTATCGAAGCTAATAAATTATATCGATGTTAGACCTTCATAATCATCAATAAGACGATTCAAATGAAACATGATACAGGTGCACAGAGTAATGTTATTCAATTTCGTTTAGCAGAAGCACATTTAATAATAAAACCTTCAGATGTCAGAAAAATTTCTTACAATTTCGGGTGTTACTCTTGATGTGGCAGGAAAATCTATTGTTCATTGCAAAATTAAATATAAGCATATTCAACTTAAGCTAACAATTGTCCATGGTGAAATTACTACACAATGTTTTTACTTCAATAACACCTAAGTTATTAAATATTTCTCAACAAATTTATCCCCAGTAGCAAGCTGTCAAGCGCAAGATTGTTGTCGATTTGAACATCTTATGGCATAAAGTGCTTCCAAAATTGTTCATTGAGAGGGGAGAGGATCACTTTAAACAAGCACCCTAAATGGAATAGAAAACCACTACATAGTTATTTCTGGGTTTTGCTAAAACAGTTATTTTCATTGATTTTCCGGAGACTAATTACTTTAACTGAATTAATCAGAATATTGGAAAACCATTATTTTCCCTTAGATGTGAAGTGTTTTTCCGGAGACATTCCCAACAGATTGACTTTTTGTGATGACAGTGCCATCTACAAAATATTTTAAAAATGTTTATGAATGAAATTAATGTATTGTATTCCTTAGAATCTTAATCTTAAAATACAAACGGGAGTTCCCATTTCATCTTTTAATGTTGACCTTAAAACGCTTTAGGCGCCATCGCTGCAATTTTGGGAACATTGCTTGTGGTTTATTTTCAAAAGTGACTATTTTATATATTGTTAAAAGGTTCATATTATTTGGGATTGGAATATATGAGATGACGTGTATTTTATTTATGTTTCATTTGAATTTTCTATTTTTTTAAAGTGTCAAAAAAGGCGAATTTAAGCTTTTTGGAAGCATTTGAAAAAAAAAATATAATAATAACTTTATAATAAAATGATGTTTTTTTAGTTAACTTATGTTTATAATTGTCTATTATATTAAAAACATCAATCCGGACTTAATATTTATAATAGATACATCTCAATTACCTAAAAAAACAGGTTCATATTATTTGGGATCGGAATATATGAGATGACTTCTGTATTTTATTTTATGTTTCATTTGAATTGTCTATTTTTTTTAACGTGTCAAAAAAGGCGAATTTAAGCTTTTTGGACGCATTTGAAAAAAATAATAATAACTTTATAATAAAAAATTGTTTTTTTAGTTAACTTATGTTTATAATTGTCTATTATATTAAAAACATCAATCCGGACTTAATATTTTTAATAGATGCATCTCAATTACCGAAAAAACAGCTTCATATTATTTGGGATTGGAATATATGAGATGACTTCTGTATTTTATTTTATGTTTCATTTGAATTTTCTATTTTTTTTTAAACGTGTTAAAAAAGGCGAATTTAAGCCTTTTGGACACATTTGAAAAAAAAATTAATAATAACTTTATAATAAAAAAAAAATATTCTTTAGTTAACTTATGTTTATAATTGTCTATTATATTAAAAACATCAATCCGGACTTAATATTTGTAATAGATACATCTCAATTACCGAAAAAACAAGTTGTTCCGAAAATGGGAGCAATGCAGCGGTATGGGGGGTATATTTTTATTATTTTACATAAGCCTGAATGCAATTATGGTATTTATTTTTAAGTTTATTAGCTATAAAAGGGATAATAGCATACTGAAACTGATAATTTACGAAGAATTAATTTAAATTAGTCCAACTTTTATATTTATAATAAAAATCAAAATTTAATTGTCATTCCCATAAGCGTTTTCATCATACATCTCTTTATTTTTCACCATTAACTCATTTTTGTCTGACTATTTTACATGGAAGGTGATTGAAGGATATTATTTTAGACTTTAAGGATTTTTCGGATGTTCCGGATATTGTTTGTTTACCACCTGATCCCAGTATTGTATCTGATGAAGCAGAATTAAAAGAAAATAATATATGCGACGATTTATCTCATGATATATGTGGTGCGGAACTTTTCATAAATTATAAATCAACAGACAATCAAGAAATATGTGATTTAGTGTTTAAAAAAGGACAAAGTATTAAGCGCAGACTTGATATTTTAGACGAAACTTGTAATTGGGATACAGAAAAAACTAAACTAAGTGCAAAAAAATAAATAGTTAAAAAAACAAATTCAGAAAGCGAAAAAAAATCAATATAATGCTGCATAAAAATTATTCAATCATTTCCATATAAAATAGTAGGCAAAAAGGATGTAATGACGGAAAATAAAGAGATGGATAATGTTGTTGTTGTTGTTGGCGTGTCAGAGAAAGTACCAAGGCACCCTCAACAGAGGTTGGACTTCTAGAGCTGGTGTCCTAATTTTGAACCAATTCCAGATGAGAGACCTGCACCTGGATTGGCACCCTCAGAGGTAACGCTTATACTAAAATTGGGGGACATTGGAGCGACAAACAGATTTTACGTGCACAGGCTCCCATTAACATACACGGTCCCACAGCAGTGGCAGTTGAGAGAGGTTGTCACCCTCCCAAACACTGACCTTGGTCGATGATGCTTCACTTTCGTCGATCTTACGGGAACCGATCTTAACCGTCTGCGCCACTGCGGGACTAAGAGATGGATAATAAAAATGCTTTTGGAAACGGTAATTTTATTTTTTATTTTTATTATAAATGTATATGTTGGACTAATTTATATAAGTTCTTCGTAAAATATCAGTCAGGATGATATTATTACTTTTATAGTTAAATAACTTAGAAATAACTACCATAAATGCACGGAGGCATAAGTAATTCTTTTAAAAATAAGTACCTCTATTCGGTGCCATTGCTGCGATTTTGGGAACATTTTGTTTCCCCTAAATATTCGCTTTTTTATTTTTTTTTCAGAAGTTATTTAAAGACTTACTATTCATAAAGAAAAAAACAACAACTATACCATAAAAAATAGGTTCATATAGTGAGCGGTGACTAATCGTTTAAGGGTAATTGAGGTTTTCTAATTTTGGCACCAATAAATAGTTTTCATAATAATCTTCGACATTTTTATTATTGTTTTTTTTATCCGACATCTGTTTCTCCAAATATTACACCGTTTCGGACTTTATTCACCCATTTTATATATATATATATATATATATATATATATATATATATATATATATATATATATATATATATATATATATATATTAAGAATTTAAAATTCCCACCTATCTTAAATGTATTCTACAAATTTCTCCATGTAATATTTAAAATTCCGACCTATCTTAAAAGCATTCTACAAATTTCTCCATGTAATATTTAAAATTCCGACCTATCTTAAAAGTATTCTACAAATTTCCCTATATAATATAATTTTCTAACACTGATTTATTTAATTCTCACCTGTGTTTAAAAATATTCTATTAATTCATCTAAGTGCGTAAGATATATATTTTTTCTTTTCAGAAAATATATTAAATGCAATTCACGTATAATTTTTTTTCTAGCGTATACCAACAGACTAAATTCAAGGTTTTTATTTCTATTTCAATCTTAAACGCCGATGTGATTTTATTTCGCTACTAACTTATTTATTCTGTAACTTTCATTATTTCTTTGTCATATACTTCATTTTATTATTCTAAAATACTAAAAGAAAGTAATTATCGGAAAGTAATTAAAATATAGTTTTATATTTTGTGCTTTCTCAATCCCTGAGAGTGTAATCCGCATTGTAGTAATCTTGCGCTGGTATTATTTACTGCCTTGCATGAGTTTTGTAGATAGAATTTTGCATTTTTTGACTTTTTAATATATTCGCATGACACCAGGAAGAAATATCTACTTTAATAATATGAAATACAAAGGTTTATTATCGACTAATTATGTAATATCTTATTGATTGGTATCCTAAATTCTAAATGGGTGAAATGTCGTAGATAATTATACTGCATCATGAAGAAAGATTAGTTATGGAAAATGCTTGGCTTTTTATGAACTACCACTGAGATACTAAATATCTTTACTACAGGAACAGTGACAATATACACGCCAAATGTGATATGAAGAAACAAAAAATGAAAATTTATATACGTAAATAATATTTCAATATACTGTTGCCTTAAGATCACTGATGTTTCCAATCCATATACGAATTTAAATGTACTAAATTAGAACTTCTGGTTCTCGTGAACCAGAAGAACTTGTGAACTTGTTGTGAACTTTCTTGTGAACTTGTTGATAAACAAAATATTAAATTTGAGAAATGACTGAAATAAATATTTATATGTATTCAATAAGCAAAATCAGTTTATTGTGTTTATTTGTCTATACTTACGTGTCCTTTAATACAATAAAATACATTTTTCAGAAAATATAATAAATTATTTGTATCTGCTACTAAATTATTCCCGTGAAGAACTCTTTTATCTGTATGATTACTTTGAAAAATAATTTGGGGATGTAAGTTAATTGTTTCATTCTATGTAACAACATACTATTTTTTACAGAATTTTCATGTTTTTCTAAATAAAAAAAAATATGTCTCAAATCAATTACAATTTTATGTTTAAAAGATGAGTTTTTACTTTACCTTTCTATATAGATTTCCACCATTAAAAATTAATATGGTAGTAGTGTTAAAAAGTTTTTTTTTTTTTTTTTTTTTTTTTTTTTAAGACAAATAATTATGTTATTGGCTACATTTTATAAAAGAAAAAAAATCCATTATGCTCTAATATTTGAAAACCAAGTTTTCTTTAATTAAGTTTCATCGTAGTTTTATTTTGTTTATCTTGTTCGATAATTTTCGGAAACATAAAATAACGTAGAATTGACGAATTCTTTTAATCAATTAAAGTCAAAAACAATAGAAATTTTAAAAACCTGTTCTATACACTTCAAAAATTCACTAGTTCTTGAAATGTAGAGTGTAGCTCACTAAATTTCAGTTTTTCTATTTAGATGCATTTAAAATAATTATTTCATTTGAAGAAATTAAATACCAAAGAATATCGAATGTTGAAAGGTTAAAAAAAAAAAAAAAAAACTCCTGAATTACTCTCTAAGATGTAATAGGTAATTTAGAAGCTGAGGAAAAATGACTAGCTGTAGTGAACGAAAAATGTTCCTTTTTACAGAACTACGAATATGGCGTTCAAAAAATTGCTCTTTCACATATTTTGAAACAATATTCTAATAACTACATTTACAGTTGCAGAATACAACATATCTCCATATATCTGTTTGACAAAAAGGCAAATTTTGGATTATTAACTATATACTTATCAACATAGGTGACAAGACGATGATTTAAATGTAGTTTGTGGTTATAGGTCATTTCTAAGAAATATTATGCCCTTTCAGTGCGCTTCCTTAAGAATGAAATAAATTTTAAATTAAGATTCTACTGCTGTCGAAACACTCAAATTTCGAAATAAGCAAGTTATTTTTTATCTTTTAAATGAAGTAGAATAGAACACGGATGAAAAATATAATGATTGAAATTCATGCTGCTAATTTCAGTTACGTCAATCTGAGTCATTTATAAAATGTTGTCAACCGTTAAATGAAATAAAACCTACGTCTGTTGAAATTAGTTCGCCTGCTCCTTGGTAGAATTCATATTAAGACTGAATTATTACGTTATTTATATTACTTTTAACGTTTTATTTTCTGTTAACAACATATATCTTATATTAATGTTAAATTAATAATACACAAACTAGTAAGAACAAACCATAACAGAAAATCTATATTTAAAAGAAATAAAAATGAGTTATTTTCAGAAAATATTCCTTTCATTATTTTTTTATAAAAGTGCATTATAGACATGAATCCATATATGTCTAATAAAAACAAAGTGAAGTAATATTTTTTTTGTGGAACCTCAATTTTTCTTTTCTAATATATATATCCCAATTTTGATAGTTTAGTGATCTAGCTTTATCTTATCTGCGCATGTTTTTGTTATTTCAAGTAATGTTATTTTATTAATTCATCTCAAGAAGTTTTTCTTTCGTATGATGTATGTTTTAACTTTGGATTTTGTAGTAAATCTTTGATTAAATGACATTTTCATAAATTTTGTTTTTACAAAACTGTGTCATAACATAACTTGATTTTTTCCCTTTGAATTCCTGACATCGAATCAATATATTATTCTGAATTAATATGTTACAGAATTAATTAAGAGATTTATGTTCAAGAATAAATATATTATTTTTTCCCACGAAATGAAAGTCTCAGTAAGATTTCACTTTATTTCTTTTTGGTAAAAATCAAGATATCTGAATTTTCTTTTCTTGTAATTTATTTTTATGCTGTCTTAAATTTATATTAAGATAAATTAATATGTTTAAATTTTTCATTTGGAAATTTTTATTTACTTTGATTGTAGATTTTTAATGTAACTATAACTGTTCTTTGGTTAGTCATATTATTTTATGTTAAAACTGTATGGTAAATATACTTTATAAATTTATATTAAAAAACAGATTTATCTTTATTTCACATCACCTAAAATCTCATTAAATACAAATGAAACATATTGGGTTGTACTCCACTAAAACTAATATTAGACGATGACATAGTTTATATTTATTATGAAATCAAATTTTTTTTCATTTATTATGGATAATATTAGAAGTGCACAAAGAGATAATTTTTTTATTAGTTTGAATTGCGATTAATATTTGTATCTTCTGTTTATATTTCTCAATTTATTCTCATTTATGGAAGTGTGCGCTTATCTTACACATATGTTCGATACATTTAGTACCTTGGTCAAATTTTGAGATATATATTTCTTCGTTAGAATTATGAAAATATCATTGGATTCAAATAATAATATTTTAATAAAGAAAAACATTTGCAGTTAAACATCAAGGAAGACAATTTGACCTTAATTGTTTTGTCAAGGAAACATATTGTAATAGATTTAAGTATCTAATAGTGATTTTTCATTAAAACAATTATATAAATTATAATTTAAACTAGTCGGATGTTCCAATCCGAAAACTTTCTTGTATCTCATGAATGATAATACTCGAAATTAAACCTATAGTCAATGTCGAAAATTAAACCTAGATTGAGTATGATTTTTGCCCTATCTTCTCTGGGTAGTCGAAACTTATATCATCTATTCACTCACCAACATTTCCCCGACATTCCGCTCCCACGAGGCCGTCGCGTTCTTAGCAACAGGTAGAAAACAGTACAAAAGCTTGGTGTATTGCTTTTATGTGCCGAAAGCAAATAAATCTCGCTATCATCACGCCATCTTCAGACCGATTGCTCAAAAATTTTATACAAACGTGAGATTATCAGCACATTCAACTGGCCAAAATCCCCCACTGCCACTAGGTGGTCACGTTCTGTTCAACTGGTACAAAGCAGCAAAACAGTTGAATATATAAAATTTGGAGAGAATACCTCCATTTTCAACTAGGATTTGACGTTCATTATCAAAAACATATACATCAAATTTTGTACAATTCTATGTATCAGTTTGTACACTTTACGATAATAGAACAAAAATTACACACAAATCATGTTGGCGCTATTCTTAGATTCTAGAATCGCAAGGCGATAAATGTGAAATCAGAAGTTGTTTGTCGTTCGTATCGTGCGGTAGTCACCATGGGGATGTCTGTAAAAAAATGTTTGTTAATAAAAAAAATGGTTTAGTTAAAATGGATTAGTCGAAATTTTTATAAATATTCATTTTCGTAGAGTCTACAATCTCTAATACCTAACAAAATGGTACCGCTCGCGGAGTGGAATTAGTGACCATTGGATTAAATTATATCTTGTTTGTTTAAAAAGAACGAAAAAAAATCGCTGTTAAGGCTTTAAATCGAAGAAGGGGCTATATAAAGCCCGGAACTGATGCTTTACACTCACGCAAACATATAAACATAAGTTTGGCGACTTTTTGGTTGGCGCGATTTTCAAGACCGCGCCAAACGAATAACTTAATACAATGGCTAGGTTGCCATTAAAGGAAAAAATCCTCTAAATTTGGCGACTTTTTTCCTTTTTTTAACAGATTATGTTTTTTTCTGCGTGAGTGTAAAACATCTTAGCCTAAAGCCCTAATTAACAAAGTTGTGAAATTTTATAGCCAGTGACGCAGAAGAAACTGATTCGGTGGATATTTCGAATAAAATTGAAAATTTGAATGAGATGGAAGACAAGCTAGACGCATTAAAGATGGAATATTACAAAAAGTTGAAAAATATAAAGCTGAGTTCGAAGAAATCGACCAAGATCTCTAAAAGATTAAGGTAAGCTTAAAACGTTTTCTAGAACTTAAGAAAAATAAAAATGTTGAATTAATGAATGAAAATAATGGGCAAAATCACAGAATAAGCGAGACATCCGATTTGGCGATTTTTTTTACGAGCGCCAAGCATCGACGCGCTGCAACCGAAAAATCGGCAACCTGCAAATTTTATCCAATTAGAACGCATGCTTTCGGCAGCCAAGGAGATACTCACACACGTCTTACGGGAAGCTTTTCACTAGTTAAACATCGGCTTTATTTCGTTTTAAAACTATTTACAAACTTTTAGCAAGTTTTCATCCGTATTTTTCTATTTTTACAAACTTTTAGCAAAATTTCCTCCGGATATTTCAATTTTTACAAACATTTAACAACTTTTTCCTCCGGATTTTTAAAATTTTTTTTAAAAAATTTAGCTAGTTTTTTCTCTTTGCTTAAACTTTGTAAATTGTCACAAAACAGAAAAAAAAAAATCAATGTTTACGTCGTGAAAGAAATTTTCATAAGAACTGTGTAAGTAGTGAGTTCTCTGCCACAAAGCACACAGGTTATGACTGGGGAGAATATCGAGATTTCCGATTGTTCGAATGCACGAAACTCATTCAAGCACCGGTTAGTAACATATATATGTATGCTTTGCGTATATTAACCGAAAAAAACCCCTAAATGGATGAAACTTGCAGTGCAGCATTCTCTAGAATGCATGAAATTCATTCAGTCAGCCGTTAGTAACATATATATATGTACGCATCACATACATTAACCGAAAAAAAAAACCCATGGATGCATGAAATTCCCTGTGAAGCAATCTTTAGAATGCATGAAACTCATTTAATCAGCGCTTAAGAACTTATATATATATATATATGTTTTGCGTACATTTACCGAAAAAACCCCTCTGGATGCATGAAAGTTGCTGTGCAGCAGTCTCTAGAATGCATGAAATCCATTCAAGCTGCGGCCAGTAATGTGCGCACAAAAATAGGTTTACGGAAATCTCTAAACTGCATAAAATACATCTTATCAAATAAAATCAACAAAAATGCACTTACCTATATTTATCATCTTTCGTTTTCTTTAATATTTCACATGAATTATCCTTCTATGATTTACTACAAAAACGTCAAACTATTAAACTTCACAAAACACATTCCACATACGTAATTCAACAAATCCAACTATACGACATACAATAAACCAGCCCACATACAATAGAACATTATTCTAGAATATTCTAGTATGTCAACCGACCAATCCACTCTAATTCCTTCAAAAATCAGCTCAATTTCCAGAAGCTAAAGTAGGAGTAGTAAGCACAGTAAGAGTAGAAGAAACGTAAGAATCAAACCGGTAGCAAGAAAAACTCATTTATGGCTTCACCAAATTAGACGCCGCCAAGTGTCTCGCTTGTTCTAGTATTTAATCAGTAAATTTTGTTAATAATAATGGTAAAAAAAATAAATGTTAAGCTACATGAAATTATTCCTTTACCAAAATTTGATGTTTCTTATGAAAATTGAAATGACTTTAAGACTCAATTTAATAACATTATTGATTCGAACGAATTGTTAACTAATGATCAAAAACTTTTTTATTTGCAATTCTCTCTTGTGGGGAGAGCAAAGCAAATCCAAAGTACGGTTGAGTCATTATTTCAAGCACTTATGAAGATATTTGAGAATTTAAAAAAAAAGTTAATAGTCATGTTAAATCCTTATTAATGTTAGATAATATTTGTACTGAATCAGCTGAACAATTAAGAATGCTGCTGGATTGTGTTTTACAGTATGTAAGATCTTTAAAGGTGTTGAATGTTGGAATGAACAATTTTAGTTTAAAATTATTGATTAATATTTTTTTGACAAAATTAGATAGAACAACATGCAAGGAATTGGAAATGACTTTAACATCTACAGATTTACCAAAATGGGAGACTTTTTATTTTTTCTTGCAAAATCGTGTTAACATTTTTGAAAATTTACAAGGAACACAAGTAAATTCACAAAACTGTTAAGCCCAGAACAAACAGAAAACCTTTATTCTTACATCTAATCAATGTAAATAATCACATGCCTTGCATTTTTGCCCAGTTTCTGAAAAATAACACAAATTGAAAGATTTGCTGAAGAAAAAAAAATTGTGCATTAATTGTTTGAATGACGCTCCTCTACTCTCTAAATGTGTTTAGAAATATAACTGCCAGATGTGTAACTCAATGCATAATATATTGCTTCATTGTGATAAAAATAAATCTTTCCAAAATAGAACGTCATTAAAAAAGCTTGATTCTAAAATCTAATTATCCTCGCCAGCACCTGAAAGACCCCACTTTAGTAGTGAAAACCAGAGTATTTTTAATGAATCGAATAAACAATACTTATTTGAAGTATCTCATAGTTTTTCCTCGCATACTAATGAAAATAAAAAATCTGTTCTTTTGTCTACTGCTGTTGTACATATGCCCGTTACACAAAAGTTTCATCCAGGCTCGTGAAATACTAAATAGCACCAGTCAAGCTAATTATATTTCTTCTGAACTAGCATTCGATTTGTGCTTGAAAAAAGAAAAAAAAATATTCCAGTTAGTGGATTAGGTGGAAATACCGTTAATGGGAAATGGAAGGTTAATTCCATAATTCGTAATAAGCATTCTTCATTAACTTCACCTAGTGAATTTTTTTTTTGTTTTAAAATTTACTGCTTGTGTTCCTTCTTCAAACATTAAAATTGATAAGGAATTTTTAACTAATCGTTTACTGTTAGCTGATCTTACTTTTGACAAATCAGGAAAACTCCATTTAATAACTGGGGATGAACTTTTTTATGAAATAACTAGCAAAACCCTTTGCTAACGTAATTCTGCGTAATTAGTGGCGTTCATTGGCCTATTTTCATTAGAGGAAAATTTACTTCCACATATAATTCAGAAATTACTAATTAAGTAAATTTCTCTAATGACTATATCACAGAAATTGCAATTTTAAAACTTTTCTGTTGCTGCTCACATTAAAATTTCAAAAATTTTATAAACCGTTCTATGGATACATTTGTGTCTCTAACGTAACAGCCATGTAAAATTTTAAGTTTTTATTCCTAACAATTTCAAATAAATCATTGTTTAGAAGGTTTTTAGAAATTTTTCAGCTTATTTCACTTTTTAATATTTCGATTTTTTTCTTATGGAAACCGTTTATAGCGAGCACTGAAATCTTAAAAAATAGCCAGCATGCCAAATTCCAACTTCCTATACCAGCAGCATCAATAAAATGACAATTTTGGGATGTTTTTTGCTTCTGCACCTTTTTTTAAATTTCTAATTTTCTAAAAACTGTTCTGTGGAAGCATTTACGTAACTAACAGGCATGTTAAATTCTAAGTTTATATCGCTAACAATTTGAAAAAAAACATAATTTATAACGTTTTCCGCTCAGTTTATACCTTTAAACTTAGAATTTTTAATAGACTGTTTATACTGAGCGTCTGCATCTTAAAAATTTAAAAATGTACTAAATTTCCAGTTTCTAACCCGTATAAATCCAATTAAATCATAATGTAGAACGTTTTTAGACCGTTTTCCGCTCATTTTAGCCTGTTAAATTTCGATTTTTTTAGAAACCGGTCTTAGTGAGAATTTGCATTTTAATAGTAACTACCATACCAAATACAAAGCTTCTATACCAGCTGTATCACATACATTGAAATTTTAGCACGTTTTTTTTTCTCCTATCCTTTTACATTTCGCATTTTTAGTAAACTGTTCTGGGTGATCATTTACGCGAGTCAGGCGAAATTTTAAGTTTCTAGCCTTAATAGTTTAAAATAAATCGTAATTTAGAACATTTTTAGAACGCTTCTTGCACGTTTCACTATTTTAATTTTAATTATGTGAGATCAAATCAGCAGCCATGTAAAGTTTCTACCCCTAATAATTACAAAGTAATTGCAATTTAGAATGCTTTTTAAACGCTTTCTGCTCATTTCACCGTTTGAAATTTTGAATTTGTTTACAAACCAATTTTAGCGAGCATTTGTATTTTAAAAGTAACCGCCATGCCAAATATGAAGTTTCTAATCCTATTAGTGCAAAAAAAATCGTAATTTACAATTTTTTTCCTCTTTCACCTTTTTAAATTTCGATTTATTTTTAAAAACTGTTCTGTGTGTGCACTTGTGTCTTAAAAAGTATCAGCCATGTTAAATTTCAAGTTCCTTAACAATTCCATAGAAATCGTAATTTAGAATGTTTTTAGAACAGTTTTCCTTCATATCACTCTTTTAACTTTCAATTTTTTTTTTAATTGTCCTTAGAGAGCATGTATTTTTTATAATTTACTATCTTGCCCAATTTCAAGTTTCTAATCTATTCAGTATAATAAATAATTGCAATTTTAGAACGTTCTTCGCTCTTGAAAACCCCTGAGGGTAGTGGCACAGACATAAAATATAACCTGTGTTAGAGCACAGACTGTCACCATAAATTTGCGAGCATTACTTTTAAAATCGGTTCGAAAGATTCCATTGAAATTGTAATTTAGAATGTTTTTAGAACACAATTAGCTCACTTCACCCTTTTAAATTTCGAACTTTTTAGAAACTGTTCTTAGAGAGCATTTAAATCTTATAAGTAACATACCATGCCACATTTCAAGTTTCTAGGGGTAGTGGCACCGACATAAAATATAGCCTATGTTGGAGCAAAGAGTGTCACCATCAATTTGCCACAATCACTTTTGAAAATGGTTCTGTAGTTCCAGAGATTCCATAGAAATTGTAATTTAGAATGTTTTTAGAACGCTTTTCGCTCATCTCATCCTTTTAAATTTCGATTTTTTTTAGAATTTGTTCTTAGAGAGCATTTACATCTTATAAGTAACTATCATGCCGAATTTCATGTTTCTAGCTCCTTCAGTATCAAAAAAATCGAAATTTTAGAACGTTTTTCGCTTTTGCACCCACTTGTGGTAGCGGCACCAACATAAAATGTAGCCTATGTTACAGCAGGGACTGTTATCATCAATTTGCCTCCATCACTTTTGAAAAAAGTTCTGTAGTTCCAGAGATTCCATAGAAATTGTAATTTAGAATGTTTTTAGAACGCTTTTCGAGCATCTTACCCTTTTAAATTTCGATTTTTTTAAAAAATTTGTTGTTAGAGAGCATTTACATCTTATAAGTAACTACCATGCCGAAATTTATGTTTTTAGCTCCTTCAGTTTAAAAAAAAAATCAAAATTTTAGAAGGTTTTTCGCTCCTGCACCCCCTAGGGGTAGTGGCACCGACATAAAATATAGCCAATGTTAGAGCAAGGAGTGTCACCATAAATTTGCCACAATCACTTTTGAAAATGGTTCTGTAGTTCCAGAGATTCCGTTGAAATTGTAATTTAGAATGTTTTTAGAACGCTTTTCGCTCATCTCACTCTCTTAAATTTCGAATTTTTTTAGAATTTGTTCTTAGAGAGCATTTACATCTTATAAGTAATTATCATGCCGAATTCCATGTTTCTAGCTCCTTCAGTATAAAAAAAAAAATCGAAATTTTAGAACGTTTTTCGATCCTGCACCCTCCTGGGTGGGGGGGTGCTAGGTAATATAGCCTATTTTGGAGCAGGGGTTGTCACCATAAATTTGCCAACATCACTTTTGAAATCGCCTCAGTAGTTCCAGAGATTACCCCCTAAAACCAACCAAACAAACAAACAAACAATCGTTACTCCTTTATAATATTAGTATAGATAAAAGAGTGAAAAAATAGCATTTTACCAAATTTAATGTTTCAAAATTTGGTGTTTGGTCTTATTGTTACTGGTACTGTTTCAATTAAGAATTCTAATTCATATTGCGGGTTTACATTTAACTCCGAGCTCGAGAATATTGAAACTAATCTTCAAAAATTTTGGGAGATAGAAAATATTTCACCTGACCATATTCTGAGTACAGAAGAAGAATTCTGTGAATCTCATTTTCAAGAAACTCACAAACAGGCTTATACCGGAAGGTTTATTGTCGAAATGCCGATTAAAATTGAACAGTTGGATTTGTTGGGAAATTGAAGAACTTTAGCAGAAAATCGTTTATAACAAACTGTTAAAAGATTCGAAAATTATATTACTATGCAAAAACTTCATTGCGAATTTTTAAATAAATAGGAAGAAAATAAATCACATGGAGAGAATTTCAGTAGAAGGCACTCAGTCAGTCGTTTATTACATGCCTCATCAGGGCATTTTAAAACCGGATAAGTCCTGTGTTAAATTAAGGGTATTATTTAATGCTTCTGCCCCTTCGACAATCGGAAAAAGTGATATGTTGCTTTCCGGTGAAGTTAAGGGAGCTCTTTTTTGATATTTTGTTAAGATTTCGAAAGTATAAAGTCGCTTTGACTGCCGATATTATGAAAATGTTTCGTCATATATAATAGATGCTTCACAAAGGGACATTTTGCGTATTCTCTAGACAGATAATGTAAATAATTCCACAATTGCTTTTAAAATGAGTACCGTTACCTATGAAATCAATTGCTCTCATTTTTTAGCCATACGATGTATAAAACAAT
This sequence comes from Maratus michaelseni, assembly GCA_963931845.1. Lineage (NCBI taxonomy): Eukaryota > Metazoa > Arthropoda > Arachnida > Araneae > Salticidae > Maratus > Maratus michaelseni. The sequence goes on from OZ007593.1 coordinate 290,860,987, forward strand.
TGGTCGTAGATAAAATGGATAGATTTAGCGGCCATTAGCGGCAAAATCTATTTTATTAGACAGTTACATGGATGACATAGTTACTGGATCCCTTAATTATGATTCAGCAATTTCACTGTGAAATTCGTTAATTATTATATTTCCTTCTTCTGGAATTATTTTACACAAGTAGAATTGAAATTCGAATGAGTTTTTAAATTATGATGAAATGGAAGAAGTTTATTTTGTTCTAAATCTGATACTTCCGATAAAACTTTAGGTATGGTTTGGCAATCTAATACAGATCGCTTCGTTTTTCGAATTTCAGTGAAAGAACAAGAATCATACACCAAAAGACAAATTCTTTCTTTCATTGCAAAATTGTATGATCCTGTAGGGCTCATTCGCCCAATTATTTCCAAGGCCAAGAACTATCTTTAACAATTGTGGCTCTCTAAAATTGGATGGGATGAGAACATTCCAGACCCCTTTGCGAATGACTGGTGTAACTTCGTAAATCAACTAAAGGATATAAAATATAAAAATAAGTAGATTATGAATAAGTAGATCAAATAACACCTTCAACTGAAACGATATTTGTTCTTGGTTTCGCTGACACTTCTGTAACAGCCTTCGGTGCTGCAGTCTACTTATATTGTTTAATAATAAACTCGACCACATCGAATCTTGTCGGCAGTAAGTCTAGAGTGGCACCTCTAAAGACCATTTTGGTGCCTAGACTGGAAATACGCTCCGGTTTGCTTTTGTCCCATCTTGTTTCCAAAATTATCCCTTCTTTACAATTAAACATTCAATGAGTAATTTTATTCTCGGAACTTCAACTATAGCATTGGCCTGGATACAAACCCCTGCTCATCTATTAAAAACTTTTATCGGAAATAGTGTTTCAAAATTTCAGTCTCTATCTGAACAGTTATAATGGCGACATATCTCTTCTATCAAATATACAATGGACATTGTGTCTCGTGGAACATATTCTGGAACTTTTAGATATGGAACTGTTTTGGTAATGTCCATTGTTACCTAATAATCTACTGGACTTAACTGAAATAAAAAAACTGACCTGGAAAATAATTATGTTTATTTAAATGAACTCAAATGTAATACTAATATTTATTTGCATCTTGTTCATAATGAGTCTAATGATTTTCTTGACAATTTTTGTGATTTAATTAACAGTTAATGTAAGTAAATGTGTATTTTGGTTTACATATATAGGTTTATCTATATCTCTAAACACAAAGAAAACGTTCTGGGGCCTATTACAAAAGAGGAATTTCACCAAGCAAAGGTAAAATTAATTAAATTAGTTTATTTAATGTATTTTGCCAGGTAAGTGACGGCACTCAAGAAAGATGATCAACCAAAGGATACCTTGTAAGTAAGTTAAATCTTTTTCTATACAGGGATGAACTAATTAAGGTCGGTGGTAAATTAGACCATTCAAACTTATCATACGATAAAAAACATCCAATTCTTTTGCCAAAAGATCACAGGATTACACTTATAATATTTCAGTATTTTCATTTAAAGCATTTGCATGTCGGTGCTAAAAATTACTTCATTTTTGTAAGACAAGTATTCTGGCCTTTAAATGGCAGACACGCAGTCAGAAACCTTGCGCATAATTACATTGTTTGTTTTAAAAATAAACCTAAAATTGCTGAACAAATTGTGGCTTCGTTACCCAAATATAGAGTAAATATCAATATTCCCTTCACAAATTCAGGTATTAATTTATGCGACCCATTTTATATCAAATATAAACACCAACGTAAAGGAGTTTTTAGTAAAATGTGTCTCGTAGTTACCGTCCTTTTTGGTACTCGTGCAATTCATTTAGAAGTAATAATAGATTTAACTTCTGAAGCCTTAATATCTACCTTAAAAGGATTTGTAACTAGAAGCAGAATTTGTAACATCATCTTTTCCGACAATGGCTCTAATTTATTTGGAGCAAATTCAGAATTAAAAAAAATATACATAAAATTTTAAAAAATCAATCCGATGAATTGACTGCTTACTTATTGGCTAACTCAATTTCTTGGAAATTCCTTCCTCCTAGATCCCTCAATTTTGGTGACTTGAGGGAAGCAGGAGTAAAATCCTTTAAGCACCATTTAAAAAGAACAATTGTATATTTAAAAATAACTTTTGAGGAATTTTTAACTGTTGTTAATAAAATAGAAGGTATTTTAAATAGTAGTCCTCTAATACATTTATCTTCGGGTCCAAGCGATTATGAAACTTTAACCCCAGTCCCTATAAATAGAATTTTTTAACCTAATTTGACTGAACTTGCCAATAGTAAACTTAGTCATTGGCAGCGAATTACAAAATATAATCAATTAATTTGAAAAAAAATAGAGTAGAGATTATTTAAATAATCTACATCAAAGAACCAAATGGTTAATTGCAATAGAAAATTTTAAAATTGGAACAATGGTTTTGTTGAAAGATAGAGTTCCAATGTGTAAGTTGTCTGTAGCTCGCATTCAAGACGTAAATTATGGTAATGATGGAAAAATTAGGGTCGTGCTTGTCAAAAATCCAAGCAGTGTATTCAAATGGAGTATATCCAACAACTGTATTTTGCCCATAAATAATCCTTTATTACAATGTAAATATTTATTTTTCCTGTATTTTCTTTTGCATTTATATTTGAAAATTTTGTAGTAACTTTGTATATTATTATTATAATTGAATTGAATTCAATTTTACATTTATAATATTGATTTGAATTGTAACTTATATTTATAATTGAAGATTTATTGTTAAAAATTAATTGTTTACAACGAAGGACACTTGTCCAATATATGTTGCTGAAACAAATATTTCTATGTTGGCGCAACTCTTGGCTTCTAGTATCGTTTGACGATAAATGTAAAATCAGAAGTTGTTTACCATATATACTAGCGTATAAGTCGAGGAATTTCTGACAATTTTCGGCAAGCAAATTGGTGGGGGGAGGTCGACTTATATGCGAGTCAATTAAAACAACAAAAAAAGACTTCAAATACTGTCAAAAGTCTGGCCGTTTTATAATTAAGAATAATAAAATAATATTTAAAATATACAAATAATAATAATTTATCATTAAAAAAATATTTCATTTATTTATTTTTGTTTACTTACCACTTTTTCCCTTTGCGAATCTCTCCTTCCATACGGAGCGCGCGTTTTTCTCCCATCTTTTCTTCGGACACGAAACGTATCTTAAGCCTAAAGTATGGAAGTGACAAAGATTCCCTAGAAAGTGAAATCTTTGGCTTGATTTTATGCAAAATTGAAGTAAAAACTTTGGGGGTTGATTTAAATGCGGGTTTTTGATTTTTCGCAGAATTTGCATTTAAAAGTTAGGGGGTCGACTTATACGCGAGTAGTTATATACGGTATTCTTAGTATCGTGCGGTAGTCTCCATGGTTAGCTCCGTAAAAATTGTTTGTTAATCAAAAAAGTTTTAGTTACAGTTATTTCGTCGAAATTTTTATAACTAGTCAGTTTTGTTCAGTACACAAGCTCTAATTCCTAACAGATGTTTATTACAGCAACTTCTCCCGGTAGAATAACACCAAATTCAACTGGAATCTATAGGCCGCAAGCAAAAATCTCCCGCTCCCACAACGCCGTCGCGTTCTGAGCAACTGGTAGAAAACAGCACAACAGCTGAAAAAATGAAATTTTGCTCAATGCTATGCATAACTCCATATGATTTTCGATAATAAAATAATTAAAAACGCACAAAAATCGCTATCGCAGCTTACCTTTTTGGTGTAATATAAAAAATTCTACTTGGACTTGCTGGCCTTACCCAAAAATATATATATATGAAATTTGGTTCATTTATATGCATAACTTCTTACACTTTTCGATGATATAATAATGAAAAGGGCACAAAATCGCTATCAGAGCACCCGTGTTCTTCTGAACATCACCAAATTCAACTGGAACCTGCTTGCCATAGCCAGAAACACATATATACAATTTGGTACAATTCTATGCAAAACACTTTTAGATGACACAAAGAAGACTCACACACACGAGCGGACGGACAGACATTTTGTAAAAACATGTTTTTAGGGATTTCTTACCCTTAAAACGACTAAATGCGTTGAAAATCGGAAGTCGAAAAATATTTCGATAACAATACTTTCTTTTATTATAGGTTAGAAGAAAGTAAGAACAATAATCTTAAAATTAATTGAAACGATTTAGTTATCATTTATTGAAATATTTTAAAGATACTAATATTATATCTAATTTAGCAATGGTAACAAAGAGACAAAAATGTCCTTCCGGCCTGTACCGGGAGGATAATGTAGCTTTCTTATATCATCGTTTTAAAATTTTAGCTTATGTTACACGAAAACAGCAAGTTAAAATGCAAAGAAACGTTTACAAAAGATTCGTTAATACTGAATTTGAATAAAAAATTTGCCAAATTATTGAGCAATAGCCAAATTGGCTTCATTTATGAAGACTTATTTTGGTCGCCAATTTTGGCGAGAATTTGGCGCTAACGGATATGAATATATAGTTTTATGTGTATGATTGGGAAAATTATTACAGCAATGAAAGAAAATAATTTGCGAGTAATCGCGTTAATGTGCTGTTTTGTTTCAAAATGTCAGCCACCCTAGAAATTCAAACTGCTCTATATCAGCCATTTTTTAAGGTAGAGGTAAACCAAAAAATGCTCTGGAATCCTCGTATCAAGGCCTAACACTTAATTAAAATTAAATTTGAATTTTTAACTTTTTTGTATATTTATTTTAGTTTTAAATTTTTAAGTGGGCGCCATCTTGAAACAAAATGGCGGACCAAGCTGGCCAACGAACTCGGTCGAGACATTCGTGAGCTTAATACACACAATTAGTTTCATCAAAATTGATGGTGGTTTTGGGGTCTGGGGTCATGATCGGTGAAAATATATCGAAATTTTCCGGAACTGCTTTCGCCCCACCAGTGGCTGAGAGGTTTTGCTCTCGAAGCTGGTAGACGGGAGGTGCTGGGTTCGATCCCAATCGCGCCCGTCGGCCTAATCGTTCGGAGTTTTCGTGGTTTTCTTCTAGCCGTGGATTTATCCATGCGTAAATACGGGTTAGGTTCCCTTAGAAAGACCCCTACGAAGGGCACTCCTTTCGGGCCTATATCCCAAGTGCAGATAATTGGCCGTCAATAATCAACCCAACCCAACCCAACCCGGAACTGCTTTCCTCCGAACGGCTGGAATAGGTAGCTTTGTACTTTTTTGTATTGAAAGCTGCCTAATATTGAAAATAACAACAAAAGAAAAAAATGAGAGAAATGGGAAGCTAATTGTAGGCAGAGAAATATAGTAAAAAATATGTCTGAGGGTAGCATTCAAAGAATGCCTGACAACGTATGTCTATAGAAATCAGCCTGTTTATTCTTCTGCACAGTGCGAAGAAAGATAAAAATATTTTTCTTTATTAATATACTTTTTACCCTTTTTGAACGACTAATAACGACCAGCTTGTAATAACATTCAATTATTAATGCACAAACTAGAAAAACTGAGAACATACAGATACAATAAAAATATTGTTTTCTCAGAATTGCCCTTACTCTATTTTAAAAACAGCATATTCCAGAAGAAAGATCACATATATCTAATAAATGAATAATAATACTATTTCTTGAGTATTTTTCTTTCTAATATGTACTCCAATTTATATACTCTCAAATAAATTTAATTTCTGTATTGTTATCATTTTATGAAGCTTTCTTGTAAGAAATTGAAAGAATCGTGTTTTTTTTTAAATATATATTTAATAATCCTTCAATTGATTAAACTTATATTACATTACTATATAGAATAGAAGTAATGTTTTCGGGATGTGAAAAACCTAAAGTGCATAATCTGCAACTACGCCTACTTTTTTATCTGAAAAATTGTATTATGAGATAATAATATTTTTGTTATGTTCTGTGACAATCGCGTCTGCTATTAAATTAAAATGTTTGACTAAGATCATTTTTCTAATGTTTCATATATTACATTTTTAATGAAACGCACAGCCGTTCAATTTAAAGAATCAGTAAATTTTAAGAAATTGTAATATTTAAAATGTTTAGAGAGGCATTTTGTTAAAGATAATAAGCTATTTTTTAAAGGTCAATCTGTAAAACAAGAAAACGTAATTTGCAAAGTTTTACATAATATTAAACTACAGGAAGTTCTTTGAAGCATGATATTTTTTAAATTTCTAATTTGGTATAACTTTTTCTTTCGTTAAACATTATTAAAAATATGATAAAATTATAACAAAATGTAATACGTACAATATATATATATATATATATATATATATATTTCTTAATCTATTAAGAAGGATTACGGAAAAATAATATAACGTGGTGCATTATACCAACGATTCCGAAAAGCATTTCTTTATACTCAGAATCCTTAAAAATATATAGTATTCTGAGATTTAAAGAATAATTTCTGAAGCAAAAATCCATTTTGCTGACTGAATACTTCGAAAATGTAGTAGTTAAAATGTTTTAATCCATTTTTTGAACTCAGTATCAAAAAAATTATAGGTTTTTCGATTGTTATCAATTCTCAAATAACCATTTTTGGCTGCTTAAAATAATTCATGCAAGCATGAGTAACAAAACAAAAAAGGTTCATTTTACAATATTTTGCTCACCACGTTTGTCTCAAGAACATGTTTGTTGAATAGAAGTTTACTTAAGAATTGATAGCATCTGAAAAATAGATATTTAGACATGAGAAAACTGGTTAATTATCTTCTAAAGCTATTCGGGAACGTTTCCGAAAATTTTGAACAACAACAGAAAATCTATCTTTTTTGTATCTGAGGTTTATAAAGATAGCGAAACGCATTTCAGTTTCATGAGTGACACAAAATAAGTTAAATTATAATTTCGTTCGTAGTTATATCATACTTTCACACATTGAAAACATCTCTCTTCTTTTGCAGCGTAGTAATATGGCACATTTTATTTTAAAAAATAAATACAGTTTGCATTTTCTTATTTGTGCTGTTTTTAAAATTACATAATGTTTTTGAAAAAGAAATAAAATCTTGCAAGTAGGTTTAAGAATGGAATTTTTGTATTCTTAAAAATCGTTTAAAAATGGTTTCTCCACATATGCAAGAATGTAACTTCTTGCATGGCATCTTAACCTGGCTTTGTGAATATTAAGTATAATATATTTAGGAATATAGAGCTTTGCTACGTAAAATTTACCTACAAATTTGGCGACTAAATAACGCTGCGAGCACTAAACATTTGAGAAATTTTCAGAAAAAAATGGTTTGCGATCATTTGGATATCAAATTTCTCATATGAACGATTAGATTTAACGCTTTGAGTTTCTCCTCAATACAACCGAATAAATATCACTGTACACTATCGCAGTAGACATTCGGGCGGACAGCTTTGTTTAAAGCCTTATTCAATAATAAATGATATTAAATAACATGGAAATCACAGCAACAGTATGCAAAGGAAATTAAAATATAAAGTATCGTGTGAGTTAAATATTCACCGTAACATTTTTAACAAATGTCTCATATACATTTTTTTGTTTATACTGGAAACTGAATTATTTTATATCGAACGAACTTGTGTTATTTACATGTGGCACTAGTTCATATGTTTTATGATAAGATAAATAAACATATTTCAAAATAATTGCAAGTTTTTCAAAGTTTAAAACATCAATTTCTTTAAATTTTATAAACTTATCGCCTTTCAAAAATTTAAACAGATTTTTTCCAAAAAAAAAAAAAAAATAGCTGGGGATCAAATAGCCCTGTAAACATGACCAGCGTTTTCGAAATTCGGCAACATTTGGTTATAATAGATAAATAGATTCACTGGATATGAAAAAAAAAATGTTTTTTAATTTTTTTTAATCATAAATGTTTTGGATAATTAATATCATATTAAAAAATATGCTTGCATATAAAATAATGGTTGTTATTTTGTTATCTTAAAATTATAAATAATCAAATCTACTTAAAATTCAGAATATTCATAAATAGTTAGTATTTAAATTGTATAATATTTTATTCGTGTAACTTTTTATTTTCAGAGACAACAAACAATTGTTATTAAGTTAATGACGAATTCTATCTGAGAAATTTGTTACCAAAGCGAAATCAATGTTATATTAAATAAGATAAATAATATAAAAATGATGTCTTCCATCTGTCTTTTTTTTCATCGATATATTAAAGCTTACGCCACGAAATGTGTGGAAATGTACGTCACAGAATACATTAGTAAATAATCTTTATTAATGAGATGCAATCAATTTTCCTAAATGTGTTTTCCCGAGATAAAAATATTAATATGATGGATTTCTTAATTACAAGTTATCAAAAAGGATCTTCCACTAAGTAAAGTAAATTATCATCAAATTAAAGGAACATATATCTTACGTTGTCAAAGTATTAATATTATTTTCTTAAGTATATTACATGGTATGCTGTTTATTTTTTTATAGAATGAATTAATTTCGATTACCGCAGATTGAATAAAAAAAGTGTTATTAGTCTTGAATAAATGCTATATTTATAAAATATTATTCTATAACATAGAAAACATAATCTACATAAATAAAATTAAAAAAAAATCGCTTTTAGTTCTATTTCATATATGGATTTTTTAATCTCCAAAATAAAACTAAACATAAAGCTTGAGTTTGGAGAATGTGATTACGAAAATTTAATTTACGATGTGTAAAACTCAGTAACAGTTTATAAAAAATATTGTTTGATATATATATAATTACATTTTCGTAATTGAAATAGTAACTAAAATAAAAAATAACATTCATTGGAAATCTGTCCTCAATATGATTTTTTATGTAATATATAAACAGTATACATAAAAATAGTCTCTTAAAACATATTATTTGGAATTAAAACAAATAAAATCGCACATTTGATGCAGAATGTATGGCTAAGTTTAACAATACCAACAGAACTAGCTTAAATATTAATTACATTATAAAAAACAAAAAATCTTTAAAGAAGGACATTTAGCTATTATAATCGTCTATGATCTCAAATATTCTAATCGCAAAATCGGGAATTTCCCAATAATTTTATAAAGAAAAATTAATAATAACAATCAGATCTCAAGGACTATAGTAAGAAGGGCCAAGTAAATGAGATATTTCGTTATACGCTAATGTGCAAAACTTAAGCAACAAAATCAACATGCTAATTTCTGAACACGTGAGTACTTAAAAGGGAATTCTATAAACAGCAAGTGTAGAAAATAGGTACTACCCTAACAGCACATACAGTCGATGTGATGTCTTCTTGACATCACAAAAGGTCACAATTGTCAGAGTCACTACAATGAACAGAAATGTGATATCTTTCATTCGTCTCATTTTTACTGTCATTTGGTCACTCCACTGAACAGTCACCATGACTGCTACTTTTTGACGAGTCACCAGGTGACTTTAGAATGAAGTCATCTTGTGACTCTCATTTGAGTGTCATTTTGACACTCCATTGTAAAGTCATCATGATAGCTGTTCTGTGACGAGTTCCCAAGTAACAGAAAATGGAATCATCTGGTGAATTTTCACAAAAGAGTGCAATGATAACTTCACAATAGAGTGTCGATCACCGGAAAGTCCTCATGCGACTTCATTGTGACATGATTTGGCGACTCATCACAATACAATGTTCACAATGACTTCAAAGTTCAGTCAACTGACTGTGACTTCAGAATCAGAAAGTGACTTCATTGTAATGTCAACTAGTGACACATCACAAAGTGACAGTCACATTGACTTTTCAGTGTTAACAATCATTTGAGAGTAATAATGAGACAGTGAAATATCCCATATTTTGATTCACCGTATCGATTGTGACACTTGTAACCATGTGTCACGTCAAGGGGACTTCACATCGACTGGCCGTGCTGTTAAGGTAGTACCACTTTTTTGCACTTGCTCTTTATAGAATTTCCTTTTGACGTGTTCAGAAATTAGCATTTTGTGTTTGTTGCTTAAGTTTTGTACACCAGTGTACATTAATTTTATCTGCAACTTCTATGTTTTCTAGTAATATTTTTTCAGATACAGTTTCCGTCATTTATTTCAAAATTTCAAGTGAAAGTTGTAAAAAAAAAATTAATAAAAAATAAAACACAATAATTAAAATACGGTTCTGACAATGGAACATATTTTTCTGTAAATCACAGTCTGGAAATTTTCGAAATAAAGGGAGATATGAAGATTTGAAATAAATAGCAGAAAAAAATCTTAGGCATTGGATAACTCCAAGAAAGTTGCGTGCAGTTTTAATAAATACCAAGATTGCGTGACATCTTAATGTTCACAGTAGTTTAAGAAATAGAACATTTTATCTTTTAAAAACTTATCAAAATAAAAATAGAATTAAACATTGTCGCATTGATTCATTGAAGGAAGAATCCTTTTTCACTAAAATGAGGGATGACTTAGATGGCCAACGGTATGATATATATCATAGAATCTGTCTGCTAATACAAAAATGAAATATTTTGAGGAATTGTTGGATGTGAATTTTAATTGGTTAGACTGTTTGGAAAACCAGTTGCTTATTTTTTTCTTTCTAATTGTCTTATCAAACCGGTTGAATGATTATGTCTGAGTTATAAATAGAGACAGCGTATTTTTTTTTCTATTTGCTTTAATCTCGAAAGTACTATGATATAGAGAAAACTTCATTTCCGTATCAGTAGGAAAAACATTTTATAGGAGATGCAATTTACTAATAGTGTGAGAAGTAACCGCAATGAATGGACGTAGTTATCTATGTTTTTCTTATCCCATTAAATGCCAACGCTCCCGTTGCGGGAACATGTACTTAATATTTTTTTCTCAAAATATGTTTTAGCTATTTAAAAAAATTATATATACATTTTTATAATAAATTTATTAGTATGGAGTATAAAATATATTTTTTTCAAAATAATATTTTCCTTTTTTTCCATTTTTTTTTTAGATTTTTTTAAAAAAAGAAAGTTTTTGGTTTCCATTTTGGTAAAAAGTAAAATTAGTTAAAAAGAAAAAAATCCTCAGTTTTGTTCAACTACAGTCCGGTTTTAAAACCAACAATTCAGGTAACAAAATATTCAAAACCCTGAGTAAATAGATTTATTTAAAGCAACAATAGAAATATTTGTTTGGAATGTTCCCAGAATGGCAACGTTGGCGCTATCTGATAGTCTTACACTTCCCTTTTTTCAGCGAGCTCTCTTTCACAAAGAAAATAATGCGCCCATAGGAAGAAAGAATGCAAAGTAACCACTTAAAGTGATAAAAGAAACTTTTTAGTTCCTTTGTTCGGAGAAACAACAGTACGGTGAGATATAATTTTATTTTAATGCGTTTCAGTTTGTTATTTTGAAAATCATAGTGTATTTGAATCGTTTGGCAGTCGATAAGTAATAGCGTTTAGATAAATTTAAAAAAAGATTTGATATATGTGAAAATGCCAGTTAAAGTTTTAACAGTAAAACAAGCATTGGAATATTTTTATACACTGAATTCTCATTCTGAAGGTTATCCACTAAATTTACAAGTTTATGTGGGAAAAAATAAAAATACATTTGAAGAAAAAAATTAAATAGAAAATAAGCCCCTTGGAACAACGTTGGTTTTGAACTTAATTAAATTCATTGACGATCCCCCAATACATACGGTTTATATGGACATTTTTTTACATCTCTGGAATTATTAGAAGAAATGCGAAAGCGCAATTTTCGTAAGACGGGCACAATCAGAGAAAATAGGTTGAAAGGTTACCATCTAGGTATATGTACACAATTGGGAAAAATGAAAGAGGAACTCTTGAATCCATTTTCGAACATTTGTATGTATTAAAATGGAGAAAAAACCAGTCGTTGGGGGCAACCGTAATACTTACCCATCATGGATATGCATAGCATAAAATATGACAATAAAACATGTTTAAAATATATATAAAATGCATTGCAATTCGAATAAAATCGTGGCTTGATGACGTCATAAACATTAAAAGCTCTATAACACCAAAATTGATAATCCTATTAACTATCGGTTTACTGCGTTGGATTAAGCGTCTCATTTCCAATTAAAATATATCTTTGAATTGAAATTTGAATGAAATACAGGGTCATGAAAAATCTAAGAGTGTGGAAAATATAATTACAAATATCTTGGAAACTAATTATACGATCGACTTCATTCTTGATGCAAAATGTATGTATTTTATTGTATTTTATATTCATTCCTTAAAATAAACAATTTCGAATTTTTTTATATACCTTTTACCAGAACGAATATTTCGAGAGTCCGAAAAAACTAGTTCCGGATAATCGAGGTTACTGAAATTCAATAAGCTTCTTCCCATTATTACATACTACATTACATATCAAATTTCAAGTCTCTATCTCAATTTGTTCGGGAGATAGAGCGTTTAAAGAAACACACACAGACAGACGGACGGCAATTTTTTTTTTCTAAAAATATGTTTTTCGGAACCTTCAGTGTCTGAAACGTGTAAATCCGTCATTTTTTTTTTCGATTTTCAAAACGATTAAAAGACTTACCCTATATTACGTATGATGGGTAAGTAACAAGGTTGTGTGTTTTTTATCTAATTTTGAAGAAGAGACTCCCTTAGGTCAGGTAAAAAGATGGTGCTCTAAAGAAAAAAGAAAATTGGTTTACCTCAACCGACGATAATTTCATCATATAATATGTATATGGGAGGTGTGGATCTCCTAGATAGAATTTTAAGTACTAACAGACCTCCAAAAATTTTATGAAATAATTAAAAGTGTAAACTTTTCCATGTTTAAAATGTATTTATTAATAGTATTTTTCTTCTATAAATTTAAAATTTCATATCAAAATAATTATTTTTAATTCAGTATTAAATTTTTTATATCTGCATACATAATAAAGTAACTGTTTTAAACATTTTTATTGCATGCAAAAAAAAATAATCCACTTCTTCTAAAATAATTAAAAACATAACTTCTTCTAAGTAGCAGAAAAACGAACGCTACTTGCGTTCAATCAGGGAAACATTTTCCCCTTATAAGACGCCTTTACTGGAGCATGCCGGATTTTCTAAACGGTTACACTTTTTGAAAAAAAATCAACTGTTCTATAATAGAGGCATCAAATGTGTATTAAAAATTTAAAAAAGTTTTATTTATTTAACATGGTTCATATAGCGGCGTTTAATGGGTTAATACTATTTCAAATTCATACTATGTCTTCATACTACCGGAAAAAATTCTATATCATATTATTTCTCATTTTCTTAACACAATTTATGCAAGAATGATATAAATATATATATATATATATATATTTTAAAATAAAGCATGATCACGATGTCCCAGAGTTCTGAGATATCTGAAGAGAAACACAATTCTGTATATTCCATGTCTTATGCGATCACTAATTTGAATGTAACAAAGCATATATGGGACATAACATTAAGACATATTGCAGGTCAAACGTGTTCATCACATACCTTCCAAGAATGAAGATATGCTTTATTACATGTATTTAAAATGGGAGGATTGAACTTTGTGCTTTGAAGTTTGCTTTAGCGGTAATTATGCGGACAGCAAAAGCAGCATATTTAACTGTGTAACTTTTGTAATTATTCTAATTTTTAAAAAAATCGTTTATGGGTTATATTCTATACGCTACATATTATCAGAAAATGCAAAGGATAAATTAATTAATTAATTAATTAAGTTTCAAAAAGGTGATCCCCTTTAATATTACGAGTGAAATAAATGAAGGGGTTTATAATAGATACGACACATTCTACTATTTATTGCATAAAAATCTATAATATTATGATTCAATTTTTTCAAAGATTTTTATTTTCGATAATGCTTATTGGAAAAAACAACCAGTACATTTTTTATTTTTTTTATTTATCTATAATTATATTGCATGCTCGACAAGAATATGTGTAATAAGTTCAAATATTAAAATAAATTATTAACGTAAAAAAATAGCACAAATAAAATACATATAAAGTAGCAAGCAGCTGTTTCGAAGCCTCTAAAGCTCCATCATCAGCGCCAAAGTTTAAAATATTAAAACAGATTTAAAAAAAATATACCATGTAAGTATGCTTGAGTTTCCGCACGCGGCCAAGATGGAATGGCGATGAATGTTTAAAAACAATCTTAATATCTTGTTTCTATTTTCTTTCCGATACTCTCCAACAATATTTACACCTGTAGAAACTCTTAAAAGTTCATATATAAACTACGTAACTTCACAACTACTCAAAGCCACGGTATGGTTTCATTTGACCTCAAATATCTCGTTAGAAGTTTACCAGTTCAAGGTGCTTTAAACTGTCTTAAAGTACGCCTGCAGGAATTTCACTACTCACAGTTTGAAATTGATGAATGATTACACCTTACTGACAGTTGTCTGTCGCCAAAAAAGTTAATATTTCTGAGTAATTTTATCGCATGAGTGATGGCTTGTCTATGAGTTCCACCCTCAGCCCAATCATCAGTGATTTTTATATGCAATATTTCGACTGAAACCTTTTCAGTACGTTAAATTTTCCATTTTACACCAGCTATGTCGATGCCTGCTTCGCATTACTGAATTCTAGTGATATAGGTATACCTCCTATTTTTTCAGTTATGAACTCTGTAGACGAACATATACAGTTTACATCTGAATTTGAAAATAACAACCAAATATTTTTCCTTGATGTTTACCGCGAAAATAACTCAATCCAAACCACTGTTTACCGCAAACCATCCGCAGTTTCTTCACCCTCACATCGTCTTTCATATCACACTCCTAATACAAAAATTGGCTGTTTTGAATACCTATGTCATCGCGCCTTACACATTTGTTCATCTGAGAGTTTACGCAAAGCAGAATTAGGACATATTAAGTCCATTTCCATTGACAGGTGTTATTCTGTTGAAATCGTTGATTTGATTCATAATAAACTAATTAAAAGTACACATTACAATGTTAACAATGTTCACAATTAAAATTACACAAAATTTATTTTGTCATTTGAAACATGAATATCTGAATTATAATTTCATTTTATTTTGAAAGATTTCACAAGTATTTGGCATAAAGGTGGTTATAATTAAACTTCTCCTATAAACGGCATCCTACAGCGCAAACGGGTGAACGGAATGCAACGAAATTTGCTATATAGACTATATACGAGATGCGCTCACGGAATTTCGTAAAAAGGAAATTAGTTCCAAAATGTCCCCCAGAGGCAGCCTTTTCCGGAAAAGAGCATTAAATTTAACACAATAAATGGCCAAAATGGAATACAGAAGCAATATTAACAATCCAGAAAAAGAATTATGAGTAATAAAATGTAAAACCGGGAAAAGCTGTCAGATCTAGGAACAAAATGTCGAGATATGCATGCTTGCGAAGAAGCGTAAGCTTTATGCAAAACAGGTTATGGTATAAAACGGCATATAAAGCAGGCGTTGTCATACTTTATGTCGATGTTTCTGGCTTTAATGATGGCGGTATCTTTAGTCGAACGTGCGTTATTGGTGAATCTGTTTTACGAAAACAAGGGGAATGCTTCTGCTGCAGTTCGTGAATTTCTTCGTATTAAGAATCTACGGCGTGGACCAATGCCTACTAAAGGAATCCGCGCCATGTTTAAGAGATTTGAAGAGACAATTAGGAAATTAGGAGTTCAACCTGGAAGAGGTTGTAAACCCGTCTCACCGGTACTTGTTGATGCCGTCAGGACAGCTGTTGCGTTACACTCACATATATCAAAGTTTGGGATAGTAGTGTACGTGCAATTTCTCGACAGACAAGCTATTCTTACAGCACCGTGCGAAAAGTGCTCAGAAACATAATGCACCAATTCCCATACAAGATCCACCATACGCAAGAGCTGTTGGATAGGTACAAGCCACAACGTCTCTCATTCGCAGTGAGTTTTCTCAACAAAATGACTGTTGATCTGTCATGGCCTTGGAATATTCTGTGGAGCGACGAGGCTCATTTCTACCTCACTGGGATAACAAACACAATTGCCGCATTTGGACTCAGGAAAATCCGCGGATGCACTCTGAAATCCCCCTACATTCACCAAAGGTGACAGTCTGGTGTGGAATTACGGCGACATTCATCCTTGGACCATTCTTTTTTGAGGAAATAACTGCACGTGGTCCTGTCACATGTTCCGTTACGGACCGTCGGTATCACGACATCCTACAGACGTGTGTTGTGACGCAACTACAGCAAATGCGGGTCCTTTCATCACCATTTTCATGCAGGATAGTGCCCACTCGCATATCAATGATACCGTGAAGGCGCTATTGCTCCAACACTTCACAGACGAACGTGCTATTAGTCGCTTCTTTCGTAATTCATGGCCACCACACTCGCCGAATCTAAATCCGTGCGATTGCCGGTTATGGAGCCACTTAAAAATTCTGGTGTATCGTGGAGGTGTTGCGACGTTGAATGACTTAAAGAACTCCATAACACTTCATGTGTGAAGCATCACAAATGATCAATTACGATCTGTTGTTGAACACACTGTCCATCGACTTGAAATTTTGCAGGTGAATGAGGGTGGTCACATGGATAATCTTTCCTTATATCATTCAGGACACGATTAACAACTGCGTCTCTTGTGTAATTTCATCCTAATCTGTTCTTGTTTCTTCAAACTAAACTTTTTTTTTTCGCAAACAACGTACTGTTACTTTTTTTCCCTTACATTTACTTAATGTGGTTCGATGACAAGGTGATCAGAAAATAGTCAATAAATGTTAATATTGTTTCTGGATTCTGTTTTGGCCATTTATTTTGTTGGATTTAATGTTTTTCTGCTAAAGGAACACTCGGATGGACATTTTGGAACTACTTTTTTCGAAATTACGTGAGCACATCTCTTGTATAGACTGTATACCAAATTTCGTTTCATTCCGTTCACCCGTTTGCGTAGTAGGATGCTGTTTATAGGGGAAGTTTAATTATAACCACCCTGTACTTCCATATTTTCTGAGAATTAGCAACAAATACCCAAAATTTTGAAACAATTCGATTTGAAAATAATTTATGCACCATTTAACAAAATCAAATTTACAGTTCTCAAACAACCAATTGACAGATTTTCACATTGGGGAATTTACAAGATATCTTGCGAGTGTGATAGAGTTTACATTGGTCTAACTAAGCGATCTCTCAAGGTCCGTTTCGAAGAGCATGAAAATTATGTTTAAAATTATGACATTAAACTATCCGCTATTGCTAACCATTGCTGGTCTAACAATCGCAGTTATAATTTTTCAAAAGGTTGAATAATTCAGTCGTGCTCATCGATTTACCACACTGATTTTTGGGAAGCTTATCATATATGGAAGAATTCAGGCAACTTAGTTAATGATATCTCCAGTACACCATATTTTTCAAATGTCTGGCTGTCTTTCCTGTAATTCGTTCTCTTCAACCCCCCATTTTTTTCTCTACCGTACTTAAACTCGTCCAGACTGGCGGAGCGATTCTGACTGATCTCCTTCGTCACATGGCACTCCTGACTCCATTGTTGTTTTTAAACACTCATCCCCATTCCATCTTGGCCACGTGCGGAAACGCAAGCATACTTATACGGCCTAAACTTTTAAATCTGTTTTAATATTTTTAACTTTCGCACTTATGATGGAGCTTTAGAGTCTCCGAAACAACTGTTTGCTACTTTCTATGTATTTTATATATACTATATTTTACGTTGATCATTTATTTTAATATTTGAACTTATTACACATATTCTTGTCGAGCATGCAATATAATTATAGATAAATAAAAAAAAATAAAAAATGTACTGGTTGTTTTTTCCAATAAGCATTATCGAAAATAAAAATCTTTGAAAAAATTGAATCATAATATAATAGATTTTTATGCAATAAATAGTAGAATGTGTCGTATCTATTATAAACCCCTTCATTTATTTCACTCGTAATATTAAAGGGGATCACCTTTTTGAAACTTAATTAATTAATTAATTAATTTATCCTTTGCATTTTCTGATAATATGTAGCGTATAGAATATAACCCATAAACGATTTTTTTAAAAATTAGAATAATTACAAAAGTTACACAGTTAAATATGCTGCTTTTGCTGTCCGCATAATTACCGCTAAAGCAAACTTTAAATTTTCAATATACGACATTTTCTAGTTTTACATTTTATTTATATAATTTTTTTAAAAAGTACTCTCCAAATTTAATGCATTGCAAAAACCCCAAACAATTTACGTGTTTATTGAAATCCCCGAAAATTAACTAAAGTATGAGTTTATTCGATATTCAGACTGGTGTCCGCTTCTTGTATAAATTTCGTTTTGCGATTAATTAATAATTTGTTGATATATGTAACAACAATATCTTTGTAAGAACTCTAATGAGTTGCTTCCGATGAAATATTTTATCAAGATTTAAGCGTATCTTTGAAATATACATTAATTAAAGTAATAATATTTCAATTAATAATTAAAATATAAAAAATCAAATACTTTTTAATTATTAGTATATTTTTTCGGAAAAATATTATAACTTTCTTATTTGCAAACCTATAGAATATCACAGTTAAAAAGTGTACGAAAATGAACAATTTGCTAATAAATAATTTTAAAGATTTTTATATTTGTTGTAATGATTTAATCATATAAATGCATAGTTTATTTTAGTGATTATATATGTGTTTTTATCATAAAAGTATGACATAATATACGTATTATTTCCATTAACAGGAATTTTGAATGTTTGAACTATATGAGGTATTTGATTTATGTAAGATACATGAACTATTCAGCATTTTCTTAGAATCGTATGTTAAATATTACTATTTCAGTAATGCCAGTAGCGGTCCTTCAATGTACACTTACAAAAACAGCTTTATCACCAGAAATAAAATGCTTAGTCATTATATGTGTCGTTAAAAACGCGAAAATGTAAAAATTCAAAAATGTCCTTAAACAGACATTTTTGGACTGCATAACGAAAAAATATTTGTTGAAATGTTTTCAGTATTTCTGTTGCACGTAGAACACTTGTCCCAAGAAGAAAAGAATATTGCACTGTTATCCATTATTGGTATGACATCATATAAAAGACTACCAGCGGTGTACATTATTCCGTTTTTCTATCAAAATATTAAGAAACAATATACACTGCTCAAAACAATTAAAGGATATTTGAAGTTTTATATAAAATAAAGATATAAACAAAATTTTTTTTGCCGAAAATAGAAGAAGAGAATCACAAATGCAAATTTTTATAGGTTTTCAAACTGTGGAGTATGCAAATTTTGAGTTCGACGTCAAAAACGTCGCTTCGGCGGCAGCGAATGAAATTTGATTTTCAACTGGATAAAAGCGAATGAAGACAAGGATGATCGGCATTCAGTGATTGCTTTGTTTCGATGAGTACGATGTCTCAGCGAAGTCATTTGACAGATTCAGAAGCTTGGAGAATTGTTGGTAGGATAGAAGTGGGCCAAACTCAAGCCGAAGTAGCGCAAGCCATTGGAGTGTCACAAAGTGTCATTTCCAGGATCTGGAACCGTTTTTTGGAGAGTGGATTTGCAGGCCGAAGACCAGGGCAAGGTCGTAGACGGGCAACGACGCCCAATGAAGATCGGTATTTAGCGTTAACAGCTCGGAGACACCGAAACATGAACGCTACTCTTCTCCAACAACACCTTCGCTCGGCTACAGGCACCACGATTTCAACTCAGACTGTCCGAAACCGGCTCCATGCTGTAGTTTTGTATGCTCGCCGACCGATGGTATGTGTTAGATTAACATCAAGGCATCGTCGCGACCGCAGGGAGTGGGCAACCGAGGATGTCAACTGGAGGAGAAATGAATGGAGCAATATTCTGTTTTCTGACGATTCCCGTTTTTCTGTGCATCCGGATAATAGGCGTATTTTCATCTGGAGGGACCGTGGCAGTAGGAATAATCCTGCGTTCGTGCACGAAAGTGTCAGATTTGGCGGTGGAGGAGTGTTGGTGTATGGTGGCATCTCCATTGACGGGCACACTGACCTCTACATCATTCGAGATGGAGCTCTGACTGGTCGCCGATATAGGGATGAGATCCTCAGACCTATTGTAGTCCCTTACGCTGCAGCAATCGGAGATAACTTCATTTTAATGGACGATAACTGCAGGCCACATCGTGCAAACCTGGTGGAGGATTTCCTTTTCGAGGAAGGAATCGTTCGAATGGAATGGCCAGCGTGTTCTCCAGACATGAATCCAATCCAGCACGTTTGGGACGCTCTAGGAAGACGAGTTTCTGGCCGCCAACAACCCCCACAAACTCTCCAAGAACTGGAAAGAGCTCTTCTGGAAGAGTGGGGCAGAATACCCCAACTCGTCATTAATAGCCTCATTGAGTCCATGCCTCAAAGGTGTTCAACGTTGCTGGCCGCCCGTGGAAACCATACCCCCTACTGAAAATGATTTTCTTTGAAGAAAACACCTTTTCTTATTCTTTTTTTCTCATATGCACAAATTGTGTTTTTTTCCTTTTGTACACAAATGCGCAATAAAATGCATTTTTTTCTGCCAAACATGTGTAATTTATTCTCATATAACCTACTATGTCTGTCGACCATGTATCAATCAGCTAAAAAGTTTCCCAGATACAAAATCCACCTAAAACTGCAATATCCTTTAATTGTTTTGAGCAGTGTATATGCGAGAGTAGGGTAAAACCGGAAGGCGTGTCAAACCGGGTACCCTATTTTGTTGCTAATGAGTGCTGCCCTGTGGACAGCAGTTGACTTAACCCTTTAGATCCCAAACCGGTGGAAACCTCCCGCAATGCTAGGATCCCATAATGCGCGGCAGACGGCCTTGTTTATTTCTCTCGTCTCTTTTGTGAAGTGCAGGTTGTCGAACATGGATTGGGTGTGACTGCTTATTCCGCTTAACGAACAGTAGATAGAAACAGAATGGGAATAGGGGCTTAGCAGAAGATAACGGGGAAGCAAAGCTATGGGATTTATGGTTATTGGGGATAAGGGAGAATTGGATAACAAATGGTAATACAATAGCTTCTTCTTTGGACAGATACTACAGGAGAGGGGTTGAACCATAGCACATTCATTTGAATAGCTAAAGTGTGCCGCTACCTCTTCCTTGGGGGAATGAAATCTCGGATGTTTGGTTGAGATTCTAAGGAAGGTAAAAATTTCTCTGCTGTGTTACATAAAAAGCTAACAAGAGTCTTTATGGTCCATTAGCAATGTGATATCAGCTTTTGCAGTGAGTTAATCTTTGCATCCATGTAGTGCTATTGGAAATAAATTCACCTCAAAAGTTTCAATTTTTCGCCGATTTTCCTGCACCGTAAATAACTGCAGCCTGACAGATCGACTTAGGTAAGTACACCACAGTTTTCTAAAGCTTTCACACGATATTTGGAAACTAAGTAGATGTGTGTACGTCCAGCTATCCAGGAGAACGACCATGTTAATTTATCATTTATCATTTTCAATAAGTAACATTAAGACATAAAAATATAGAATTATTTTTTTTTAATACGTATATAAAATTGAACTTTGGTTTTATTATTTATTTTATAAAAATGCTGGCATTTTTACATAACTTTGGCTAGAATTTATTTTATTTAAAAATCAATCTACTTTGAGAAGATTTATACTTTCAAATCTGAGTAAATTGATGTTTTCATTTTGTTATGAAACTTTTTGTTTCCAATATGACGACCCAATGCTTTCATTTCTGAAATATCAGAAATACTCAGAATATTGAAGCATAGACATACTCAAAACTGAGAACAGAGAGGTCAGTTCATACTCCTTTTTGAAACATGGACATACTCAAAAATGATTAGAATCAATTCAAACTCATTTTAGAAAACATGGCAAAAAAAAACAAAAATGAGCACATAGAGTTGATAAT
Organism: Maratus michaelseni; assembly: GCA_963931845.1. Lineage (NCBI taxonomy): Eukaryota > Metazoa > Arthropoda > Arachnida > Araneae > Salticidae > Maratus > Maratus michaelseni. The sequence continues at coordinate 290,882,971 of OZ007593.1, forward strand.
CATTTGTGAAACAAGGACATACTCAAATATCAGCACATGATGTTTTATTCATCAGTGTGTGCATGTTTTCCGAAATATGTATATACATGTTTCAGACAAGTAATTTTGATTTGGAGCCATTTTGACTATACGACATACTGAGATTTGAGTATTTTTCGTTCAGTTTTGAAAATGTCCTTTTTAGAGTGTAGAAATGCTTCGTTCTATAATGCATATATTTTAAATCCACAAACTCTTCGTTATAAAACATACTCAAAACCAACATCTCACACTTAAGAACTTTAAAAAATCCCATTTCTTTAGAAATCCTCTTAAGTGTTATATATGAAGACATTGAACGTTAAAATTCTATTTATTTCACGAAATACTGACAACTTAAAAGAAGATATGTATTTTAAATCCAGGCACTTACTTAATTTGAACTTAAATGAAAATTATCAATAAAGATGTTTCCTTTTTAAGTTAACTTTTACTTCTCGCTACAAGATTTCGATTCTTTTAGCAGGTTAAACTGTAGAATATTGTTTTATAATCAGAATATACATATTTTCTTATTACAACTGAAAATAAGATTTAATAGATTTCTAGAATAATATACTTTTTTTTTCAAGAAATGAAATACACCCAAATTCTTCATCATTGTTTCCTCAAAATAAATTAAAATTTTATTGCTAAAATTTTAGACAATTTATGTTGTATATAAACTATTAAAAAAAATAAAACAAATGACAAAATTCGAAAATTAGAATAAAATTACACACTACTGTGATAAATATTACGGAAAGATAAAAAAATTCGATAAAACAAGAAAAATACTATGAAAGGATTTTCCATTTATTATGCATAAACACTAATGAAGAAAGATCTTTAAAAAGTTTTCGATTATTTAAATGAAAAATTTTCATTGTCTTGAAAATTGTTAATTTTTCAAATATTTTATATTTAGTAAAATATCATAAATCGTGCATTAAAATTAACTTTTCAATTATCTTCGCATGTAGAAACTGTCTAATATATCATTAATATAAAATTATTACAAAACTTCAAACTATTTTAATTTTCTCATTAATCAATTAAATTATTTTTTAAAAAGCTATAAAGTTACGCTATTTATTATCACAAGAATAATGATTCCATTAGATTTTCCTAAAAGTATCACAAACATATAATTAATGGACGTTTAAATGAAAATCATTTTAACATGAGTAATTGACAATCTATCAACTTTTAAATATTTTTAACAAAATACAGAAACGGGAATTATTTTTCTAAGATTAGTTACTAAAGATTTAACTGTAAAGATAGGGCCGTTTTATTGTAATGCCAAAGTTTGTATGCAAAATTTGAAGACTATATTTTCAATTACATAAGAATTACTACCATTATACATTAAGATATAAAATGTCACTGAAACACTGAATATTTTGAGTATTTTGAGTATATTGATATTGTGATTTTTTTTTATTATTGTTTTAATGATTTTATAATACTTAGAAAGCTTTAATATTTTTGTGAAAAATTCCTTTATATTTCAGAAAATGACATTAAAAACAACAAAACAGTACACAAATAACCAAGCAATTTCATTTATAGTTACTGAATATACACGATGTCCTAATATAAACTGACTGATTTTAAAATTCAATAACTTGCAAATGGTGACAGATATTTTAAAAAACATATTATTTCAGTAGAGCGATGTCTGGTGTCAGGAGTTTTTTACTGTAATTTCCGGTTTTAGTTTAAAATAGCAGCGATAGATAGCGATGAAAGCAATAGGCACTCAATCTAGACCAAAACTGAAATCACCCAGCATTGATGCTAAGGAAGGGGTATAAATATACGGAGTGGGTTACATTCGCTAATATAATCTTATTCTTTTATTGGTTAATGACACCCACTCCATATATTTAACCTCCTTTCTTCGCCTCAATGTTGGGTGATTTTTGCTTCTGCCTCGATTAGATGCCTACCGTAGCGCCGTCTAACCCCTGACATCTTACATAACTCTCCAGGAAGATTTTTTTTCGTAATATCTGTCGCCGTTTACAATTCATTGAATTTTGAAATCAGTCAGTCTATTTTAGGACATCCGTTATAAAACAAGCAAACATTTGTATGTTTATGTTGAAACAAAAGTATTTATTAGTAAAATAGGATTGTGCATTCATTTTGTCTTAATCTGTAGTAATTAAGTTATAAATACAGGGTTATTCTAAATGATGGATCCATTTTCAAAAAAATGTATTTGTTAAAGTACAAATACAAAATGAACACTCTTTAGACCAATTAAAAGATGAAGTTTCAAAGTTTTTTTTTTAAGACATTATAAATGTTCATTATAAATGTTCAAAAAAATGTTCACCGTTTGCTCACTTCTTTCGAGCTCAAGAACGCAGAAAACCTTGTGTTCCACAGAAGCCATCTCACTCACAACTGACAGTGAAACGAAATCGCGGCAAAAAAAAAAAAAAAAAAAAAAAAAAAAAAAAAAAAAAACAATTTTGTAACGTCCTCTTTTTATTGGTATAAAGATTGTTCATTTTGGATTTGTACTTTAATAAATACATTTTTTTGAAAATGGGTCCGTCATTTAGAATAACCCTGTATATCCAGTTAAATGTATTATAGATTTTTTAAATAAAAAGTTATTAAATTATATACGTAAGATTCGATGTTTGAAATTATTACTGAATTATTACGGAATAACAATTATGAAAAAAAAAAATGTCAGCTATTACATAAGATATAATATGTACTTAAAAACGCTGTTTAACTTTTATGAATTTTTTCAAAAAATTACATTGCATGGTATATGACGTTTGAGTAAAATTCACAAAATTTAATATGTTTAAATTCATTAAAAATTATAATTATTAAAAGTAATGGTAAAAGATATTTATAAAATAAAATTTGTAAGTGTTATGCAGTTTAAAGGAATTTTAGCAGAAAATCATGTCGATATTTCATTATTTAGATCTATAATATTTATAAATATATTTTTTCAAGATTTCTTTTGAATACATTCTTACAGTTCTGAGGCAAAAAAAAAAAAAAAATATCAGTATATACAATTGTCAAAATTATTAAAAAATCAAATTTAACTTAAACCAGCTAAAACCCAATCATTTATTAAAAAATATCGTTCAATTAACTAAATCTTATTTTAAATCTTGTCGATAGATAAGTATTTAACGTTTCTTGGGCTAAGCCATCTTAATGATTTGATGTGCTATATATTTTTATGTACCTCAAACGAAAATGATAAGTAATAAGAGAATAGTTTCTGATGTCAAAGTCATATCACTAAAACCCTAACTTATTTACAAATACTAGTAAAATATGTAAATTTTTCCTTTTCAGCGTCATTGAGGAAGTTACGGAATAAATAACTAATTATTTTTTTATGTTAACAGTATTTAATTATATATATATATATATATATTTTATATTTAATTGTAATGATTTGTTTCTTAATTATTCTATAAAAATGTAAAAAAAAAAAAAAAAAAAAAAAAAAAAAAAAAAAATGTTTAATTCTGCGTTTGAATTTTGGATTTAAAAGTAATATAATTAAAAATATATTTTCTTAAAGAACGTTAATTACACACAGATGTGCACGTGAGGACACTTTTAAATGCATTTCTTTCGGAATATCACAAAAATTAATTTAAATAATAATAATTTTAAAAAATGCAGTTATTCAATATGTCACGAGAAAGTCGGTAGTTCCAGCAAATGCTGCGCGAATTCTTGAAACTTCATTATCTAAAATATGATTCATAGTATATATACTAGTTTTAGTGAAATATGTATTCTAAGAGTAAGTAAAACTGATTTATATTTCTTATATATATGTTATATAAAAATTTAACTTCGCGATATTACTTTAAATTATTCTAAATTCCAACATATTCATTATTTCCCTCGCTCTTAATAATAGCTATTATTCAAATTCCCTTTTTATTCAAAACGCGTATATTAATAATTATCTTATTCAAAATCTTAATCTAAAGCTTTAAGTGAATTCATAAACCTTTATCAACTATCCACTCTATAATATTCTGAGAGAAGATAGTTTTTCATTTCGGATGTTTTTTAAAAGTCATTTTGTTATTTTTATTCCACTGATCTTCCTTATTTCGTATTTTAGACTCAAGGCTTTTTACTTTGAAAACCCTCCGTTACCATGTACGTGATTCTTTCTTCTGAAACCCCTCCCTCTCGCATCATTGGCATAGCTCGCCTAGCACACCTTTCATCGATTGGTTTATTTCTGTACTACGTCGATTCTGTGGCCCTCCGCGCGTCTGAAAAAAGCGAATGTAACGACTTCGGAACACAGAATTTTGTCTTGTTTCAAATGCTTAACAACCTGTTATCTGGTGTTTATAAATCTTGCAGTTCTAAATTCGCTTTTTAAGATCTAACAGCATGAAGTAGTGATTCATATTCAAGCCTGAGGGATTTACGAACATCTTCATAATTTGGGTTTTACATTTTCCATGTTGGCTAAATAAATGCCTTAGAACGACAAGGGACGTGTTTTTTTAGGAAAAATCTTCGGATTGTTCACTTCATTGCCTTACTAAACTTACTCCCTGATTGTCTGGATCAATAAATACGACTGCAAATAACCACCTTGTGTTCGCAATGGGAATTATTATAGAACAGCTATTACCGACGGATTCACACAAAGTGACTGGATTTGTCCTCTTCAAAATATCATCACCGTTCGCAAGCTGCCAGTTTCCCGTGCATTTTTTTATGCATCCATACAAAAACTTTCATATATATTTAAATTGTGTAAATCATTAATTTTTCGTGGTGGACGGATGCTTGAATTCATCACTGAAATGATTAAATCTGAAGCGTTTTTACTACAATCATATTACGCTGTTGCATCACTAAAGAAAAATACCAGTTTTTTTTGTTTTTGTTTTTTATTATATAGCGTATATATTTAATGCGTGTAACATAAAAACATTAAAAATGTAGGGAAAAGGAAATGGAGATATTCGAATTGTATGATTGAGTTATTTTAACCCAAAATAAATGAAAGTCAGTTTAGGAATATATTAAGTAATCATAAATTTTATAATTTGATACAAATTTAACAAAATTGTCCTTAAAATTACAAAGCGTGGTAAATGAAGGAACCTATGAATCTTAGATGGAAAGGAAAATTGCCGAATTGTCTTAATCTAAATAAAAGTGAAAATAAAAATAAAAATATATAAAAATAAATATGAAGAAAATATGTAAATAAAATTTATATGTATATATATATATATATATATATATATATATATATATATATATATATATTCTTCTTCAAATATTTCATTAGAAGTCTGTCTCTGTTCTATATTCATCGTTAGCAGCCACGTGAAGTAGATAAAGGTTTTCCTATTTAACAAAAAGTAGATTTTTTTTATGAACGAGCATTTTGTTGAGCTAAGCTCAAACATGCGCTAAGGTTTTTTTCGATGAATTTTTCAACATCTATTTTTAAATATATACGGGTTTCTGATTTTGAACGATTATTCACTGAAAAATTGTATTCTTGGCTTATACACTGATCAGCTTATACATGGACACATCGTTAAGTGTTTTAAAATGTCATGGTTTTGATTTTTTTTTATTTTAATTTTATACATCATTTTAATACGGGGCATTCAAAAATTACTCACATTGTGTCCATTGTCCCTTCTCTAAAGGAGACTCCAGTGGCTCTTCACCTAACTGTCCGTTATCCAAACGTTCCGCCCCTTGATTGGAAAGAGACTGTATTTCACATGCTAGGAGCCGTAGTTTCCCGCTCAGGTACCCACTGTTTGAACGTCCACAAGACATTTGCCCGTTTGTAAATAACCAGTTCATTTACTTTTCAATGTAATTTTCCTCCGAAAGTAAGACCAAAGTTCTTGATTTCATAGCCAGGAAAATAATTTTCCATTTACATTACATATCTATGAAATGAATGGAAAATATTCAATGTATACATAATATTATTACATTTACATAAACATTGCTATCTAGATCAATAATGTATAACATTTATCTCTGTAATGTCAAAATGTCATTTACACTGTAATCGCTCAGACGATGAAAGGATGCTGAGCGAAAAAAGTGTAATGCAGTTTATTTGCTAACAATTGTTCACTTTTTGCATTTTACTTAAAAAAGTATCTGGATCAGTACTTTAATACATCTGTAATATAAACTACACAATATATTTCTAAAATTATTTTAGTACTATTCTCTAATTAATAAAGTATAATCTTCGTATTACAATTTTTTTCTTGAGGTTTACAAATGAATGTTTTATTCAGATAATTTAACTTATTGAAAAACTAAAGAATAAAGAAATCAGAATGGATTACATTATTCTCAAAAAATTATTAAGTTATTAATTTTAAATAGTTAATTTCTAAAATGTTACCTCTCTTGTTGCCTACAGATCCTTAAAGAAACATACTCATATATTTTAGAGATTTTTTTTTTCAAAATAAATACACATCAATTAATTAAAAGATTTATTGATGGAAAATACATAGTGTACTAAACATAATTTATAACACAATTTAAAACTTTATCATTGAAAGATCAAATACATAAAATTTACTCGCATCATAAATCTCAATATGTTAAAACATTGCACTCTTTTTCTGAAATAATTCATTTTGGAAATAAAATCCAGGGATAATTCATAACATCAATTAGTCGGATAAAGAATATAAAGAAATGTTTATATTTATACACATTTAAAACTGCTCGAATGTAAAGAAAAATATATTCGTACTTATTGGTGGTAATTATGTAATGAGAAATGAATGTGAATGAATAAAAAAAAGGCAGCTGGGGAGAAATTTTAGTTAATGATACTTGTCTACATCAAAACTCTTTTAATTAAATAAATTTGCATTTATATGCAGCCATTAATTATTAAACAATAAAGTTAGAAGCTCTGCGTAGATCCAAAAATCTCTAATCACAGAACTTTTTTTATACCAGTATATAAAGAGTTATCGAATATACGAACCGCAGAAATAAAGAATATTTTCCCCAGTATAAAAATATTCATTTTCAAATAGTTAGCTGCAAAGGTACCTATTTAGGTGACAAATATAATATAAGACAAATCTTTCCGGCTCAGTTGTAACAGTAGCTTGATTTCATTGGATTTACAAGGTACATACTGCATCAGATTTAATACAAATTAATCTAATGGGTCTTACCTCTTCTAAGTTCGTTTTCTGTGGCGTTATATGTTATTTGTAGGGAAATTTTAAATTTCGCTTACACAATGTTATTGAATAGATGTCAGGTAAATGCATTAAAAATTTTAATAATTTACTGAAATCATAATTTAAAAATCATACACAAAGTATATATATATATATATATATATATATATATATATATATATATGTATTTTTTTTATGCTCAAACGAAATTTGAACTTAATCCATTTCAAGAATTTCCATCGAAAATGTCTCAAGTAACAAAATAAAGAACTTGTAAATATTTTATTGAAATCTAATAATTTTATTTTCTATTAATAATGAAATGAAAATATAGTCCATTTGACCTTATTTCTCTTCGCATTTTCAAAAGGTTGTTGCATTAGAACGAATTACCGAAATTATTTCATTAAGGGCCTACGTCAGCCTAGCGAAAAAAAATGCACATGCTAATGTTAAGTCTATGAGAAGGTTCTTGGCAGATTTCTCGCTGGCATTTTATTTTTTTTATTTTTATTTTTATTTTTTTTGCATAGGATAGCTGAGCCCGATCCCTAACGTTGTTAGTTTTTACTTTTTCGATTTTGGTTCCAGATTGTTTATATAAGGGTACTTTCACTTTTAGAACCGGTTCCAACCGGTTCTGAAATTGAGAATGTCCACTTATACAAATTTTTTTTAACTAAAATCAAAAAAGTAAAAACTAACAACCTTGGAGATTGATCTCAGCTATGCTATGCAAAATAATCATTTAAAAATATTAAAATGCCAGCGAGAAATCTGCCAAGAACTTTCCCATAGACTTAACATTAGATTGGGTGTTTCTTTGCGTGCCTAGCGTAGGCTCTTAAGAGCCTACATCAGTCACGCGAAAAAACGCTCCAGCTAATGTTAAGTCTATGGGAAGGTTATCCCGCGATTTCTCACTCGTATTTTAATATTTTTAAATGATTTTTTTTTGCATAGGATAGCTGAGGTTGATCTCTAACGTTGTTAGTTTTTACTTTTTCGATTTTGGTTCCAGTTTTTTTTAATATAAGGACACTTTCTCTGTCAGAACCGGTTCCAACCGGTTCCAAAATTGAAAATGCCCGCTTATAAAAAAACCGTAACCAAAATCAAAAAAGTAAAATCTAACAACGTTACAAATCGACCTGAGCTATCCTATACAAAAAGAATCATTTAAAAATATTAAAATGCCAGCGAGAAATCGCGCGATAACCTTCCCATAGACTTAACATAAGCTGAAGCGTTTCTCAGCGTGACTAGCGTAGGCTCTTATGAAATTCATCCAAGAAGTCACAGCTTAAAAAAGAAAATGAAGAGCCATACACTTTGTCAGAATGAGTTTTATTATCCAATCTCATTCAAATACATCTGAAACGGTTTTTCTCCATAGACTATAAATGGCGGAATTATTTTGTGTCTCCGTGTAAACGTGCTATTAGAGATACATACTTGATAAACGAAATTATCTGATATTCTTCCATAATCATTAAACTGTCTCAATTAGGTTTGAATTAGTTTAGAATTTTGTATGTCATCGTGATGACAAGATTACATATAGATGATTAGGATGACATTGCTATAAAATAGTGAAAATACTACATTTTGCAAAATATCGTCATACAGCTCGAAGCAGCAGGGGTTCGTCGATAGCTTTAGAGCCCTGAGCGCAACCCTTCCCGCATTTCGAGGTGTTGAATTTGTTCATTTTTCCTTTGAAATTTGTCCGGTTTCAATTTTCAGATTTTTTTCCCCTTTCTTCCTGGCTTCCGCAAGTGTTTCGACATAAGGGATGTAGCGAGTACCATCACTCGAAACGTTGCGCTCGGCGAATTCTGTGGCGGTTCTATGTTCTATGCTCTATGTTCTATGTGTTCAATTTAATGAATTTCCCTTTTAAATTTGTCCGGTTTCAATTTTCAGAATTTTTTTCTTTCTTCCTGGATTCCGAAAGTATCTCGTTATAAAAGGGACATAGTAAGGAATAATTCGCAGAGCACGGCGTTTCGCGTGATGGTCCTTGCTATGTCCCTTATATACCGAGATAGAACTCCTATAATAGAGGCTGACGCATCCTCGCAGATTTGGCACCCGAATTGGAGTCCAGTCGAAAAACCAAGCTAATCAGAACCGGTTCAGCCAATCAGAACCGAGTCTTAGGCAACCCCAACTCCGGCTGCGGTAGATTGATGCTGAACTAGGTACCGATAATCCCCGAGAAACTAGTCGAAGCCAGGAAGAAAAGAAAATGATGGCAGCAAATACAAAAGATGATTGAAATTATGTGGCGCATAAGTAACATTCCGGGTTTTCTAAATCTTTTTTTTTTTACGCTCGGAAACAAATATTACAATGTTTCTAAATCACTGGTTGTAATTTGAACGGGTGTATCCCAGTATTTTAAATTCTGTTCTTCTTTAACTTCTATTTTTTTGTCTGCTGTCGAATTTGCAGCGGTTTTAAATAAAATTTTCCGACTTCATTTCTTGGTACAATATATTTGATACAATAATTCAAATCCTTAAGTCTAGTGATTCATAAACAGAAAGAAAGAAATTTGTATGATGAAAAGTTTGCAGCATCAAAAATAACTAAAATACCAAACATTTTCAAAAATTAATAATAGAATTTTAAACACCATTAAAAATTAAAGCCAAAGAAATTGTGATAATGGTTTTGATAATAAATTTTGATAATAAATTTTAAAACAGTCCAAACTTGGTCTAAACTCTCATGGCCTAAAATTTATGTATGATTGTTTTGAGATTGTTTTAAATGAATTTTAATAGGTTTTCAAAGCGCAGTGTCAGTTATACCCTCCAATTTTGTTTAAAGTAGCAACAGAAGCGATTCAAGAATAAGGTTAATATTGTCTAATAACGCGAATTATTTGTTAATATTGACACGAGATTGGTTTTTTAACATATTGTTGTGAGCTCGGGGTTCGAAAGGACTGATGCCAATATATAAGAACAATAAAAAGGCTCTATTCACTATAAACAGTGCAATACGATCACAAATATCTTCTGAAAATTACAAGATATTCAGTAATCTTCAAATCCAATAAAAGCTAAGCAAAATTTCACACAGAAACAATGCGTTCAATACGACGTATCAACGACAAAATCGATCCGAGAAACACAGTTCTCAATGCAAAGCCTCTCGTATGAATTCAATCGCAGTTGACAGACAACTAACTGAACTGATGGAGGTCCTTATATAGGTTTCAGAGATCTTTCCAGATTATTCCAGAGCCTTCAGATGCTAGAAATTACCAGAAAGTGCTTTAACTTTCGATAGAGAACCCAAGCAAGAAAGGATCCCAATGTATAGGTATAAGGGGGGTGTGGTTGCACAAAAAGTCGCCAAATCCGTCGCCAACTTGGCGACATTTGGCGATATATCGCCAAATTTGGCGACAAAAATAAGTCACCAAAACCATCGCCAACTTGGCGATAAACCAATTCCTTGGCGATATTTCAATAGACTTCCATTATAAAGATGAGGGTGTAAGGTTGCTTTCCTTGCAAACCATCTGAGGCCTTTAGCATTGAGTTACATGATGCTCAATAGGAAATACATTAATAATACTGCAATTTTCACAATAATCAAATAAAATAAATTTAAACAAATGGAATATTTACAGATATATACAAAATTCATAACATTGCCCCCTCTCAAGGACTGCACGTCCCGGGCAGTTCAACCTTTGATCGGAAAGCAAACCCGTTACCAACAAATGCTATACTATTCAAAACACTTAAAGCAAATATAGAAAATAACGATTAAACACATTCATAATGCTGAATTATAAAGCATAGACACCATTACATACAAGTATTTAAATAATAATAACAGTAATAATGATAATGCTAAGCAAAATAAATAATTACATTAATTTATATACAAGACCATGGTCATACTAATTTACATTATTTACATTACACTATTTACAATCAATGAACTAAGTACTATGTGAACTATGTACTATGGCCATAGTATGGAGTTAGCCTGTCGTAATGAACGACTCTAGGCTTCGAATTTGGTGACTTTCGGATCCGAATTACGACATCGTTCAGTCTGTTTAGGACTGTATAAGGACCGTCCTAGTGCGATTGCAGTTTGGGAGAAAGTCCTTTACGTCGAGTCGGATTATAAAACCAAACCTTGTCACCTTCTTTGAATTGATGTCCCGTGGCTTTCGTGTCGTACGTGGTCTTCATCTTCTCCGTCTGTATATTGATCCGCTCTCGAGCCAAGTTGTGGACGTCTTCAAATCGTGCCTGAAGAATCTGCACGTATCCCTCTGGCGGTGAAGGCGCATCTGGAGGGCGACCAAACAGCAGATCACAAGGTAAACGAAGATCACGACCGAAAAGCATCTGAGACGGGGAATAGCCGGTTGTTTCATGGACGGCGCTGCGATAGGCGAGAAGAAATAAGGGAAGTTTTTGGTCCCAGTCTTGCTGGTTTCTTGAGACTAGAAGTGAGAGATTGTTGAGGATGGTACGATTAAATCTCTCAACCATGCCATCCGACTGCGGATGTAAAGGCGTCGTCCTAGTTTTGTCCATTCCGAGAAGTTGACAGAGACCCTCAATCACAGCAGAGATGAAATTTCTCCCCTGGTCAGAATGCATTTGAAGAGGGACTCCATACCTTGATATCCACTGGTGTACCAAGGCATCCGAAACCGTAGAAGCTTCTTGATCAGGGATGGCATAAACTTCAGGCCATTTTGTGAAATAGTCCATGACAACAAGGAGGTATTTGTTGCCATCAGCACTTTTGGCAGAGGACCTAGGATGTCAAGGGCGATGCGTTCAAAAGGTGCTCCTACATTGTAGAGATGTAGTATTCCTCGGCTACGTTTCTTTGGTCCTTTCCGAGCTGCACATGCATCGCAAGATTTGCGATTAGAGACTTCCAAAGAGCCCGATATTGCTTCGTCGTAGGACTGTAAGTCGAGATGTCTTTCCAACTGGGCTTCGTGCTAGAAGATTCTAATAACTCCAAGATTGGTTTGATCTCAGAGTCTGCCATTTGATCTTCTCGAATCTTCTCATCACTCCAGGGATCTGGTGGCGTCAATAGTGAAGTCTTCGTCTGGCGTATGACATATTCGGGATTATACTTGCTCTCCGCTCTCGAACAATAGCGACAGCTCTCGGGACACGGTCTTCTTGATAGGGCATCGGCGTTTCCATGCGATGAGCCTTTGCTATGTCTGATGTCAAAGTCGTATTTGTGGAGCCGTTGTATCCATCTGGCTACTTGGCCCTCTGGGTTCTTAAAATTCATCAGCCATGTTAGGGATGCGTGGTCAGTACGAAGGAGAAATTTCCTGCCATAGAGATAGTGATGGAAGTGTTCTATGGCTTTCACTATAGCTAATAACTCCTTACGAGTGACGCAATAATTCCGCTCTGGTTTCGATAAACATTTGCTCCAGTATGCTACGACTCGTTCTTGGCCATCTACTTCTTGGGAAAGTACAGCGCCGACACTTTCCTGACTGGCATCCGTGTCCACAATAAATTGTTTGTCGGGGGATAGGTAAGGACTGGAGAGGATGTGAGAGCTTCTTTCAGCCGCTGGAATGAATTGTCGCATTCTTGTGTCCATAGAAACTTCTGTTTGCTTTCAGTGAGCCTATGCAAGGGTCTTGCGATGTTGGAGAACCCCTGTACAAACTTTCTGTAATAAGTGCATAGTCCCAGAAAGCTTCGCAACTGATGGACATTTTCCGGACGTTTCCAGTGCTTTACTGCAGACACTTTTTCAGGATCTGTTCGAACACCTTCAGCTGAGATGATGTGTCCTAAATAGTTTACTTCTCGTTGGAAGAACTTGCATTTCAAAGGGTTCAGCTTTAAATTCGCCGCTCTTAGTTTCGTTAACACTTTTCGAATATTCTCTAGATGTTCTTCAAACGTACGGCCACCAATGATGATGTCATCTAGGTAGATAAGACAAGCTTCAGAAGTCAGACCTTTTAACACTGTCTCCAGGAGGCGCTCGAACGTTGCTGGAGCATTGCAGAGCCCGAACGGCATAACTTTAAATTGCCAAAGTCCTTGTCCAGTAGTAAATGCGGTCTTCTCTTTGTCATCAGGATGGATCTCTACTTGCCAATATCCACTCTTCAAATCCAGCGTGGAAAACCATTTATGTCCTGAAAGAGTATCTAGCGTGTCGTCTATTCTTGGTAGAGGATAGCTGTCTTTCTTCGTGATATCGTTAAGTTTACGATAATCCACACAAAATCTTGTGGAGCCATCTTTCTTTCGGACCAACACGATGGGAGAGGCCCACGAACTTGATGACGCTTCGATGATGTCACTATCCTGCATCTCTTGTAAGAGCTTAGAAACCTCTTCTTGTTTTGCAAACGGCAAGCGTCTTGGATGCTGCTTAATCGGTGGATGGTCGGCAGTATCAATTCTATGACGTGTCAGAGAAGTGCGACCTATATCATTCTCGTTTTGTGAAAACACATCCGTAAATTCCTGGAACAGTCTTTCTGCGGCATGTCTCTGCTCAGGAGATAAATTGTCATTTCGTCCAATTTCAGGTGTTAAACTTGTAGGCGGCTCCGACAAGGTCAAGCTCGGGTCTTTGCAAACACAGGTGACTGGAGCACAGGTAGCAAGCACTTCACCCTTCTGGATAGTTCTAGACTTTTCACTTACATTCGCCATCCTCACAGGGATCACATCTCTCGACAGATCTACCAGCGCTGATGCTATTAGCACTCCCTTTGGGCTCTTCTCAGGATATCCAGTCAAGCCATACTGGAAAATTCTTTCGTTTCCAGTTAATCCAGGTATCATCATTTCGGTCCGAGGAGGGATGATAACATCTGCATTGGCTGTGATCCGTTGAATAGACCCGGACTCATTTCCAAGTTTGAAAATAGTGACATCTTCTTGAGCAGAGCGTAACTCATTATTCTTAAAGTCCAGTGTAAATCCATGCTCTTTTAAAAAGTCCAGTCCGAGTATTAAAGTGTCTGAAATATCGGCCACGTAGACTGTATGGCGATAAGCGGCGTTCCCAAACTTTATTTCCAGTGTCATTCTTCCAAATATATCGATCTTATCTCCTGTCACCGTTTGAAGGATTACACGTGGCGGGGTCCAGGAGAGTTTTTCTTTCAGCCGCTGAGCTAGATCTTTCCGAATGATGGTCACATTGGCTCCTGTATCGATGATCATATTACAGGGCAAATCATTCACACTTCCGACTAGAAAAACTCCGTTCTCGCCGCAACTTCTTGCAGAAATTTCACATACTTGAAAATGAGGCTTCTTAAGATCTGGAAACCTCCGCCCCGCAAGATGGTCAATAATCAGTTTTCTTGCTCCTCCGTTAGCGGGTGAGCTATTACCTTCGGTGCTGGGTCGTCTTGGGAAGTCGATTTGGATATGGCCTTCTCCACCGCATTTCCAGCATTTGATCTTCCTGTAAGGTTTGTTGGCCATTAAGGAGTTCATCTTTCTCATTATGTCATTCATCTGCTGCTGTAAGCACTCCACAGCTCTATCCGACGTCTTAGGCAGGTTGGCTGCTCGCACAAAGTGTCGCTCTGTCCTAGTAGCTTGCTGGGCTGCCTCGAATTTCAGAGCGTAAACCAAAGCCCCTTTTAAATCGCTGAGATCTGCAATCCGGAGTGCTTTCTGGATCTCAGAGTCACGCACACCATCAATAAAATGCTGCAGAGCCAAGCTTTCTCTAATTTCAGTCGGACAGTCAGGATAAGCAAGATGAGAAAGTCTCTCGACATCCGTAGCAAGATCTTGCAGGGATTCAGTGGATTTCTGCTGTCGAGATTTGAGCTGGAGTCTGCTATATTCCTTCATGCATTTCTCGCCAAAGCGCAATTCTAAGGCACTGACGAGCGTTTCAAAATCCAGCGGTTCATTTGCAGGCAAAGTCTGTAAGACGTCGGCAGCATCAGCTCGTAGAGAAGCAGCTAACTGGCAAGCTTTTGTCTGAGAATCCCATCCATTGGCGTCCGCTACGATCCCAAATTGTGTCTTAAAACTGGCCATGAGGATTTTCCGTCATAGGTCGAGAGTTTAATAGAGGCCCGAGGAAGCATAGCTTGATACTTGACATCTTCGGGATAGTTTTCGGCAGTTATCTTTTGGTTCTTCACATTTTCCAACTCCTTTTCTACACTCTCAATCCTTTCTTCGACGGTCTTGGCGATCTTTTGAACTTTTTCTTCTACTCTTTCTTCAACGGTCTCGGCGATCTTTTGAACTTTTTCTTCTACTCTTTCTTCTACGGTATTGGCTGTCCTTTGAATTTCTTCTACTTTTCCTTCTATTTGTTAAAATCTTCCTTCAACTTTGTTTTCCACGCCGTCAATTCTGTCATTTAAAGATGTTATTTTATCCTCTATTAAGTCTTTCAACTCTCCAAGGTTGGTTGACATATCCTTCTTCATTTCATCTTTTAAGTCGCCAAGGTTGGCAGTCATTTTCTCATCCATCTCGCCAAAATTTGCAGTCATTTTCTCATCCATCGCTGACATATCCTTCTTCATTTCAGCCTGATTCGCAGTCATTTTCTCACCTATCTCTCCTAATTTCTCCAATAATTTAGTCAGTTGCGCTTCCATTGCTCTGGTAATCGGCATTCAGCCCCACTCCTGACACCAAATGTTGTGAGCTCGGGGTTCGAAAGGACTGATGCCAATATATAAGAACAATAAAAAGGCTTTATTCACTATAAACAGTGCAATACGATCACAAATATCTTCTGAAAATTACAAGATATTCAGTAATCTTCAAATCCAATAAAAGCTAAGCAAAATTTCACACAGAAACAATGCGTTCAATACGACGTATCAACGACAAAATCGATCCGAGAAACACAGTTCTCAATGCAAAGCCTCTCGTATGAATTCAATCGCAGTTGACAGACAACTAACTAACTGAACTGATGGAGGTCCTTATATAGGTTTCAGAGATCTTTCCAGATTATTCCAGAGCCTTCAGATGCTAGAAATTACCAGAAAGTGCTTTAACTTTCGATAGAGAACCCAAGCAAGAAAGGATCCCAATGTATAGGTATAAGGGGGGTGTGGTTGCACAAAAAGTCGCCAAATCCGTCGCCAACTTGGCGACATTTGGCGATATATCGCCAAATTTGGCGACAAAAATAAGTCGCCAAAACCATCGCCAACTTGGCGATAAACCCATTCCTTGGCGATATTTCAATAGACTTCCATTATAAAGATGAGGGTGTAAGGTTGTTTTCCTTGCAAACCATCTGAGGCCTTTAGCATTGAGTTACATGATGCTCAATAGGAAATACATTAATAATACTGCAATTTTCACAATAATCAAATAAAATAAATTTAAACAAATGGAATATTTACAGATATATACAAAATTCATAACAATATCATAAAGGAATTTTACAAAATTAGCATTAAAATTTATGTTCGATTGCTTATATTAATGTTTATTCAGATTTTTAATTTACCTACGTTTTATGATTTTATACTTGCAGTTTGTCTCTCATAAATATATATAGAATATTAATAATAAAAAATACATTGGCTAAATATCTTAAAATGTTACATTCAGTACCATATAAATAAGCTTTAAATATCCGCATGTAATAACAAGTAATTTTCATTTCACAGTCGTACAGGATTAGTACTATCATTTCAACGTTTAATAAACACACTGTTACAATTTTAAAAGAAAATATTTCGATAAAACGGTTTTTTGAATAAACGGTTTTTTGCAAACTTCTATGAGAGATGTTGGAAATCGTGCGTTAAACGTGACAAATGAGGTGCGTTCCTATTATAACTAGTTTTACAATGTAAAAAAAAATCAACCATATTATTTCAATGAAATAAATTATATCGTCTGCTATGAACAAAATGAGCATGCGTTTTGTTTTCTTATTACGTATGCCACGTTTGCAAATGAGAATTTTCTTTTCGACACCAGACAGTGCTGCAAAATTCACCATGGAGATCTTGCTTTGTGAATGATTACCTCCATGGTTTAATATTTTTTATGACTCATAATGAACGAATCTCTTGTTTTATTTTCTTTCATAGATTAAGATATTCGGATTTCAACCTAATTTCAACTGAAGATATCTCAGAAGCTATACATATTTGAATGTAATTTATATCTCAAACAAACAATTTTTTTGAATGATCTTTCTAAAAATGTAACTTTTAAGTAATTTTATTCGAAAAAAATAATTTTCAATACAAATGGCCTCCTGGCATTTGAAACAAAAAAAGCAAAAGTATAAAAAGCAGTATCTGTTTTTCTTAGTCACATGATTTGCGTTTTTATTAATATACACTGCTCAAAACAATTAAAGGATATTGCAGTTTTAGGTGGATTTTGTATCTGGGAAACTTTTTAGCTGATTGATACATGGTCGACAGACATAGTAGGTTATATGAGAATAAATTACACATGTTTGGCAGAAAAAAATGCATTTTATTGCGCATTTGTGTACAAAAGGAAAAAAAACACAATTTGTGCATATGAGAAAAAAAGAATAAGAAAAGGTGTTTTCTTCAAAGAAAATCATTTTCAGTAGGGGGTATGGTTTCCACGGGCGGCCAGCAACGTTGAACACCTTTGAGGCATGGACTCAATGAGGCTATTAATGACGAGTTGGGGTATTCTGCCCCTCTCTTCCAGAAGAGCTCTTTCCAGTTCTTGGAGAGTTTATAGGGGTTGTTGGCGGCCAGAAACTCGTCTTCCTAGAGCGTCCCAAACGTGCTCGATTGGATTCATGTCTGGAGAACACGCTGGCCATTCCATTCGAACGATTCCTTCCTCGAAAAGGAAATCCTCCACCAGGTTTGCACGATGTGGCCTGCAGTTATCGTCCATTAAAATGAAGTTATCTCCGATTGCTGCAGCGTAAGGGACTACAATAGGTCTGAGGATCTCATCCCTATATCGGCGACCAGTCAGAGCTCCATCTCGAATGATGTAGAGGTCAGTGCGCCCGTCAATGGAGATGCCACCATACACCAACACTCCTCCACCGCCAAATCTGACAATTTCGTGCACGAACGCAGGATTATTCCTACTGCCACGGTCCCTCCAGATGAAAATACGCCTATTATCCGGATGCACAGAAAAACGGGACTCGTCAGAAAACAGAATATTGCTCCATTCATTTCTCCTCCAGTTGACATGCTCGGTTGCCCATTCCCTGCGGTCGCGACGATGCCTTGATGTTAATCTAACACATACCATCGGTCGGCGAGCATACAGACCTACAGCATGGAGCCGGTTTCGGACAGTCTGAGTTGAAATCGTGGTGCCTGTAGCCGAGCGAAGGTGTTGTTGGAGAAGAGTAGCGTTCATGTTTCGGTGTCTCCGAGCTGTTAACGCTAAATACCGATCTTCATTGGGCGTTGTTGCCCGTCTACGACCTTGCCCTGGTCTTCGGCCTGCACATCCACTCTCCAAAAAACGGTTCCAGATCCTGGAAATGACACTTTGTGACACTCCAATGGCTTGCACTACTTCGGCTTGAGTTTGGCCCCCTTCTAACCTAACAACAATTCTCCAAGCTTCTGAATCTGTCAAATGACTTCGCTGAGACATCGTACTCATCGAAACAAAGCAATCACTGAATGCCGATCATCCTTGTCTTCATTCTCTTTTATCCAGTTGAAAGTCAAATTTCATTCGCTGCCGCTGAAGCGACGTTTTTGACGTCGAACTCAAAATTTGCATGCTCCACAGTTTGAAAACCAGAAAAATTTGCATTTGTGATTCTCTTCTTCTATTTTCGGCAAAAAAAATTTCGTTTATATCTTTATTTTATATAACTTCAAATATCCTTTAATTGTTTTGAGCAGTGTATTATTTACGTATTATGAGATTTAATAGAATGAAAAAAGAAATGTTTATTAGTATCTTTTTAACTTTTGATTCGATTGTCCTAAAATTTGAAAAGACTCGGCAAATTTCTGCAACGATTATATATATTAAATTTCAAACCATTCGGTTGAGTAGGTTTTGTGATGTTATATGGGGATTGACAGACGGACGGACCGACCAAACGACGACTATACGTACTACGCATTTATATAATTACGAACGCACCTTAACTTATACATTCACTAACTTATACATTCACTAGAAACACTAACTTATACATTCAAAATACGGTTTTAAATTCATTATTAGTTAAAATTATTGCATCTAAAATGTTTTTCAACTCATATGTTTTATTATTATATGCAGTAAGTTCTTGATCAGGAGAATCATCAGATGTTTTTCTTACATCGGCATAAAATATATTTTAGTCATATAAATTAATGAAATGGATGTATTTTACTCTATAAATGGAAACGAATTTTTTTAAAAGATGTTTTACTTTATGAAGAAAGATCGGCTGTCAATTTTTTTTTTCTTCGAAATTAATGATTTTTGGGAAAGTCGCAGATGTTCAATAGACCAAATATCAGCAAAACATTGATTTAGTGATTATTTCACGTATGGTTGTATCGCGATTGGTCTAGTTCTTCTAAATACATCAATGTTACTGCCTCTAAGCCATCTTTTAAATTCTTTATAAAAACATTCTAGGAGAGTTTTGTAGCATTACGTTTTGGATACTTAGATTTTTTAATCAATATAAACGAGTTACTGCGTTTTTCAACAAGATAAAATAAAGCCGTAAATTAATTTTAGGAACATTTTTAAAAATTTCAAAAACATGCCAACAAATTTAAATATTAAATGCTAAATTTGATAAATATTAACATAAATGTTTCACATATATGCAGAATATAAACAATTAACGAAATTATTATCTTTGAAATCCATAAATGAAAAATTAACATATTAAAACACACGTTAAATATGTAATAAATTCGATTTTCCCTCCATATTATCAATATATAAAATTTAAAGGGAATTATATACAGTTCATTTGGAAATATCTGCGAATAATATTTACTGCAAAACAAATATCACAAATTCCAGATAATAATCAATCATGCCTGATAACCAAATGTACCCTATATTTCATCGAAAATTTAGGAAGATAATATACTCAGTATTCTTTTCAGAGTTTTCTTTTAAAATTATACAAAAGAAAAAAATAATAATTTCGTGAATACAAATTTATTATGCAAAATAAACGTAATAATAAAAGAACCAAAATTGTACAATCAAATATATTGACATTTTATTTGCTGTGTGTAAAATCATTTTTTCAGCATAGCAATTACATACATATTCCGAAAACATAAAAAGGGCTAAAGAAGATTACATCAAGTTTATTTTGATATATTTTTTAAAATGTGAAATGAAATAAAATTCAATGTAAACCATATATTTTTTCATTAAAACAGTATTTGTATCCTTTTTTCGTTTTAGTTAAACATTTCCATTAGATGTAAACACTTTGTGTATAAATGAAGTAAATATTACAAATGTTTATTTATACATAGGAAAATGACTAAGTGCTTCAAAATCCATTTTTTATAAGTGCATTTCAGTAAAAGCTGGAGTGATAAATAATAAAGATACAAAAGTCAGATATTCCTTACCCTCTCACTGATTCACACCCCTCGAGTTGTGGTAAAGCAAGTGCGGGTTGGAACATCCCGATTTAAGGCTAGGGCCTGGTTTCCCTCCTGGGATTCCAGCTTCGAAGCTGTTGGGGGACGCCTGCCCGTCTCCAAGTGTCTCGCGGTGACTCCTCGTGGTTTCAGGGCGTGTCGCAACGACCTACGTCGTCTCACATGGGTTCAAGGTTAGAGGGTCCGTATTGGCTCGGCTCTCTGACCGGCCGAAGCGCCGTAGCGACACAAAGCTGCTGGCGCAATAAAAGTCTCTCAGGACTTGGGTTCGGTGGTCGTTTGCGCGCTGTGCGCCCCGTCACGGTCGCCTGCGGCGCATGTTACTATTACCCTCTCACTGACAAGTCCGTGTTAATACGTTCACTAAGCTCCAGGTTTCATTCAAATATAAGCATTATTTAAAGTAATAAAATTCTATTGTTTTAAGGCATTTTTAATGCGCTGAGGTATGAATAATACTCTCAAGGATTACATGCATATAATTAAGTTTTTTTTTTTTTTTTTTTTTTTTTTTTTTTTAAATGCAATGTTGAAAAATTAGTTTTTCTTAGTATTTAAAACAAAATGCAGAGAAATAAATATTACAGATTTGATTTTTTGCAAGACTGTCAGAGGGTTAAAGTTTATCTGAAATAATTTAGTACAAGATATTGTACGCTATAATGTTTTTATTTTTTGATGCTGACAGAAATACTGTGTGAATGTTATAATGTTAGAATTAATAAATATCCTAAATTAATAAACTAATTAGTCAGAAATAATTTACACGCAAAATTTGTTCAGAATAATACTTTCACTTCCACGATACAAACGCAATCTCTTATATTCATCCATCTGCATTAAGATAATCATTTACGCCCTCACGTAATTTACGCATCTCATACTTTCGAAAGAAAATTTTTGTATCGTATAAGATTCGAACCTTTTGTTTTTAAATAATATTTGTGAAAAAAAAAATTACAAATAAAAATTAAAGTAAAATTTTCGGATGAATCGTATGAAACAGAAATAATGGAGCAGGCTTTCATATTACTCTAAATGGATATATTTTCGAAATTATGATTTGATAATCAGATATCAATTCAACATTCAGTTTATTTATGTTAAACAAAAAAGAATATTTCAGTCTTTGTTTCCTGCCACATTATATTTCCATCTGCTCCGAGAGTGCAATTGATTTGATGACTAATGAAGACTAATAAAAAAACCTGTGATATATTCGTGCTTTCCGGTCGAAAAAAAACAAGACCGTAAAATCATGCGTCAAGCATAGATTATGAAACACTTTCCAACGCAGCCAGAAAACTGTGACAAAACTTCACCGTTACATAAGGTGAAAGAAGATATGTAAGTAAACAGTTTAGAAAACATATAACACATTGAAAAATACAGTTTTCGAAATTACCTTCCAGTGTCAAAAAAAGATGTCGAATTATTTTGTGCAGCCCTGTATATGATCAATAGATTTGGATATATATAGTATGATAGAATTTAGTTCAGTTAGAATAGTTAGAATGGTTATTCACATTTAGCAATTTTCGCCAATCGATGGAAATGCACTCGAAATCTTTTGTACAGCCCTGTATATTATCTGAAGGCTTTTGTACACAGAGCATATCAAGCTAAAAGGGAACTTAAAGCTCACTCGCAGCAATTACCAACCGTACTTGACAATGTATCTTTATCTTTGCTTAGCCCTGTATATGAATTTATTTATATTCCACAAACTTCTATTAGTCTACTAAATATAGTTCAGCAGGAAAATGCGTAAGCACAATTAAAAAATACCCTTAAGCAATTCACTCCCATAGTTTGTAATACTTACGAATGCCCTTGTGTAGCCCTGTATATGATCAACCGAGTTTATAAACACACACGTACTATAAAAAAAACAGTTAAACATAAAAACGCAAAACAAAGGAAAACACACTTATCACACATAGAGTGTAAATGTCGCACATGTACTGTAACCACTATCTTTTGTGTGTCCCTATAAATAAACGCAATGCACACAAGAGAGCAATTTATATTGCACCTCAGTAATGTATATAACTTTCATTGCGTTTCAGATAGTGAAATATTACTAAATTACACTGCAAACGATTTTTCCCCATAGAACGATGTGTAACAAAATTATTTTGTTTGACCCTGTAAATGAATAATAAATGCTTTGCAGCCCATACTCTACAAAAAGCATGTTTTAATTCGCTTCATAATTATATATCAATTTCATTATGTTTAAAATGACGTAGCGTCATTATATTGCACTTGAAACGATTCTTTCCCGTTGACTGTAATGTAACGGAATAATTTGGTTGTCCCTGTAAAAAACTGTAAGTGCTACACACTTCTGTTGAAATAGGGAACTTGCTATAGTAAACTACAATAACATGCAACATTTTCAGAACAATCGAAGCATATTTACGGGAGTTAGAACACGGACTGACGGCATACGTCACGACAAACCGAAGTCATAAACACTTTTCAAATAGGGTGGAAATTTTTGAAAAAGGTTAAGGCATTTATCAGAATATTCGTGCTACAAAATTATAATGGCTAAACAAATAACAATTTTATCGCAGACTTTAAATTTAGAGTGGTCTGATTTGCACAGAAATGTAGCAATAAAGCATCTAGGAGATATTTTTTTAGGTGTGTTCGTAATTACATGAAAACGTAGCACCTATTGTCGTCGCCTGGTCCGTTCGTCTGTCTGTCTGTCCGTCCGTCCGTAGGTGTGTCTGTCCGCCCGTCCGCATATAACAACGCAAAAACTACCAAAAGAATGTTTTGAAAATTAAGATATATTATCTTTGCAGAATTTTGGCGAGACATTTCAAATTTTATGAAAATCGAATAAAAAATTTAGAAGATTTTAATAAAAACATTTATTAAGAAATTTGAATAATAATAATAATGATAATAAAAACCCGGTGCTTTCTTGTTATAGGAGTTTCTGAGGTTTAACCGTCAAGCGACCGAGATACTTATTTTATTACAGAAATAAATCTGCAGACGATATATTTCATTTCACAGAATTAAAAATCGTCAAGATATGAATATTTTTATAATTAGCTATAGTACGAACGCACCTCATTTGTCACGTTTGACGTACAATTTTCAACATGTTTTGTAAATGAATCCATTGTTCGATATTGGCGTAAAGAAAATCAATGAGCTTAACAGATAAAACAAATACGTTAAAGATTTCCGGGTTTCAAAATTTTTTACATTGCTTGAAAAGAAGAGAAAATTATGAAATATGTGTTGAAAATGAGTATTGCACTTTTTAAATGAGGATTGTACTGTACAGGAATTCAAGGCAAGCAGAGGGTGAATCAGTAGATTTATGAGAAGAAACAAATTCTACATGAGCAAAATAACAACATTGTACCAAAATGTGCCTAAACGATTTACAGACCAGATAATTTAATTTCACAGATTTATAATCAAAAGACGGAAAGCGAAATCTTATTTGTTACAGGTAACACATATAAGACTCCGGTCTATTTTGACATTAAAGACAAACTACAGTAGTAGGATAAAAGTTCGATCAGTTTTCTAAAAAAAAAAAAAAAAAAAAAAAAAAAAAATGTTGCTTTGAGCGGCGAGCACTGTCATGTTAGCTGTTACGTTACAGCTGGTGGGCAGAAATTTCTTCATTTACACGTGTTAGATGCTCTCCGTAGAATTTAAATGCCCACTTAGTTCCAAAGATTGAGTCTAAAAAATCGATTTATAAAAATGGACTTATGAAATATTAGAGTGAAAATATATATTATGATATCTATGGTGCTTTCCTTCGTCCAAACTGATTGCATGAATTACACTGATTTTAGGAACATCTCAGCAAAGAGATAAAGAAAATACTATAAAAAAAGTGAAAGGAAATACTACAAAATAATTGTTTGCCAGAAAGGTTGTTATTCTTGTAGGTGTAACATCAGTTTTGTAACCGTTGATGTTTCGATAAAGATTCCTCTTAAAGACGGAATTCTAAAATTTTATGCGGAAAGGATTGCTGGGGATTAAGATGTCTAACATCTAATGCTAAAATATAACGGGCAAACTTTAAAATGCTGTATCGGTGGATTCCAGAGGCATAGATTGTGATTTCATGCAGATTGGTGCTAATGAAGATGATTGATTTTGGGAATATCAGAGTGATGATAAAAATTATTCTACCTAGGCGAACATAGAAAGTAAATTAAATGATATTCAATACCAAGGTATATATAAATTACTGCAAATGAAAATCCAGTAGATTTAGTTTGAAATGATCCTGCTACACGGTTTTAAATGTTATTAATATTTTTGACGCACTAACATAGTTACTTTTATTATCTTAGAATCCCTCTGAAAGCTTTAAAATGTTTGTGCCCTGCTGCATGTATACTATATGCAAATAACTGCTCCATGTGTTATTTTTTTTTTTAAATAATAACTATCTATTAAAATGTTATAGTTGTTTAGAGAGAATCATTTCTTTAATTATGCTTACGTTCTTGATCACACAAAAATATATTATCAATAAATAATTTAAAACAATAGCCCGCTTAACTTTTGTATCCTCTTTTTTCCACACAGTACGCTGCAAATTCCCAGCATACACTGGGAACACATATGAACCACTTTGATTCAATAAAGGTGTTCCAGTTATCTTAATGTGTGCTGAAATGTGTTCGGAATATGTTTCGCTTTACAGAAAGTATTCCGGAAGTGTACCGAAAGCGTCCTGATCAGGATATTTGTTAAATCTAACTTGGGAACACATTTGAGAACAAATTGGGAGCACATTTGGGCACACTTGTGAATTCATCGCTTTCAAAAAGTGCGCTAGTTGTTCTAGTTCACTGAACAAAGGAATTGTTCTCAGAAGTTTTCTAAAAAATGTTCCAAACAGTGCGCTTCAAAGTGTATTAAAAAGGTGAAGAAATAAGTGTTCAAAAGTAGTTTCGAAAAGTGTATAAAGTTTTGCAGTGTAGAAATGAGGAAAAACAAGTTGTCAAACGTGACAAACGAGGTGCGTTCGTACTGTAGATAGTTATATAAATATTCAGATCTTGATGATTTTTAATTCTGTGAAATGAATTATATCTTCTGCAGATTAATTTCTGTCATATCTCGGTCGCTTGACGATTAAACTTCGGAAGCTCCTATAACAAAAAAGCACCGATTAAAAAAAAATCAAATTTCTTAATAAATATTTTTATTAATATCTCCTAAAGTTTTGATTCGATTTTAATAAAATTTGAAATGTCTCGACAAAATTCTGCAAAGATAATATATCTTAAATCTCAAACCATTCGGTTGGGTAGTTTTTGCGTTGTTATATGCGGACGGACGGACAGACGGACGGACCAAGCGACGGCAATAGGTGCTACGTATTTATATAATTACGAACGCCACTAAAAAGATGCGCAAAAGACGCGAGTAAATACGGTATTATTATCCAGTGACATAACTTAATTGAATATCCCAAGGTTATTGCCTACATGAAATAATCGTATAAAAATCCATACATAATTTATATGCATAAAATATGCATCATATGCATAAAAACATTTATCATGGAGGAATCGAAATTCTCCTTACAAAATTCCGTTTAGAAATATTTTACAAATAAAAATATTATTAAGTATTAACGACAGTAACATAATTTCTTGAATATTGATAAAATATTTTAAAATAGTATTTTTACAAGTAAGATTTAAAGCATGTTACCACGAATTTTCAATCTGTATGCTTTTGTAAATGAGTGCTAAAACAGAACAGAAATGTCTGAAATGACGAAAATTCACTGAAGTTTGATAGTGGATTAGGAGCCTGTAGTTAAGTTAGACTATTAACTCTTTTTTTCATTTGTTTAATGTTTTATAGAATAATAAAAAATATATTTGTCAAATTGTAAAAAAAAAAAAAAAAAAAAAAAAAAAAAAAGTTTTAATTTTGTACGGCAAAATTAATATTTCTAGAATAGTTTTGTCACGTCTTTTTCATGTCTAGATTCCACATATTTGAGTCGCCATTTTTTCATTGTTTTGTCCCTAGATTATGTCTGAAAAGCAAATAAAGAAAAAAAAAATATATAATAAACTGTTAAAAATAAATAAATAATAATAATAAGATATTTTGTTATAACTTGAAATGTATTTTTATTTGATTTCAAGGTTTTGTTGGAGATAATTGAAATTTCTCTGTTTAAAGAAAAAAAAAACATGAAAATTGTAACTTGTTCAAAAGGTATCGTAGCGATACTGATAAAAAATAGTGTTTAGAGATAAATGAGTTAACAAATTTTGCATCGCTGGTCGGCGAGACCCAACGTTTACGGAATCTGCGACCGTAATTTTTGGAAATTTCTTATTGCACCAACTGCGCGATGTTTTTAAAAGTTGTGACATTATAAAATATAAAAACTATGGAATTGAACCCGGGTTCCCGGATTGAGAAAATATGCGAAAAGCATTTTTTCTAATTATAATATATTTTTCATATTTAATATATATTTTTTAAACTAATGTATTAACAACGCCGAAAGAATTTTTATAAGTAAAATATCAGTAATATATTCAAATAAAATTTTTAGGGAAAATATATTTGAATGAAATTTAATAAAGCGATTAGCCGCATGTAAGGAGTTATTGGCCAAAGAAATCGTCCAAGATTTCGCTGCTTACTGCAGGCTTTTTTATTCTGAAAATTTCAACTGTTTAAGCACGTAGTTCGAGAACATGTCTGTTAAATTTTCATTTTATTTATGTTATGTTATTATTTATATTTATATTTTGATGAAGTTTTAATTTCGTTCTGTAATATTTGCCGGGAATAAATGCGGAACTATTTATATTATTTTAAATGCAAACGTATTAATCTCTCGCAATCGGGCTGCACGTGATAAAGATAGATTTAAAAACAACTCATGCTTGGAAATTATTTTAAAAACCATAAAAAAGCAGTATATTCAATTACAGTTTTCAAAGAAATTGTATTCTTTTCCTATTCCACGGTGAAAAAATTTAAATTGATCGATGTTTAGAAGTTGTGAAAATGCAGTAGTAGAAAATGCAATAAAAAATTAATTTATTAGTCAAATCATTGCTACCATCAAAATGACTTCAGAAATAATTAGAGATGTGTTTGGTTTATAATATAGAATATTATTAATATCAAACCATATTCTCTACAATCTTGACAACATCATTTATGTGTGACATCATCCCCTGATATGGACCCGATTACGTAAGATTAGCGTTAGAATTTAATAAAAGAATTTTATTCAATATGTTTGAATAAAATATATTGCATATTTAAGACATTTTAAGCCTTTTCAGTGAATATAATGAAATATTCTCTTTTTAGCCTATTTTTTTTTTCGTAATACTTGACAGAATTTTACCTAGTTTTATTAATTCTCTTATTAATTCCTTTTCTCTTATTAATTCAGCAAGGTTAAAACTTCATTAAGTAAAAAATGTTTTGCTAGTACCTCCTGTCGCGTCAGTAAACTAAACCATAGAATTTTCATTTTAAACAGCAAACAAAACTTCATCATAAATTGATTTTTGATTATGATTATCCTAGCACAGAAGATAAATAGCCAAATATTGTTTGAGTCACAATTTTTACATTGATTTTTTTTAATTATCACAAACATTACTTACATGTTTAAATTAAATCATTTCGATATATAAAATTATCGCTCATCAAAACGTTTATTATTATAATTATTTTAATTTATTCTTTGTATTTTATATAAATCAATTACAGATTTTTTTCTTTTTCTTTTCGAGGTGTCTGTATTATTTTCTGAATAATAATATCCATTTCAATTCTTTAACGAACGATAATATGCGGTCGCCAAGAGGCTAAAAGTTTACCAATGGCAACCATTAAGCCCGAAAAAATGAGAAATACCATATTTTAAAGCCATAATAAATTAGTCAATTTGTAAATTGTCAATTGTCAAATCAGTCAATGTCAATTAGTCAATTAAGATAAAATTTGTAAACAAATTTAATTTGAAAGTAGATTTTTTTCCTACATAAAGGTGTAAAAATTAAAAATGTGCGATGTTTAGAAATTAAAAGAATTGCAGTAGCAAAAATCGCAAAACCGAAATTTTATCGTCCAGTGTTGCCGTTCGCAAAATGACGTCAGCGTTACGTACGGACACGTTTGTCCTTTATAATACAGATAGTAAGATTAAATACGTTTTATGTCATTTAAAACCATTTTGGTTCCTTTAAAATATAATTGTACGCCTAATAGTAACCTTAGATGCGGTAGATTTTTCTCAATTACAGTGCAGGAAAGTTTCTCATAAAGAAGAGAATTGAAAATATTTGCACTTGAAAATATTTACACTTTTCTGGAAAAATTAGAAATTTAACATATATTTTCTAGTATACGTAACATTCAATGAATTGTAAATAAAATTTCAACACAACTTTTCTTATACATTTTAAACGGTTTTTAAAAATAAAGCATTATTAGAAATATTAATTGCATATGTGAAACATAAAAAGTTTGTTTAATTTTCCTTTAAGTTTAAACATTCTGAAAATAGCTATTAATTGCAAATAATAATTATAAACCACGTAGCTTTTATTTGAAATAAGTATTTTTCGATAGAAGTAAAAATTTGTATGTAAAAACAGCTGTGATTCACTAATCTCTTGGTGTCACGATAAAATAAATGATGCAGCAGGTGAAACGCAGATGTTTAATGGACTAGATATTGAGTTTGAATCGATTTCCTTTGTTCTTCCTCTAAGTACCGCTGTCTAAAGCTATTAAAATGTAGATAATGTAGAAGATCAAGTTTTTCAAGTAAGCTTAATCGATTCAAAATTGTAAATATTCTAATATAGTAATTTCTTACTTTAAAGCATTTGTATCGAAAAAAAATATTATTATTTAAATATGAAAAAAAAAACATTCGATTATACTTTTTTAATAAAGGTTAAATGACAGAAGAATTCTCATATAATTCTTAAACCAACATTTCAAATTTTAGATTAAATATTATCTAGTTGTCTAGTTTATTTTATGAATATATATTTCTAAAATAAATCTCATTCTAAGCGCTTAGTTATAAATAAAATACAGAAAAAATACACAATATATGAAAAACATAATTACAAAATATTATTGACTTTTTTTTTTTAACCACAATCTAAACAATGAATAGATTTTAATGCAAAATTCTTTACTGTTCTACTTTTATTATCATTAAATGCATATACTAGATATGCTTTCAGAAAAGGGCATGACCCCATATACTATAGTACGCTTGGTATGTTGTCTCTTTTAGCTCTTAGTATGTTGTCTAAGAGTTTGAAAATGAACGAGATTCATTTTGGAATCCTAATAAGGATAGCTATCTTAAAAGGTGATAGGACAAAAAGTACAAGAAACATATAAGATAAAAACTGCAGTTTACTCTTTTTATGAAAGATAATTAGGAAGTTAATTTTGTTATAAGATTAGCGGTGTTCATTTCACTTTGTATATGATTTATTTTAATTAAAAAATATGTAATCACGAAAAATAAAAATATTTTCTTAATTCTATTCTCCTCCATCTTTATTTTTTAAATACAGATGTGACTGGACAAAAAGGTAGAAATTAAAATTTTCTCAACAATAGCAAAAACCACATTTTCTAATAGCTGTCTAACCTGTACGTCGATCTATGTGCATTTCAGCAGTATGAGTCATATTCGGCAGCTCCTAGCTTCAGTTGAAATGAAAGTTACTTTGTGAGAAGATGTGCTTTTTAGCTCACAGGCTATCAAAGCCTGAGAGCTAATGTGCCCGCCCGTTCTGTATGTATGTATGTATGCCCGTTCTGTATGTACGTATGTACGTATGTACGTAACGCGATAACTCTTGATAGAACTAACCGTTTTGCTTTAAATTTTGTTTATAGGTTCCTTGTGATAAGGCGCTTACCTGATTAGTTTTGGGACTTCATTGGCGGCGGGTTACTAACCCCCCTTAATTTAGATAAATAGGTTTTTTATGCAGAATTATCCGATTTTCTTCAAATTTTGTATAAAGGTTTATTGTGAGAAGGTGCTTCCCTGATTAGTCTTGGGGGTTCATTGATTAACTGTAAAGGGGGAAAGGTGGTCTAATCCCCCCTTAATTTAGATAAATGGCTTTTTCATGCAGAATTATGCGATTTGCTTTAAATTTTGTATGTATGTTTATTTTCATAAGGCGCTTCAAGAGTTTAATATACAATTAGTGTGAATAACCTGTGAGCTCAATGCCCTCCGTTTAACTGAGCAGTTTTCTCTTTATTTGTTAGTGTATTTTAAATGTATACTTTGACATGTGCATTTAAATAATTTTACTTTTCATATCATAAAAAAAAAAAAGAAAATGGGTTAATTTTAAGCATTTTTAGTTTTAACTTATTGAAATATATTATCTAATATATTCAAAGATTTTTAATGCTGTGTCGAGGTTTGTCGGACCATTTTTGAATTATAATCGCATTGTTTATAGTTTTAAATGCATTGTTTTTAATGTCCCGCATATTGTTGCATTTTTAGATAACAATGTTTTTCGGGAGGTTTGCAAATCTATTAAAAACACTCAAAAACTATCATATCTATACTATAGACACTCAACTTTGGTAAACACTAAATGTAAGTAATATGTACATTATATTCATTGGTTTTTATAAATAATTAAACATTTATGTGTAGTAAAATTAACCACATTTAATTAAATATTACTTGTAAATAAAACAAACCTATTAACAATAAATTCCCTGTTATAAACAGAAAACAATTACGTACACATTGTATTATATATTTATTTATTTAAATAAATGCAGACATTTATGCATATATAACATTAATTATGTGTATTTACTAATAGTAAGTTAACAACAATGGTTTTAACTTTGTAACACATAAAAAAAAATAATTTTGGCCAAGATTTTGCCTCAAATACTCCCCTGTGAGACGTGCATATTTATAAATCATGGAAGAAACGAACAATATTATGGCAATCAAAAATATTTATAATGAATAAATATTAAGATTATTCTTTATCAGAAGCAAAAGCAACAATGTGACATATATATTAATGCATTTTTCTTCATTGTTCTTCCTTCATTATGAGACAATCCATATTCGAGATATACTTCATATGCTTTTTTTTGCGTGTTATAAATCATCAAGTACTGAAGCTTCCGTCCGTATATCTCTTTATGTCACTGATAGGGGCATGATCTCATACATATTTTGTATTCCATGCATACATTTATAAAAGAGGTTAAAGATGAATGTTGCGCATTTGTAAACACTGATATAACTTACCAAAAAGGTTAGGAATAAAACGAAAATGAGTGTACTATTATTAATTTCTGTAGAAAGAATAATATAAACTGGTTTTCGTAAAAAATATGCTTAGAAAGATATAGAAATAATTTATAGTCATCTTTAAATATATTGTTTCCTGCTGTTTTTCATAATAAAACAAAAAAAAATAGCTAATGTTTATTTCTCTTGTTAAAAAAAAAAAAAAAATGTGTATTATGAGATGTAATCTGCGGAACTGGGCAAAAAATTGCGTGCCAGAAATCGAACACAGGATATCTTGGCACAAGCTGACAATGCTCCACCAACTGAGCAATCCCGGACGAATATGGCTGAACCAATTCACCCAGTTAACATTAATGATCATAGCATCTGGTCTGATGTATGAATCAGCACAACAGAATAAATCACAGGTAATGGGACCTCCAGTAGCCGATGGAAACGTGATTATCTGTAATCACGTTTCCATTTAATTCTAACACAATTATTCAAATTGGTAAAGAAATCATATCAGATGTAATCTTCCCAAATGGGCGAAAATGTCTGGACCAGGATTCGAACCCGGGATCCCTTGGATTAAGTTGTCATTGCTTCCTTATTTCTGTAAATGTGGTGAAACCGGGAATGATTCCATGTTCTTTGTTGTCTCCTGCCTGAGAGGTTGAAAATGAGTACTGCACATATGGAAACACTAGTTTAACATACTTAAAAAGGTAAAACATAAAATGAAAAATAATAGAAAAATTTAACTTAAAGAAAAACATCAATTATCTTTAAACGCTAGAAATACAACTGTGATGATTTTTTGTTCTAAGAATAAATACGAAATATTTTTCGATTCTCTTTTATTCTGATTTTACAATATGTTTTTCTACTTTATTTTAAAAGGAAATAAATTGAACTCGCCATAAACAAAATTATTTAGTGGTTCTGTTTTCGATTTTTTATAGAAAATTTGAATAAAGAAATTTACATTGAACCGCATGCTATTGTACAAATAAAATTTTGAAAACTTAAAAAAAATCTTTTTACTAATATATTTTTTAATAAACTGAAGGAAAAAATATTGTTAAAATAGAGATTTAATTGCTTAAGTGATAAAATTAGAACGCAAAAGGCTTATAAAAACATTTTAATATAATTTTCGACATGTTTCGAACGCAAGATCTACACGGTAAACAAACTATTCTCACAAAAATATTTGAAAATAAACTTTAAAAACATAAGTCGCGAAATCATATGTGTAATAAAAACAGGAGCTTAAAAATACTCAACTATAAACGTGAAAATTAATATTTTCTTATTGTAAATATAGCAAATAAAACCTTTGTGCAAGGGTATCATAAGGCAGAAAACCAACGTTAAAAATGCACAAATAATGCATTAAAAAGCAGCAAACAGCTGTTTCGAATCGACAAGCGAGATTCTTCCCCAGTGCGACAGAGAGCAAAGCACAGCGTGCTAGAAATAGCAAGACTGGGCAAAACGACAGAGAGGCAGTGACTTATATACTCGATGCGGGTAGATTTACGCGCCAAAAAGCAACAAGTGATAAGAAAGCGGCATGAAACAACTCAGCGGAGAAGTAGAGCCATCTACCGGAGATCGAAAGAAACAAAAGAAAACCAAAAAGGGAAATTAAATTACTGCTTTCCAAATACTTGAAAAATCAGGAGTACTAGATAAGTTATTGACTAAGGTCAGAATTTTTTATGATGTTATAACCTTCCCAAGAATCAAGATCAAGGTTAGAAGAACAACTGTTTTTCTAATAGATAGATCCTTAAACAATTATGTGCTTTGAAATGCTTACATGCTTTAATGAATCAATGAAAAAAAATATTAATAACGTTTTTTTATTTTTTTTTTATTTGTCAGCCTTAATAATCACACAAAAAATCAAAACATGACATAAACAAAGTCACTATTTAAACATTAATTATGATACATAGGTGTGGTGTCTAGTTCAAAATGTAAGTAATAGATGGCAGCACCACAGCAATCTACGGCAACTAAGGATATTAAGTTTTGTTTATTGTCATGTGTAGAATGTTCTGTTCCGTGTTGTTAGATGTACGTGTTTGTGTAGATGTACGTATTGTGATTTAAATTGTAAATTAAATGTGTTCAAACGTCCACCTCGAGTTATCCATTATGAAGTTGCTGCAATTACTTTAATTTAAGTACTTAATATATTATATTATGGCGACGCAGGTCAAGGTTTTTACCGGAATTAATATAAGAAGAAATTCCACCTGATTCGCAAAATGGCGAAGTTTCGTTTTTTACATCTACAATTGTATATGCTGCAGTAATATTTTGAAGGCGTACATCGAGGGTGGTAAGTGCTGACATTTTTTTTTCTTCTCTGAAATAAATAAAAGTTCATAATGTTTGCAAATTTCAAGGAATACAATGATTCCATTGAAACGTTCCAATCATACGTAAAGAGATTGGAACAGAGTTTTCTATTACATGATGTTGAAGAAAAAAAAAAGGTACCCGCAATTATTTCCTGTATGGGGCCAAAATTGTATAATTTGCTGTCAGATCTAACATTTCCGAAAAATCCTGAAGCATTAAAATACGACGAAATAGTTGAAATTCTGTTAAAGCACCTAAGCCCCGCCCCTAATAAATTTTGTTCAAGAATAAAATTCCGTAACTCTTATCAAAATGAGAACGAATCTATACAAGATTTTGTTTCAAAATTAAAGAAGTTAACCACATTTTGTGCGTTTGCTGGTGAAACACTTAATGAAAATTTGTTAGAACAATTTTTACGAGGTTTAAAAAATGAAAATATCCAAAGTAAATTACTTTCACAAATAGATGATTTAACTTTTGAGAAAGCTATTGAAAAAGTAATTATTTTGCAAAATAATGAGCAGGATATATCTGAATTGAAAAATAAAAATGTAAATGTCAATAAATTGGCATATTCTAAAAATATTCAACCGAATAAAATTTCAAATAATTTCCAGAAACCGAAATTAAATAATGTAAATAAAGGGAATTTTGATGTAAATAAAAATAAATTACAATGCTATCGATGTGGAAATCCATCGCATCTTGCTAATAAGTGTAAGCATATCAATACTATATGTAAAATTTGTAAAAAACGAGGCCATCTTGGTAAAGTATGTAAAAGCAGTTCTCAGAAACAAACAAATGTATTGCAAACTGTCGACATTTTATCTGTCAGTCATGATAAAAGTTCTACACCTATAAAAGTATGGGTTTTAATTGAAAATAAAGCTAAAGCTGAAATGGAGGTCGACACGGGCTCAGGAATTTCTGCGGCACCTGTAAATCGTTTTCGAAGAATTTTTCCGAATAATAAAATTTTTCCACCAGATGTTCAGTTGAGAACGGCAACGGGTGAGGTGTTTACACCTGTGGGGTATGTAACAGTAGATGTTTCTTATGCAAATATTACTAAAAATCTTAAATTGTATTTAATTAAAGAAGATAATTTCCCACTTTTATTTGGCAGAGACTGGGTAGCTGCATTTAATTTGTTCCCTACTAACTTTAAATCTGTGTATGTCAATGAAATTGCAAATTCTACGGATCAATTGAAAACATTATTAAATGATTTTTCTGATTTATTTTCGGATAAAGTTGGTGAAATAAAAGGTTTGAAAGCAGAACTTTATCTAGAAAAAGGTTCTACGCCCATATTTTGTAAGGCTAGAACAGTCACGTATGCTTCTACGTAATGCAGTAAATGATGAAATTCAAAGGTTACAGGATGAGGGTATTATTAAACCTGTCACCAGTAGTAAGTGGGCAACTCCTATAGTTCCAGTGGTAAAACCAAATGGGAAAATTCGTTTATGCGGAGATTTTAAAGTTACAGTAAATAAATTTTTGAAGGTGGAAAAATATCCTTTACCTAGGGTAGAGGACATGTTAGCTACTTTAGGTGGTGGTTTACATTTTACGAAAATTGATTTAAATCAAGCTTATCTTCAGTTACCTGTAGACGAAAAATCACAAGAACTATTAACTATAAATACTCCGAAGGGCTTATTTCAATTTTTAAAGTTACCAATGGGTCTTACTAGCTCTCCAGCAATTTGGCAACGATCTATCGAACAAATATTAAGTGGTATTGATGGTGTCACTGTGTTCATTGATGATATTGGTGTTACAGGGGAAACGGATGAAATTCATTTAAAAAGACTAAAACAAGTCTTAGAAAGATTACGTGAATATAATATTAGGATAAATAAAGGTAAATCAATTTTTCTGGCTGACCATATTACATATTGTGGTTATAAAATTGATAAGCAAGGTATTCATAAAACGCAAGATAAAATTGAAGCTATTGTGAATGCTCCTAGACCAATTAATGTGTCACAAGTTAAAGCTTTTTTAGGCTTAGTCACATATTATTCTAAATTTGTACCAAATTTATCTACAATTGCCCATCCTTTAAATCACTTGCTCAAAAAGAATGTAAAATTTATTTGGTCTCCTGTTTGTGAACAAGCATTTAAAGATATAAAAAAGGAAATTATTTCAGAAAGAGTTCTTACTCATTTCAACCCTAAATTGCCTTTAGTGTTAGCAACAGATGCTTCTCCATATGGTATCTCTGCAGTTCTTTCGCATGTGATGCCAGATAACGTGGAAAAACCAATTGGTTTTGTGTCCAGAACGCTTACGAATGCAGAAAAAAAGTATAGCCAGGTGGATAAGGAAGCTCTAGCTATTATCTTTGGTGTAAAGAAATTTTTTCAATATTTATATGGTAATAGGTTTACTTTATTTACAGATAGCAAACCACTCGTGTCCATATTTTCTCCAAATAAAAGTATCCCTGTTCTTTCAGCTGCTCGGATGCAAAGATATGCATTATACTTACAAGCGTTTAAATATGATATTCGGTATAAGAAAACATCCGAACATGGAAATGTCGATGCTCTTTCACGACTTCCATTACGTAGTGAAGATTTACCCCCACAATTAAATTCAAGTAATGTAATTGATGAATCTGAATTTTTTCAAATTAATCAAATTTCTACATTGCCTCTAAACGCCAAATCAATTGCTGTAGCTACAAAATCTGATCCTTTATTACGTCAACTTTTTCATCATCTAATTTCTGGTTCTCCAATTCCTAAAAATTTACTTTTTGGTGGCAAACAAGAAGAATTTACTCTTCAACATAGTTGCATTTTAAAAGGATGTAGAGTAATTATCCCAGAAGTTCACCGTAAACAAATTTTACATGATTTGCACTATGGACATTTTGGTATAGTGAAAATGAAGTCCTTAGCTCGCAGTTTTGTTTGGTGGCCAGGAATTGACCAAGATATTGAAGATCTTGCACGAAATTGCACTACTTGTGTCAATTTAAAAAATAATCCTCCTAAGGTAGATACTCATCATTGGGAATGGCCTACAGCTCCATGGCAAAGAATTCATATAGATTATTTTGGTCCTGTGATGGGTAAAATGCTTTTGCTGGTGGTTGATGCTCATAGCAAATGGCCTGAAGTTTTTATTGTCCCTAATACAACTTCAGAACATACAATTACTTGTATTTCTTCTCTTTTTGCAAGATACGGGTATCCTATATCTCTGGTATCAGATAACGCAAAACAATTTACTTCTGAAGAATTTGAGACATTTTTGAAGAATCATGGGGTTAAACATAGGTTTAGTGCTCCATACCATCCAGCTACAAATGGGCAGGCAGAGAGATATGTGCAGATTCTTAAAAAAGGGTTAAAAGCCTTATCTTCAGAATCTGGTACATTGCAGATGAAAATAAATAACTTTCTTTTACAGTATAGGAAGATGCCTCATGTTACTACGGGGGAAAGTCCTGCATCTCTATTTCTCAATAGAAATATAAGAACGAAAATAGATTTGATACTTCCAAGTGTTACAAATTTTGTGCATGATACACAAAATGCGAAAAAGGCCAATTCTAAAGTAAAAGAATTTCAAATCAACCAGAAAGTGGCTGAAAGAAATTACACTCCAGAAGCCAAGTGGAAAATTGGTCGCATTATTGCAAGAGAGGGCAAGTTGCATTATAGAATTCAAGTTGGTTCGAATATTTGGAAAAGGCATGTTGATCAGATAACTAATGTCGGTTCGAAGATACATCTAAATAATGATTCAAATTCTGAAGAAAGTGGTACAGAAAGTCACAAAAGTGATTCTCAGCTAATGCCTCCTAGTGTCTCAGATCTTCGACCAGCTGACTCTGTTGTTCCATCTACTCCAAATCCTGAACCAGCTGACTCTGTTGTCCCAGCTCCTCCAAATCCTAAACCAGATGACTGTGTCCTCCCAAATACTCCAAGTCCTGCTCCAGTCGACTCTAAAGTGAAATCCATGGTGCCCAATACTTCTAGTGATCATGCTACAGATACTGTAAATACTAACTCTTCTTTTTCCCAACAGGTACCTAGAAGATCCACCAGGAAAAGAAAATCTCCCACGAAATATCCAGAGTAAGGAGGGGAGAGTCTGTGGTGTCTAGTTCAAAATGTAAGTAATAGATGGCAGCACCACAGCAATCTACGGCAACTAAGGATATTAAGTTTTGTTTATTGTCATGTGTAGAATGTTCTGTTCCGTGTTGTTAGATGTACGTGTTTGTGTAGATGTACGTATTGTGATTTAAATTGTAAATTAAATGTGTTCAAACGTCCACCTCGAGTTATCCATTATGAAGTTGCTGCAATTACTTTAATTTAAGTACTTAATATATTATAATAGGTATAATATTTAATGAGACAAAACTGCTGTTCAAATTCACAATAATATTTGCTTAAAAAGAAAAACAATTTTGGAAACATCTAATATTAAATGTAAAATTTCTCAGCGGTTTTGCTTAATTTAATATTTAACACGAGATTCTTAAACGGGTTTGTACATATATTTTTACAAATATAAACTAATATTTCAAATATATTATATATTTTTAAATTTAAAAACTAATATCATCATCATTTGTAGTTAAATGTAAGTTATAAAGACTTGTTAAGAAAATTTATTTCTTACAGTAAAACAAATAAAAATACTAAAGTCTTCCATAGAAGTACAAGGAATTTTGTTGTTGTATACTTTTAGCGTAACTACGTAAGTAGGTACTATGAAAAAAAATCTAAATAGCAAATGAGAACTAAAGGTACGGTATTTTTTACGATTTTTTTCCATTACTAACAAGAACGAAAAATCATGCATCACGACATATATTATGAAACACTTTCCTACACTATTGGAATATCGTTAAGATTTTTTTTTCTGTTGTTGTTCATACAATGAAAAGAAATAAAATAAACATTTTATAAAATCACAACGCAGTCAAAATTCAATTTTCAGGAATTGTTCCAATACCGGTGACGTGCGCCAATTCTTTTGTACAGCCGTGTATATGATCTGCACATCTCCTAATACACTAAAAATTAATTAAGTTTAAAAATACATATCACAGCCGAAAACGCACACCCAGCAGTTATGGATAATAGTCTCACCTGTAACCGAATTATTTTGCGTATCTCTACAAATAATCGATACATTCTACCTACTCAATAATATATGGAAAACATGTATTAGTACATTTCAGTAATATATATAAATTTCACTATGATTAAAATAGAGTAACATCATTAAAATTCACTGTAAACGGATTTACTCAGTGTATCGCAATATAATGGAAGTATTTTGTGCATCCCTGCATACAAACTATAATTGCTACTTACTCTATACTCTATAGAAAGCATGTTTCCATCAAACTCAAAGGAGCGTATCGATTACCTTAGTTTTAAAAAGTGTAACAATAATAAATGCGATGAAAACAATTGTCCCCATTCATCTTAATGTAAAGTAATAATTTATGTATCCCTGGAAAAGCACTATTAGTTCTTCTTATACTATAGCTGCTATAAAGCATTCTGTCGTCCACATCAGTGATTAATGCCAATTTTAATATCTTTGAAATAATGTAACATCATTAAAATGCACCGAAAACGATTTTTCCTCTTCTCCGTAATGTAACGAAATAATGTTGAGTGTCCCTGTAAGTTAACCAGAAATTGTGCGCACTTCATTTTCAATACCAAATATGCTATTGTAAGCTTCAAAATCATATATCAAATGCATCGCAATCCGAGTACATTGACATGAATTAGTGTACGGACAGAATGTCAGACAGACGGCCAGACAAAAAATAATCAAAAACACTTTTTAACTAGGTTGGAATGTGTTAAAAACGAACAGACGATTTTTAAGGACATAGTGTTAAAAAGTTGCCAAACTGTCATACAATTCCAAATATCATATCTCAGTGAGTTTTGGTAATAAAAAATGGTATATTTAGAGTTACTTATCAGAGCAAGGGGGAAATGTTTCTAAATATAATTTATGAGATGCAGAAAACATGTAAAACAAATAATAAATAACTTTTTTTTTTAAATAACGGCTAGAATATTTCAAGAACAGAATCATAAATTTTCTTTTATTTTGAACACATTGCAATTTACAGTGCATACATATCTCGAACAGGTGAAAAGATAAATTTTGTTTCAATATTTTTGCGACACCGTATACTAGCTGACACAGCCGGCGTTGCCTGGGACTGTGAAAGCAACCTTAAACACATCTCAAGTGCCTGATTTTTTTTTAAGCTGCACCAAGGAACCCAAGAAGGAGATTAATATTCAAAATTGGTGGTATCTGAGGTACGATAAATTTTTTTGTGGTTCCAGTAGTAGCTGGAAATCCCAAGAATTTGTTAGAAAATGAAAACTA
Source organism: Maratus michaelseni (assembly GCA_963931845.1). Taxonomy (NCBI): domain Eukaryota; kingdom Metazoa; phylum Arthropoda; class Arachnida; order Araneae; family Salticidae; genus Maratus; species Maratus michaelseni. The sequence continues at coordinate 290,923,946 of OZ007593.1, forward strand.
GTGGTTCGGACGATTTTTAGGGAAGCTATAATAAGGTGCAAAATAGAAGACAACTGATAGTTTGGAGCAGGCGTCTAAAGGTCTTAACTGAAATGTAGAAATTGGGGTATAACAAAATGGAGAAAGAGCTCCGAAACGTAGAAGATCGGAAAAAGGAGGCAAGTAATTAGTAATTAAAGATACAAAAACGTAAAGGGCACCCGAGACCCGCATCTCAAAAAATTAAAAATCTGAACCTCAGATGCATCAGGACCAGAGTTGGATAATCCTCACACCAATTTTCAGACTTCTACGGGCGGTAGATTACGTCCAGTATATATATATATATATATATATATATATATATATATATATATATATATATATATATATATATATATATATATATATATATATATATACATATATATATATATATATATATATATATATATATATATATATATATATACATATATATATATATATATATATATAGTATATATATAGTATATATATATATATATATACCATTGAAGCACAAGCTATGGTAATATTATGTTTGCACATGTTAATTATTAGCTATGTGGTATTCTGTATACACAATATCATTAATTATCTCTTTGGAGATTTAAGTAGAATGATAATAGAATTTGATATGTTTTTTGAAATTCATAGATATTATAATTATATATATATGTATATATATATATACATATATAAATATATACACATATATATATTTATATATGTATATGCAGTATATATATATACTGCACGAAAAATTGACAAAAGTAACTAGATAAAGACATTTTTGCATTATTTTAAAATTCACCGACTTCATTATTTTTCTCATTCATTATTTTTTTTATGTGTGTTTAATTAGTCAACTGTCGCAACATATTCGTGTTAAAACTTCTACAAATTTTTTAATTTTCTTTCTAGATAATTTTGTTGCATATCAAAGTTAAAAAAGAACTTTTTAAATGACAGTTCCCTACCGATTTTCTGGAAAAATGGTTATTTTTTTGCTCAGTGTGTTTCTAGAAATACTTTTTTTCTCGACATATATAAAATTTAAATATATTTTGTAGTTTTTTCTCCTTTCTTTATGCTGTTGCAACAAGGAAACAAAATATACATCATGGGAATCATTTTTCATCAACATGATCGCATGAATGCAGACATATGAATGCTCTTTTATTATAGAATAGTATATAGTATAGCAATTTCTTTTTTCATTTAACATTCTTGAGAATAATTTGCATAATTGTTAAAATTTCAGTAATTATTAGATGTATTTCTAGAAATTTTAATGAAATATACTTATCTTATTTTTATAATGTACTCTTTCTTCGAAAATTGTGTTCCATGCTGTAAACATACAAAATTACAGTACTTATTAATTTTCTATAAATAGTTATTTAATATAATTTTTTAAGTGTATTTTTATATCTAAAACTTCTAATTAAAAAAGATAAAAATTTACCTATTTCCGAATTTTATAAAGATTTATTCTTCAAAATTGGAAATTAAAACTTCTCTTAGATTTTAAAAGAATAGTTGTTTGTGATAATGATTTTAATAAAGTTCATTTACGCAAAATATATTGCAATATTTCAGATAAATTCTATTTTGAATGGAGTCAAAGTTAAATAATAATAGTTAAGTAATAAGTTCAATAATTATCATTATGCACAGTTGTAAAAAAAAAAAAAAAAAAAAAAAAAAAAAAAAAAAAAAAAAAAAAAAAAGAGTGAACACTCTCTTCTAACTCTGAAACAAATTATTGTAGAAGAATGTTACTGGTACCAAACGAATGGAAATAAAATCTACTTTTAAATGATGAATATAAAGTGTCCTTAGGGTCATCTGCATATGAAAACGAACCCAAACTTAATTTTTTCTCAATAGCAAGACCCAATTTTAACAAGTTATTTTAAATCTTCAGTTTATATTACGCCTAGATACCAAATGTCACGAAATTTCTGTAATTAGTTTCAGAGAAAATATTTTTTTTTAAATAAGAATATTTTAGGGCCTGTATCCAAATTGAAGTTTGGTACTCGATTGTTGAAATGCTACAGAATGACTAAGTCACTTCTAGTAATGTATTATTTCTTGCCAATATGACAATTTTAGTGACTTAATATGTTTCGGCTGTTGTTATATACGGAAACATCCTGTTCAATATTCATTTTATAATGTTTAAAAGAGTTGAATTATATGATTAAAAAATATATATAAAGTTAATTGTGATTAAATTTGTTTTCGAATATGTGAATGTGATTCAAATTTTATACGTGTTTTTATAATGCTTTTTCTCAAATTTTGTATTTATTTTACTCGAAATCTTTTCTAAATTTATAAGTGAAGAATATGGCTGAATACAAATTTTAGAATAATACATAGTATGAAGCAGTATAAAAATATATGTATATAGTATGAAGCAGTATTTAAAATTATAAAGAATTGTATTTTGTATTCAATAATGTACTTTAATGGGCGGGTACAGTTATTTTGAGTGACTCCATAGTTTTACAGTGGCTCACATTTATTTTTGGACACTTGTGTTTTTGAAACTCGTATAAAAAACATCATCTAACTATTAAAGGATCTACTTAAAAATAATTCCTATAAACTTTCTTTTCTCTATAATAAAACCTATTTATTTTAATGAAAATAAATTCAAACCCTTAATAAAAGAAAAAAAATACCGAAAAAGTGATAAAAACGATGTCACATAAGTAATTGGAAATTTGAAAGCTTTACTAAAGTTTTTGACACATGATATTTTTTGTTATTTATTGTTATTATAAATGAAAATATATGTCAAATATTATCGTCTTCACTTTGAAATTACCACTACTTCATTTAAATTTGTTTACATTTCTGTATTTGAAGTGAACATGGATGGGGGCTATAAAGTTATAACAAATTCTATTAGTAATTTAATCATAAAACCTTTTCAAGATGGTAAAAGCATCAAAACTATCGCAGAATTTGTTAAAGTAAGTAATTAAACTGCTTTTGCTATTATAAAACGATGGACACTACGTAAAATTGTTGAAAAAGCAATAAAATCAGGAACTCATCACAAGTAAATTCCCAGGAATCGAAGGTTTATTATGCATAAAATCAAGAAATATCCAAGAATTAGTGCAGTGAAACTTACAATAGAATTAAAAAGCAGATTTGCAATAAAACTAAACCCTGAAACTGTTAGACCAATTAACAAATCATATGAATACAACAGTAGAGCTTCCAATAGAAAATATTTCGTTAATGAATGAGCAAGAAAGTTACGTCTGGATTTTGCAAATCCATGGTAGACAAAGATTTATCGTTGTGGGAAAACGTCATAATGGTGAATGAATCAAAATTTTACATATTTGGGTTTGATGGGCGAATAACTCTTCGGAGAAAGCCCTAAGAAGAGCTCAATCGAAAAAATCTATTGGAAACTGTCAAACAAGGAGGTGGAGGCATAATGGTTTAGGGATGTTTTGCTGCTTCTAGTATGAGAAATTTTGTTTTCATTGAAAATTATATGGACCAATATAAATATATAAATATACTCAAAGAAAACTTAAAAATATCTGCCCAAAAACAAGGAATTCAAAACGATTCAAGTTGTATCAAAATATTAGTATTATCGTAATAGTACGCATACATTAATTTTTCAATTGATTTTAAAATGTCCGAAACTTTGTTCTACATGATGAAAGAATCATAATTTTTAGGGAGATTTCGTAAGAAATACTACCTATTACATTCTCTCCTAAGTTGGAATTTTTGAAACATTTTTGCAGATCTACGCTGATCATGACTCCCATAACCCAAAACCACCCCCAGTTCAAAACTTTATAGCTATCTAGGAATCTATTTCACCTTTTTATGGACACGATAAATTTAATAATTCTGCACAAATCTATTCCAAACTTATACATAAAATCAAGGGGCATAAAATCTCGGTCAAGTTCGTTAATGGGCAAAATCGATCCAAGGGGGGGGGGGCGCTTTTTGTGAAAACAGACAAAATCCATAAATTATTAATTATGATACGTATCGAATCCGTTTAAAGTTATTCTTATTTCTAGAAAAAAGGTCAGAAATTTATGTATGACAGATTTTTGATATCATCAAAATTGATCCCCCAAAAGGGTGGTTTAAGAAGAAAAATATTCATAGCTTCGTCAAGATATCAAATCCACTTAAATTTATTATAAATACTCTTAATATTATCTAAAACTTTTATATTGACAAGTTTTTTATAGGACCAACCTTTACAGCAAAAATAAATCTTAAAAAAAAAATGTATGCCTGCTCCGCCTGGGTGGTCCCAACTGCGGCATCATGGCATAAAAGTCATTTCTTCCGCAATTCCCAAAAAACTGGCGCAACACGTTTTCCGTCTTCTAAATCTACCTGTGCCTATAGGCCGAGCCGTCAGGGATTCTTTTTTATACATGATTACTTTTCATTAATAATAAAGGGTAAACTACACATCTCTGCAATGTTAATTTTTATTAAAACATCATGGAAAATATTAGGTATTTCATTAAGATAATTTGAAATTTTCGTTGTTTCAAAATTATAAAAATAATTTTAGTTCTAAATTTTTTTTTTAAATGTTATTATTTAACAGTAAATGCAATTTAATAATTTATTAAGCGAATTTCATTCTTCTGATCTATTTATTCAGCATTTTTTCATCTATAAATAGAAAACAAAAATCATATATTTGAATTAAATGAATAGTCAATAAAGTGAAAGAAATAGAATAAAATCCGTGTTAAATAATAATTTTATTAAAAAAACCTTTTTATATATCTCATACTGATTTTATTCTTTAAATTAAAAATCCAAATAAGAATAAAGAAATTTTAATTTACAACTAAAACAAAAGAAAAAAGAATGATAACATAAATAACAATATACATACATACATGTATAGATTTGTGTATATATGCATACGCAATTCTTATTCATGCAAGTCTGTAATAACTATTATACAAAAGAAAAATACACAAATTATTTAATACTGTTTAGGTTATTTGATTTTAGAGAAAACATAAAATATACCAATGTATTCTTATAGAAAATCTTTTCTGAAATACTTAATGTTTACAAATCTTTATAAATTCAAATTGAAATAATAGCAATTTATACTTTAAATTGAAATAATAGAAATTTATAGCAATTTATAGAAGTTTTTTAATTGTCAGCGCCACAAGAATTTAATCCAAAGTAAAAAAAATATACCAAAATTCATTTTCTGTATTACTTTATGTGATTTGTTTTTTTGATATGCAACTAAATAATGTTCATTATAATTAACACTGCTATTAATATTTTGTTATCATTATGTAAATTGATAATTATATTATAATAATAATATTATTAAAAAATATTGATTAATAAATATTATTTAAACAATTCTGTTTGACATTGTTTTATTCATATTTCGTGAAAATAAACCTAATTTTATGGTGTATTTAAATATAAACATTAAATAATATATATTTTATTTCCTAAATATATACTTTTTAGAAGTTTATTATGCACGAGTGTTAAGTAACACTTTTTATAATTAATGAAATGCACTTTTACATAAGTTAAATAAAATTAATTACGTTGATTAATTATTTTTTTCTTTACTTAAATTTACGTTTTTTTTTTGTACTATTGATATTGTTTATATATTTTTTTTTCTGAAACGCTTTTGTTAAACTTTTTAACGATAAATGAAATTGATTTATAACCATCAGACAAGTCTATAGTTTCCGTACTGTATGTAAAATTTGAAAACACTGCATTTTTATGTATAGAATATTGTAATAACATTTTATAACCCGTATCGAGTGTTAAGATGTAATATTAGCGGAAATATAATTGTTTATATAAATATTCATATATTCCACAATTGTTTTGAAATTGAATTAAATAACAATTAACGATGTCCACAGATATTTAATTTTTAGGTGCGTTCTTAATTATTTAAATACGTAGTACCTATTGTCGTCGTTTGCGTCCGTCTGCATATAACAGCTCAAAAACTACCCAACCGAATGCTTTAAAATTTAATATATATAATTGTTACAGAATTTTGTCGAGTCATATCAAATTTTATGAAAATCGAATCAAAACTTGAAAATAGATTAATAAAATATTTTTTAACTATATTAAATCATACATAATCTACTATATAATAAAACCGCAAGTCACGTGACTGAGGAACACAAATACTGACTAACCACTTCTTTTTCCATATGCAAGGCGGTCATTTGTATTCAAAACTATTTTTTCGAATACAATTGCATAAAAGTTACATTTTTAGAAATATTGTTAAAAAAAAAACTGTTTGTTTGAAAGATGAGTTACATTCAAAAATTTACAAATTCTGAGATAACTTCAGTTGAAATTAGGTTAACAGCCCAATATTCATTAAAGTAAATAAACACAGGAGATTCGTTCATCGTGAATTATAGAAATATTAAATCATGGAGTTAATCTTTCGCAAAACAAGATCTCCATGGTGAATTTTGCAGCGATATCTGGTGTCTAAAAAAATTCGCATCTGCAAACGTGGTATACGTAATAAGATAAATGAAAGGCATGCACATTTCACTCATAACAGACGATATAATTCATTTCCTTGAAATAATAGCGATGATTTTTTTTTTACATTTTTAAACTAGTTATCGTAAGAACCCATCTCATTTGCCACGTTTAACGTACATTTTCCAACTTGTTTAAAATTAAATATGTTATGGTAAAATTTAAGATATTTATTTTTATTTCTAACATTTTATATATTACAATCTTATCATTCAGAAAACGTGTTTGATTGGAAACTCATACTGCTCAATATTGGTATTTCTAATTTTAATTAATTGAAGTTAATATTAAAAAAAAAACAATACACAAGAGAATAAAGCAGCTGATCAACTATGCAGCTATTCGTTTATTGTTAAATTAGCTGCTCATTAAGACTCACACATATTTAGCAAACGATTCCAGTGCCAATTACCTTAATCCTCAAAGGGCGTGCACTTGCCTGAAATAAATAGACTTAATTGAATGTTTAACACGATACATTCTGAAACCCTTCAATCGTAAATGTTTAGAATATATAATAACAAACTATCTGACGTTTAAGAGAATCATGTAGTTGATAATTTAGCAGTCCGAAAATACCTGGCATTAAGCACATACCAGATAAAATAATCGAATTGTATTGGAATTTAAATATGGGTTACGACAATTTTCCTGATTAAAAGTAAATTAATACTTTCTAATTATTTTGAAATTTAATATTTCAGAAGTTCTAAAACGAAAAAAAAAATCGGGTATTAAAGTAAAACATGATAATAACGGAAAATGGAGATCTCGAAATTTGTCCGATATTCAGAGGTGTCTGCTATTTTATGTTAAACACACACATATTTTATTTGTGTTGGAGGCTTAAAGTGTGTTCGTTAATGAAAAGATAACGATAACATTTGTCTGTAAGAAAACAACAATAAAATTAAAAGAATACCAGAAAAACGCAAAAACCCAAATTCTGCATATTCTTGGTATTTTTCTAATACATAATAATGCATAATATTAAATTTATTATTTATTCATCCAATGAACTGTAGGTATATATATATTAGAAATGCAATGACAGCTATTACAATGAGATTTCTTTTGCTATATTTAATAATAAAATGTAAGAGATATCATTTATATCATAAATTAATAAGACACACGCGCATTTAAATAAGTTTACTCAACGAAAAATTAACTCATCTTTTAGAGAAATTATGTAAGCATCAATGCCCGTATTCTAGTTTTTCTCTCTTCTAAATAAAATAATAATAATAATAATAATAATAATTAAAATAAATAAATAAATAAATATTTAAATAAATAAATATATAAATAAATAAATAAAAACGCTGTCAGCGCAGTCGCATACATGACCGAAAATCATTGCTAATATTAAGAAAACTATTGTATATAAAAATATGAAAAATGGTAAATTCGATATACACACTTAAGTAGACAGTTTTTAAATCGAAGAATTATTTTAAGATTTAAAGAATGTGGAAAGTCAAAATAGTTTTATAAGGGAAAAAAAACTATGCATGGCAATTAACTTCTTTGCAGGGCCATACCACACATGATTTCGGTGTGCAGTGTGCTATTATTATTATTATTATTATTATTATTATTATTATTTGTAATTTAACTATTTTTTTGTTTATTATTTAAATGAAAATTTATTTCATATTTAGAAAAAAAAAATTGTTTTTGTTTTTGCCAAATTGTGAAACAGCCCAAAAAATAATATATCCTATCAACTAAAAAATGTATTTACATGTTACATATATACACATACTTTAAAATAATAATAATTACATGATTACGTGTTAAAGACAGGAAATATGGATATTACGCCATAAAAATGTATTTACACGTGGATATAGTAAATAGAAAGAAATTTTCAAAATAATAATTAAAATATTACGCGTTAACCACAATAAATAATTTTTATTATGCCCATATGAATTTTATTTAAAAATATATATATATATATACAGAACAGGCTTATTCCATGAGTTGAAAATTATTTTTATCTATAGTTGCAAATTTTAAAATAGAACAAATTGCGTATTTACTTTCAATTAGAAAATGTATTTTCAAAATTAAAAGCAAAGAGAGCACTTTTGTGAAAATTAAGTCATATTTAAAACGATATATTTAAAACGTCTCATTTAAAACAATATTCTTATAGCTAAGTTATAAAATTCCCCAATTAATTAGCTATTTTATACAAGTTTATTTTCGAATGTTTAATTGATCTTATTTAATCCATCGTGAAAACACCCGTTATCTGTCGCAACAGCAGTTGATTCAACCTTAAAATCCCTCAGTCAAAGTTAAATGAATGGAAACCCGATTACAAAAGCTCGCCACTGGTCGTTTAATTATAATGAACAGTGTATATTGATAGCATAATTATAATATAATTAGTAGCGTTAAATATAATTATAGCTTAAACAAGTTGCCGATGCCATTCATACACTGTTAAAAATAATTTGAAATTCACGGGTATTTTTTTTCCTGAATTTCACAGAAAAAGGGTATTTTCCGTTAAAAAACAGAAAATTTCCTCATATTTCCTGAAAACAACAGAACGGACGGAGACGAAAGGGGCCAACGGAGATATTCCATTATCTGCTGCATATTTATTTTCAATGTTAAAAAAACGGACATGTTGCTGCACAGAAAAACTAAAAATTCAATAAATTAAAATTTCGAGTTTATTTAAATCATCATCAACAACAACAAAATAGTGCTTTCGAATTAAAAAAATTAACAATTTTCCCATTCTTTTAAAATTATTTGCAATTTATTTTTTAAAGTTAAACCGAAATATTCACCCTTAAAATATATTCTAAACATACATATTAAAAATTAAATATAATAGTTAAATTAAGTGAAAAAAAATCAATTTTACTCAAAAAAGTAACAAACAAAAATAATGCTTTTGAATTAAAAAAAATATATATAATAATAATTTTCTCATTCCTTTAAAATTATTCGCAATTTATTTTTTAAAGTAATAAAAAGCACTCGCACTGAAAATATATTCTAAGCGAACACATTTAAAAAATATATAATAGTTGAAAAAAATCGATTTTCTCAAAAAAAAAAAGATATATCGAGCTTATTTTAAAATATAATATTCATATTTTACATCTAGCAATCAAACTGAGAATATATATAATTCATGTTTTTATCTTGTATTAATATTACAATTTTAAAACACCAACATCATCTCATAACGAAATTTCCCCGCAATTAACTTCAAAATAAACAAGCTTCCAAACCCCAAATTGTTTAACCCTTTCCGGCACAGTGGTCCCACTCCGGGCGCACATAATTTTAATTTCAAACTTGCAACGGCACCAAGTTTCTACAATGAAAGCTTAAAATAAGGAGTTCTTCTTTTCTAAAAAAGTCATTTGTAAATTCCGGTGTCAGTCAGTAATTTCTCATTTTAAGAACAGAATTTGTCCGTGCCGGAAAGGGTTAAGTTCTAAGCTGCCATTTTGAGAAATCCCATATCATCGTTTAAACTGCTAATCTAACAAGTGCCCACTGGTCTTACCGGCAAGACACTTGACTCGAGGCATTGTCATCCCTAGTTCAAACCCAATGTCAGAAAGAAAATGTTCTTGAAGTATGTCAGATAGTAAATACTCCCGCAATATTCCACAGATGGCACTACAAATAGATATGTAATTTTTTAAAACCGAGTTTATTCATAACGGAAATTTCCTTTCCTGTCAGTGCTGCCAAGAAAATTTCAGTGATTTCTGTGAGCGTTAACGGAAAGTTATCGCTTCTGCAAACGGTGTTTGTCCTTCTTGTATCTTTCGAAAAGGAAAATCTACTAACGGAACGGAAAAAGTCCGGCAACTTTGCTGCTAGTAGTTTTACCGTGAATTTACGGATTTATTTTTAACAGTGTAACAAAGGAGAAAATACTTATATCGTAAAATATCTTTCGATCGTGCATGCTGCCGGAAGTTACACGCAATAGCGTGTAACAATTACCTATGGCACTGATCAAAAAGATAAATAAAATATTCTTGAAATCGCATAACATATTTCGATCGCGCATACTAACAAAAAATTCAAAAAATGGATGAATTTCAAGATTTTTTTCTTATTAAAAAATATTTCAAATAATATACTCTATGAGCAATGCATGACAAATAAACTTAAGCTCGGAAGTCAGTAATAAAACGTCCCTTCCTTATTTGAATGAAATGAGATGCCTTGAGCCTCCCTCTCTCCTTTATTGGAGTCTCCTTTATTCCTAATTCTCCTTTATTATATACTAGTGAATCGAACCCGGGCTTCCCGGGTTATAGAACATAGGCGAAAACCATTTTTTTTCTAATTATTATAGATTTTTCATATTTAATAACAACGTAAAAAAAAATAATATATATAAGAAAAATATCAATAATATATTCAAGTAACATTTCGATTTTTGATAAAGTGATACTTTTGTATTAACCGCATGCCAGGAATTAACGTCCAAACAAATCGTCCAAGATTTCGCTGTTACTGCAGGTTTTTTATTCTGAAAATTTCAACTGCTTAAGCGCGTAGTTCGAGAACATGCCTGTTAAATTTGCATTTTATTTATATTATATTATTTTTTATAGTTATATTTTGATGAAGTTCTAATTTCGTTCTGTAATATTAGCTGGGAATATATGCGGATCTATTTATATTGTTTTGAATACAAACGGATTAGTCTTTCGCAATCGGACTGCACGTGATGCAGATAGATTTAAAATTAATTCAAGCTTGGAAAGAATACCATAAATCATAAAAAAATCGGTAAATTCAAACAGAGTTTTCAAAGAAATTGCATTTTTCTCGATTCGACGGTGCAGAAATTGAAATTGTACGATGTTTAGAAAGTTAAAAAGATGCAGATAAAACGAAATTTATTAGTCATTTCGTTCCTACCATAAAAATTACTTCAGCAATAATCAGACATGTGTTGGTTTATAATATAGATTTTTATTAGCACTTTCCAACCTAGTTTAAAAGTGCTTATGACTTCGGTTTGTTAGCACTTTCCAACCTAGTTGAAAAGTGCTTATGACTTCGGTTTGTCTGGCCGTCTGCCGTCTGGCCGTCTGCCGTCTGTCCGTGCTCTAACTCCCGTAAATATGCTCGGATTGCTCTGCAATTTTTATATGTTATTGTCGTTATCGATAGCATGTTCCCTATTTCAACGGAAGTGTGTAGCACTTATAGTTTCTTTACAGGGACACTCAAAAGAATTCCGTTACATTGCGTTCTATGGGGAAAAATCATTTGCGGTTTATTTAAATAATGTTTCACTATTTTAAATGCATTGTAATTTATATATATTACTAAGGTGCATTAAAAGAAGCTTAATATGGAACAGGGTGTGCATAGCACTTATAGTTACTTTACAGGGACAGTAAAAATAATTCCGTTACATTACGTCTATGGAGAAAAATCGTCTGCGGTTTATTTAAATAATGTTTCACTATTTTAAACGCATTGAAATTTATATAGATCACTAAGGTGCATTACAAGAGACTTACTACGGAATATTGTGTGTATAGCAGTCATCGTTCATTTACAGGGACACGCAAAAGAATTCTCTACTGTCTGTTAACAATAATTCCTGGAAGTGCGTTTTAAGTTATTGAACGCGATTTTAATTTTAACTTGCTTTTTGTCTATTACGTGGTGTGTATAAATTCTGTAGATCCTATACAGGGCAGCACAAAAGTTCGCGAACACATTTCTGTTTATTGACAAACTCCAGACGGAGAATTTTAAACTGTGCTACGCGTTTCCTAACTGAACTAAAATTATCATCCTATGTAGTATATATACAAATCTATAGATCCTATACAGGGCTGAATAAAAGTATTCGGGTATTTTTCCGAATATTGTATATGTTGGAAATTCATGAAATTATGTTTTTAAATATGTTATGCGTTTTCTAAATTGTTTACTTAGATGTTAGCTTTTAGCTTATTAAACGGTATGATTTGTAAAATTATTTTGGAAGCGTTGGAAAGTGCTATATAATCTATGCTTGACTTATGATTTTTCGTTCTTGTTATTATTAAACTCGATTATTGACAACATCATTTATGTGTAACTCTCCCTTGACATGGACCCGATTACGTAAGATTAGCATAAAAAAATAATAAATGAATTTTATTCTATATGTTTAAATCAAGGCAAAATTTGTCTAAAGTAGCCAGCATATACAACTACTATTCCAACAAATAGAGAATCATTGTTTTTTATGTCTTTAAACATACGGTCTACACATTCTAATACTAATTTACTCATCAGGAACTTCATCCCAGACTATTAACTTCGTTTCTCTTATTAGTTCAGTAAGGTCAGATTGTTTACTAATGGCACACGTAGATGTTTTGTTCAAATTCAGCGGTATTTTGAATTTTGAATGTGCTATTCTACCTTGATCTAATAACAAAGCTGCGATTCCAGAAGATGCAACAACTAACGCAAACATGTTATATGATCTCGTCATTTAAAAAACCCACTAAGTAAAAATGTTTTGCCAGTCCTGGCGCGCCAATGAAATAAACCTTAGAATTTTCATTTAAAACAGCAAGCAAAACTTCACCATAAATTGATTTTAGAACGTAATAATCCTGGCGCAAACGATAAATAGACAAATATTGTTTTGAGTTAAAAGTTTTACATTGAAAAATATTTTTATGTATCACAAACATTGTTTTGGTTTTTAAATTAAATTATTTTGATTTATAAAATTGTAGCTCATCAAAACGTTTATTATTATTATTATTATTATTATTATTATTACTATTATTATTTTACATTTTATATAAAATTAGTAAAAGATTTTTTCTTTTTACTTTTCAACGTGTCTGTATTAAATTTCTAACTAATAATACTAATTTTAATTATTAAATCAATGGTAATATGCGGTCGCCAAGAGGGGAAAAAACTATCAATGGCAACCATTAAACACGAAATAAGTAAAAAATACCATTTTATTTTTTATTTTCAAAGCCATGATAAATCAGCTAATTAAGATACAGTTATCGAACAAATTGCATTTCAAAGTAGATTTTTTTCCTATATAACGGTGTACAAATTAAAAATGTGAGATGTTTATAAATTAAAAAAATTGCAATAGTAAAAATCGCAAAACCGAAATTTCATCGTCAACTGTTGCCATTCGCAAAATGACGTCAGCGTTACGCACGGACACGTTTGTCCTTTATAATATAGATATCTCCTTTATTCCTAAACAGTACCTTTCTTCGGCTGACCATTCTCCAAACCCTTCTTTTCAATTTCCGCTGAATAGCAACAGTCCATGTTAAGTTTTCCTAACCCTTTCGGTTCTTTCCGTGAGCTGATGATACACGTTTCTTGCATGGGTTATGCAATAAAAAAAAGTTCTCAGCTATTGTAAAAGTGCTTTAAATTTTTAGAAGATTATGTTGTATTTAAAGTCCCCGATCGACTCCATTTGAAAGGATCATTCACACGTAAAAACAACACATGCAAACACCAAACACCAAATAAAACAAATCACAAAAATGTTAGAAACAACGGAAAGTTAGTGGAAGAACCATTCTGGGTCCCTGGAGGGCATGGAAAATTCCTCCAAACGCGCACAAAAAGCGGGCCCGGTTTAAATTAATAGCGTGAAATTTAGGTGAAAACTCCTGTTCATCCAACCGTCAGACGCAGAAAAACCTGACTACGCATAGACGCGCTTTACTCGATCTCAAGTTCGAACGACGCCATTTTACTAACGAGCCTCCGGCCGGGTTCATCGTAATTGATAAATTCGAGAAGGGGTCGATCCCCTCCCGGAGAAAGCGGCACGAGTACGGGATATGAGTGGAGTGCTCCCTCCGTATCTCGACAGTCCCCGGTACGGGCACTTCTCTTTTAGATCAAACCTTGAGGGCGGCACAATTACTCCAGCTACAGAGGGAATGCCAGAGACGAATACATATACGAAGGCATCTGGCGGGGCTTAGGTCCCCTCCCCCCACACACCATCTACGTTATACCGCCTGCACGGCACCGAGGGTTGCCGCCTCACACATCGACAGGAGTCACAATAGAACCGTAAGGTTCCTTGTTCTACAGAGTGAGTCCGAACCATCGTCTTATCTTAAACAAGTTTTTACAGCTGTCAGACCCATATTTGCTAGCATTTGCCCTCATGTCACCATCCTCGGCGCTAAACGCTGGGAACGAGAGATTGGCCTACGCGGATGTCCTTCCACCACCTGGCCATCCCGAGGTCCCGCGGAACCACGTCCTTTGCCCACGTCGGTCGTACCACGGCACTAGTTCGAAGCTCTACACACAGGACTTCGAGCGACGGAGAGCCAATTCCTCTTGCAGCCAACAATTTTGGTGTAAAAAAAAAAAAAAAAAACATGGCACTCAATAATTCTTTTTGTTATTAAAGAGTGGATTTGAAGCAGGATATTTCATCAAAATCGAAGTTGTTTACAAAATTGACATTAAAATTCAAGTTTTTAATTAGAAAAAAAATGTGACATCCTTTTAGAGTTAAAAAAAAATTGTTAAAACAAATTACTTATTGCAATTGGTTTTAACCTACGCTTGCATGGTGCACTTGATATGGCCACAAAGATGGCCATATCAGAAGCAGGTCAGCTTTCGCGAAAATCATTTCATTTTGGACACCTCCTAAAATATACACCATCAATGACAGCACCAATTGATAGAGCATTAAAATCTGAACAGAGTATGATAATATTCATAAACTAATTCTTTTAAAAATGTGAATAAAAAAAGAGACTTATTAGTTAAAAACAGGAAGCAATCACACCAAAAACATAAAATAGGAAATTGGCGTCAAATTCCACAACTCAGATGAATGAAAAGTGATCACATGATACACTAGTAGGCTCCTTCACAGTATTCTCATGACATTTAGCAAATATTTTGGTTAGCTAATGTATAATAAGGGGGTATCCATATCAGGAACATGGACATAACAGGGGCACCCACCTCATAATTGAAACGATAGATTCACCTTTGTTTACTTAAAATGTGAAAACATTCATTAAAATGATTCATTTAAATCTTTTTATTAAAATGGTTGTTTGAAGAAATTATATATACAAAAGGTTTTTAAAACTTTAAAACCCTAGATGTTAAGAGTATAAAACTCTCTCCGAGCGCTTTCGACTACAATATCAGCCATTATCAAGGAGGAAAATAATTAATAGCCTGACACGATGCTAAATTATTTAATATAGTTAAAAAAAGAATTGGTCCTATTGACATGCACAATAAATAAGGTATTTATGTGATCCCCTAAAGACATAAAATAGCAAATAAGTTATTAAATTATATTAATATGAGAACTAGAAAATTCCGGCTAAGAATCAATGAGCCTATACAGGATGTTAGCAAAAATAGACCTGTCACTGCCCTATCTAAACTGTTCCAAATCAGTGACATTGAAGTATTTTTTAATAGAGCGAAAATCATTATACGGTTTCTGATTTTAATATTTATGCATTTCTTGAATCTTATCACAGGCAAACAGCAGTTGTAACGATGTTTTGTCATATCAAATACCAAGAATTTCGTTCCACGTACTTCAGGTTACAAGAAGATATGATCCTCCGAAGAAGAGCTTTCTCCCCCTCACTAACAGTGGTTTCGTCCATCTATTTCATGTGTGTAAAGAATGTTTTTAAAACCTTTTGTATATATATTTTTATCTATTTTAGTAAAAATATTTTAATGAATCATTTTCACGAATGTTTACATATTTAAAATACTTTTCAAAATCTGTAAAGCATTTTTATAATAGCTGAAAACCGACTCTTATTAGATGAGATGCAAGAAATGAATGTCATCAGCTCTCAGATAGAACTGAAAAGGTTACGGACACTCTTATTGCACTATTGCTGTGCAGCTAAGAAGAGAAAGGTAGGAGGGAGTTAATGAGAAGAAGAGGCTGCTGTATGACAACGTCGTAACTATGGACAATGACATGAAATCTTTTATTGTGTCTGGTGATGTACCAAAGTTTACCTGGCACCCACGGACAGTGGGAAGATTTGTAAAACTAGTTTCAGAACCAACACTAAAAATTTGTGGATGGTTGTTAAGGAATGTTGTCAAGGGATGGTTAAATAAGAGAAAAAATCAACAATCCAGATAACCCGTACAGGAGTTTTAAAAAAAACGATATATTTGCTTCTGTAAAAAAATAGTTTAAAATGGTAAGATGGTGACTTGAAATGGGACATTTGTATAATTATTGAGAAATTTCCACTGGGAGTTATAATGTATGTGCTACAAATTATATATTGTAGATAGATAACCCACACTGTTAAAATGTTCATGGCTGGTTGTAAGGGCAGTGTTTGGGTGTGCGGTGCGTGGAACCCGAAATTCAACAACGTCTCTGTTGTCCGTTCTAGGTTCTTTTAACAATACCAAAAACGTTACATCGTTTTTTGATATTTCATGGCATTTCATTCAATTTATATATCATGGGTAAAACGGATAACAATGTAAAATGAGATTTATCCTGAACGTAAAATAATGTTATAATGTTTTTTTAAGGAAAATACCTTATGCGAGCATGAAATACGCAAGATCAAATTACAGAGTTTTGGTATATTTTTTTACGGAGATACAGAACATAATGTTATCGTTAAATGTAAGTACAATTGAGAATGTGTAAATCATAAATTATTTATGTATGTGTAAAACATATACAAAATATATATTTGCTCATTCCAATATCAAAAGAAAAATTATGCAACTTTGGAAAACATTGTAGTATTTCGAAAAACTTTACTTTTATTTACTATATTACATTACATGCACTTCATGATTTCGTTGTTAATTTACATGCTGCGAAGTAGAATTTTTTAAAGTTATGAGTGCATTATTTTCATATATATCAAGATTGTAAGTAGTGTATTATTTAAAGTGATAACTATTACAAGAAAATTTAATCGTATTTCTGACAACTCTGAACACATTTTTTTTCCTTTTTTATTGTTTTATTTATTTATTTTTATTTAATTTATTTTAATGTTACTCTCAATTCTAATAAATATTTCTGAGTTAATAATAAAACATTGAAATGTAAACATTTTAGAAATGAATCATAACATATATATCCGTAATACTTTAAACAAATAACTAATCCGATTACAAAAAACAATTAATCAGAATAAATGCATTAGTATTTTTGGGTTATTTCGCATGATGTAATTTCACGTAAAATCTATGTAGGTGGAATAAACTAAAGGGCATTTTCACGTAACAAAATTTAATGAAAAAAAGTTTTAATATTTTTTAAACATACATAATAATTCTGATTAAAGTTCACTAACATATTTCCCTTGCACATTTTTGTAAAAATTTATAAAATCACTTTTAATTTAAAATTTGAATCAGAATATTGAGATTAAATATAATTTTTCTGTCACACTTTACGGGTTTCGGTACAATATACATTTTAAGTACACAAAGATATCACTCTAAATAGTCTTTATATATTTCGCAGATATTAATACCAGTATCGAAATTAATAGTGTAATTTATCCTAGAAAAGTAGAACGAACAATCACATTAGACAGTCTTAATCTTTATAGAAGAAATAGATCAAAGAAATTTCAAGAACCGTACTTTTAGCTGCTTTCATCGCTTTTCTTTCAATGAATAATTCATTGCGACAACCTAGGTTTAAAAAACTTTCAGTAAATAGGAAAAAAATTCAAAGATGATAATTTAGCTTTTATTGAAAGGATTTTTATGAGGAAAAGATAAAGTATTAATTTATACGATGAATAATAATAAAAGAAAACAAAATAAGTACATAAATAAATGTTTTCTGAAATTAATTCCATTTATATCCTTCAATGAAAGTTTTTAAATAGAAGTAATTGGCTGATATCGAAAATATGAGAAAATCGTCAAGAAAAAAATATTGTATGATGACATAATTGTCTTCAGAAACTTATGATTTTAAAATTGTTCACTCATTTTTCTTTCTAAATGTGTAAAATGGAATATATTTTTTATATAAAATTATGTATACTTAAATTTAAGATTCACAATGTCAATGTATTTTAAGCAACTAAAAAAAAGTAACTTCTAGTTTTTGTCGTTATCTGTGTACGTCTGTATATATATCACGAATTTTTAATTGATACGCGAAAAAACTTAAGTAAACAAAAATTTCTCAACCTACATAATATGAGTGTGTATGTAACTTCAGTATGGAAATTTTTGAATAACCTTTATAAGCTACTGAATATCCTATCCTACGAAAAAGAGAAATTTTCGTACGAAGGATGCACTATCAACAAAAGTAAGAATTGGTATCTAAAATGTGTGTATGTAGAATACTATTTAAAACAACACACATAATATAAAAATAAAGTTAAGCACCATAGCAATTAATTTGTTACAAATAGAAATATAATAATTTATTAGGATTCATTATTTTCAAATGAACTGATACTAGAGAATTAGTATTAAAAACATAATTACTTTGGTTTAAATGTGAAAAAAAAAATTGTTTTATTGATTTCTTGCAGTTTAACACTTAGTAAGAAACTGACCATTTATGAGTTCCTTTCTCAATATTTCAGAAGATAAAAAAAGTGTGAAAATGAAGATTTTTATTAATTAAAAACTGCGATGTTACGTTTAATAACAGTACGTTTAATTATTATCAAAAAACAACTTTACAATCAGTGAAATTTCTAGCACTGGTATATGCCGAGAGGTAATCTATATCAGTGTTAAAATGGTTAATTTTTTCCTTAAGTCACTTTCTACACGCAGTTTGCTGTACTTGTTTTCAAAAACTGCAAAGTTGAAAAAGCACATTCACGCAGGTATGTCGTGCTGAACCCCCCATCAAAGACCTCAAAGTTTATTTAGATATTTTTGGATATTCTGTTCTTATATTCTTCCAGAAGGAAATTAAGGATTTTTCCTTGAAAATTGTCTTCAAAGAGAAATCGCACGATAGCTCAATTAACGAGACTTCTTCACGTGCAGAGAGTTTTGGGCTACATCAGACGGATTCCTGATCCACAAGTAACCCTTGTCAATTTTAGGAGAAAATAAAGGATGATTTTTCAAAAGTAAATTTTATTTGATTAGTAAACGAATAGGAAACATTTCAGTTTTTAACAAGTACAAAAATTTAAAATCCTTACGGTTACTTGAAATAAAAAAAAGACATATTTTAAGATAATTAAAGCCTACAACTTACTTACAATTTACTGAAATTTTCAACCACTAATCTTAGGTGCCTAACCAATTCTTCAAGGCGCTTCTGCAATGTTTTTGCCGTTCCGTTGTTGAAATGTATTTCCTATGATTTCAGGAAGTCGTGCAAAGCAGAAAACACACCAAAACTATTTTTTCTACTTTTCAGACGCATCGTCCCAGTCTTTTAATCATTGCATCGACTTTTTCCTGGACATAAAACTTCTGGACGTCCTTTCCTTGCAGTGTCAATTCATTACATTGCGTGCACTGAAAGTATCAGCCAAATATGCAAGGCGTTTTAGCCATTTCTCATCATAAACATATTCAATTAAGTAACTTATGGAGATATCTTCACTATCGCGCTTCAATAAAAGAATCTCAGTTTTTCATGAAGTTCAAATAACCTTGACAGTACTTTACGTCACGACAGACATCGAATTTCACAGTGAAGAAGAAGTTGTTTGTGTTCACTATCCATTTAGTCCCTCAACACAGTTTAAGCTTCTAGGCCATATTTTAATAAAATGAACATTTTTCACATTATCGTCTCTAGAGTTTATCTTTAGGCACTCATCCAAACCTTTTACTGCCAGAGCGTCTCAAAGATGGTTGCAATGGCTGAATTACGCTGAAGGAGCCGCTGACTTAACTTTGGCAACTAAACCGGAATAAATGACTAAGCACGGGCACCATCAGTTGTCAAATCTACACATTTTGACCAATCAATCTCATGCTCTTTATAAAATTATGTAAATAAATTTAAAATTTTCCGTTCCTGTAGTTTTTGTAGGCAAGGACTTGCAAAACAACATTTCTTCTTCCACATATTCGTTGAACGCAAACCAAAAAATACTAATAAATTTGCCTGACCTGCAAGATCGGTGCTTTCATCAAGCTGTAGTGAAAAATAATCACTTTGCTTCAGAGTTGAAATTGTTTCTTCCTCGGCTCAATCAGACATTTCGTTGATTTTCCTTTTTACAGTATTGTTTTATAAGGAGATATCGCTGATTTGTTTGGAATTATTTTCGTAGAACAAATTATTATATATTATTTTCGGCGCATCTATAATATAAATCTAGCCCACTGTGTGAATAGCTCCCTGATTTGCTATTAAAAAGGAAAACTGGTAAGATGGTATGGTAGTTTGTTTGTGTTGCTGACTGACACTGACATTTCCATTGTACATTTGGTAGAAAGATATGGTAGTTTTTTTTTAATGAATTCAAGAGGATCTCGTGTACTGAGGATGCTTGGCTAACAAGTGCCTTTTAGGTTTTGATGGTATCATGCTTGCGTTGGACAATTTTTCACGGCAAATCATGCACTGAGGTATTGGCTCCTCTTCATTCCCCGAAAACACTTGCTCGTATTTCAAATAATCCGGGTTATACTTCCGCAGACACGTCTTTTGTGTTTTCGCTTTGTCTGCGTGGTAATTACAAATGCTTGACTTTGACTCAGTAACACTTTCACACTTACAATTAGTAGCAGTTGTGTTTGAAGGTTCATCACCAATTGGATAATCTATTTTACAGCACGATCCAAGCCTAAACCACCGATTTATAATTACACTAAATCTAATATAAGCTAAATCAAAACACTCGCTAAATCTACACTCATCCAAACAATCACTCAATCTCACAAGACTCTTCCGATTCAAGGACAAACAAGGAAATGGGAGAAAGTAAAAGAGTGGGTAGTGTGCACGCAACTGGGGTTACCATAACGACTGCGCGACTGCTTTCATATCCCACACTGAGGTCATAACATAATACTGACTGACTGTTTAAGAAATTACTGTCTTCTCATGAAGTTTTATTTTAAGCTAATAGCTTTCATGATTATTGCAGTTGTAAAGTATTGTATTTGTTATATATTTTTTAGTCAGATGAAATAAAATATATATACGTGGGGTAAACCTGGATTGTTCGGTGACTTACCAAAAACACTTGCCGCATCCCACCAGTGAGTCGCGACACATAGGTTGGGAACCTCTGTTTTAAACAACAACTGGACTGATTTAAATGTGACTTTTACACTGCAATACCACCATGAAAGGCTTTTACACCATGAAAGGTTTTAACTAAAAGGATGCATCGTATCCTGTATAATCTTGACTAAATTACGAAAAATAAAATATGGTTTTCGAAAGAATTTTTAACAAAATTTTGATTGATGATGAAGTAGAAATCCCTTTTAAATAAAAATGTGGAGATATACGAATGAACAAATTTGATTGGTTGAGAAAATGATGGAAGAAATCCAGAGCGAGGAGCCCCTTGAGTATATTTATATATCAGATATTGGCAATATATACAAGCAGTTGAGTTTTATTGGTCGAGAGGATTCTGTACGAAACGTGACGATCTTACCATATTCGAAAAGACAGAGTTTGCTGACTTGTCGCAGTTGTTTAAAATAACTTCCATGTCAAATTCTGTAATGTTATTTGCAGAAGTTTCGACAAAAAATAATCTGAGTATGTGTCGAGTGCATATGCCTCACTTTTATTTATTGAGTCACCAGAAAAGATCTGCAGTTTTTCAAAGAGCGAAGCGCAATTTTGTCTAGTTATATTAGTAATGCTGATAAGGAGTGACCTTGAATGTTCTAGATATGTAAAATTGGTCTTTTATGCTTGCGCTGCATAATTCTCACTTGTGTTGCGGCATATTTTTTTTTTCAGAGCAGTGGTAATAATGAACAACTAATAAGTTCATTTTCGTCATTTTACGATCTTTTATAACAAGAATGGTAAAAATACTACTCAGGCTGGATGTAAAATATGTGCTGTATATGGACAAAGTGCTGTTTCAGATGATACAGTTTGAAGTTGGTTAGAGAAGTTTAAGTGCGAAAATTTCAGCTTTGAATATGATGTCCGCTATAGGCGGCCATCATCTGAAAAAAAGAACCTCTTACCAAAGAAGCTATCAAATGATCATGCACTGTACTTTTTGGATTATTTAGTCAGTGTGATAGCTCCTGAAATGTGTAACTTGAATTTTCAGCAATATCGTCTTTTAAAAGCTCCTCCTTTACAGATAATGGTCAACCAGAGCAGGCATCATCTTCGAGGCTGAAATTTCCGTGCTTAAGCTTACCAAACTACCTTTGAACTGTGTCAACTGAAACACCATTTTGTCCCTATAGAGCACATACTTTACTAGCAGTCTGACTAGCATTTTTATCACACTTGAAATAAAAGATCATAATATAACGAAAAATTAAATTTTTCGTTCTCCATTCTTAGCACTGCACTGAAACAAGTATTATGCGGTAACACAAGCTAGATTTATGCAGTGCAAGCACAAAAGACCGAATGTACATACTTGGGTCATTAAATGTCATGTATTACCAATAACAAGATAACTAGACGAAACCACGTTTCGCTCCTAAAAACCGCATAACTTAGAGAATGACACAATATAAAGACACTATAATGGGAATAACGTAAATATTAAATTGATTATGGCTTTCAGGTAAAGTGTATTCTCATGTTCGAATTCACGTGTACTAAAATACTCCAATTGACGCTAAAAATGTGAATAAAAAATAGCAATATTTATAGCAGAACATTTTCACAATTGGAAGCAACTTTTTAAAATTACAGTCATTTGAAGTCACGTTGACATTTTTTTATTTGTTTCAAAATTACTTGTAAAAAGTGTTTAACATCTCCAAATTATATTCAATTTTGAAATGTCATCATTTTTTGGATCATATTAATATGGTTAATAGATAATTTAATTTATAATTAGTGTTGGAAATGTTTACCGTTAGATATTCTCTAAATATGTGAAAATAAGACAATTTTTGAGCTTTCTGAATTTTATCCTATCCCTTCTGTAGACTGTCCGAAAATAAAAATGGCCATGTGCAATTTGTTTGAAAAACAAATTGTATATTCTATGTGTAACGTAAGATACCAAGAATCATCCTAAAACAAATATGTTTTATATATCTAAGCAATGGGAATAATGAAAGAGGATTTAAATTTCCAAGGTCTCTTTTTTTATGAAATGCATACGCCCATGTTGACATCTATTAAATACTCCAATGAAACACAAGACTGCAGTTTAACAATTGTGAATATTAAAGATTCTTTAGAAATATTAACCAAAATATATATTTCAGAGTCAATTATC
Source organism: Maratus michaelseni (assembly GCA_963931845.1). Classification (NCBI taxonomy): domain Eukaryota; kingdom Metazoa; phylum Arthropoda; class Arachnida; order Araneae; family Salticidae; genus Maratus; species Maratus michaelseni. The sequence goes on from OZ007593.1 coordinate 290,947,954, forward strand.
TAATGTCCTTGTACTAATACACACACACACACACACACACACACATATATATATATATATATATATGGTTTAATTAACGCCATACAATTGAAAATATACATCCTAGAATTTTTGCACTCCTAATTAAATACAACAATGATAAACATATATTTTTTATAAAAAAAAGTCGCAAACATTAATTGCAAAATTTTATACCATCCAACAATTTCATGGACGTTTAAATGGTTATTTACACTAAATAACTCTTGCTCCTTTTTCATTAAAAATTAGTAATATTTATTTGAACTCGAATATTATTTAAATAAATTAACTCACTAAAATCTTATGCTGAAAATCTAAAAATTGTGTATTATTAATTGGCTGCAAAATTTTGAGATTTTTATAGATGTTTTCAATTCAAAAGAAAACTACCAACTTAAAAAAGAGCCTATGTTATTTAATTTTTTACTATGAAATAGAAATGAAAAAATGACAATGAAGTCTAAATAATATTTACATGTTTTCATGCTATGGTTTAATTATCAAATTGTATTCCTTTTTTCGTAAAATTAGCATGGTACATTTTGATTAGATATAATTATTTTTTCAGATTCAGTTTAAATGAATGGTTATTTCTTTCCTTTTGAAAATTGCATATGCTACATTAAAATTTTAGACTATTTTCTTACGTAACCAATTTCTGAAATTATAAGCAATACACTTTTACTCTGTAGCTTCTGTATTTTTTCTTGACAGAAATGTAGGTATTTTCAAGCTGTTTCTTCCCGACTATTCATTCCACTTTCTAATTATGCTGACTTTGAGGAAATTTTGTTATTTTGTTATTCCAAAATTTCTGTTTCTGTAAAGTAAAAATAAATAAATAAATAAAATAAAGTAAATTTCTCTATCTCAGGCGAATGATCATCTAAAATGGGACTGGCACCACTCGATGTTGTACCGAAAATCAAGGGGGAGACGGAACAATAGTACGGAGAAGATATACTAGAGGAAAATAAATAGTACAAAGACATCACCTTACAGCGGCGTTGTGAAACGCTGTATAAAAAGTCAAGATGGTTCGAATTATTTTTAAAGATTGAACGTTAAGATGGTAGAATTATTTAAATTAATATTAAAATGAAATAGCCAAACATTAATAAAGAAAATAGAAAAACATATTTGATTATTACATTATTCTGTTTATTCATTTACATGAAAGAAAAGTAATATATACACATAAAGTTCAGTTTGCTTCATTTAAATTAAATGGATTTTTTTTTTGTCACAGCACAAAGTAATTTTACCTCTGAGGCAAATATGCCAAATTCTAAATTTTAACACAATAATCTCCTCACAGTACTACTAAAGGTGATAATTCACCTCACAGTAATTTTGTTTTAGATGGCTATAGATTATTGTACTTAACCGATGGATAAAAAATTAATAACGGACAAAATTGTTAAAAACAAACAATAATGTTCACAGGCGTAGTAAATAGTCAAAAACTCAAAATCACTTTAACTAATTATACCTAGAAGCAATCTTACTTCCAACACTGAAAATTTAGGCTTTATATTTCTAGACTAAAGACAACAAATGCTAATCAAAATTCCACACAGATGTTCTCTCTTTAACAATATTTACTCAATAAACGAGAAGTTTCACATATTAAAGTCTTTTGGATTTCTTGACTTCGTATGCAACAGTTTTCGTCATACTTTAACAACAATATTTGAGCTACGCAAATTAATAAATATTAATGGTGAAAAACACTGTAAAATAGTAGTTTTAATCTAAATATTGCACTTCATCAACCGTTTGCATTTGTTAAACTTTCTTTCCGGATAGCTCATTTATCAAGGTTGTACTATACATTTTCGTGAGAGTACTATAGATAAAACTAACCAGCACGGTAAACACATAAACTTAATTTTTTTTACGTCTTTTAAAACATATAAATTTACTTTCTTATTCTTATTTTATATATACAAAGACATTTTAATCATCTTTAAAGACGATATAAAATATTTTCCGCCTACACTGATGTTTTATTTCAAAAGAAAGTAAGCCCTAAAAAAGTTGATAGATTTTTTTTTTTTTTTAAACAATGGCTTTTACATCATTAACTTTAAAGAGTCGCATTTATCTAAAATAAGGTTGAAGACATGTTAAAGAAAGATTTATTTTCTATCCTGACACTTCTTTTAAATTCAATTCAAAAGTGTCAATAAAAATTTCGAGTCAGTTTCTTTTGCTGATTATGACACCTTTATTAGATTTACTGTGTGAAAGAACTATCGTTTAAGTATAAAATGTACTTATAAACTTATAAAATTGAAACGTATATTTCTTGAAATGGCAGCAGAATCCAAAAATGGGTAGACATAATATTAAGGAAAATAATTGTAATTTGTATTTCGAAAAAAAAAAAACTGCTTTATAATATTTTATGCTTCAGAATTCCAAAATATTAGATAAAAATTCTATAGTGCTTATGTAATATATTCGTTTTCAGAATTCTATTTATATCATACTTTATAAAACGCATTTTCCCATTTCAGTTGCAGAAAACGGATAAAATTCATAGATTTAATATGCATAAAATTCAAAGAATAATTCAGTAGAAAATATTATCCAGTGTTTCATTGTAGAAGAATGGGATTTATACAGATTTACTTGTTAGATGATATATAAGGTTTTTCTAAATATGACTTACTACCAGTACCAACAGGCGTTGCTCTGGTTTCTTGGAATAATATAGAGTGGAAAAAAAGACTATCTATTTCCTCATAGGTTAATCTGAGATTTCGCGATTTTCGAAGGGACAATTTGTTTTGCTGAAGCATTCCTCAATATGTGCTAAACAGAGGAAACAAGAGTATAAAGAAGGAATGAAAAATTAATTTTTTTTTCATTTTAACACTTACTTCACCACGTCATCCAACTCGACCTTCCCGGTTTACAGAACATACTGGCAGTGTTTATTTAAATCATGTTTAATTGAAAACTAATATATTCTTTTTTTACATTTCACATATATTTTAGATTTCCCAAGTAAAATGTCAGAAATCATTTTTATATGAAATATATCAATTACATATTGAGATAAAGTCTTGAAGTTTATTACAATATGAAAATTCGTAATTAGCTGTTAGTCAGCGGTTAATAGCCATAGAAATGGTAAAATATTTCACTATTCATAGTAACCTTTTTGGCGATAAAGTTCTATCTCTTTTGCTACGGATTTTTCTTGTGTTTTTCTCCCCAAAAAGTTAATTTTTGTATTAATGCAAAAAACCAACAGCTACTTTCATAAATGTATAAAAATTGTGATAACGGCCGTTTATTGTTCTAACATCACTTGTACTCGCATCATTTAAATTTTTACACCATCGTATAAAAGCAAAAGTGTATTTTTAAATGACGTTTGTAGGAAAACTGTAGCTCGATTTAGTGATTTTTTAATGTTTCAAACTAATTTTCAAGCTTATTTTATTTTAATCTATCTCCAGAAAGAACATTTGTTTCTGACACAAAAAAAAAGTAGATAGTTACAGATGGGTTTTCAAAATAGGCAATTGACTGCCCAGAGCAAATATATAATGACGATTTCTTTCTTTTTTTAATGCTAATCTTTCGTAATTAGGTCCACTTCCAAGTATTGCCATTAGGGCTACATTGTAATTAAAAATGGATTTGAATACCACTAAATATATCAACAACACTTTTGCGTTACATCACATTTGTCCAAATATGCTATGTGGCTATATGTCCAATTACAAAAAAATAATTATAAGATCCGATCAGATACATTAATTTTTTTTTCTATATTGCTTCCGTATTTAAGAAATTAAATCCGATAAATTGAGAAACATACTCAAATTCCTTTGATTTAGTAAATTTGAACATGTTGTTTCAGAACTCGGTGTGTCTAGTTAATTCATCAAATTTAAAACATATTTAGCTTATTTCCTTTATGATGTATTCATAATAGAATACAGGTAAAAGCTGTTAGCTGCAATGTACTGCAAATTTTCTTTCTCGTATCAAATATAACAAACACTCAAACTTTCTTTATATTTAATTTTCTATCCATAAACCAACGTTTGTTAGTCGTAGAACATGAGTTTTAGTTTTCCTGCTTCTTAAATATCTGCTGTGAGTAACATGATTGTCAGAAAGGAAGCTCGGGAGGAACAAAGATTGGGATTTTATAGATTCTTATTATTTAGGTTTTTAGTGCGTAGTTCATTTATCTGCCTATTAACCTTGTGTTTTATTTAATTTTTAATTTGGCGAAGTTCTAATTTAACTATGGAATATTAACATAAATGATTCCCTTTTTTCTTTTCTTTTCTTTCTTCTTCTTTTTCTTTCTTTTTTTTTCATCAGCAAAGGGCACTTTACGGTAATCGAGCTGTACCCTACTTGACGTATTCGTAGTTTAACGTATGCGACTAACACAAGTTATGCCATTCACTTTTGTTTAAAACAATATAAAGTAAAGCTAGGAGAGTCTGCGCACATATCAAAAGAATAACAATAAAAAATCTAAAAATTATTTTTTGGCTAAACTATCCACGAATAATTTTTACTTAATTTGTTTTTTATGCATTTCCATTGCTATTTTGTTGTTATGTTGTAATTTAATAGAACAATTGTAATAAAACCAAGAACATTATTTTGCGCAATCTGTCCTTACAGGGTTGGTGTGATTGCGCAAATGGGTAGAAGATATTGTTACTAATAATAACTACAGCTAAATTGTTAACAATAATAATTACACTTAAATGACATTGTTGTAAGGTTTTTGTGAACAACTATTATTGTATTAGGAGTGAATATTTCAACCTAATGATTAAAGAATCAGAAAAAGGAAAAAAAAATAAAAACGATTAAAAAATTTTAATTAAATGAAAAAAAATTAAAGAATCAGAAAAAGCAAGTCCAGATAAGATTACAAAATAACATTAAGTTACTTGATAACACGTTTAACTTAAAATTAGTCCATTTTAATTTTTCATTTTTTATAGAAATTTACCAATAAGCTGCGTAATCTCTCCTAGCATGGAAAGTAATGGGAACAATGCGCCATCACTCCTAAGTAACAGATGCGCAAACTCTCCAATTTCGGTTGGAGAGATTGCGCGGCCTTTTATATAAACATGGCCGCTTCTAAAACGGACCGTTGTTGTTCACATCGCTAGTCTAGATTAGTAGCTTAAGAGAAATCGTTTTAGTTAAAAATATTTTGTACTACTGACATTGTATAGAAATTCTGATGAATAGCTATGAAAATTCAAGCACTTACTTTGGGAAAACAAAACAAAATAGCAATGCTTTATCTTAGAAGCTCAAAACAATCAACATGTACTTTCAAGTAAACACTCCACTACTGCTGTTGTTCAACTACCTGGAGTCGCTGCGCGCTCATTCTACTCTTTCCCCACGAACCTCCATGTGCGCAATCTCTACGACCGCGTCATCTCTCCTGGCTTTACCTTAGCTTTATTGAAGTTTTAAGTGAATATTTTTCATCTAACTGATGATTTAAAAATATTAACTAGCAATAATGCTTAGCCTGACGTTGATGTAAACTCTCCTGTTTTTCAGTCGCAATTTTAGAACGTGCGAAATTAATAAAAAAAATCCCTGACGGCTCACCCTACAGGTAGATTTCGAAGACGCAAACTGAGAGGCGCCTGTTTATTGGGAATTGCAGAAGAAAGATCTCTTTGCCATGATACGGCAGTCTGGACCGCCCATATCAAAATCTACCTATGCCTGTATTTTATTTTATTTTATTTTTATTTTTTGCTGTAACAGTTAGTCCTATAAGAACTTGTCAATTTAATAGTTGTAGAAATTATTAAGAAGACTTTTAGTAATTTTAAGCGGCTTTGATATCTTGAGAATGTTATGAATTTTTTTCTTCTTAAGTACCCTATTTTTACCGCCATGAGGTCATTTTTAATTATATCAAAAATTTGTCATACATATATTTTTGGCCCTTTTCCTAAAAGTAATAATAACTTTAAAGGTATTCGATATGTATCATAATTAAGAATTTATGGGTTATTTTCTGTTTTCACAAAAAGCTCTCCATTCCCCTCCCCTTTTTTTCCATTAATGAAAACTTGACCGAGATTTTATGCCTCTTGATTTTATGTATCAGTTTGTAAGATATTTGTGCAGAATGTGCAGAATTAGGAAAGTTATCGTGTCCAAAAAATTTATATATATATATATATATAAAGTGTTGAATAGGAGTACTTTGGGGTTCTAGGAGTCATAATCGGTGTAGATCTGCAAAAATGTTTCAGAAATTCCAACATAGGAGAGAATGTAATAGGTAGTATTTCTTACGAAATCTACCTAAAATAAATGACGTTATTTTGACGCAATTGTAGTTAATTGTTTTAATATTAGAATGCATGTTTTCTTTGGCACTTGTAGCAGAAATATACGATTCCCCTGACAATACGGATAAATTGCAATATATGCATCCAATCGACGTAGCTTTTACTGCAATTTTATTTTGTATGTCTTAACTATAAAGCCATGGGTTGTAATAAGCGTTAATTTCAGAAAAGCAATTTTCATGCAAAAAACATAAAACTGCAATGATTAGATGAAAGTGATGTCATTTTACATAAACTACTAGTCGTGACATCATTCATGAAGCTTTGTTTTAAAAAGAGAAACAACTAACTCATTATTTAGCACATTAACTTTTATTATGTGTTCATTTTAATGAAAATTTCAATGTATGTCATTATTTTGAAGTGTAGATACGGTTACATTATTTATAAACGATAATAATAAAGTAAACAGAATATTACTGCGGTAGGTATCTGCGATAACTTGATAATTTTACGAAGTTTTGTTTTCTTGCCGACAAAACATCTTAAAATACTCTAAATGTGCGCATGCATTTCTTCTAATTACTTCTGTCTAGAAAAAAACATTATACAACATGAAGTTTTGAAATGTATCTTTCAATGCATTTCAAACAAACGTATATCATTAGTAAACGGTTTTTTCCACTTTATTTAACATATGAATAATAAATCTTTTGTTAAGAAAATCCTGTTTCAGATAAATACATTACTTACGTAGAATGATAAAATTACGTACAAACGTTTCTATTTAAAACATATTTTTTTTTTTAAGAGAAAAGAAATTTAATAATTGTTTGCTTCAATTCTTCCTATAATCAAAGCCAACAAAATGCTTACTTATTAAAAAGGTCAGAAATAGTATTTGAACTTCTGAAAGCATATAATATATAACTTAAAATCAGATCATTTAGTGTAAAGTAAAAGCAAGTAAAATGTTTGTTTAACACAATTGTAATTATCTACAGACAAAAAAAAAATAATTTAAGTCAAAATTATATTTAAATGTCAACAAACATCTTGAAAACGCTAAAGCTCATTAAAATACTTTTCATTTTGAAAAGTTTTAAAGTTTTTTAACCCCCAAAGTAATTTCAAAAATTTTTTTGTATGACCGCTGCTTTTTGTGAACCATTCGTAGAAACTGTAACATTCGATGATTACGAAAATCCATATTTTTTCAACCATAAACTATATTTAAAATAAAAAAGAGATTTTATCATTAAAAGAGAAAAAAACTTCGGTTTATTAGTTAACTCTGGAACTTAATAGTTAAAAAGATAAAATTTTACATGAAGTTTTCTGTTAGAAACTTGTTATGAAAATTCAAAGTAGAAAAAAAGAATATATATTAATGAGAGGAAGACGGTATGTCGAATCAGTTCGATATGTAGGTTATTCCATTGTAGATTTTATATGTATGGTTTATAGACTATGGTTTATTGATATATATTTATTTCAATCATTAAGCACTGAAAAGTGGATGAAAAGTCGATATATAACGCGATCCGTCGTATAACGCGAGCATTTAAAACAAGAAAAAATTGTCATTTTTTACAGGTTGATTAATTTCTTTAAAATGAAAGGGTAAAAATTAAGCATAAGAATTGAGACCTCTACATTAAATGCATTCCATATTAAATAGCTCGCTACGGGGTATTTTTCAATATTAAAATCAATAAGGAAATATGAATTTTCACGTTTACAGTCGACTAATTTAAGCACTAGCTTTAAATACAGATATGATCTCGTTATTTATGTTTTTCAGTTCTTCGTTATACAATTTGCGTGAATAGGTTGTTTATCATTGTAGATCTTGATAATAGCAGCGTTTGAGCTTTGAAACATATCGATCTTTATATGAAAATGTTTTTTTAAGCCTTTTTAAGTTCTGTTTGTATCACTTAATCATTTTTAGGTGTATTTTGATAGGGGTTTTTCTTTATATTTTTGAAAAAACATCTAATGATTTTCGAATTAGGCAAATTTCTTGTCAAAAGGTCTGAATTCGCTATCGGACGACATGATTACTTACAAAAATCATTATAACCAATTTATAAAAATAAAATTTCTATCTATAATTGTTATATATAACTTATCGTAACTGTTATCGCCCAATATCAATTATCTTTAAAAAATACACAAATAACACGTGCGTGTAAAACTTGTTTATTTAGCTAATTAATTTTATTGTTCAACACGGAATATAGAATTAAACAAGAACGAAATATTATGCATCAAGCATATATTCTGAAACACATTACAACGCATCCAGAACACTCTAACGAAACTCCCTGTATAATATCTAAACGCATTTGCTCACGTCGCATATTAAGCTAAAATTTAAGTAAGGTAAAAAACGCAACTTCAAACTTATGGCAACGTTAAACTTACTTCCGGTAATAACCAATCATAAACGATAATGTATCTTGCTCTTTCCGTAGCCCTATATATGAATTTATTTATATTCCACAAACGTACATAAATCTACTGAATATACTTCAGCAGGAAAATGCGTAACACAATTAAATATACACTTAAACAATTCACTCCCATAGTAAGTAATACTTAAGAATTCCTTTGTGTAGCCCTGTATATGATCAACAACATTTATACACACCACCTACTATGTAAAAATTGATTTCAACTTAAAAATGCATACCAAAAAGTTGAATACACATTAATCACACATAGACTGTAATTATCGCACTGAGACTGTAATTATTTTCTATGTCTCTGTAAAAGATCAATAGACGCGATGCACACCATACTTTTCAGTCAGCAATTTATAGTACACTTCAGTAATGCATATAAATTCCATTATGTTTCAAATAGTGAAATATCATTAAATTACGCTGCAAACGATTTTTCACAATAAAACATTGCATAACAGAATTCATTTGTGAGACCCTGTAAATGAATAATAAAGGTTTTTCAATCCATATTCTACAAAAACCATGTTTTAATGCGCATCATAGTTCTATATCAGTCCCATCATGTTTTAAATGGCGTAACATCATCAAAATGTACTTGAAAATATTTTAAAAGAAATTTAATCGTATAATTAATAATTAATATTAAATATAATTAAATGAGAATTTTTAAGATTTGTAATTGTTTGTAAAAATTATAATTAATATTAAAATTAATAAAATAGGGTTATAAGAGCAGTGAATTATTTTTTTATATGTATCCAGGACGAATTAAAAATCGTAGTAAAAGAAATTTGTTATTACGTATAAATTAAATAAAGAAAAGTACGCTGTTGCAAATTGTATACATGCATCGGAACAAAGATTCAACAACTTTTGCAGAAAAATGTCTCAACGTTTCAAAAACTTTTACATGTAAACAATGTTTCAATATTTCATTACAAAGTGATATAATTCTCAAAATGTATGCTATTTTAGCATGTAACTTCGTATTATTTTATAAATTTCCTAAAAGAAAATATGAGAAACAGCAGGTGCCTCTAATGTATATGCATAAAGAAATTCCCAAGCTTATAAATAGCTGAACGAAACATATACTCCTGTCAAAAGAAAAATGTTGTTTTGGAAGAGATCTTACTTTTATAAAGTGGGGCTGCCTGTCATTTGTACTACTTTCTAAAATAATGATCGTCAGAAAAGTCGCAGGTGTTCTGTAGACCAAATATCAGCTGATTATTGATTTACTGAATATTTCTTGTATCTGTGTATGGCGTTGGATCTTCGTTGGACACATTTCTGAAATCTTATGCTTCAATGTCAATATACGAAAATCTAAAAAAAAATGTTTTATATATATACTTTTGAAAAATCATTAATTTGTTCGTTTGAAGTTCCGTTGAAATAAATTAAGGTGAAATAAATAAGAAACAAATAAATAAAAATATTTAAAATTTTTGAGAACATTATAAAATTATTTAAAAAGATGTAAAATAATTCCTCGAGATAAGATAATTCCGTATTAATTTAAACTAAATTAAAACTTTGCTAAATTATCAGTTTCATATATACACTGGACAAGATAGTATAAAATATTTTTAAACATGTCCTCGTTTTAGGTACAAAAACTATTACAAAACACAGAACATTTTTTTAATAATATATATTAACTGACAATCAATATAAATTAAATCATATATGGAAGTTTTAATTAAAATTTATTTTTAATAAATGTGTTTTTTCAAAGATTAAATTTATCAGTTTTTTGCAACTGTTAAGATTCACTGAAAATTCTTTCGTCTGATATTCATGATTATCGGAATTAGGGAAAGAGAATTGTGCGTATGCTTTTCGGTTTTGTTATCATTAATAATGTAGTAATTGCAGTATATTTTCTCTGAGGAAAAAAAAGAATTATTTTCAATTTTGAGCTTTATTGTTGATATAAATTATGTCTATATTTTCATCATAACTCTTTCATAATAACTAAGATTTGTTAAATTTTGTAATAATTTTGAAAACAAAATAGTACAATGCATTTTTTCTTATAGAAGTTATCCAATAATTAAAACAATTTTGGACATTTTGAATTTCAGCAAAGTAAATATAAACAACAAGAAAATTGTGTAGCATAGAAACCACTCTGAATTGTATTAATATCAAACTTAAAGGATACATTAATGCATTATTGTTAATATCTATAATTTGGAATAATGCATCATTTTAAGTATTTATTTAAAAAATATAAATATTATTCGAAAAAAACCCACAAAATAACATTTTAAATATTTAATTAGAAGAATTGCTTAACACTTGCTGAAAAATAAAAATGTTCAAAAAAAAATTATAGAAATAGTCACTTTTATTTTTTTAAATAATTTCAAATGATATTTACTATTTTACGAAAATTTAAAGATGAAACAATAGCATGGATATTTAAAGAAAATGAATTTAATGAGTGTTTTATAGATTCTAAATCTATTGTTCTTCTGAAAAATAGAATAATTTCACTCCTTTGATATATATCTATGAATGACACAATTTAAAATTCATTGCAAAAAATAAACATTAGATAGATTTGGATAAAAGACATCCTAAATGTTTGAGAAAAGTACCAAGCTTAAAAAGAAAGGAAGAAATATTTTCTGTGATTTAAATAAAAGTACTTATTTCATAAATAAAAAAATTAAGCATTAAGTAAAAAATAATGATAATATTGTAAAAAAATAAAAATTTAGTCAAAATAAAGAACAGAGATAGTAATTTAAAATGGACAAAATGTATTTACAAAAATACTATGTAGAAAAATTATATAAAAATTTTATTAAAAGAAAGCATTTGAGTGATGCATAATCAGCTTGTACATTTAACAATCCTTAATAAATCACACAATTAAATTTAAAATTAGTTGTCAAAATATAATATTGAATGTTCTTACAAATTTTCTATATTATTAGATATTTTTCTAGAATAATTTACTTTATGTTTTTTTAATAATGATTGCTCATTTACAGAGAACAACATAGATACAAAACCTACTCATATGCATTTTCCCGACAAATGAATATATCAGTACACATACACAATTTTCAACTTTAACAACAATTTGATTAAAACAAATAATCCTACATTGGTGTTAACCTGTTTTGCGTTTATCCTCCACGATACGGGGAAAGATAGGCTTTCTACGTCGGAAAATCCACAAAGGAGTGTACTATGACACTGATGTACACACATCGTACGAGTGTTCAATGAACACTCGCGCAAATATCTGCTAATTGTCATATCATTGAAGTCATCAGACTATAATACAATTTCATAAACAAAGGCGAATCAGCTTGTCGAACAAGGGAACCACTTTTGGTGCAGCTCGCATCTAGCATCCAGACCTGGTGCATTCTTATAGCCCTATGCATAAAAGTTAGAGAACCAATGAAAGGTCGGTGTTAAAATCATATTTTGCATATTTTTGATACTTTATTATTATTATTATTATTGGATTTTTTATTGTTAATTTCACGTCATAAGCGAATTAAGTTGCCAAATAAGGTGCTACGAATCCAAACCACTTCTCACTCACACGCAGCAGAAGATTCTGTTAGTGTTCAAAATTGTTTCATCATATGCGCTTTTTTGTTCTTGTCTAGAGAAAATGCAATACTTTTTTTTGTTGTTGTTGTTGTTTTTGTCGTTTTTTAAATGTACATATGTATATATTTTTTAAATGCTTCCTTTTGCTTTTAGGTAGCTTTCAATACAAAAAAGTATAAAGCTACCTATTGCAGCCGTTCGGAGGAAAGCAATTCCGGAAAATTTTGATATATTTTCACCGATCATGACCGCCAGACCCCAAAACCACCCTCCGTTCAAATGTTGATTTATATTTATATATATATATATATATATATATAAACTTATTGCAAAAATTAACCATATATATATATATATCTGCCATATTTCATACGATAACTCCCGTATTTAAAAATCGATTTTGATGAAACTAATTGTGTGTATTAAGGTCACTAATGTCTCGACCGAGTTCGTTGGCCAGCTTGGTCCGCCATTTTGTTTCAAGATGGCAGCCATTTAAAAATTTAAAACTAAAATAAATATACAAAAAAGTCAAAAATTCAAATTTATTTTTTAATTACCTGTTAGGCCTTAATACAAGGATTTCAGAGCATTTTTTGGTTTACTTCTATCTTAAAAACTGGCTGAGATAGAGCAGTTTGAAATTCCAGGGTGGCGGACATTTTGGAACAAAACAGCACATTAATGCGATTACTCGCAAATTATTTTCTTTCATTGTTGTAATAATTTTCCCAATCATACGCATAAAACTATATATTCACATCCGTTAGTGCAAAATTCTCGCCAAAATTGGCGACATTTGGCGAAATATCGCCAAATTTGGCGACCAAAATAAGTCTCCATAAATGAAGCCAATTTGGCTATTGCTCAATAATTTGGCGAATTTTTTATTCAAATTCAGTATTAACGAATCTTTTGTAAACGTTTCTTTGCATTTTAACTTGCTGTTTTCATGTAACATTAGCTAAAATTTTAAAACTAAGATATAGGAAAGCTACCTTTTCCTCCCGGTACAGGCCGGAAGGACTTTTTCTTTTATAACACAATATTAATTTTGCTTTGTAAGAACTACATAACATTGTTCGCATTTTAATATACTAAGAATCGTTATCATAAAGTACATTTTTTCATAAATCATTTACTGATTACTGTTTGCAAAAAAAGGCACATTGAGTTTCTCTTTACCCAAATTTTCAATGAGAAGTTTGTTGCGTTTCCGTAATGAACTTTAATAATATGAGCGCTACGTTTGAAATGAAATTCTTATTTTTCTCAGAAAATAGTTTTGTCAAATTCATGTTTTGATTTAATAATACGAGACATTTTTTCTCCTTCAGTTATAATAAAGTTCTCCTTAACCGAACAAAAATTAATTTCACAATATTGATTTTTTTTAATATATTTTCCTTCAGAAAGCATCTATTTTGTTTTTCAAATTGCAAACCCATTTCATTCGTATGTAATTTGTTATTACATTTTATTCAGTAACAATTTTTCTTTAAATTCAAACGTTTGAATTTTCTAAAATTAACAATAAAAACTGGATGAAGAAAAGAAAAAGAAGACAAATCACTGACATGAAACCGAGATAATTTAATTTGCACAGTTTACGAGCAAAGTACTTTAATCGAAAACAAGTATCACTGTGTTTTATTTGGTAGATAAACAACATTGTAAAAATGAGAAAATTGTATTTTAGTGAAGGGGTTTTGAATAATATCACCTTTACAGGTTTTTATTGATTGATCTATTACGAATACTGATAAATAAAACTGTATAAAAGAGTCTTATTTACCATCCAGTTAGTGGTAAAAAGAAGCTACTTAATGATTTTAAAAGTGTTTCTAAAGTTTGTTTAATACACAGGTGAATAATAAACCAAAAATAAATAAATCCGGGGTTGAAAAAGTATAGACTGAAACCTGTTTAGAAATAGGAATTTTTTCTGGCATTTGATGTATTTTTTAAAGTTTATATGCTCATTATTTCATGACTATCATGACATCAAACACTTTGGAAAAACTTTTTTATATGTAAAATATTTTTATAAATTCCAAAAAACGCATTTTGCTACTTCGATTCCAGATGAGAGGTAAGATTTCCAGCACCGAATAGCACCGTTTGAGCATTGAAACATATCGATCTTTATATGAAAAAATATTTTAAGCCTTTTTAAGTTCTGTTTGTATCACTTAATCAATTTTAGGTGTATTTTGATAGGAGTTTTACTTTATATTTTGGTAAAAAAAAACATTTAATGATTTTCGAATTAAACAAATTTCTTGTCAAAAGGTCTGATTTCGAACGACATGATTACTTACAAAAATCATTATAACCATTTATAAAAATAAAATTTATATCTATAATTGTTATATATAACTTATCGTAACTATTATCTCCCAATGTCAATTAACTTTAAAAAATACACAAATAACACGTGTGTGTAAAACTTGTTTATTTAGCTAATTAATTGTATTGTTCAACACGGAATATAGAACTAAACAAGAACGAAATATTATGCGTCAAGCATATATTATGAAACACATTACAACACATCCAGAACACTCTAACGCAACTTCCATTTGATATAAGATATGTAATAAACAGTTTAGGAAACATAATACATTTCGAAGTCAGTTTTAGGAATTACATCTCATAGTCAAAAAAGTAGTTTAATTATTTTGTACAGCCCTGTATATGATCTCTATATTTGAAAATATACCACATAGCAGGATAGAATTTAGCCCAGTTAGAGAACTCGCATCTAGCAATTTTCTCAAATCGATAGAAATTCTTTCGAAATCCTTTGTACAACCCTGTATAATATCTAAACGCAGTTGCACACGTCGCATATTAAGCTAAAATTTAAGTAAGGTAAAAAACGCAAACTTCAAACTTATGGCAACGTTAAATTTACTTCCGGCAATAACCAATCATAAACGACAATGTATCTTGTTCTTTCCGTAGCCCTGTATATGAATTTATTTATATTGCACAAACGTATATAAATCTATTGAATATACTTCAGCAGGAAAATGCGTAACACAATTAAAAATACACTTAAACAATTCACTCCCATAGTAAGTAATACTTAAGAATTCCTTTGTGTAGCCCTGTATATGATCAACAACATTTATACACACCACCTACTATGCAAAAATTGATTTCAACTGAAAAATGCAACCCAAATTTGAATACACATTAATCACACATAGACTGCAATTATCGCACTGAGACTGTAATTATTTTCTATGTCTCTGTAAAAGATCAATAGACGCAATGCACACCATACTTTTCAGTCAGCAATTTATGGTACACTTCAGTAATGCATATAAATTCCATTATGTTTCAAATAGTGAAATATCATTAAATTACGCTGCAAACGATTTTTCACAATAAAACATTGCGTTACAGAATTCATTTGTGTGACCCTGTAAATGAATAATAAGGGCTTTTCAATCCATATTCTACAAAATCTATGTTTTAATGCGCTTCATAGTTCTATGTCAATTTCATCATGTTTAAATTGGCGTAACATCATCAAAATGCATTTGAAAATATTTTAAAAGAAATTTAATCGTATAAATAATAATTAATATTAAAGATAATTAAATGAGAATTTTTAGGTGCGTTCGTAATTATATAAATACGTAGCACCTATAGTCGTCGTTTGGTCCGTCCGTCTGTCCGTCCGTCTGTCTGTCTGTCTGTCCGCATATAACAACGCAAAAACTACCCAACCAAATGGTTTGCAATTTAAGATATATTATCTTTGCAGAATTTTGTCGAGACATTTCAAATTTTATTAAAATCGAATAAAAACTTTAGGAGATATTAATAAAAATATTTATTAATAAATTTGAATTTTTTTTTTTAAATCGGTGCTTTTTCGTTATAGGAGCTTCCGAAGTTTAATCGTCAAGCGACCGAGATACTTATTTTATTACAGAAATTAATCTGCAGACGATATAATTCATTTCACAGAATTAAAAATCATCAAGATCTGAATATTTATATAACTAGCTGATACATATATATCTGAATATTTATATAACTAGTTAAGATATTTGTATGAACAGTGTCATAAAATATATACTTAACTAGCTGTTTAACCCGTTCTACGCACGGAATATCATGAATTTAATTCTAAAACGTGCGTACGAACGCACCTCGTTTGTAACGTTTGACGTACCATTTCCAACTTGTTAAGATTTGTAATTGTTTGTAAAAATTAATAATTGATATTAAAAATTAATAAAATAGGGTGTTATAAGACAGGAATTATTTTTTTATTTGTATCCTGGACGAATTAAAAATAGTAGTGTAAGAAATTTGTTATTACGTATAAATTAAATAAAGAAAAGTATTCTGTTGCAAATTGTATACATGCATCTGAACAAAGATTCAACAACTTTTGCAGGAAAATGTCTCAATGTTTCAAAAACGTTTACATGTAAACAATGTTTCAATATTTCATTACAAAGTGATATAATTCTCAAAATGTATGCTATTTTAGCATGTAACTTCGTATTATTTTATAAATTTCCTAAAAGAAAATATGAGAAACACCAGGTGCCTCTAATGTATATGCATAAAGAAATTCCCAAGCTTATAAATAGCTGAACGAAACATATACTCCTGTCAAAAGAAAAATGTTGTTTTGGAAGAGATCTTACTTTTATAAAGTGGGGCTGCCTGTCATTTGTACTATTTTCTAAAATAATGATCGTCAGAAAAGTCGCAGGTGTTCAGTAGACCAAATATCAGTTGATTATTGATTTATTGAATATCTCTTGTATGTGTGTATGGCGTGGATCTTCGCTGGACAGATATATGAAATCTTCGATGTTAATATACGAATATCCAAAAAAAAAAAAAAAAACTTTTATATATATATACTTTTGAAAAATCATTAATTTGTTCGTTTGAAGTTCTGTTGAAATAAATTAAGTTGAAATAAATAACGAACAAATAAATGAAAATATTTAAAATTTTTGAGAACATTATACAATTATTTTAAAAGAAGTAAAATAGTTCCGCGCGATAAGATATTTCCGTATTAATTTAAACTAAATTAAAACTTTGCTAAATTATCAGTTTCATATATACACTGGACAAGATAGTATAAAATATTTTTAAACATGTCCTCGTTTTAGGTACAAAAACTATAAAAAAAACACAGATTTTTTAAAAATAATATATATTAACTGACAAAAGATCAGTATAAATTAAATAGTATATGGAAGTTTTAATTTAAATTTAGTTTTAATAAATATATGTGTTTTTTCAAACATTAAATTTATCATTTTTTTTGCGACTGTTACGATTTACTGAAAATTCTTTCGTCTGATATTCATGATTATCGAAATTAGGGAAAGAGAATTGTGCGTATGCTTTTCGGTTTTGTTATCATTAATAACGTAGAAATTCCAATACATTTTCTATGAGGCAAAAAAGTATTTTTAATTTTTAGCTTTATTTTTGATATAAATTCTGTCTATATCTTCATCATAACTCTTTCATAATAACTAAGATTTGTTAACTTTTGTAATAATTTTGAAAACAAAATAGTACAATGCATTGTTTCTTATAGAAGTTATCCAATAATTAAAACAATTTTGGACATTTTGAATTTCAGCAAAGTAAATATAAACAACAAGAAAATTGTGTAGTATAGAAACCACTCCGAATTGTATTAATATGGAATTTAAAGTATACATTAATACATTATTGTTAATATCTATAATTTGGAATAATGCATCATTTTAAGTATATATTTAAAAATATATATATATATTATTCGAAAAAACCCAAAATAACATTTTAAAGATTTAATTAGAAGAATTGTTTAACAATTGCTGAAAAATAAAAAGTTAAAAAAAAATTATAGAAATAGCCACTTTCATTTTTTTAATAATTTCAAATGAGATTTATTATTTTACGAAAATTTAAAGATGAAACAATAGCATGAATATTTATAGAAAATGAATTTAATGAGCGTGTTATAGATTGTAAATCTGAATTTGTTCTTCTGAAAAATATATGAATTTCGCTCCTTTGAAATATATCTTTGAATGATACAATTTAAAATTCATTGCAGAAGATAAACATTAGATATATTTGGATAAAATACATTCTAATATTTTGAGAAAAGTACCTAGCTTAAAAAAAAAAATAGAAATAGCAACTTTGATTTTTTTAATAATTTCAAATAAGATTTATTATTTTACGAAAGTTAAAAGATGAAATAATAGCATGAATATTTATAGAAAATGAATTTAATGAGTGTTTTATAGATTGTAAATCTATTGTTCTTCTGAAAAATATATGAATTTCGCTTCTTTGAAATCTATCTATGAATGATACAATTTAAAATTCATTGCAAAAAAATAAACGTTAGAAATATTTGGATAAAAGACATCCTAAAATTTTGAGAAAAGTACCTAGCTTAAAAAAACCGTAATTAATATTTTCTGTATTTTAAATAAAATTACTTATTTCATAAATAAAAGAATTAAGCACAATAATTGAAAAATAATGATAATATTGTAAAAAAATAAAAATTTAGTCAAAATAAAGAGCAGGGATAGTAATTTAAAATGGACAAAATGTATTTACAACAATACTATGTAGAAAAATTATATAAAAAATTAATTAAAAGAAAACATTTGAGTGATGCATAATCAGCTTGTACATTTATCAATTGTTAAGAAATCATACAATTAAATTTAAAATTAGTTGTCAAAATATAATATTGAATGTTCTTACAAATTTCAAGTGTTCAATGAACACTCGCGCAAATCTCTGTTAATTGTCATATCATTGAAGGCATCAGACTAAAATAAAATTTAATAAACAAAGGCGAATCAGCTTGTCGAACAAGGGAACCACTTTTCGTGCAGCTCGCATCTAGCATCCAGACCTGGTGCATTCTTATAGCCCTATGCATAAAAGTTAGAGAACCAATGAAAAATCGGTGTTAAAATCATATTTTGCATATTTTTGATACTTTTTTTTCATTATTATTATTGGATTTTTTATTGTTAATTTCACGTCATAAGCGAATTAAGTTAACAAATAGGGTGCTACGAATCCAAACCACTTCTCACTCACACGCAGCAGAAGATTCTGTCAGTGTTTGAAAGTGCTTCATCATATGCGCTTTTTTGTTCTTGTCTAGAGAAAATGCAATACTTTTTTGTTGTTGTTGTTGTTGTTTTTGTCGTTTTTTAAATGTACATATGTATATATTTTTTAAATGCTTCCTTTTGCTTTTAGGTAGCTTTCAATACAAAAAAGTATAAAGCTACCTATTGCAGCCGTTCGGAAGAAAGCAATTCCGGAAAATTTTGATATATTTTCACCGATCATGACCGCCAGACCCCAAAACCACCCTCCGTTCAAATGTTGATTTATATATATATATATATATATACATATATATATATATATATATATATACATATATATATATATATATATATATATATATATAAACTTATTGCAAAAATTAACCACACACATATATATATATATATCTGACCTATTTCATACGATAACGCCCGTATTTAAAAATCGATTTTGATGAAACTAATTGTGTGTATTAATGTCACTAATGTCTCGACCGAGTTCGTTGGCCAGCTTGGTCCGCCATTTTGTTTCAAGATGGCGGCCATTTAAAAATTTAAAACTAAAATAAATATACAAAAAAGTCAAAAATTCAAATTTATTTTTTAATTACCTGTTAGGCCTTAATACAAGGATTCCAGAGCATTTTTTGGTTTACCTCTATCTTAAAAACTGGCTGAACAAAACAGCACATTAATGCGATTACTCGCAAATTATTTTCCTTCATTGTTGTAATAATTTTCCCAATCATACGCATAAAACTATATATTCACATCCGTTAGTGCCAAATTCTCGCCAAAATTGGCGACATTTGGCGAAATATCGCCAAATTTGGCGACCAAAATAAGTCTTCATAAATGAAGCCAATTTGGCTATTGCTGAATAATTTGGCGAATTTTTTATTCAAATTCAGTATTAACGAATCTTTTGTAAACGTTTCTTTGCATTTTAACTTGCTGTTTTCATGTAACATTAGCTAAAATTTTAAAACTAAGATATAGGAAAGCTACCTTTTCCTCCCGGTACAGGCCGGAAGGACTTTTTCTTTTATAACACAATATTAATTTTGCTTTGTAAGAACTACATAACATTGTTCGCATTTTAATATACTAAGAATCGTTATCATAAAGTACATTTTTTCATAAATCATTTACTGATTACTGTTTGCAAAAAAAGGCACATTGAGTTCCTCTTTACCCAAATTTTCAATGAGAAGTTTGTTGCGTTTCCGTAATGAACTTTAATAATATGAGCGCTACGTTTGAAATGAAATTCTTATTTTTTGCAGAAAATGTTTTTCTTAATGCATGTTTTGATTTAATAATACAAGAATTTTTTTCCTTCAGTTATAATAAAGTTCTTCTTAACCGAACAAAATTTAGTTTCACAATATTGATTTTTTTTTATATATTTTCCTTCAGAAAGCATCTATTTTGTTTTTTAAATTGTAAACCCATTTCATTCCTATGTAATTTGTTATTACATTTTATTCAGTAACAATTTTTCGTTAAATTCAAACGTTTGAATTTTCTAAAATTAACAATAAAAACTGGATGAAGAAAAGAAAATGAAGACAAATCACTGAGCTGAAATCGAGATAATTTGATTTGCACAATTTACGAGCAAAGTACTTTAATCGAAAACAAGTATCACTGTGTTTTATTTGGTAGATAAACTTGCTTAGAACATTGTAAATATGAGAAAATTGTATTTTAATGAAGGGCTTTTGCATAATATCACCTTTATAGGTTTTTATTGTTTGATCTATTGCGAATACTGATAAATAAAACTGAATAAAAGTGTCTTATTTACCGTCTAGTCAGTGGTAAAAAGAAGCTACTTAATGATTGATTTTAAAAGTATTTTTAAAGATTGTTTAATACATAGGTGAATAATAAACCAAAAATAAATAAATCCGGGGTGGAAAAAGTATAGACTGAAACCTGTTTAGAAATAGAAATTCTGTCTGGCATTTCAGGTATTTTTTAAAGTGTATATGCTCATTATATCAGGACTATCATGACATCAAACACTTTGGAAAAACTTTTTTATATGTAAAATATTTTTATAAATTCCAATTAAAAAAAATTCCAAATTCTCTAATAATTTTTAAATTGCAGTATTAAAGAAACGTTATGCTTTCAAAAAATTAAAAAATTAAAAAAAAAAGATTGTTACAATACTTAATGAGGTTGATTAGAATAAATCTATGTGTAAGTGACATATTCAATACTTAAAATGTTAAAAACGAAAACCAACCAAAAACGCATTTCGCTACTTCGATTCCAGATGAGAGGTAAGATTTCCAAAAGTAAATAATTTGTCTGAACTTGTAAATGTAAATGTATTAATTGTATAATAATAAATAATAATAAAAATAAATAAATAAATAAATAAATAAAAACGTTATACTTTCAAAAGAAAAGATTGATACAATACTTAGTGAGGTTGATTAGAATAAATGCATGTGTAACTGACATATTCAATACTTAAGATGTTAAACAAGTGGGTAAGTGAGATCGAAGATAACAGGAAGGATTTCGGTTAATATTTATTTCAAAATACTTTATAGTTTTTTTTAAAAAATCCAAATAAATTTCATTTTCAAAAAAAAAAAAGTTATGTCTTTTATAAAGTTAAAATTTACCTATCTACTTTTTCTCGTTTTTTCGAAAATCAGAGCCGGTCCGTTATTATACTCTGCCATAATAGTATCTGCCATGTGGACTAAATGCGATATTTAAAAAAAAAAAAAAAAAGTCAAAATATAAACATGTTGTATAGAGACCTTCAAAATGTTAAAATATGCCAATATTTCCATAATCGGGTTTTTTATCATGATTCAATACGTTCCTCAAACTCATATGATGTTATAATAACTTGTTGATGTCATATCTATTTGCTTTCTCTATTACTCATATTGATTCTCTTTTTTTATTATTCTCAAACATTTGAAAAAGTACGTTAAACTTCCAATATGGCATCAAATTAATTTTCTTTTTAATTTATCTAATGTCATCATGTTAACCTGCAATCTGTACTTACACATACTTATATTCCTCGTATTAATGAGAAATGTTTGAAAATTTCTGTTTTATTACCAATATAACGTCATATTAATCTTTTTTCAGTTAGTGATAAAACGTTTTATTTCGTTTTCAATTTTCACGTGGAAATATTTCAAACGAAAATTAATTATTGTAGAAATAATTTTATTGTGGATTTTTAATTGTTGGCAACTGCTGTAACGAAAAATGTTTAAATTTAATAGGAAAAGGCTGCTAGATTTTTTGGTTTTTTATCTCTATGTATTAAAAAAGTACGATTTTTTTAGTTTATTTTATGATTTCCAGAATCATAGTAGTTATTCAACTATAAGTACACAAAATTTCAAGTCTGTAAGTTATATAGTTTCTGAAAACCAGTTCTGTGACGGACAGATAACGCAGCGGGACGAATAGGGATTCGTTAGATGAACGAAACCTTAAAAAGAAAACTGACCAAAAACGCATTTTGCTACTTTGATTTCAGATGAGAGGTAAGATTTTCATAAGTGAATAATTTGTCTAAACTTGTAAATGTAAATGTATATTTTCAATTGTGATTTTAAAAAGACAGGTTACTACACAATATATTTGCTAATTAAACTTTTATTTTCAGATTGTAAATAAACATGAATGCGATTTTTATATGTTTTTTTTATTTATTGGCATACACAGAAAATTTTATATAAAGGAATATTTCACCATAAAACTATTATTGTTTAGTTACTTATTCCGTAAAAGATTTGCAGAAATATATTTTTTAAATGATATATATGTATCGCTAAAAGTGTGCTATATTTGAAAAAAGTCCTTCCGGCCTCTACCGGGAGGAAAAGGTAGCTTTCCTATATCTTCGTTTTAAAATTTTAGCTAATGTTACTCGAAAACAGCAATTTAAAATGCAAAGAAACCGTTAAGAAATTCACTAAATTATTGAGATATAGCCAAGTTGGCTTCATTTATGAAGACTTATTTTGGTCGCCAAATTTAGCGATCTTTCACCAAGTGTCGCCAAGTTTGGCGAGAATTTGGCGTTAACGGATATGAATATATACTTTTATGCGTATGATTGGGAAAATGATTAGAACAATGAAAGAAAATAATTTGCGTGAAATCCCGTTCACTAAAACTCATAAATTAATCGTTGATTTTTTTGTAATGTGCTGTCTTGTTTCAAATTGTCAGCCACCCTAGAATTTCAAACTGCTCAATCTTAGTCATTTTTTAAGATAAATGTAAAACAAAAAAAATGCACTGGAATCCTTGTATCAAGACCAATTTTTAACTTTTTTGTATATTTATTCTAGTTTTAAATTTTTCAGCGGCCGCCATCTTGTTTCAAGATGGCGAATTGAAAGCTGCTTAACCCTTTAACGGACATTGGTTTCTCTACGAAACCATAAAATTTTAATTTCGAAATTCAACAATGACAGCAGAATTATAATAGAAATGTTTTCCATTTATTATGTATGTGAAATATATATATATATATATATATATATATATATATATTATTATATACAAATAAATTTGTTCATAATTTCCGGTGTCAATCATTTATTTAAACATTTTAGCAATTGAAGTGTTTTATCCGTTAAAGGGTTAAAATAAGGAATGTCTTCGCTATGATTAAATGTAGTATGTAACTTGTTAAAATATTCCATATTTTCAAAATGAGAAATATACAAGAATATATTTTAAATTTTTCTATCCTTAATAGTAGAGAGCTATAAAACGCTTTTTAAGTTAACTGTATTATACTAAAATAAACAAAATTATAACCAAAGTTTCGATTGCTTTTGGTCCACATTTATATTTGTTATATTATGTACATTATTTTCTGGAGAAAAAAGTTAAGGTAAAATAAACAAAACTTAACCAAAAGAATTAACCCTTTGTTAAATGTAATTTATTTAAATCATTTTTACAAAAAATATTATGAAAATTCCGACGACTTTCCTCGACATTTGAAAAACATGTTTTATGTTTTTATTTTATTGAATTTGAGAATTGTATGTTTCCTCTTTTAAATTATGTTTCAGTAACAACTTTAAGAATGGAAAATTTTTAAAGCAAGAAATATTTTTTTTTAAACAAAATGTCTTTAACACAACAGGAAATACCACAACATGAAGTAATGAGTGGGAAGTATGCAGTAAGTTTCATTTTCAATCAATGAAATTTTTCATTGAAAATAAACATAAATTTTCTTAAGATTTTATATTACGTCATAAATAAGGTATGATATTAGTGCGTCCAGAAGAAAAAAAAATATATTGTTACAAGTTGATGGAAGGGGATTTGCGATGGAAAATCACCTGGATTTATAAGAATATTTGAAAATGTAGTATATAAAAGAAATATACTTAAAAACGGTTCATTTTTATTTCTTCTGAAATTTCTAAATACAAATAAATATTTTGTATGAATTGTTTTTCTTTTCAATTTACCTTTATAAAAAATTATCTATATTATGAGAAACTTAATGAAGAAATTGGAGTACGCCATATATATATGATTTTCAGTTAAGGCGATTTTAAAATGGTTTACAAATGTGTTACTGCTGCACGTTTAGTTTCTTTAAAAAATAAATATATACCATTTTAACCTATTTGTTCTATGTGTATATAATTTGTATCAAAGAAGAATGTAAGTCTTCATTTGCTTTTCAAATGCACCTCCATGTGCTTAAAAAATGAATTCTTTTTAAATTATGAAAAAACGTACACATCATTTGAAATAAAAAAAGATGTCGAATAGAAAAGAAATAGAAAACAAAAGAAAACAAAGTAAATGCATAGAATGCAGAAAGGTTTTTTTTTAGTTTAATCACTTAAAAGGAGAAAGATTTGTTTTGGATGAAGCAATAGATAAATAAATAAAAGTTTATCCAATTACATTCATTTTCTCAGAGCAAATGAAAACTTGCATTTCTCTCCATGTTTTGATTAGGTTATCAAGTTACAGGTTTTTTTAGTCAGATTTGTGAGAAAAATATAGTTATGCATTCATCTATAAGAAAGTTTAAATTTTTGCGAATATATTTATTATTTAATCAATATTATGTTATAAATATTTAATTAGGAAAAGATAAAATAAGAAAAAAATAGCATTTATATAAATCTACAAAGATCTAGAAATTCTCTAAAGTGTAATATATCCTTTTCCATACCGAAACTGTACGGACTATATTCAGACACTGCATTACATGCAGAATAGAAAAAAAATGTTTAACTTGTTCTATTAAAAAATACACTCATTATAATAAAAATATTCCCTTTTGTCTTAATGAATATAAAAATGTCGTTTTCTGGATATTGTTAATATTTTATGAGTGAAAAGAATTTTCATTACTCTGTTTTATAAGTTTTAATGAACTCAAAGTATTTGCACTTTAAAAATATTCGGACAATTTAAAGCTTTTGTTGAAGATATCAATACAAAATCTTAAAACAAAAAAATAATAATAAAAAAAATAAAATATTATTTAAATGGGATTAAAAAATCATTTTTTTGTGTGTGCATGAAAATACTTACACACAGATATATACACAGTTTTTTGCATAATCGTGTGTCCACCCTTAAAAGTACATTGGCATTCCTGAAAACAATGCAACTATTTTTCAAAAAAGTTTACATTTTCTTACTATTAGTCCACACATAAAAGTAAAGTCCAATTGCTCTTCATATACAACGCAAATTTCTTCCAACCAAATTTATAATTTTCTTTTTTTTTTATTTGGAACCGAAAGAAAGACAAATATTTCTGCAATAGATAAAAAAAATATACAGGGTTTGGACAAAATAATAGGAATACTTTTGAAAAAATAGCACTCGAAAGAAACTTTTCGTATACTCCTGCCCTCTAGCGGTGAAGAGTGCCACCTAGCGGATCAGAAAGTACACACATCAGTCTGCCATTAGCAGTGACAGAAGTCGGATGCGAAATATATTTCTGTGTTAAAATTACGTTACGGCTGACCACTCTGACTTCGAAAGAGGCATGATTGTTGGAGCCCGTCTTGCTGGAGCCTCAGTAACGATAATGACATCCCTTCTAAGTGTTGGGAGAAGTACAGTGTCGACTGTAATGTCAGCATATTTGAAAAATGAAAAACATCATCTAAAAAGTACCACAGTGATCGAAATTCAAAACTGAATTACAGAGGCAGAAGGGTTTTGAAGTAGATTGTGGCAAAACAAACCACAAGACAACAGCATCACAGATAACATCTGAGATGAATACACATCTACAGGAGCCAGTTTCATCAAAAACTATCCGGCGTAAACTGCATATGGCAAATATGCATGGTAGAGCGGCTATTTCAAAACCATTAATTACATCATGCAATGCCTCGAAGCTACGAATATGGTGTCGCGAGCATACAAGTTGGACACAAAAAAAAGGGAGAATGTAATATGGTCAGACGAATCGTCTTTCACATTACTCCCGACAATGGACGTGTTTATTATTGGAAAACGCCGAAAGAAGCCTATCAAGTTGACTGTCTTCGGCTTTTGGTTAAACATGGCGGCGGTTCTGTGGTGATATGGGGTGCGATATCACACCGTGGTTTTGGCCCACTTCTTGTTCTAAATGTTCGTGTTACAGGAGCGGATTATGTTAGTATTCTGGCCGACCATCTTCACCCAAAGGTGCAAACAGTGTTTCCTGAAAAACGACCAGTCTTCCAAGATGATAATACTCCCATTGACACCTGTGTAATTGCCAGAGACTGGTTTTATGAACACGACGATGAATTAGAACACCTCAAGTGGCTCCCTCAGTCCCCTGATGTCATTGTTCTGGTGTCAGAGAAAGTGTCATGTCACTTCTCTGACAGAAGGTGTGCCAGAGCCTCAAGAGAGGTTTGATTTCTAGAGCTGGTCACCGAATTTTGAACCAATTCCAAATGAGAGACCTGTACTTGGATTGAAACCCTCAGAGGTATAATGTTGCAATTTGAACTATAAATGTAAGCATACTATTTGATATGAATAAATAAAAGGTAGACTTATCCCGTTTCCGTTGTTTGTTTGTATATTTATTTCATTTATATATCGGTATAAATAAAATACTGCAGTATATAGTACTTAAAAATGGTTTTAATATTTATTTTTATTCTTTACTCTATCATAGAGATATAATGAAATAAAAGAATTAATCTTTAACAAATGTGAAAAAATTTCATTTATAAAATCAATATGAGAAACTATTTCTTTGAAATATTTTCAGTGTAAAATGTGCAGTATTTATTTCTTTTTTCTTTTTTTGAAACTCTTAATAATATACATAGTACATTATATATTAGAGGAACTATTACACTACGATGTTTAAATATATATATTCTTTATTTTTATAAAAATTGTTATACACGTAAATGTATTTAACGAATTTAATATAAAACTATATTGAAATAAAGTATGTAAATAACAGTTGTAGTTAAATAAATATAAATATAAATGTTATGTTATAACATTTTAGAAAGACTATGTCTGCTTCTTATAATAAATTATGTAAATATTCTGGAAGAAAAAGAATGGAAATAAAAATATGTGAATATACTTTTTATTACTGTAGAGAAACTTAATAATTCAACAATTACAGTTCATAAA
Organism: Maratus michaelseni; assembly: GCA_963931845.1. Lineage (NCBI taxonomy): Eukaryota > Metazoa > Arthropoda > Arachnida > Araneae > Salticidae > Maratus > Maratus michaelseni. Next base: position 290,976,142 of record OZ007593.1, read on the forward strand.
TAAATGCATATTTATATTATTTATGAACCAGAATGCTTCTCTCTAACATATATTTCTTCATGAACATTATTCTTAGTATGAAATCTATTTAATATGTCTATTAACATACGATTAATTGAGATTCCTAATGAGGTTTCTTGCCTTTTATAAGGCATATGTATTTTTATTTATTCAGTACATGCACAGAATGCTATAATGCCTCTTATAAATATTTCCTCATGCAGAAGAAGTGTTTTCTTTACATAATAGTTATGCAAAGAAAATGATGTTAAGTTGTACCATTACGTAAAATGTTATTTAATGCAAATTTAATCCCATAAAATGAACTACATATATGTATATATATATATATATATACTTATATGCTCCATATACTTTTTAGAGTGTTTTTTTTTAATAATTTTAATTTTACTAAGATACAGATTTAAATGCATAAGTAATAAAAGTAAAACACAAAACGGGTTATAAAAACCTTTTAATATAATGATAGACATGTTTCGAATGCACAAACGGCGTCATTATCAAGATCACACGATAAACAAACTTTACTCGCCAAATATGTTTGAATATAAACTGGAAAATATAAATCAGAAATCATATGCGTAATAAAAGTAAGTGCTATAAACAGTCAACTGTAAACTTGAAAATTAACATTTCTTTATTGCTTTATTAAAATTGAACAAGACTCCGTGCCGTACATTTGGTAATTTAAAAGATATCCATGAATCAATAGAAATCTATATGCGCAACGAGAACATATGCAATGAATCAGCCTCTTTTGAATTACCTGAAATCTGGCACGAGGTATTGTTCAATTTCAAAAAAACAATAAGGAAATGTTAAGTTTTAGGTTTACAATTTATTATTTTTTAGCGCCTGATTTTATTACGCACATGATCTCTAAATTTATATTTTACAAGTTTATTTTCAAAAGAATTTGCGAGTAAAGTTTGTTTAGTAGTTGTTGTGTAGATCTTGATAATATCGCCATTTTAGCGTTCGAATCATGTCTATCATTATATTAAAAGGTTTTTATAAGCTTTTTTGTGTTCTAATTTTATCAAATAATCATTTAAAAGTGTATTTTATTTTTTAAAAGAAGTTTGGAATGCTTGAATTCATCTTTGTTTTCAAATTAAAATAAAAGTGCACACAAAAACATGTGATACCCTTGTCTAAAAGATTATTAAAATTTTAATTAGATTTTTAATTCTAAAACATTAAAATCGAGCAATTTCGGCTGTGAACCCAGCAAACGTCCAGATCACATTCTTGTACTGCGAGCCTACGGGAGGGTTCAAATCATTCACATTCGTCCAACGGTCGCACAGTGGGGCATTTGGCGGATTTAGACGGCCAAAAGTCAATTTTTCAAAACACAGTTGAAGAGAAATATATTCGGCTAACTTCGGCTAGTTGGGAATCTCCGTACAGTCATAAAAGTTTCCCATGCGCAAGCAAATTAGTGCCAGGCAAGTTAAATCTTCCTTGTAGCGGTAGTCTGGTTATCTGTGCTCACAATTTCAATTTTGTGGCTGCTCTTTTCAGTGTGATTTTTTTTATTCAAAACTTTTACCTATATGAAATAGTTATAGATGATGAAAGACCAGGTAGGTATGTTTATATTTCACATGAATATGTTTATATTTGCTTAATAGAAATATATGATAAAGCTACATGAAATGTACCGTATAGTTTGCAAAATTTTATTGTTAATTTAAATATTCCATAAGGAGTTAGTTTACCTTAAGGGTTAGATCCGATGATATTTTTTGCATGAATTGAGAGTTCGAGATATGTAGTTATGACTTTGAAAACAATAGCCAATAATAACCGCTAATTTAAAAGAATTTCTTTCAAACGCGAATGTGTATGTTTCTGTAAATTATGATGCTTTTATTTACCCCCTTTTTTTAAAATGTATTCTACGATAGCTAAATTGCAAATGTAGCCACAAATTGTTATCTGCAGACGAAAAAGATTTCAAATTTGCATATCTGGTCAATGGATTTATATTTGAAATGAAAATTACATTAAAATAAAGTTTGTTCTATCTTATGAATAATGAGCATTTCGAATATTGCGATATGAATTTTTAATTTCTCGAGGATTACCTTGTCAACAAAGAAAATTATTAAGAAAATCAAAAGCATAAGATAAAGCATGGTTTAAGTATTTTTTCAGGGAAAAAAGTTAATCTTGATTACAGGAAATATTCCAATTGCCGTAAGTACGTCCAGGTTGACCTCAGAACTTCTTCTGTGAATTGTAGTCAAAGAAGCAAAAGAAGCAAACAGAAGAAGTACACAGCAAAGCTAATCTTGAAATCCTTAAATCCTTTCTCATGCTGCCCAATCACAATAGTATGTTACAGGACACAGGATTGCTTTTACAGAAGTGAAAGAAATGACATGGGCTCTATATCTTGCAGCTAAAGGTAAACAGGTGTTTTATAATCAACATGCAACAACTTATTGGAAGCTCTCGACTATTTAGGCTTTATCAATGTTGAAGCAAACATCTGTAGAATGCATTGTAAAATAGTCAGACATTCACATAAGTAAACATATCCGTCCTTTATTTCGCTACAAATGGAAATATCTATTACCCAAATAAGAACTACTACAAAGTTACCGAGACTTCTGGAAAAGTTCATTTGCGACATTTATTAGACCATACCATTACACGCTTCTTGCACTATCTGAAAGAAGTGGTAGATACAAAGAATGTTTACTAACGTTGTGTGCAATTAAAAGTGAGTATGTGACGGTTTTGAACAAAGATAATTAAAAAAAAATGCTAAAGAATGATGTCAATTTTGATGAAAAATGTTTTTGGAATTATTTTGCTCTTTTCCAAATTGTTGTTCAGCGAAAGAAAGAAAAATCGTTTGGCAAAATCTAATGTCTTCTACCTCTAGATTCTGCCGACCAATAAGAATTATGATTGTTAAGAATATCTAGAGAGTCGAAGTTTAAGAGAAATCGTGTAACGTGGATATTCATTCTAAACTGGAGACTGCTCAGTTAAGATCCACGCTTATCTTGTATGAAACGTATACCGAGTAAAATAAATCTGAATAATTTTTAAAGGCTCTAGCACTACTTATTTCAGTTGAACATTTGCGAGCTATAACCCATCAATATCAAATAGAATCGTATAGTGATGAAAACTATTACGACGACAATTTTGCATCATCTGATGAATAACCTTCGATTTTGTTATCAAATATGTACATAAATATATTCATTTATGTATATGAAATACATATATATATATATATATATATTCATTCATTTACGTATCTCATATATGATATTATGATATTTGTAATATTTTTCTTAAATTAAATAAATATTATATGTAATTAATAAATAATTGATTTCAATAAATTATTGATTTACTCTGTAAAAGCGTAAATGGAGAATTTCCAATTTAGAAATGATTAAGGTTAAAAATACTTAAAAAGAAAGCTTTCTAAAGTTGGTACAGTTTTTTTAATCAAATGTAGTGTAATTTAAAATCGGTTTCAGAACTTTCAAAGACGTAATATTTCGTTAAAACATGTTTTTTTATTAAAAATTGTAGTTAATTAAAAATTAAATCGGTATTGTTTTCTTAACTGAAATGAAAGGTTTTCCTCAAATTAGTGTTGCCTGAAAAATAAAATACCGCATTATGTGATTCTCAACAATGATTATAAAAAAATACAATCGTGGTATACCTAATAAGAGTACATTATTTACGTAATACATAATGTGTAGAATACATAATGAGTCCAACAAGTATAAAGTGTGACACCTGCGCGCGGGTTTATTTTATATTTATGATTAAAAATGAAAATCGAAATGTTTAGAAGAAAAAAACCATCGATTGATCAAAGCAAAATTGCATTTAATTAAAATTTAAATCAGCATTGTTTTCGTAAATGAAATGAAAGGTTTTCTTGGTTTTTTCCGAAGCGAGGCTAAAAAAAAAGACAGGCTACCACGGTACATTCCACTTATCTTTTTTTACAGACCGCTAGAGTGACGTGATGCTCTTTTCGTACGCCTTCATTGGTGCATTCGATCAACACGTGACTCCGGCGGTCTATAAAAAAAGATATGCGTAAAGCACCGCGGTAGCCTTTCTTTTTCGTTAGCCTCGTTTCCGAAGCGAGTGACGTCACCTTCTGATGTAGTTAAAATACGACTATTATTTTTTTTTCTCGCTCGTGCCTTTTGCTATCTTGAATCAGTTTTTATTGTAACTTTGATGGAATAAATGAGATATATTCTGGCTTGATTAATGTGGTTTGCAGATATTTTTATCCTTAATTTTACTTTAAAAGTTTAAACCTGATTTCAGAAATATTATATATTGCTAAAAAAAATATTCGACTGCAAAGCGAAATTTTCGCACGGGTCCACTGGTAACATTTAATTTTATTGCATATGCAGAAAAGAATAATTTAATTATAATTATAATTATAACTATAACTATACGTTTTAAAATATGCTTCAATAAGAACAAAATTACTCATTAAGGAACATTTTGCAAACATAAACTTGATTTATCTACAATATTTTATCAATTAAAATGGTTTTAAATAAATTTAGATTCACAATTGAATTTTATATTACTAAAGACAATATATTTATTTCTAAAAACAAATACCTTAACTCTATCCACAAATAAGTGAGATATATAAATCAAATATGAAATTTGTACATACTTTCTCAATTTTAATTTTGAAAGAATATGCAATCAATAACGAGTCACTAAACTTTTGAACAAAATGTGTATTATAGATTAGATTTAAATTTCTTTCAATCTTATAAATTTCAAATAGTCTGTTCTATAATTAGAATACTTGTGTTAAATATATCATTAAATATTGTTAACAGTGATTTCGGGGATAGTAAGCGATACATCTAATATTTCACAATATTGTTACTGTAAGTGTGCGCCATATTCGAAAGCATTTTCTTAGTTTGAGAGGATAAGCCAAAAATATATTTCCTCCCCTTCATGTTTTTAGGAGTATTTGTTTTATGTTATTCAACTTTTATCCTGGAAAAATTTAAACTTACGAAATAATATAAATTTTAATATGTTTTACAACAAATCCCAAAACAAAAGTATTTAGTAGCAAGTGTAGACATCTTATGAAATATGTTAACTTATCGTTTAATATATTTGTAGAATTTCCTATTAATATTCAGTTTTTGAAAATTCAATTTGAGCTTTCATTCATTTAACTTTACATATATACAAATACATTTTATATGTCATTTCAATGAATGTAACTGAAATACTATCTGAAATTTTTAATTTTTTCAGCTTGTATTGCTACATGATGGAAAATTTCCCTTCGAAACATTATTTTAGAATTGTTTGAGACAATTTACTTTTGATGTTGTCTGTGTTGTAATTAATGTACAAATAATTTTAAATAACATACTTGTTTATTTTTTAAATAAATCCCCAGAGATGAATTATGTAAGTTGTATTTTAATCTGGATTGAGGAATATTTCTACTTAATTTAGACGTGCAGACATTTTATTGCGAAATACAAAATAATTAATTTTTCTTTGTCACAAATGTCTATAGTTGTATATAGAAGATGTTCTAAAAGATATCTATGCTTTTGAATATTCAATAACATGAAAATTGAAATTGTGTCAGTTATGCATTCATTTTTGCTAAAGAGTAATTTTTCATTTAAGAAGATTATCTACCGTATTTAATGGTTTTAAATCCAAGTATCACCGATATATGCATCTGCTGTGACTAAAACTATGTATCAAACTATGTATCAAACACATGCTCGAAATGATTTTGAAATTTAAAAACATAAGATATTTTTGGTGTTTCAATTATTTTTTTAGAATGAAGTCTGAAATCTGAGTACACCTTCATACTTATTCGTGTGTTTGAGCATCCTAAAAGTTTAAGGTAGAACCCACTATCGGTAATATCTCAAAATACTGATAAAATGTGACGAAAATTTATGACTCCATACACTAATCTCCTTACGAAAAACTTCAACTGCTACCCCAACGTTTTCTTGGCAAAGGATTTTAAAAACCGTCAGCCCTTTTTGGGATAATTTGTATATTTTAATTGTTTAATCGTTATATTTTAATCGTTTTCATGCACATATTTTTATATATTAAATATATATTATTAATTATATATTATCAAATAAATATTCCGGTAACGTTTAGTATTACAGTACATATTGTACTTTAAAAAAAAGAATTTGAAATTTTGAAAAATTGACCACAAAGAAATATCGAGACAAAATAAGTATTCTTAACTTGATTACATAACCAGTAAACAAGATTTTTGGTGCAAAATAAAGCTTAAAATATTCTTTTAAAATATATTATTTATAAGAATATGCGAATTTTCGTATGTTAAGAGCATTTATTCAGACTGGGTAATTAAAGTTCAAAAAGATCTTTGAACATTATCTCGAATACAACTGAAAATGCCAAACGTCTTGTTTTTTGACATTTTAAGGAATAACATATTGAAGCATGAGAGTCTATACAGTAATTCATGCAATACAAGCAAACTAAGGAAAGTGTTAGATAACCGCACGTACTAGATTTACCGCCTGTCAAAGTTTTAATAAGATGATATAATTATATGCGTCAGAGGTCAAATAAACATTCCACTCAATCTTATCTCGTCAAAGATTTCCAAAATATTTTAACCGAAAATGAATAACTTTATTTTCATATTATTTAAAAACGTTTAAGCGCAGCACATTTCATAGTTTGTTAATTTAAATTTTATGTGTTTTTAATCATATTATTTCTTGACTCCGTGCTCTTTCCCATATGTTTAAGTATTAAAACTTTATTTTATAAGTCCTGTCAGGGTCATTATGCTATGAAGAACGCATGTTCGTATCTTTAAAAAATTACAAATAGTACAAATGGCAGGATTTGTATTATTTTCAATTTCAATTAAGCAGTGTTCGCTCCTAGAGTGAAGCATTTTTTTGTTAAATTAATTCCGCGCTAGGTTCCACAGAATTAATAATAATTAACCATACTTAATTTATCCCTACGGTAGGGTGAATTTGCGCAGAATTGGTATACCCAAAATAATGTCAGTTTTGTATAAATTGTATAATCTCTGTAGGTCAATTTAGGAATGTTCAGAAATAAAGTAGAGATTTTAGAAGATTAGTGAAAATGTATTAGTCCCAAATCGAGGATAAACAGAAGACTCTGACTGCAGCAGCATACCTTTATAATTATTTTGAAAGAATTATAAACCTTTGCACATAATAATGATAAATAATCTCTAAGCGATTTTAATCTACCACATTCACTAATTACTTTTAAAATTTGAGAAAATATTGATATTTGGATAATGATGTAGCTTTAATATTTTAATCATATACTTAGGAAATTGTGATGTTCTCAAAATGAAAAATGAATGAAAATCCTTATATGTAATTTAAGGTATTTGCAATGCGTAATCATTTTATTAAATTTTGTGCTGAAACATGTAGTTTACATATTTTTAAAAATTAACTTGTTTAAAGAAATATTAAATAATATTGTACATAAACGACTATTAATAATGATATGTTTCTAAATATATATAAATCAATTTAACTATGTACTTACATTATCTACAAAAAAGTATCCCCAAAATAATTTGAATTATATTGTAGTAGAATATTATATTATTTATATTACATTAGGCTGTAACAAAAGTATTTTCGCTTTTTTAATGATTTTATATTAAAGCATGTAACTGGCACTTTCTCATCCCATAATGATGAAAATAAATTACTAACTCTTTGAAAATAAATTAATTTTATTGTGTTAATTTGCAAGTAATATTTTTCATTTTTTTTATGTTGTTTGAATTTTATATTTTTATGTTTAGAATTAATCGATAGCTTGAATTTGTATTTTGTATTTGAATTTTGAAATTGTATTAGATTACTGAAGCACTGATATGATAAATTGTATTTTTCATGATATAAATTTTATTGATGAACACTGTAAGATTTCAGGTGGGGAGTGTGTCGACAAAAGAAGTACAGTTAGTTTTGCGCCATGCACTGCGTACTACAATTTTCTCTTCACTTCCCAGAAAACCCTTCTCTTTTTTGTAAACAGAACGCAACGGAATGTTGCTTTATAATAGAATGATTTTGCTGTGATTGAAACGAGGCTAACGAAAAAGACCGGCTACCGCGGTGCTTTACGCGTATCTTTTTTTACAGACCGCGGGAGTCACGTGATGCTCGAATGCACCAATGCAGGTGCACGAAAAGAGCATCACATCACTCTAGCGGTCTGTAAAAAAAAGATAAGTGGAATACACCGAGGTAGCCTGTCTTTTTCGTTAGCCTCGGATTGAAATATATGACGTTTTATCATCATTATTAAATATGAAAGTGGAGCATTGAGTCTCCGGACATAATGATTGAAAAGCTTGTATGTATGTAACATACTAGCTGTAAATATTTTTTGCTTTCATTAAAATGTTTCATCCAAAGAATATTCAAGGCCAAGAATCATTGACTTTCGTTTTCAATATCATGATGCCCAGATAGTTAATTATTTTTTTCAGATTATGTTTAATTAAGATGGTTATTAATTCATGATTCGAATATTCAAAGTGTGATCTGATATTATGAAGTTTAAGTCTTTTGATCTTGATTTTGCACCCTTTCTGCCGACTATTGAGGTAACGCACAGCTACTACATTTGCAGTGGGAAACGTTATGGATGCGGACCAGGCGTGTAGTGTACGCCCACTTGCCGGTATCTACACTCTGCCGCCTGCCAGTACCACGTGAGGCTACATGACGTATCACGCACTGACTAGTCGCAAGATGAAGCAAAAAAATACATCATTTCTTTGCGAAGTAAAATCTAAAAAATTTATCAGTCCACGATCAGTAAAAAATGCATATTTTAAGTCGCTCAACGGTAGGGGGGGGGGATTGAGAATTTTGGTAATATGAAACGGAAAAATTCATCAATTGGTAAGGATGAAAAATTTGAAAATTTGTCAGTCAGTCGCAGTATTAAATGTTTTTTTTTCAATCACACAACTTGGGGGGAAGTGGTCGATAATTCCATCAATTTGTCACAAGATGAAACCACAAAATTTATCAATTCGTGGCGAAGAATAATCTCAAAATTTATCAGTCACTCGCAATAAAAATATATTTTTTCATTCGCACAACGGTGGCGGAGAGAATTGATAAATTTGTTAATCTGTCGCACGATGAAACTGTGAAGTTCGTTCATCAATTGTTTGCGAAACAAAATCTCAAAATTTTTCCGTCAGTTGCAAAAATACATGAATATTTTCATTCGCACAATGGGGAGGGTATTTCATCAGTTTGTCGCAACTTGAAACCACAAGATTCATCAATTGGTTGCGAAGAGTAATCTCAGAACGTATCAGTCAGTCGCAGTAAAATACAATTTTGTCAGTTGCTGGAAGGGGACGGGGGGAAATCGGGAATTCCGTCGATCATTCGCAGGAAAATATCATGGAGTCAACACTAAACATATAGGCTCATTTGATATCCCCATTTGATCATAAATATGCAATACCTGTGCATTTACATTGAATGATTTCATCAATATAATTATTTACAAACTTTCAATTTAGGTCTTAGAATAATATGAAAAATACATACCCAATTATTAGAAATGTATCAAAATAATCCAGTAAAAAAAAATTGTTCCTAATGGGTTTACTTATTTTCTTTTTCTTTATTACGATTTTTTTGTTACGTCAGGATATTTTGTAGCCTGTACTGTCCCGATGCATGATTTTGCTTCAGTCGTCGCTGCTCACTCCGCGCTTTTTCGCAATTTCTACAGATGGAATACGGATAGTCTCTGTTTCTTTTATAGTGAAATTTGCTTCATAACTCTGTTAAATGGGCTAAGCGCATTTATCGCAGCAAGTTCTACACGCTTTTTTGAAAAAAATGTGTCCATCGGGCTGTATGTCCGTATCAAACTGTGGACACTTTCATTCGAATCCTGAGTTCTTCCAGTTTTTTACATCTTTAGTAATTCATCAGATGGAGCCCTATGATACACAGGAATAACATTGAAAACCACAAAATCTGAGATTTTAGTTTTCATGGTACTGTTGACAGGAAATTTTTATCCTAATGCTGATGCTCTGTTATAGAAACAGCATAATTTTGGTGCTGAAGGGCATTTTTGGTGCTGAGGTTTTTTATTGTTTGACATGCAATGATACAAAGAGGCAAATATTACTGTTTTCATTTTAATGAAATCAGGTGCATTATTCTTGATTACTTTTCTGTACAAATTGGTCAATTTAATAATCACTTCTTCTACCAAGATTCCTTTTTTCCTGCTACCTAAACATACACCCTTTTCTTTCCACTCTTTCACTTTATTTCGTAATGCAATATCCAGTCTTTTTGACACATGATTGATGCATTATTTTTTTATAATTTTTTATCACCATACGCATTTGATTTTGATAGACGCATAAATGTTTCAGAATCTCCATCAGAAATTAATAACGTATACCACATTTTGCAATTTTGAACCGAAAGTTTCCATAATACATCTGCAGCATGACTTCCACACCACCAGAACATCCTTAATAATTTTTCTAACATGCCCCTGAATTTTGTGCGCTTCATGAAAAACTGCGGACTCAGGTGTACTACTGCCTAAATCGGCTGCTGTTTTTGTGCAGTCGTGTTTTTGTGCACAACCCCGAAATTAATGACAAAGCCGGTCAAAATATCGATGACACATCCAATAGTGTAGAGTGAACTATGACCTTGTTTCTGCCATGTACCATCACAGGATAATCCAATATCTATCACGCCATCATTCGAAGAAGGAGAATCCACCATTTCACGAACTTCTCGAACTCGCAGTCGGGATGCTTCTAAAATTATTCATCAACGGCTCTACCTTCTTCGACAACCTGCACAACATAATCGTCAAATCTCCTCCTTTCAAATATCGGAATTCCAAGACATATTGAAAATAATTCCCTGGAAGAGTGTCCTCTACTTATGTTAAAAAATGTTCAAACCATGTTCTTGTTTATTTAAAACGTCCTGCATTCATTCAGTCGAGGGCTTGTAAACGAATTCCATATATGATATTCGGGAATCACAGCTCATATTTTTGTTGAGTATCCTGGCTTTCCAACAATACTCACATTTAAATCTTTCTTCCAACATTGTTGACATGGCACATTTTTTAATAAATCACCCCACATACATTCGAATTATTTTTCTACATTTTGAACTGCTGTATTCCCTGACTGACAGAATGATTATTGTTGAAATTCTATAATTTTTCTTCACTTCTAGTGTATTTTGTATCCGATATACTATGCAAAATAGATGCTAAAACATACACTAGTGTATCATTATGCAATACGTATTAGATAAGGAATTATTTTTATCATTACATAATACAGTATTATTTTTATGATTACCTACAATAATAGTAGATTCAGAATTATTTTTATCAGTACTACACATTGCTTTTGCTTTCTGTGATGCTAGTTTACATTTTTTTTTATGAACGGCCTGTTGGCTTTCGCCAACGGGAACTTATTTTTCCCATTGCAGGCGAAAGTATACATAAAATATCACTGTAAACTTTGAATTGATTAGAAAAATTACAAAAATAATCGTGAAAGTAATTCACGAATAATCAGTCAAAATATTGCGAAGATCAGAAAACTGCTCGCTTAAAACGCTTAAAAGAAAACATATAAACAAAGGAAAGAACGAAATACAGTTACAGTTAAAATCGCCGTTACCATTTGTAAAGTAAAAAAAAAAAGTTAATTCCGTTGTGGAATTCAGCAGCAAACAATTGTAAACAATGATCAGCTGATCTGTTTGTGCATTTAAATGGCCCTTTAATTTCTTTAAAATGTAAATAAAACATGTACAATTCATCCGATTTCAAATATTCAACTTGCAGATGATAGTTTCCAAAGTGAATGATTATATAGAGACAAAAAAAATAGCAAATTTGAACGGTTTCGCTCACTTTTAAGGTCCCTTCTCCCTTTAAGTGAAATATGTCGTTCGTAATAATATAGATAAAGATCTGCAAGAACGCTAGATTTCTTCCAAATTTTGGAGAACCGAATTGCAGATATTTAGTAAATCCGCTGTAATTCGCTTTCTGATTGTATGTTCACTTTGCAAATTGCCGAATAATTGTCTTTTTACGCATTTTGCTATAAAACTCCTCTGCGCAATCTTGGATGAATTATATGTGAATTGTTTTGACTAGTAAAACCCTATTTAGTCGCAAAATACCAACATCTATTATCGCCAAAAACATTTTCAGCCATTCTCTGACGTTTTGCTCTAATACCTTCATGTCTTATTAATATGTTCTGCTTATTATTGGAAAATCACAATTATATCTTATCCATTTTTCTTCTTCTCGACTAAGACTGTAATACTACTGAATTATACAGTGTGTCCCAAAAACATTGACCTCGGATTTTCTTCCTTAAATATTGGTCAAAGACATATATTATAAATTACAAAATTACGTGAAAAATTTATATGATTTTATGAAATCGATTAAAATCTTCAGGGGAATACATTTAAAGACAACATTTAAAAACAAAATTTATATTTTCATACCGCCGCCGTACAAAAAATTTCTCAATGTGTAAAAAATTCCCCATACTCCAATGAAGTCATGCACGAAATCTCAGCATTTTATCATAAAACGTCGCAGATATATGGTTAAACAATGTTGGTGAAGGGTTAATTATAAATTAAAAAGTAAATGTTTAGAGCTAGATTGCAGATGACGCGACACAGAATTGCAGCATAAGCAAATAATACGGCTCTTAACTATTTACAAATTTACAAAACTATACTCCTTGGAAGATACCTTATATTTTTACATGATGAATTACAGAATAAAACTTGAAAATGGAACATCATTGAACATTAAAATAGCTTATAAATGTTTGACAGAAATGTAAACATAATGTAAACATTTTGAACAGGCTTTGTGATCTTTGCGTTCATTTATTATTTCAGTCATTCAGTTATTATCATTCAGTTATTATTTCTACAGAGTTTAGATTATTTTGTACCAATAAATAGCACAAGTTTTATTTATTTATGCAATCATTGTTACCTACCATAATTTGTGTACATTCTCTAGAACATGATCCTCCAACAGGATTTTTCCACTTTGCGAACTCATATCCAGGCATATAAAAGTAGTTTAAGTCAGCAATTATGTATTTTCATAGCTCTGCGACTTTCTACAATAAAATGCTGAAATAATGGCCATGACCTTTTCGTTTTTGGTATATTAAACAAACGTTTCTTTGAAACTCCTTCACAATGACTTTTAGAGCACTTATATTTTCATCATAATATCAATACTTCTCTTTGGTATGTGATGTAATATAAACTTTCGGCTTTTAGAAATTTCCCGAGTCCTTTTTTAAACAACTCTTGAATTATTTTTTCCGATTAAAAAGAAAAAAAAACTACTCAGATTATTATTTATATAGAATATTTTTTTAACTCGAAATAAGAACAACTAATCATAATGTATAAACGTCTCAATAAATGCAAGCGAAATCATGTAGAGTTCTTATAGATCTTTATCTATATTATTACAAAAAAATATTTTAATTAATGATTTTTTTCTACAGGTATATTGCAAAATATTGTTTAACATTAATAGTAAGAAATCTGAAGTTTTAAATTTCATTCTTTTCGAACAAAAATAAATTAATGTTTAATGCATGTATCAAATATTTAAATAAATTAATATTCCCTTTACATTTATAAAATTCATAAAATAACAGAATCATAAACATATATTATTCAAAATATTTAAAAAAATTGTTATTTAAAAGAAAATATAAGTTTATTTACTTTTTGAATTTTGTTAAAAACCAAAGTGGTATTTGAAGTACACATTGTATTTCAAAAAGATATAATGGATTATTTATTTATAAAGCAATGCATGAATCATAAAATATTTTATATTTTATTTCAAGGTAACATTAAGACTGTGATATATCCCTTCTTAATAATAAATTAACGAACATAAAACATTTTGAGAAAATTATGAATTTTTGAGATGGTTCTCAAAATGATATTTAAAGATTTTCCATTTTCTGAAAAACGACAAATTTAAGTTAGAAAATTATTTTTTACTCGAGATGTTTCGAAATGTTTCTACATTGTTTCTTTGCTATATTAAAGTGTAGTATAGCAACTTTAAATAATTTACTTTTTAGAAATATTCAAACAAACTTTTTAAAAAAGAAATCGAATAAAGTATTCCAAATCTTTTCACAAAATTTACAATTGAAGAAATTTTTATCTAGGATTTATTCATTTCATCCTTAAATATGTAGTTCAATCTCCTATTTGTTATGGAATTAAACTTATAAAATGATAAACGAAACCCATAAGAAACAAACGTTTATCATTTATTTCCGGAAAATTACATAAATAGCTTAAAATATTTTCAATATGATTTATAGAAAAATATTTCTACATATCATAGTAAAACAAATTAATGATATTTTCAATTCTATACAGTGTAGTATAAAGTATTATATACTTTGTTATATGTATATGTAGTATAAAGTATTATATACTTTGCTAATCGTATAGAAGGAAAATAAGCCATTATATATTAGGATTTCGTAATCATATTTATATTTTTATTAGAACTATGCAAAAGTAAACTACTTACATTTTATTTAAAAAATCATAAATAAAACATTATTCATTATAAAAATTCTAAAAAGTTGATAGAATTCGACGTAACCAGTAAGAAAATTACCAATTTAAATGTAACAGTTTAATTTTAAAATAATAGACATATTCAACGAAATCAACAAATTTAACAAAAAAGTCCGCAAGTTATTACTTGATCCACTGACAGAAATATCTCAGAGAAATTTAATCAGAATAAGGAAAATCGTTTTCTGATTTTTTGACATGTAGCACAAAAATACATGCTAGACATATTGCGGTTAGATACGATACAATTTTAAGAATTTACGGGTACAAAGGAAATATTATAGTAGTATTATTTTAGTAATATATTATTTTTTACATTAGACATTTTGTAGTGCGCAAGCTAAACAAAATTATTATAAAATGGTCTATGAGTGAGATTATACTATAATATTTGCTTTATAACCACTTCTTTAAAAAATTCATAAATAAGATTGAATTAATAAGACAAAAACTTTTTCGGAATACTTATATTACGAAATTAATATTTTATCTTGAATGCATAATAGTTGTGTGTTAACTTTAAGATAATACCTATTCCTTATAATTTTTTAAATAAGTCTAAATAACAATAAAATATAAAATGTTATAAAAACTGTCTATTTCTGTGGCAAATTTAAGACTCGATTATATTATATATAATAAAATAGAAAATCTATCAAAAAATCTTTCATAAAATAAAAAAAGTAAAGGTAAGATTAAGTTATAAACTGTTATTACACTTATTTAAAACAACTTAATCTTTTAACTAGCAATTATGTATGGCATGCAACACACATTATATTTTATTACTTAGCAAAAATTGTAGTTTTCATTTCTTTTAATTCGAATTCGAAAAAAAAAAGTCTTATCTTTCCCTTTGAACTTTTGTTTTATTTCATTATATACTCTCAAATACTGCAAACGTTATATAGTTTAGTGCATTTTAAATATATCTTATTGCAAGTGCATTACGATTTTCTTTATTAATATTATTATTACATTGTATCTGTATTATATTATTGTATTTCATTACACTTAGTAAAACAATTAATGAAACAAAACTCTTGAACCGTCAATTTACTATTAATAAAATTATATTTGTATTCTAATATTCTAATGAGATTAAATTATTTTGCATTTAATATAATAACAGGAAGTAAGATAACTTTGTCTCAACATTTCCATTAATCTGCAAGATATTTCTACTATCAGAATAATGCTATCACAGAAAATAATACTTTAAAAATATCTACGGGTGAACATAACAAGGAAGTCAATAGAATTCTTATGGTTTGTCTAAAATCAATATTTACTAAATTACCAAACGTACTACGTTTGAGTTTTAATTCGGTTATGATAAAATTATCAACTATGTGCAAATATTTCCACTAAAAATGTCAACATACTTTCTCTTTATTTTATATTTCATGTACACTGTTTAAAATTTCTGAAGAGATATTTTCAAAAGTAATTTAATAATATGATTTTAGATCTATCTAAAAATTTCCTCCTAAGTTCTTCCTAAAATAAAGTTTCTGTATACTTTTCGTATATTGTGTTTATATCTTTGTGTTAGTAAAAGAAAATTTCAATGAAAACAAAAGAAAAAATTAGTATTTTCTTAAAGGTGCTACAGTTAATTGAATAAAGATTTCAATAGTATTTTCATGAAAGAATAATATGTCTTTAGAAAATGTTCACTCTTTATATTTTTTGGAGAAGAAGAGAAAATCTGCTTTTTAACAAATAATTTTATTCTGCTAAACAAAATAGTATTAAATTGTAGGGAAAATTTTCAACGCACGAAATTTGTGTCCTTTCAACAAACATGATATACGATTTTCTTTCTGAAATGAAATAAAAAATAAAATAAAAAAAAAAGGACTTTACGTCACAACATGGAACACATAAAATTACCCTCGGTTCTTTTATACTTTAAATATGAGAACGGTTAAGATGTCATTTAAAACTGTACTCATATCATCTAATTTTCTTGTAAAAAAAATATAAATTATTTTTATTATTTATTTGCAGTTAAATAGCAAGAAATTTGTAATTTTCTCTTCTTACTTTGATGTAATGTATGTTCTTTGTGCGTTTGCGTAAAAAAAATAATTTCAGGAAATCTTTTTATTATCATTAAGAAAAGAATTTCTTTAAATATGAATTTTTCTAATTGAAAAAAAAAATTAAATATCACATTTTGGATTTTTCTTTCTTTTTTAGGTTATTTTTTAAATAAAAAAAATTAAACAATTAAAAATTAAAACAAAAGAAAATATCAGTATTTTCTTAAAGGTGCTACAGTTAATTGAATAAATAATTCAATACTTTTTCATAAAATAATAATATGTCATTAGAAAATGTTCACTATTTTTATTTTTTGACGAATAAGATAAAATCTGTTTTTTAACATATGATTTTATTCTGCTAAACAAAAAAATAAATAAATAAATAAATAAATAAATAAATAAATAACTGTAGAGAAAAATTTCAGTGCACGAAATTTATGTCCTTTGAACGAACATGGAATATAATTTTCTTACTACAATGAAATGAAAAAAACAATAGTACTTTACGGCATAATATGGAACACATAAAATTACCTTCAGTTCTTTTAAATTAAACATGAGAACGGTTAAGAAGTCATTTAAAACTGTACTCATATTATTTAATTTCCTTGTTAAAGAATATACATTATTTTTATTAATTATTTGCAGTTAAATAGTAAGAAATTTGTAATTTTCTCTTCTTACATTGATGGAAAGCATGTTCCTTGTGAGTTTATGGAAAAAATTATTTCAGGAAATATTTTTATTTTCACTAAGAACAGAATTTCTTTAAATGTGAGTTTTTCTAATTGATAAAAAAAATTAAAATTAAAACATTATTTTAAGCCGAATGAAAAGAAATTATAGACGTATATTTAGCTATTTTGTGCATTTAAACAGTAATATAAAATAAAGTATTTCTTAATTCTCAGCTGTAAAGTAGGTCTTTTTTCAAATGACATATTTTGTTTACCTCAATTACGATAATCATAAATGTGTTTTGCAGTTAGCAGTATTTATCTGCAATACCAATAATCTTTCATGAAGATACATTTTTACAATTGACAATACTTAGTAATGCATTATATCTAAGAATTAATTATATTTGTAAAAATAATGGACAATTAAATGCAAATATTAAATCATTTTCTCATTTTTGTCTAAGACGTATTGAAATACTATACATTGAATGTATAATACACCATGAACAGAAGAAATATAATTGTAAAATTGTCTACATTAAAGTTTATTTTGGATTTTTATTTATTAAATCTTCTTTCTTTATAGTAATATTTGCAAGCAAGTATTATCATTATTGTTAATGGCGTTAAAATTTATGTCACTTTTAATATTTTATTAAGAGAACTTTGGTATAAAGCATACTCAATATAAAAACAAAATTGATTGCGGTTGTAAATTTAGTTCCAATTGATTCTACAAAACAAAACAAAAATGCGTCAGTTTATGTAAAATTTAAATAAATCAATGTGTGGTCTTCTGTTTTATTAAAAGTATACATTTACTCATTAGTATTGAACTAGATGGTTAGGATCTATGTCTGAAAATCATTATCTCATTGCATTTCAGAATTATTTGCGTAGAAATATAAAATTCCAGATGACATTTTCATCTATATTTAATTAATGTTTAGTCTAAACTCTTGATAAATGAATAATGTAAAATGGAATCAGGATACATATTCCATTTAACATGACCTGCTCAAAGCAATATTTTTGAACATCTTATAAATTTATATAAAGTATACATGTTAATAACATAACAAGTGTTTTGTCTCTGCAAAACCGATTAATTTTTTTAATTTCGATACTTTTTTACTGCTAGGTGCCACCCACAATCATCTCCTATAAGATAATCATTTCTTATTATCGAAGAGTAGCTTTTCGAAGGCAAGCAAATCTTCTTCCTGTGTATGCACTCTAATCTAACATATAAATGAACAAGATTCATCGGTATTGGATCGATCATTTAGAATGTAAGTTACCACAGGCGTAGATTTTAGAAAGACAGAATTAGTAATGTGGGTCGATATTTTTAAATTGGATCTATGGCCTGAGTAATTAAAGTTTAAATTTCTAATGCAAAACCTATGCGAGATAAAGGCAATTTGAAAACTTTGTCAGCTCAATTCTGACAATCAAATGAACACAATTTCTCTACAATTTCTGTACCAATTACAGTGTAATTTAACACAAAAATGATATTACTAAAACAGAGTTCATACACAGACCGATTTTTGAAATTCGATCCATGGCTTGAATAATTAAAGATCAAAGTTTTAAACTCCACGCGTGATACTGTGTATCTTCTATATGCCATAAGTATCAATCGATCACAGAGACTTAAACTTGATAAAGCAGTTGTAAACAATGTCAGAAACGAATATTGGATTTGACTAAGATAAGTCTGCTGACCACGTATAAGAAAACTCACTGATGTCTTGTTTGACCAGTGTTCTTGTTTATTTATCTCCAGTGTTCTTTTTAATTTACTTGTGAATTCCCCGTATTCGGGTTTCAGCCAATATTGGAGTCGAGAACGAGCGGTGATGTCAATAATAGTGTTTCTGGTGTATGCGTGCGGATGTATAAAGATGGATGCAAATGCATATACTCAAATGTAAGTTAAATAAACATGTTTTTTATAAATATACACGTAGCAGTTTTAGGAAACATGGAGATAAATGTTTAAATTCAATACTAAATGTTTGTCACGCATACACAATTACTCATGCATACAAGTAAAAATAAAATAAATCCTGTTATAATATTTTTAAAAAAATGCATTCAGTTACGCATGCTGCATACGGAAATCGGATGTAAAAACAAATAACGAAAAAATTCCGAATAAACTGGAAGAAGTCATTGATACCAAAGCTATATAGCGTCTATAACATTTAAAATGAACTCTGTTTCTTTTTATTTTCTTTCTTTCTTTCTTTCTTTCTTTTTTTTATTTGATATTGTTTTCCGAATTTTAGTCACGTATAGAGTCCATCGAAAACTTTAGTGGTATTTTCTTTTTCCACCTTCTATATACAGTATCTTTTCTGTTTTGTATATAAATTTTAAGAACTACTTTCATTTACGGTAAAATGAGGTCTCTGAATATCCTACACACAAGATAATATCTTGAAGTTCAGAAGCGTATCTGCAATTCAGCCTTGTATGCCATTTGATTTGCAGTCACTAGTACAGTCATTAATTTCATATTACTTTACATATTACCTCCATTACATGGAGAGTTTTTGAAAGGAAATTTAATCACAAAATTTACGTTTGCTAATTAAAATGTTTACCCGAATTTGTCGACTTTATATATTAAATATGCTTTTGCGAAATACTATTTTTAAAAATATGAATTATTTATGAATATTATTTTACCGAGTTTAAAATAAAAATATATGCATTTCCCCAACATATTTTTGCTAAAACTTTATTTTCACCACAACAAAGACTACCTTAAGAGCAACTTCATATGTTGTATTTTTATTACATGATAATTTGGAATTTCTGAAAAAAAATATTTTATTTCGAATATTAAAAGGAATTTCCCCAAAGTTGAAAGAAAAAATAGTATGACTTAATAGTGTAATATAATCTTTTTTCCTACACTGTAAAAAATTACGAATGTTTCTTATTTTATGAAAATATACTATAACCACGAACGGAAATATAATATAATCTTCTGAGCTATCCGAAATTCCGAATAGCGTGTTCCATTGTCTTTTGAATCCCCAGAAACCGATACATTTCCAAAATTTAAAGAATTATTTATAAAAACAAAGTATTTTTTGCTGCCCGTATTTTTCAGAAACGTTCGCGAAGGGTTTTTATAGTGTATTAATTAGTGTCCTCAGCCTGGAATACCTGTTTTTCTAATGCTATCAATTCTTAAGTAAACATTTTCATGCTCAAAAAATAAGTTTAACAGACGAACATGAAAAATTAACCGCGTTAACAATAACATTAAACTTAAGATTATTTCTTTACTCTTTCATGTATAAATTAACTTATGCGGCTGAAAACGTTTACTTGAGCATTGATGACATTCGAAAAACAGGTTTTCCAAGTTGAGGACTCTAAACAATACACTAAAAAAGCCCTTCGGAAACGTTTCTGAAAAATACGGGCAGCAAAAAATACTTTGTTTTTATAAATAATTCTTTAAATTTTGGAAATGTATCGGTTTATGGGGATTCAAAAGACAATGGAACACGCTATTCAGAGTTTTGGAGAACTCAGAAGATTATATTATATTTTCGTTCGTGGTTATAGTATATTTTCATAAAATAAGAAACATTGGTCATTTTTTACAGTGTAGGCCCACGGCCATGAATTAGTATTAAGCGTGAACAATTGATATTGTTTAAAATGGATGTCATAAAAATGAGTGCGAATATCATAAAAAATATCTCAATAGAATAACCACAATATCTCAAAACAAGAACGAAAAATCATGCGTCAATCATAGATTATGTAACACTTTCCAATGCTTCCAAATTAATTTTACAAATCATTACCGTTTAATAAGCTGAAAGATAACATCTAAGTAAACAATTTGGAAAACGCATAACATATCTAAAAACGTAATTTCAGGAATTTCCAACATATACAATATTCGTAAAAATATCCGAATACTTTTATTCAGCCTTGTATGTCATCTATAAATTTGTATATATGCTACATAGGATGCTAAATTTTAGTTTAGTTAGGAAACGCATATCACAGTTTAAAATTCTCCTTCTGGAGTTTCTGTCAATAAATGGAAATGTGTTTGCGAACTATTGTGCTGCCCTGTATATGATTATACAGAATTTATACACACCAAGTAATAGGCAAAAAGGGAGTTAAATTTAAAATCGTAACTTAAAACGAACTTCCAGGAATTATTGTTAACAGACAGTAGATAATTCTTTTGTGTGTCCCTGTAAATGAACGATGACTGCTATACACACAGTATTCTGTAGAAAAACTCTTGTAATGCACCTTAGTGATATACATAAATTTCAATGCGTTTAAAATAGCCAATCATTATTTAAATAAACCGCTGACGATTTTTCTCCATAGACATAATGTAACGGAACTATTTTGACTGTCCCTGTAAAGTAACTATAAGTGCTATGCACACCCTATTCCATATTAAGCTTCTTTTAATGCACCTTAGTTATATATATCAATTACAATGTGTTTGAAATTGTGTAACATCATTAAAATAAATCGCAAATGATTTTTCCCCATAGACCGTAATGTAACGGCATTCTTTTGAGTGTCCCTGTAAAAAAAACTATAAGTGCAACACACTTCAGTTGAAATAGGGAACATTCTATAGATGACGATAATACCATATAAAAACTTCAGGGCAATCCGAGCCTATTTACGGGAGTTAGAGCACGGCCCGGCAGACAAACCGAAGTCATAAACACTTTTCAACTAGGTTAGAAAGTGTTAATAAATTATCCGAAATGCGAATGTAGATTACGAGAAACACACAAGAACATCACACTCATCCAACATTTAATTAATCATCAACATTTAATAAATGTCTCGTTTCACTTCCTGTTATGAAAATACATTAAGTAACGGAAAAAATGGTTTTAAGAACTTTCATCATAATTAACAATGAAGGTCATGAAATCATGAATATATATACCGGAGATGCATAGAATGTTCGTTACAAATTTTAAAATTAAGTAAAAAAAAAAAAAAAAACCTATGAAAAAAATTGCAATTTGCATGAATGTGGATACGAATGAGATAAGATTTGTTTAAGCAACTTAAGAAATATATTTTTGTTTAAATGTGACCAATAGCGGGCAATATATGTGTTAAAGCAATGTATTATGTAGATTTCTATAATTAATACGGTAATATCTCAATGTATGCAAGGGTTACCACCAGCATGCTATTTTTATTAGATGAAGTTTTTAGTATGAAGTTTTTTTTACATCAGTAACACACTGCCAATGATTTGCAGTAATATAAACACTGCCAAATTTTCTCACAGCGAAGTGACTGACGACTGTTATGGGACACATGTCAACTCAGACGATACAAAATCTTATCAGTCACTGCATTTATACTTGTCATATTCTTTCTATATTATGACAAGCTTCATTTGTATATATCTATGCAATATTTCTATTAAGCGCTCTCTATTGTTGACATCAAACTACAAATAATTTGCAATAAAAAACACCCAATTTCACTCTTATTCAAGTCGTGGGTACTGCGATATTTTGTGACATTTTTTTCTCTTTTATATTAAATTTACTTTATTCTGTCTTTACAAGAAAAAAGTGCTGAATTTCAATTAATTGTTTAATTAATTTTCCTGGAGTGAAATTCGCCCGAAACTAAATGCGTAACAAACAAGTGGATTTTTCATTGCTAAACTAATCATTAAGCCGACAGAGTGAAACATGTCCCAAGCTGGGAATCGATTCCGGGACCGCAGAATAGCGCTCCGAGGCTCTACCACTGTGAAACAAGGAACGATATCCCAACTCGGCATTTCTCACTCTTTTATATGTCGGAAGTCTGCAACCGCAGCACAAGATGGAAACTGTCATCCAATGAACACAACCCTTGGCAAATTTCACTCATGGAAAATTAATTGAAAAATTAATTAGAGTATGTGTTGCCTATGCTGGACTTGTTGTGAAAAAAACAATCGTCTAAAATTTGCTACAGGGTTGTGTGCTCTGGATGACAGTTTCCATCTTGTGCTGCGGTTGCAGCCTTCCGACATACGGTGGTGGCCAAAAGTTTGGACATTTTTTGAAAGTTTCATGTTTATCAACTTTGTGTGCTTGTAGAATATATTAATTTCATTTAAATACAAACGTTTATATATCAAATTGAAGGTAATTTAATGAAGAATTTAATAATAAAAACAGTATTACAATATCTGTATAAAAATATGCTCATTTTAGTAGAACAAACAAACACAAATCGTTTTGAATAAGGACATGTTTTGTAATAAAAGCGTACTAGCCACTCACAAACACTGTTTGGAGGAACAATCAAATGTCTGTAACTATAGTTTAGGTTATTTCGATGGTAAAAGAGTTATTGTTGTGGAAATATTTTGCGGAATGATGCATACTAGTTCAATTAAATAGAGCATTGCTGTTTTTGAATATTTAAAGTCCCTTTTTTTTAATTAAATTAATTTTAAACAATGTCATCAACAAGAAGATCTATTTGGACATCTACAAAAAGAAGCCGATTTGCCATATTGAGAGAAAGTGGCCTCTCTTATGCTGAAATTGCAAGACAAGTTGGTGGTTCAGTGACTTGTTCTGGTGTACGAAAGTTCTGTTTACGTTATGAAAAAACGAAATCAGTGGAAAATAAGGCCCAGTCAGGCCGACAAAAATGCACAAGTGCTACTGCCGATAGAAAAATTAAACGACTATGCCTTCAAGATAGAAAAATTTCATCAGATGTCATTAGATGTGAAATGAATGCAGCGGGTATTGCAGTAAGTTCAAGAACAATAAGAAGAAGGTTATCAGGATTTGGACTACAAGCTAGAATTCCAAGGAAAAACACATATATAAATCAAAAGCAACGCGAAAAACGAGTTAAGTGGCAAAAGAACACATTAAATGGTCATAAAATCAATGGAAACAAGTAATCTGGAGCGATGAGAGTAAAATATCGCTCCTTGGTAGTGATGGTAGAAAATACGTTAGACGTAGAGTAGGAAAAGCACTTTATCCTGATTGCATTGAAGCAACTACAAAAAACCCAACAAATGTCATGATTTGGGCATGTATGTCTGCAGATGGTGTGGGCCGAATTCAAGTGATCGATGGCATCCTGAATGCCAAAAAATACATCGAAACTGTCCTGGAACCAATATTGATACCTTCCATCAGGGATCTCTTCCCCAACAACGCACCATTTATTTTTCAGCAGGATTCAGCTCCATGCCACACAGCAAAAGTATGCAAAGCATGGTTTCAAAATAAAGGCATACATATATTACCATGGCCAGGAAAAAGCTCTGATCTCAATCCAATTGAAAATTTGTGGCGACGTTTGAAAATTCTTGTACGAAAAAAACGTCCATCCAATAAAAGACAACTTATTGAAGCTATAATTGATTCTTGGCACCATGTGATTACGAAAGATGAACTCCAAACACTCGTTCACTCGATGAAAAGACGCTGTGAAGCTGTCTTAAAAAATTAAGGTTATCCTAGTATGTATTGATTGCGTAAGTATCATTTTAATAAAATGCAAATCTAAGATAGATCTTACTATTAGTTACATAACTTTTTTTGTAATACAGATATTGTAATACTGTTTTTACTATTAAATTCTACATTAAAGTACCTTCAATTTGATGTATAAACGTTTGTATTTAAGGGAAAATTAATATATTCTACAAGCACACAAAGTTGAAAAACATAAAACTTTCAAAAAATGTCCACACTTTTGGCCACCACTGTATATAAGTGAGAAATGCCGAGTTGGGAAAGCGTTCCTTTTAGCTCAGTCGTAGAGTCTCAGAACGCAATTCTGAGGTCCCGTGAACGATTCCGGATTTGGGACATTTTTCAAACTGTCGGCTTGATTTAGCAATGAAATAACCACTTGTTTGTTAATCAAAAGTGTCGAATTAACAAAAAAAAAATCGACTTCTGGTTTTCGACGAATTTATACGTTTTAGAAAGTCCTGAACATGAGTTGACTGTTTTTTAGAAAATATTTGTTTGTGAGTCTGTTTGTCTGCCTCTATGTGGGAAACAATTTTTGCGTTCCATAGCAATAACTTCTGAATGAAAATTAATAAAACTTTATATTTAGTTAGACCTTGATATAAATAGGTGCTGATTAGTTTTTGGTGTAAATCGCCTAAAATGTGGTGCTTTGCTGAATTTGTTCATGATTTCCTCAATAGCTCTATCTCAAGAACTAGTGCACGGATTTTAGTTAAATTCCAGATTTAGTTAGACACTGACAAGATTTGTTGCTGATTAGATTTTGGCGTAAATTGCCTAACAGGTGGCTCTACTATGCTGTATTTTCACGATTTCTTCAATAACTGTAACTCAAGAACTATTACACGGATTTTCATCAAACTTCAGATTCAATTAAATGTTGATATAAGTAGTTGCTGTTAAGGTTTTGGGGTAAATAGCCCAACAGATGAAGCGGCGCTGCAATGCTGCGTTTGTCAGGATTTACACGATTTTAAAAATTGTCATATCATAAGAACTAATGCACAGAATTTCTTCAAATATCATATTCTGTGTGACTTTTACGTAAGTTGGTGCTGATTATGTTTTCGTTAAAATCATTCAACAGGTGGCGCTGCTATGCTGCATTTTTCATGATTTACGCGATAGATATATCTCAAAAACTGATGCACGAAATTTAAACAAACTTCATGTTCTGTTACACTTTCAAATAAATAGATCTGTATTAGGCTTGGGTGTATAATGCCTATGAGGTGCCTATGAGGCGCTTTTATACTGATTGTGTTCAGAATTTATGTTGCAGACATTAGAGTGTGGGAGCCGAAATTCAATTATCTGTTTGAAAAATGCGTTTCCTATATTTCCTTTTTAAACGCTCACAATTCAACGAACCTTTAGATTTCTCATGACGGACATAGATTGTCATTTAATTTTGGCACTGTGATAGTGGATTTTGAATTACTAGTATGTATGAGATAGAAGAAAGTTTTGGGATTTTCACATCCGGCTTCTTAAAAATGTGAAGAACATTCAACACACTAATTATTAAGCATATTCTTCAAAAATTTTCAGTACAATAATCTGCATGAAACTCATAAATATATGTTGAATAAAGAAAATGTATTTTTGAGTAGATTATTTCACAAATTCAGAGATGTAATGAAAAATATACAAATGTAATGCCAAACTTCCCATTCACGATGCGTGTAATGTGGGCTTTTACATAAATGGTATAAAAAAATTCTAAATTTAAATTTAATTAAATTACAATTTCGATTTTGCCGCATCTTCGTTTATAAATAAATTTCCAATTAAAACAGTTAATTTACACATGTCATCTATAATTAAAATATATAAATTGTAATTTACGTTGAAATTCTTGATGAAAAATGTTATCAATAATTTTATGTTAATAGATTTTCCGTTTCCAGAGCAGCCATTGGCTGCTTTATATATATATATATATATTTTTTTTTTTTTTGCCGCTATTTATAAACAAGGTAGATTTCTGCTAATCTACGATGCAGATAAATTTCGTAAAGGAACAGTGGTAACAAAAATATTTAAACAATAGTCGTCACTGGGAGCCTGCGCTTCGAAAAATAATATTAACAAATTTAGTGAAGTTTCCAGATATGGACATAATTTATGGAAAATATTATTCTGCATTAATTGATGCTGTTTCTCTATTCTTTACGCAAAACGCGATTTTAAAAATGAAAATTAATCATCAAATTTATGTATCAGAAAAGTAATCCTGTAGAATTAAAATGAAATTTTGTAATTACTTGTTATCTCTTCAGTTATATAAAAATCACTAATTATCTTGTTAAATTCTGTGACACATCTAAAAGTTTATCATCAACATTGAAGTTTTCAGTAAATGGATTCATTTTGATTTTTCAATTGATATTACTTTGATAAGATATAAAATGGGGTGAACATTTTGATTACGCATATTAAACATTGATAAAAATTTGCAACTTTGATTTAATTATAATATCAATGTAATTTATTTTAGCATAGTCATTTCGAATTTGTTTGATAACGTAAACTAATTCTAATTTCATTAAGATAACAAAGTATTTTTAAGAGTATGGAAATTTATTTCTGATAATATACGTTTTATGTTTTCAAAGCTTGTAATCTTGATAAAAATTAATGATTCATACTTCAATAAATTTCTTACATTTTGTCGCATTATTATGTTTATTTTAACGATATTGACATAGTTATTCAAATTATAATTTTAGTTTGATCAGCTTACTCCATTATAAAAATGTGAATTACGAGAGCAATCAGAGAGGTTCGTGTAACATAAATTAATTTTAATCTTTAGGCTGAAAGTTTAATTTACATAATCAATCTTATGATTGGTATGTAGATTTTATTTTTTAAATAAAAATGGTATGATTAAGTAGGATACTTAAATTATATTATTATAAATGAAAGGATTTTCTATGTGATAACGTTTGTAAAATGATGATATGGAAAATAAGAGATAAACATGCTCCAGAATTTAATGGTAAAATGATATTTTATTGTTCTTAGAATAATGTGAACATCGTAGCGTAAGAAATTTTTGGTGTAAATACAGTAGAACCCCGCTATAATGAACCCGGGATATAGTGAACACTCGGATATAGTGAACTTTTTTGCTGGTCCCGTCCGAACTCCCATTTAACTAATGTTATTTTATACGCTTATAGTGGACAGCTGAGATTTTGGCAGTTCGCTTATAGTGGACTCAAATTTTATTTCCCTAAATTTCTTTTTTTAGATCTCTCACTTTAAACTTGCACTAGATGTGACTGCAAATGATGACATGGCTTTATATTGTGTCAAATTTCACTCTTTCATGCTCATCGCCTAAACAGCACATGCTTCTTCTTCCCCTCCTCTCCCTATTACAGGTACAAACCTCTCTCCTTTGTTTCTCTCTAATTCTGGGAATAAGCTCTGGTGTTCATTTGCTAACTTCGTCCCTCGCCCTTCGGTATAATCGGAACAGTACAAGAATGTCCCTCGTTTTACAGTGTCTCTCTTCGTTATTCTTTTGATTGATTTGAGATAAGAACACTTTTTTTTCAAAAACAGCTAAAAATTTTGTAAAAATGGCAAATTCCTTGAAAAGAAAAGCATTTTCGATTGATGATAAGGTTAAAATAATTAAACGTATTGAAGATGAAACAAATCAATCGGCATTGTGCATGGAATTTTCCTTTGTTAAAATCTACAGTTTCGAACATTTGAGAAAATCGCAGTGCAACTCTTGCTGTACACAATAAAAATTTGGATTCTTTGAAGAAACTACATCGGGCTGAAAGAGAAAATGTGGAAGAAGCTCTATTAAAATGGTTCACCATTCAGCGGGATAGAAATCTTCCCGTGACACCGGACCCATGCTTCAAATTAAAGCGAATGAGTTTGCCGAAAAATTCGGAGAAAACTGTTTTGTTTGCTCTAATGGATGGCTGGATAGGTTAAAAAAAACGGAACAATATTTCTTGTGGAAAGATGGTTGATGAAGCAGCAAGTGTTTGTGCATCGGATGTGGAAAAGTGGAAAGCTCAAGTGTGGCCGGATGCAATCCAGGGTTATGAAGACAAAGGTATTTTTAATGCTTACGAACCGGGATTATTTTACAAAATGACTCCCGATCGGACGTTAAAATTTAAAGGAGAAAAGTGCACTAACGGGAAGCTCTCGAAAGTGAGAATAACTGTTCTTGTATGTGCAAATATGAACGGATCAGAAAAGCGAAAATTAACTGTCGTGGGTAAATTCCAAAAACCAAGGTAGTTTTAAAAATGTTAAAAAACTGCCCGTCAATTAAAAAGCTAATCAAAAATCCTGGATGACTTCCAGTTTTTTTAAGATGAACTTCGACAATGGGACAATGATTTGTTGAAGGAAAAACGTAAAATTGTTCGTCTTGTCGACAATTGCACAGTTCATCCCCACTTAGAAAATCTGAAATGCATTAAGCTCGTTTTTTTTGCCTCCAAACACGACTCCCGTGCTACAGCTCATGGACCAGTGCGTTATTCGCAGCCTGAAGTCCCACTATAGGAAACAGCTAGTAATGCGTATTTCAGAGAAATATGAAGAGAACAATACGGAATACAACATCTCACTTTTGGAAGTAATCGTTTTGTTGGAAAAGTCATGTAGACAGGTGAGATCAACAACAATCCACAACTGTTTCCGACGCGCAGGTCTTTCGAAAGATGTGTTTTGGGAAGGAAAAGATGCCAACGTGGAGGACGAAGATGATGAAGAAATCTTACCAATAGTTCTGTGGCTGGAAAAGCATAATGTGAACATATTTCCAAGGGACGTTACTGAGCACTTCGAATCTTGCAATAATGAAGTGTATACTTCTGGTACCCCCACAGATGATGACATTGTATCTGAAGTTAAACAAAAGAACGATGTTGAAAAAGAAGACGATATTGAAGAAGAATTTGAAATTTCAGCACTTTCTATCTCGGAAGTGAAATCGGCAGCGAATATCCTGAACGTTTTTTTTTCTGCAGAAAATGTGGACCAAAAAATATTAGATTCTTTATTAATTGTTGATAAGACAATTGATGAACTCTACTTAAAATCGAATTGCATTCAATCAAAAATCACAAATTTCTTCTATAGAATGTAAAAATAAAATCAAGTTTTAGTAAGTAACTTTTTTTTATTATTTGATTTATTGTCAATTTAATTAGTTAATAATTTGTAAGTAAATAACGTATTATAGCAATCATTATTTTTAACAATATATCATATACTAAAAAATCAATAATAACAATCATATGCAAAAGAATATTTTATTTTATAGAATTTGGATATAGTGAACCATCGGTTATAGTGGACATATTTCTGGGTCCGTAGACTGTTCACTATAGCAGGGTTTGACTGTATTTACAAGAATAAATATCCAAAAAAATAAATTTCAGTCATTGTATTATAAAAATGTGCTTTTTTATAAAAATATACACTGATGATTTTCAAATTCTATAAACTTTTAAAGCCTAAGAAAGGATCAGAAGCTTATTCCAAAAATATTTGCTGAAGTACTAAAAATTATATTATTCAAATTATTCAAACCATTTTAATAATCTAAGCATTTTTTAAATCATATAATTCAAGTTACAATTTAAAATACAAAAATACTTCACAAATGACCATAATACAATCCAATATAACTCTAACATAATTTCACTGTAAAATTTTATCTTGATCTTTAAAAATACTTTCCCTAATAGGAACTCTTTCGTCATGTTGCCCTTTAACACGTCAGCACACGCGCCTCTTTCCATTACGTTACTACACGCGCGGGATAAATTTTACCCCGATGGGTTTTCTTGTGTCAATTACCCCCTGGTTTGATTATAAACAAAAATTTATATTTTGAAATAAACTGTAAATCAATAAAGAACATAATTTAATTTAAAATAAGTTATTTTATATTTAAAGCAAAAAAAAATCTAGCACTAAGATTTAACAGATAACATACAAAGCTTTTACAATCCAAATTCAGCCATAAAAATACAAAAAAAGTATAAAACTGATATATAGAAACTGTATGTGCAAGAGTTGTTAACGTTTAAAAGAAAAATTATATTATTACTTGCACACTATATTTTTTACATAAACATTTGCATTATCATTTGCCTATCATTATGGGTCACGTTACAACACGCGTGGTGTAAATTTCCTCCCAAGTGACATTTTTTTAAACAAAATAATGAAAACTCTCACAACCGGAGGTAAATTCTTTTTGGTCACATCTTGATATCTTTCAGCTTGAAAGGTACTATAAAGCTCAGAATGATCACGAACGATTTTCGCACATTGTTAAGTAATAGTTGTGAGCTGGAGAAGATTTTATACCAACGCGTGTGCTGAAGGGATAAACTAACATAATAAGGCTTTTCCTATATGTTCATTTTCATAACTTTTAACATC
This sequence comes from Maratus michaelseni, assembly GCA_963931845.1. Taxonomy (NCBI): domain Eukaryota; kingdom Metazoa; phylum Arthropoda; class Arachnida; order Araneae; family Salticidae; genus Maratus; species Maratus michaelseni. The sequence goes on from OZ007593.1 coordinate 291,007,674, forward strand.
TAGTTGCCAAAATGTTGTTTTAGATTTGTCTGCTTTTCGAAATTGTCTCCATTATTGACGACTATTGACGATATATTGTCGATATATATGTATGTCGACGATATATATGTATTTGTAAAATTGTACATTAAATCGCAATAAAGTATATTTTATTCGTATTGTCCGTGATCTTCCTTCTGCAGCACCTACAAAGCTTGAAATTTTTAATGCACATTATATACACTGTTAAAAATAATTTGAAATTCACGGGTATTTTTTTCCTGAATTTCACAGAAAAAGTCCCTTTTCACGACAAAAGGGCATTTACCGTTAAAAACGGAAAATTTCCTCATATTTCCAGAAAATTACGGAATAGACGGAGAAGAAAGTGGCCAACGGAGATATTCATGACTGACATGTTCCAGCACAGAAAAACTAAAATCTCGAGATTATTTAAAAGAACAAAAATTTAAATTATTATTATTATTATTTTGAATTTAAAAAAGCAACAATTAATTTTCCCATGTTTTTAAAATTATTAGCAATTTATTTTTTAAAGTTATAAAAAAATATTCAGTTAAAATATATTCTAAACAAATAGCTGCTTAATATATATATATATATATATATATATATATATATATATATATATATATATATATTAGTTAAGTGAAAAAAAAATCGATTTTACTCAAAAAAGCAACAAACAAAAATAATGCTTTCGAATTTAAAAAAACAACAAATAATTTTCTCATTCCTTTGAAATTATTCGCAATTTGTTTTTTAAAGTTATAAAAAACACTCTCACTAAAAATATATTCTAACCGAACACATTTAAAAAATCTATAATAGTTGAAAAAATAGATTTTCTCAAAAAAGCAAACATACTTTATCGAATTTAATTCAAAATATAATACTCATATTTTGCATCTAACAATCAAATTAAGAATATATATAATTCATGTTTTAATCCTCTATTAATAATAAAGTTTTCGGTCATAATCTTATAACAAAATATCCCCCCAATTAATTTCAAAATAACCAGGTTTCTAAACCCCAGATTGTTTAAATTCCAAGCCGCGATTTGAAGAAATCTCCTATCATCGTTTCAATTTCTTATTCTAGAAAGGGCCCGCTGGTCTTGCGGTAAGACACTTGGCTCGAGACCCTATCATCTCTGGTTCGAACCCCAAGGTCAGCCGAAAATATTCTTGAAGTATATCAAATTATTAATTAATTAAATTAAGTACTCCTGGTGTAGTCAACAGATGGCAGAACAAACAGAAAGGTAATATTTTTTTTTTTTAAGCCGAGGTCATTCAAAACGGAAAGTTACCGTATCTTCAAACGGGGTTTTTCCTTCTGTTATCTTTCAATACGGAAAATCTACTAACGGAACGGAAAATACCCGGCAACTTTGCTGACAGTAGTTTTACCGTGAATTAACGGATTTATTTTTAACAGTGTAGTGTAACATTCTAAAGGTTAATATTACTTCTTTAACTGTTTTTTAGTATGAACCATGGTTCTATTAAGCTATTTCAAGTGTATATTTTTCTACAAAAAAAAAAAAAAAAAAAAAAAAAAAAAGTGTAATATTCATTAAAAACTGTTTATAATATGAAGCGTACACAAGAATTATACTGAATGTATAATTCTACTGTAACTTTAATAATGTCCAATCTTGTAACGCTTTTAAAAATAACAGGAAAATATATTATCGTTTCGACCTCTTCAAATATATGCAAGTTATCATTGAAAAAGCAATGTTAATTATTTACTTAGGATAAATTTTGATGATATTAAATACAAAACAACGTGAATTTTAATATTTCAATACTAATGTACCCGATGTATATATATTTCGGTATATTAAAAAAAAGGTAACGATTTGGAAATGTGCCAAACGACTTGGAAATGGACCAATGAAAATCTGCGTAGTTCTTTCCATTGTTGCGAGGATAAAAGAGAAATAATAAATATTAAAGACAATTGGCTTTTAGGCCGAATTTTTTTATTTGCAAGTTAAATTTCGGTAAGAATATTTATCCGCGTGAACTTTATTTTAATAAGAGAATAAAAATTCATATTTGTTGTGATGTAACGGGAATATTGTCCATTGGGTTTATTTTATGATGCCATTTTCTCATTACAATTAAATACAAAATATATTTTTATTTGTATACAATGTACTGATGTTTGGAAATGTGCCGAACGATTTGAAAATGGACCAATGAAAATCTGCGTAGATCTTCTCGGCTTTTTTTCTTTTATTTTCCTCTAGAAAATAGGGATTGCTGCGCGATACCGAACGGAATCGCGAAGCGATTACATGCGGAGATGGAGAGTGCATCTAGTACATCTCCCTAGTACATCTAAAATGCACTGCTGTCCAAAAATTAAGGGACAGTAACCGGACGCTTTCGCTTTTTACACTGTTTGTCGAATATCTATTGAAATTGTTTACAAATTGTTCTTGAAATTCGAAAAAAATATATATATAGTACATCTGTGACTACAAGTACAGTAGAAACAGTATATTCCCATATAATCCAATGGGATTTTCCCTCGAAATTGTCAATTAGCTCACTGTATTGCTGGTATCTTTCTGAGTTTTCACGATATTTGACTGGTCTTGTTATATGAATTACTGTACAGAATTGACTATCAAATCATGAAAATAAATCTTTGGTATAGTTCACGCATGCGCAGTTATACATTATTTCATACAAATGCACATATCGCATAAAATATTTAATATATAATTTTTTTAATTGCAGTATATTGTTTCTACTGTTCTTGAAATTAAACATGTGCCTTACATTCTCGAATTGCAAGAACAATTTGTCAAGAATTTCAGTAGATATGCGACAAACCGTGTAAAAAGCGAAAGTGGCCGGTCACTGCGCCTTATTTTTTGGACAGCAGTGTATATTTATTTTGAATATGTTTATCGTGCTTAACTAAATGCTAAAGTAAACTTATGATTGGTAATAACATTTGGTAAACCCAATATTCGCATTTAGTAAACTGACATTTATCTCCAAATCCTGCAATCTTGAATTTATGTAAGAATTATTGTGAGAAATGGAAATTAAAGATTCATATTCAATGGTCGTTAATGCAATGGAAGAAACGAATGTAACGACAAGTATTCTTTGAAGCATACCTTACAAATAAAACTTTAAAGTGTAATGAATGAGATTAGTTATTACAACAAACTAAATTTTAAACGACATTAAAATATAAATCAAATGTTATGAAGTACACTTTAAAACATATTATTCTATATTTCATATAAATGCTAAAAGGTAATAATTATAATATGTGATTTTTAACTAAATTTTTTTCAACGAAGAACAAATAAATTGGAAAAAAATAATACAAATTATTTTTTATATTGTGTATAATTGATATATATGTTATCAGCACAGTTTTTTTATTAACTAATCTAATTAATTTGCTTTTAATTCTTTTTATTTATTAGCTATGCAGAACTAAAGCGTCAGACTGTGAAAACAATTTTTACACGTTCCTCAGTTCTGATTGGCAGTTGAAATAACAAATTTATTTTTGTTATTCTTTTGTTCATTTATGTTTAATGGAAAAACCATGAAGAATAGTATTTATAAAAGTAAAAAATGTTTTTTAGTTCAATTAAATGTCAAAGAAAGGAATTGTATACATTGATTTCCTTAGATAAATAAAACATTTTATTTCATCGAATTTTTTATTGAATAAATGTTTAACATGCTTCAATTATTCGAAATAGTTCATTTATTACACTTTTTGGAATATAATTATATCGTAACACATTTTAAAAAGATAACAAATAAGTAAAAAAAGCATATTTAAAATCCTGTGCTGTTTTGACTTACATTTTAGCAAAAAAAAAAAAAAAAAAAAAAAAAAAAAAAAAAGTAAGATTAAAAAATAAAGAACAGATTTCCCAATCTATGAATTTAAAAATATCTATATTAATAAAAGAAAGTTTCGCTCTGTGTGTGTGTGTGTCTGTTGGCGATGGCTAGCAAAGTCTAGCCCACCTAGAAGTCTGAAAATTTAGATGTGGATAGTCCAAAGCCTGGCCATGTGCACCTGAGCCTCAGAATTTTAATATTTTGATAATTAGCCTAGATATTAATTAGATTCTCATTAACCATCGCTTCTAAAATGTCATCTTTTAAAACAAAATGGCGAATGAAACAGGCTGGCGCGTTGGATTTACGAGCGGAAATGAACAAATTCGAAATTATTTTACTAATTAGCAAATTTTAAGAAAAATAATTGAGATATCAATTTGAAAATTTCTGAGCATATGTAAAAAAAAATATTCTGTATCTGACTATGTGATTTTTGAAAAATTCGGTTGGTAATTTTTTTTATTTACGCAAAAAACTGTTAAAAATCTGCCGGCGCCAGTGAAAACGGTCCGAGAAATTTTCAGACAGGGATCGGCTTTCATTAAAAACTGAACTACAAAGAAATCTGTTTCTCTGGCCGATCCCTCTCATTTAGTTTGCGAAAATGAAAGGAAATAATTGCCAAATTTTACTAATGAACAAATATTTAGGTAACTAATTAAAATATAGATTTGAAATTGAGGTCGGGAAGGGGTGTCATCTGCCGGCTATTTTAGCGTAGTGTCTTCGTTATGTTCTAATTATCAGAAAAATGTAATTCTTTTTTTAATGATCGCGTTAATGTACGTGACGGTGGTTCTCTTGAACAAATTATTCATTATATTTGCGGGTAAGGGGAGGGATGGGGTTAACGCCTTTCTCTGAGACTAATTATCTCGGGCCCGTGTAACGCCGGGCGGGTTAGCTAGTATATTATAATTCTTAATGTTAAGTAATATTATACGAGAAACTAAAAATAATGTTATAAAATTAAATTTAAAAAAATGAAATCATACTCATGATATATTCTTAAAATCAGTATTTACTTTTTATATTTGTTTTATTTTAAATGTAGTAACTTAAAAAAATGTAACAGTTTTATATAATTCTTACAAAATATAATCACAAAAAAATGCAAACCCCACAAATTCAGCCGCATATCGTTGTATAAAAACGATACTGGTACAAACCGATTGCTAGAAATGTATGCTTTGAAACATTATGCATTTATTGCATTTTAGAACTTTTTACATATTACATAATTTAATGTTTTATTTTTCTTATTCGAAATACTAACACCCATTTTTAACATTTTCCAAGATGGTGGAAAAGTGTTTATGACTTCATTTTGTCTGTCCGTCTTTCTGTCTACCTACCTGACCATGCTACAATACGAGTAAATATACTTGGATTAACATGCGATTAATATAATTTATTGAGGTTTACATTAAGACATATTTTCATGAAAATAGAGTTTGTAGCAATTAATATTTGTTTGCAGGGAAATAAACGAAACTTCCGTTACATTATGGTATATGGGAAAAAAATCGTTTCAGTGTACTTTAATAAAATATCACTATTTCAAACGTAACTAATTGATGTGCAATGCTGTAGTGCGAGGCTACGAGCGTTCTATATAATATGGACTGCATAGTAGTTATCATTTATTTGCACGATGCACAGAAGATTCTTTTACAGTACTATCCATGATATATAATCGATGGCAATCCGTTTTCATATACGGTAAATGTTTTTAAGATTAAATAAATTTTAATGCATAAAATTTTCTGTATAAATATTTTACCACACATACAGAGGTAAAAAAAAAGTATAAGCATCATTGTCTACATGCACAATTCCTTTGAATTGTGTGCAATTGTGTTATGCTATTCCCAGCTTCACTATGCTTCGTATACAAGGATATGTTTGCAATATATAAATAAATAGATATAGTGGGGAACGCAAAATACCGGATTTCAAGTTACTTTATATGGACGATACTTGCTGAAAGTAAATTTTCCTAACATCCATGTGTTTTCTAGCTGAAATAAATTTTAGAAATCTGTATGACGTGTGTACAATTCTATAGATCATATAAAGGACTGGTAAAACGGATTGAAATTCCTTAAAGACTATGGGATCTAATTTATTATTTTGGATGCTAAATAGTGTTAGGTGTCTTATAAATTGTTTATTTAGCTGTTGTCTTTCACGTAATTAACCCTGCTGTTCTGTTCGTATTTACTATACTCATGTACAGTGCGTTAAAAAATTATAAGACTACTTTGATTTTGAAAATTATGGAGTAAATAAAGGTTATAATTACAGTTTAAACACATGAGATATCAAAATACAACATATTTATTAAAATTAGTTTGCAATAATTAGAATAATGCAATAAATAAGTATGTTAACAAAAATATAAGCAATGACTGAAAAATACACTGTTAACAAATTATAAGGTCACTTGTCTAAAAAGAAAAATAATATGTAAATAATATAAGACGTTGGTCCTCCATTTTTCCTGATAACCTCAAACACTCTGTTTTTCATAGAAGTGACCAGGTGATTAAGTACAGATTCAGAAATGTTGCGCCATTCTTTTACAACTTTGCTACTTATAGTTCATTGGCAGATAAAAACTGTTTATTATTAGCATAAACTTTGCGACTTAATAAGCCCAAAAGATTTTTCATAGGGTTCAAGTCTGGACTTCGACTTGGCCATGACAAAACTTGAGTTTTTTCTTTTTTAAACCATTGCGGGGTGTAATTAGACACATGGCAAAAAGCATTGTCCTGCTGAAACAGCCAGTTAGCACCACCTAAAAAAGGTCCAAACGGTATCAAATGATCATATAACATAGCCTAGTATTGCGCAGAGTTCATACGTCCTGAAATTCGGGTTAAATCGCATAATCCATCATGACTAAAAGTTCCTCAAACTATTACTGCTCCCCCTCCCATTTGTCGACTGAAGCATTGTCTCGGTTCTGTCCTCAAATCATGCCAATAGTATTTATAACAATCCGGACCGTCAATATTACTTTTTTTCCATCTGAAAATATCACTTGTTTCCATTTCTTGCCCCATAACATCACATTTTCAGCTCATTTCAGTGTTTTTTCTTTATGATGTTTCATTCACCTCGGTTTTTTCAACAGTTTCAGACATATTACATTACGATTGGATTTCAGACTCTTCCAATCCGTTACTTGTGAGTGAGGTTATTTTGCTGAAACGGTTCGAAATTTCCCGAGTAGAAAGAACTTTTTGAGTTAATAATCGAAAAATTTTTCGATAATACCGCGCTGTCAAAATCCTTTTTCTTCCAGATCATTTAATTTTATTTGAATCCTTTTTCTAATTATTTCATTGTGAATGGCAGATTTAGAATGCTTCATTAACCGAGCTATTTATCGTTTAGATTTAACAGAACCCTTATAAAACCAAAATTTTCTTATTTCGGTCGCAGACAACTCATACGTCGCGGCATCTTCAAATATATCGTAAATAACACTATCTAAATCTGCATCTTTGCTTCTCGGGAATACTTTCACGCTATACAAACGCGTACGTTTTATACTGATTCTGATGTGACGTGTAATATGCTAATTTCCTCAGGTGGTCCTATAATTTCTTAATAGTCACCTTATTTACGTTTAAAAAAATAGAAGATTTTAATAAAATGTAACTTAAATTTCAATGCAGCAATTATAACAGAAATCATTCTACGATCAATCTTAAATACACACGCTAAAAATTTTCATATTGTGTCTTCTTCTTCAGAAATGCACCAATTCGTTAGTGGTCTTATAATTGCGTTCAGAATATTATCATTTCTAGCATTAAATGAAAGGTGTCATTTTAAAAATGGTTTAAATAATAGTAAAGTAGTTTAAATGCATATGAAATAATATAACGCATCTAATAAATAACGCAAAAATATTTGAAATTGAAACTTACTTTTACTTGCAATTTAGACAGTAATATTTTTGTTTCTTACATTTTTAGCACAATATATTAGTTTTCTGGTCATTGCTTGATGGACAGAACTTGCATTTTGCACTTTTGATACACAGTAAAGTATTCGTAGCAGATCCTGAGGGTACGTTTTGACTTTTACTCTATCTTTTTTTTCACAACTTTGATTGAATCTTTACTGCTTGTTAGGTGTTGTCTTGATTCAATGTGTGCAAAAATGACTGATTTCCCCAATTCTTCGCAAAATAGCCTTCATTTGGTCAGTTTTACTTTTGATTCCATTTGCTCTGTATTGAAGTTCATAGAATAAATGCATTGTAAGCAGAAGTATCAAGCATGTTATAGAATAATATCATGTTCATGGGCGAGTGATTTTTTTTCACTACATATGTACGTCTTCAAAATTTGATCAAGACTATCCACATCCCCTTTACTTCGATTATAATCTAATTTTCCTTGAGCTTTTTTGTCATGTCTGTTGCTAACTTCTTTATCGAGATGCAAAGTGCTCATAAGATTTTTTTTTCTTTGGGGGGGGGGGGGGATGTAGTTTACAACTGTTGCATCCTCTGTAAAATAAAATGATGATCTGTGTTTTTTTTTTGTTTGGAATTTCTTCAGAAAGTTCTGCTTTATTTTTTGTGATGGTTCCAAACACTGTAATTTTCCGTTTTAGAATACGTTTTCCCAAGTTTTAGGATGTGAAAAAAATATCAAATATAACACTGTGCCCAGAATACTCGAAAGTAACTTCACTCACTACTCGCATACCCTGATTTTTCTTTGTCCTGGATCCTTATTCTTTTACAGTATAAATTTGTGTTTTCAGTGCATACGAAGTTATACTAACATACATATCATATTTTTATCCGATACTTAGATGGTTTACTTCGCGATGGTTTACTTCGCATATAATGCTTGAATGGGCATCGGCCACGAAATGCTACTCATTATTGATGTATAGTAACATTTTCATTCGGATTATGTAATTTTGGTATAATTTCTACGCACTTTTCCCAGATATCTCACACATAATCTATTTTATCCCCAGATCTTCCTTCTTGTGATGAGTGGATTTACTATCAAAACGAATAACTCTAAATATGCTGCAAAATGTTTCACGGGATATTGTAGAACGAAATATGTTTCTGCCAGTTTCTGTATCCCAGAAGCTTTTTGTTGATTATGCATATGATTTGTAAACACCAGCTAATAATACTAAGAATCCAATATATGGTTAAAAAGTTTCATTTTCGAAATTTTCCCGTTCTTTTCCATACAGTTTTCATTCTTCAATGTTTGTCATTTTTATGATTATGTTTTAAGTGTGGAATTGAATACTGTCTTAAATACACTTTCTACGTGTGTTATCCTTGTCGTTGCATTTCTTGTGATACCTGAAGTAGTTTTTCTCTAATATTAGCAGAAGTTAATTGACCAGAAGCGGATCCAATATCCACTTTATTTTACGCTTCTTGGGCTGAATACTCTGTATTCTTTGCATTGGTTGAATATCAATATCAAAAATCGTTGTTAGAATTTGCATTTTCCATCACTTGTATGATTTTAATACTCAGATATATCTTATATTCGCTGTCAGAATATTCCATTACTTTAGCTACATCAGTGTCCTTCAAATGTATGCGATTCTCTATATTTTGTAAATAACACGTTGCTGCTCTACACTCACAGGCATAACTGCTTTGTAGAATGTTAGAAAATGAAAACAGTGTTGCAACATTTTGGCCCATGCCAACTGTATCAAACTTTTGACCATGTACGCGCCCGCCTTTCACGTGACCAAACACACATTTCAACGAATTTTAAACACGTTTCGAAAAGAGATAAGATATAACAGTTATTGTGTTGATTTTTTCCAAATTTATATGAAAGTGTATAAGCAATTTAAATACTTTATTTGAATTGGGTCATATTGACACGAGCAATATATTAGGAATAAATTAAAAATATTCCTTGGCAATACATATAAACGTAAATCCTTCTAGGATTGCATATTTATGTTATATACCAACAAAGTCACAAAAATTCATGAAAATATATACGTGCTGTATTTTTTTTATAAAATATATTTTTTTTTTGTCAAATAATCCCGAACAAAACAGCAGGGTTAAACGGTTAACATTCGCTACATTATTTTCGAAGTATTGGACAGTGTTTTTAAATGTACGCATGATAAATGATGTTTCTTTCTTGGTGACACTGTATTTTATTTCCTTGGATCAAATCAGTCAGGAAATGTATGCAGTTTTTAAATTTTTTCTAGTATGTTTTGGATTTTTGAGCGTTAAAATATAGAGCTGAGTAATAAGAAAGAGACGTGCAGTAACTTTTATCAATAAAGTGATATTATCAAATTAAAATGTTTCTCTATTTTTTAAAATACAATGATTATATCCATATATAATCTAGGTTATTTTTTATCCAATAACATATTTTAGTCGTGAAAATTTTAATAAATATTTACATAAAAATCTGAATTATAAACTAAATAATTTGCACATAAAAAGAATTAGCATTTCCAAGAAGGCCAATTCCTTCTAATTATTTATTTGAAAAAAATTGGGATTTGTTTCTTCTTCACAGTCAAATTGCACTTCATCCTGTTACTGTTTGCATCGGCAGAGAGATAAGTTTCGGATGTAACCTGAAGTATTGCTTAAATTTTGCTTTTATACAAACATATTATATTTTATATTTAGGTTTACATATGTTCCGGTTAGTAACTGAATTACGCTGAAACTTATTGCTGAATTTTTTTTTTTTTTTTTTTTTTTTTTTTTTTTTTTTTTTTTTTTTTTAACACTAATGCATATTTCGTTTTCATTTTATGGATTTAAAAAGAAAGTTTATAAAATGTATACTTTTCGGGCTTATTTCATCCAGAAAACTCAGTTGAAGTGTTAGCAAGAACAAAAAGCATCTAAGAGGCACAGATTATTATACACAGAATGTTTTTAAGAATTTTGGTTTCCATGCAATGATATGTGATATCTAAATAAACAATTTAAATAAAATAGACCATGTGTTCGTGTATCGAAAACTATAACTTACCAATGTTGACAGTAAAGGTTCTGATTGCAGTCACACTTTATCATGCATATACCGCTAGATGCTTATAAAACATTCACATTGGAATTTAAAGTTAATTGTTTATTAGAATATATGTATTTACATTTCAATAATAAGAATTAAACATAATATATATATTTTTTTCAAATTAAGAAGTTCATTCTTTTTAAAGACTATTGGAACACTTTGAGGATTTTTTTTTATTTCATTGTTTTACAATTTTTTATTCACGTTTTGTTAAATCATGTAATGAAAGAAAATTATTTAATCATGGAAAAATGTAATGCTTTTATCACAATTGGAAAAATTTAATTAAAAAAAAATATATATGAATATCTTAAAACCACACTTCTAGAATTTTGAACATTTTGAAATAATAGGGTGGGCTGATAAGTTCAAGGCATGAAACAGAGTTGAAACAATTATGACCAAATTACAATGATGTTTGTGAAGTATGATCCTTAAGATGACGTGCTGCCGAGGTTCAGATGCGTGAGTTTATTGGTTATTGTTTGGCGATAAAGTAAAGTAAACAAGTTTTGACATTTTCTAAAAATGTAAAAAAAATGAAGTTCAAGCTGTCATAAAATACTTTGTTAAAAAAGGTTAAACCCCCACAGACATACAAAAAAAGTTACATTCCACTTTAAAGGATTCTTGTCCTTCATATTCGAAGAAAAAAGGGGGCTGCTGAATTTAAACATCGTAGGAAATCAATTCACGATGATGAACGTGCAGGACGTCCAAAAACAGCTACGACCGACGAAATCGTCTAAAAAATTTCCAATGCCGTATTGAATGATCGCCGATTGAGATACGCGAACTTGCAGACATTGCAAACATCTCTATAGACCGTGCCCACTACATTTTACACGATGGTTTGGGTATGAAACAGCTTTCCGCTTGATGCGCGCCGCGCTTATAAACACCAAAGAATGAACAATTCTCAAGAGTCTTCAGAAATGTAATATTATGTTGCAAGTTGAAAAATAAAATGAAATATTGTTAAAAATCTTGTATTTTCTTTATCAGGCCGAGAACTTGTCGAACCACCCTCATACAGGGCTGCATGAAAGAATTCGCACACAGAGTGTGTCTTAAATGTATTAAGTTGCAAGAGGACAGCATTGAAAAATAATACTAAATTTTGTCAAAAATCTTGTTCTTTCACTGTTTGGCCTCTAACTTATCAGGCCACCTTCGTATATTTTGTTACATACATTCGCTAGTAGCTATGCTCTATATATTAAATAATAAGGTTTTCAAAATGCTAATAAATTAACGAAAAAAAAAATAAAAACTAATTATATAGGAAACTAGTCGGATGTGCGACCCAAAACTTTCTTCTATCTCAGTATGTTAATACTTCAAAATTCGCTATCACATCGCCAATAAAATCAATATTTTTCGTCATTCTGTTGTACGTCAGCTTCTTCCAAATAGTCGGGTTACCGGGATGCGATCAACTGATGTATACTGAACAGCGAAATGTCCTTCTGGCCTGTACCGACAGGAACAGATAACCTCCCTATTCCTTGGTTTTACGATTTTAGCTAATTTTTCTGGAAAACACGAAGCTAAAATGCGTGGAATCCAATAAAAAAAGAAGATTCATTCCCAGTTCTCATCAGCATTGAATTTGAATGAGAATATCGCCAAATTAGTCCTCTACAGCCAAGTTGGTTTCATTTATGGCAAGCCATTTTTGCCGCCAAATATAGCGATATTTTGCCAACTGTCCAAGCTTGGTGACAATTTGATGTTGACGAATATAAATGTATAATGTTAAGCATATAAGAATAGGAACAATGGTTACAATAATGAAAGAAAATTTGCCAAAACTATGTTAACTAAAACTCATAAATTAAACCCGTTTCTGGATGATTTCTGCTGTCTTGTTTGAAAATGTCAGCTACCCTAAAATTTCAAACCGCTATATCTCAAAACAAAAATTGCCCCGGATTCTCCGAATCAAGGCGAAAAATTTAACGGAAAAAACTTTTAGGATTTCTAATTTTTTTGTACATCTTTTTGAATTTGAGATCTTTAAATGGCTATCACAACGTCCCCTTCCGGCGGAATATTCCCAAATTCAAGTAGGACCTGCTGGCCATAGCCAAAAATATAGAAATAATTGATTTAATTATCTGCATAACATCATACACTTTTCGATGATACAATAGTGAAAATTGAACAAAAATCGAACAAAAACGCGATCGCAGTGCCTCTTTTCGTCGAAATATCTCCAAATTCAACTTGGACCTGCAGGCTATAGTCAAAAACATAGAAAGAAAATGGTTCAATTACCTGCTTAACTTCATTAACTTTTCGATGATACAATAGTGAAAATCGAACAAAAATCGCGATCGCAGCGCCCCCTTAATTCGAAATATCCCTAAATTCAACTGGGACCTGCAGACTATAGTCAAAAATAGAGAAAAAAAATATGATTCAATTATCTGCGCTACCTTCATACACTTTTCGATGATACAATAAGTAAAATCGAACAAAAATCGCGATCGCAGAGACCCCTTTCTTCGAAATATTGCCAAATTCAAGTAGGACCTGCCAAAAACATAGCCAAAAACATAGAAAAAAATTAGTTCATATTGAAGCATAACTTCATACACTTTTCGATGATACAATGAAGACAGACAGACGGACATTTTGTAAAAACATGTTTTTCGGAATCTCTGATCCCTAAAACGTTTAAATCCGTCGAAAACCGGAAGTCGAAAAGCATTTCGATTACAATACTTTCTTCTATTATAGATAGAAGAATGTAAAAATGCTGTAAAAATGACAATTTATTTCACATTATATATATATATTTAAATAAATTATTTATATAATTGAAAGTCTGATGAATAGCCATTTTATTTTAATACTATTTGTTTTTATTAATAAAGAACCAACTCCAGCTTCAAGAATTTTTCTTCAAGTTTTGATGCTGCATTTTTTTTCAGTTATTTAATTTGTTAAAAAACAATGAAAGGAAATAAATATAAGTAAACTATATTATTCATAAACATTGTTATAAGTTATTTATTTAAAAATGCACTTATATATTTTAGCGTTATTTGAAAAAAAAGCTACCATTAAATTTATTCAAATATTTGTTGATGGTAAACACATAGTGCACTGAATAGCTTCCCATTATAATTTTTAAAACTGTATCAATAAAACAGAAAACACATTAAATATATTAATGTAATAAATCTCCAAGTGTTTCCACACTATTTTGACGCAACAGTAAATTTTGAAAGTAAAATTCAAACATAATTTATTCGTATGTTCCCAGAATGATGGATAGACAGAAATGTTTTCATGCAATTTTTAATAAAATATCTATCGTAAAAAATTTTCTAGTTCGTGGTGATGTAGATAAAATGAGAAACGAACGCCAATAAATAAAAAAAAAGCAAGTTGAGACAATATTTCAACTGAGGAATGATAATTGATTTGATTGAAAATGATTTTAATTAAGGAATTTGTTTTTATGAGGTAAAGCTAGGATAGTCTGCGCACAATTCAAAAGAATAGCAATAAAAATTCTAAATATTAATTTTTTGCTAAACTATCCATGAAAATTTTTTACTTCATTTGTTTTTTATGCATTTCCATTCCTATTTTGTTGTTATGTTGTAATTTAATAGAACAGTTGTAATAAAACCAAGGAAGTTATTTTGCGCAATCTCTCCTTACACGGATGGTGTGATAGCGCACATTGGTAGGAGAGATTGTTAATGATAATTACTACAATTAAATTGTTAACAATAATAATTACACTTAAATGACATTGCTGTAAGGTTTTTGTGAAAAATTTTAATGTATTGGGAGTGACTATTTCAACCTAATGCGTAAAGAATTAGAAAAAGTAAATAATTTTAAAAACGATTAAAAAAATTTAATTAAAGGAAAAAAATAAAGAATCAGGAAAAGCAAGTCCAGATAAGATCACAAAATAAAATTATGTAACTTAATAAAACGTTTCACTTAAAATTAGTCCATTTTCATTTTTCATTTTTTTATGCAAATTTACCAATAAGTTGCGTAATCTCTCCTAGCATATAAACTAATGAGAACAATGCGCCCTCTCTTCTAAGTAGCAGATGCGCAAACTCTCCAATTTCGGTAGGAGAGATTGCGCGTTTTTTTATTTAAACATGGCCGCTACTAAAACAAACCATTGATGCTCACATTGTTAGTCTAGATTAGTAGCTTATGCGAAATCGTTTGTTTAAAATATTTTCTACTATTGACATTGTATAGAAATTCTGATGAATAGCTATGAAAATTCAAGCACTTACTTTGGGAAAACAGAACAAATAGCAATACTTTATCTTAGACGCTCAAAGCAATCAACGTGCACTTTCAAGTAGACACTCCGCTACTGTTGTTGTACAACTACCTGGAGTCGCTGCGTTCTCACTCTACTCCATCCCCCCGAACTTCTATGTGCGCAATCTCTCCGACTGCGCCATCTCTCCTGGCTTTACCGTACATGTACACCAAGGGGTTCTGCGTCAATTCGTCGCGCACAATTCATCGCAGCGTCAATTCAGTAAAATTATTTAATGATGATTAGTTCGCCTATATATTGTTAGTTATACTTCTCTATATCTCAAAAACAAATTACCATTAAATAATTTTACTAAATTATCTTTATTTTATCATCATAGCCTTCAAAAACATTTTCGTGGCGATGACTTGACGTCGCGACGAATTGACACCACGACGAATTGACGCTGCGATGAATTGTGCGCTATGAACTGTTCAGTGATGAATTGTGTGCGACGAATTGACGCGACACCACACCACCAAGGTGTGTACACCCCATGGAATTTCCAAGTAGTCTGCAACCACTTTTTTGTGATTAGAAAATTTCTATTTAATATTTAAAGAGAAGAAATCTACAGACACCTCGTTTAATTTCAGGATTTACTTTTCTACCTTGGAATACGGCGATCAATTAATTCTATTTAAAAAATCTGATAAAAGCGTACGAACCCCGGTACACGCATTTTAAAAAATAAGCAAACCCGGTAAGAATATTTACGTAAAATCTAATGGATCTACCGATTTTTTAATCTGTATATATTTATTTATCCACTGTAGGAACCAGAGTTATTAGGAACACAATGCCTTCCGTTTGAAAATAATCATGTTTAAGAAATCATCTGCCAAAAAATAATTACCATTATTAGTAAAAAGAAATCACAATAATGGATGTGATTAGCTCTGACAGGTGAACCATATAATAAAAGGTTATGCATACTCTCGATGAGAATTGTATTTGTGAGTAGGTGAAAACAATAGTCAAGACCCAGATAGAGATGTTCTATTTTAGTGATATATGTATGTTGTGTCTAAGGCAACTTGACTTCTCTGTGCATTTAAATTATGTTCTATTCAGTTTGAATTAGAAATATATATATATATTTTTAATTTAGTATATATATCGACTTTGCGAAAGATGACACTAACCACGTGGCAATGGCGTAGATGCAGTTCACCGTCTGGGAAACTAGATTGTCGAAGTTGATAAAAATAAATTCCACACATGAACAAATTCTAAACATTCTTAGAGGGACAAACCTCTTTCAAAAATATAAATGACTGCGTGAACATACACAATAATGTCACCTGCAGAAACATTTCAGCGCCACTCTAATGATCAAGATTTTGGATTAAACATGAATTCTAATTTCTAGCTCTATAATTCCTTACCAAACATAAGTTTTAAAATCTATTTAGAATCCCTTATGCACATTGCTTAGAACTAATATTTCTTAGACCAGTGTTTATGTGCTACGCTGTATGTTCATCGCACATGGTTTTGCGTAGATATGATAAACGGTTAAAATGTGTTATGGCTTGCATGTAGATCATTATTTCCTTTCGTACTATTTTCTTGTGTGGAGATTTATTTTCAATGTTTACATGTCTAATAGAAAAAAGATAATGCAGCTGTCGGGAAGACACAATGCAATGATGTCTTGCGGTTAATGTCAGAGACAAACAGAACTGACTTCAAGAAGTTAATTTTCGAATAACTGCATTTAATCTCTAATGCTTTATGCTTTAACATTTTCAAAAGAAAAGTGTTGAAAAAAATTGTTTCTGTAGCAGTCTCAGATAGATCTAGAGCAGCTTTGTCCTTATATATATATATTTCATATAACGGGCTATTTTTATGAGTTTACTTGTATATATTATAATAATTTACATATAAAAATATATTCCTAGTGCGCATTGTCATGGAAAAAACATATATATATATTCAAGTGATATTTTCTTTTAACTGTACACACTATAGTTATCCACGCACTTTGTATACGCTTCTATTTATGATAAATTAATCCTGTAGACACGTTTAAGCTTATTTTTTTAACGAATTAGTATTTTTTTTACGTTATTTAATATATTCTTGCGAAATGTTCAACTTTAACTGCAGTGAAAGAATATTTATAATAAAAATGTTGTTTGTTGTTCGATAACTGCGGGTTTTTTTTTTGACGAAAATTTCAGATATTCAATGTCATATTTAGATTGCATATAAATAATTCAGAAACAGCATGCTTCGCTGTCAATCTAGAAATTCATGAGACTAAATCAAACTAACTTTTATAACTGTTGTTTATGCGATTTTTCTTGATGGTATCGGCTGATGACGTAATGACTTGCAAAAGGGGAACGATAGTTTAATTAATTTTTACGCGTTCCTTGCAGTTTGAACAAATTTATAGATAAAAGTATGGTGACAAAATGGTCTCCAAATTCACCTGTTTTAAACAGTACAAAAAATAAGATAAGTAATGAATTATATGGGCTTTCCCTTTCAGCTGAGAGCGTCGCCTTTTCATTTTTATTTATTTATTTATTTATTTTTTACATTTGTTAGATTTTTGTCACATTGGTGTTTAAATAAAGGTATAGCAATATACTTATTTGAACCTTAAATTATCAGACATGGCATGTACGTATGAGCTGAGGTAAAGTATATATATATATATATATATATATATAATTATAATATCTATGAATTTCAAAAAACATATCAAGTTCTATTCTACTTAAATCTCCAAAGAGATAATCAATGATACTGTGTATACAGAATACCACATAGCTAATAATTAACATGTGCAAACATAATATTACCATAGCTGATGCTTCAATGGTAATTGGCCAAATTTTACTCATACCAAAAGAATATTAAAAAAAGAAAAGTAAACACAAATGGATTAACAAATTAAATATGAACCATACACAATGGAAAATTGGACCACATGAGAATTAAATATGAATTGGACATGGAAAAACACATGCACATGTACTCATCAGCCTGGATGCACCCACATGTGTTTTAAATAATAATTCAGTGTTTCATAATTCTACTGGCATAATGCTAAGATCAGTAGAATCATCCAGGTACACTGAATTATTACCAGACAACAATTGGAAATATTAAAATTTGGAAATATTTAAATAGGAAATAAAAAACCATTAAGAAAATACAATATATTTCACTCACATCGATTATCCAAAAAACTGTAATTAACACCTCACTAAATTACCACGAGATAACAGTTTTGAAATAATAAAATTGGAAATATGAACGCGTAAAGTGTAGATAAAATATTTTACTCACAATAATTATACAGAATCCTTAAAATGTCACAACGTCTACATAATATTCACATCCACATGGCAATGCATCATACATGTTAACTAAGTCGAGTTGAGAGAAATGATTTGTAAGACAAGTTGAGAGCACACTTTTTTTAAATCACAACCCCATAAATGACACCCAATCACAAAATGATTCAAAAACACTCAAAATAATTCTGGTTTTAATACACTTATAACAAATATATATCCGTGAATATATATTACTCCATCCAATTTTAATTCCTGAAAGTAAAATTAATATACAATCAATAGCTCCCTCTATAGTTAAATTAAATATAATATTAACAATATTATCTACAACTACCTGAAAGGTAAAGTGTCGCCATCTATTGGTATTATAATAGTTCATAATTAATATTTAGTTAAATATCCACTTTATTAGTTACATACTCACTTCATTAGATTTATTTATATAAATAAACTTTAAAAAACAATACTAACTTGTAGTTTTACTTAAAATTCAAATAAAATATAATACTACTATATGAATAAATCTACACAGAATTAATTCAACTTGCACAGCATTTCAGATATTCTTAACAAGAATATATTATGTAAAAGAGATATTATTTTAATTCAAATTATTTTTGCTGCCAGCTGTGTTAATCCACTGATATTATAGACATTTATTAAATAATTAATGTTTTATTTTTACTACTACTTAAATATATATTAGACTTGTTTTTAAATATTTAATGTTTAATTTATACTACATTGTAAATATATTTTATATTTATAGATTAATTTAAATATCTAATTAAATAATTCATAAACAATTCAAAATATCTCAAAATTTATAATGTTGATAATTAATAGTATTACTACTGTTTTTCAATCAAATTAATGCAATGCAGTAATTAAAATACTTGTTAATTTTAATTATTCATAGACAAAAATAAAAACTATATATATTTATTTTTATATATATTGCAAATAGATATATATATATGAGTTATAATCACCAATGTTATCATTGTATAATTTAATTTGTTATTGTATAAGTTAATTTATAAATGTATGAAAACTGCACATCATTAATACCTTAAACAGAGGTGATCGGCAACGCACAATCACAACTATACAAAGTATAAATAATGTTCAATCAAATATTAAATTTCCTAATATGTTATAATTGTAATTATGTATGTTATATTTGTAATTTTCTACATAAAGTGTATATAATGTTCAAACAAATATTAAATATTAAATTTCCTAATATGTTATAATTGTAATAATGTATGTTATAATTATTATTTTCTATATCTTTTGTTATATGTTATCGCACACTAAAACAATAATTTATTACATACCATGTTTATATTTAAATTATATAATAAATGTTATTTAAAAGAGTTGATGATTGAATTTATCATAAAAATAGGATATCCATATATTTTTGCTTGATCTCGAATATATCTAATATTTTTGTTTTTATTTATATCTGAGCATAAGTATTTTATACGATGTAGATAATTGATAATTATATTTTTATAAACAGATTTATGTAAACATGAAGCATAATTGGTAAAAATATTTACTTTAAATGGGAAATCAAATCTCTTATCATAAATATCAAAAATTAATTTATAATTATTAGTAATATTAATTTTTAAGTCAAGAAAGTTTATATTATTATTAATTAAATCATTTTCGCTTAATTTAAGCTAAGTAGGATAAAAATTGAGTGGTGATGTGCAATTTTTTTCATTGAAATAAAATATGATAATGTCATCAATATAGCGATAAAATACATAATCATTGTTCGGACTTATATTTCTTTCATAATAATATAAGTAAAGGTCAGAGAGAATACTAGATGCGGTTCCGCCCTGCGGAATTCCCTGGCATTGTTTATAGATAATATTGTCATATATAATGTAATTATTATGCAATGTAAAATTTAGTAAAGTTTTAAAAAAATTTACTGAAATATGTTCTTTTAATTTTAATTGAGATTTAAATTCTTTAAATAATATACACATTGTTTTATGTAAGTCTTTTATATCAATGTTATTAAATAAATCATTAAAATCCAATGTTTTTATGAATTTTACCGGATTGATATTATGTATTTTATTAATGAGTTGAAAACTATTTTTTAGGCAATGTTGGTTATTATGTTTTAGCGTTATATCATATATCTGCTTTAAAATATTAAGTAGTAAATTGCTTGCATTTTTATTATATGTGTTACAACCGATGGTAACAGTGCGAAATTTAATAGGATTTTTATGAAATTTTGGAATTATAACAAGATAAGGATAATTAAAATTATTACATTTGATTTTTAGTAATTTGTGATAATTTAATAATTTTCTGTTATTTATTTCAATATTTAATTTAGTTTTATTAAAAATATTACTTGTGTTGATTGCATTGTGAATTAACACTTTATAGTATTCTTTACAAATGATAGCATAATTATTTGGTGATTTATCTACATAAGTAATTATAAATTTGTTTTGTAATTCTGATATATGTTTATTTATGTTTTTAAAAGCTGCATGTGTAATATGATGATAATTTTTTATAATTTCATTTTTTAATTTATCAATTACAGAAAATCTCCATTCACTGAAATATTCGATTGGTTTATTGTAATCAACAGCAATTTTATATATAAACAAATCAATATCTTGAATAAACTGCAATATTATGGATTTGATATTACACTTATATGGAAGACGAAATTTTGTGCCATTATGCATTAAGTTTTGTAAAATAGGTTGTTCTACAATATTAAGATCACCAGTAATGATATGACCATGTGTTGTATTTATATACTTTTGATATATTGGGTCATTACAATAACATGGGTAATTCTTTGAAGAGACCAAATTTTTTGCAAAAGAATTGTAATTAAAAATTTTACGTCCAAGTGTGCGATTATATTTATATGTCTTGTGAATGGTAAAATTTTTTATTGGAAAATTATTATTAATGTTGTTTATTATATTGTGTAAATTTATATTATTAAATACATGATTGGAAAAATTTATAATTAATTGTGTATTATTAGTTTTATATTTAGGTTTATTAGAAAGACTTGTATTTAATAGGTTTGCTCTATAATGTAGAATATCATAAAAGATATCACAAAAATGTGGAGAATATTGATTCTTTTTAAATAGCTTGAAATATTGGTTTATATATTTCTTTTTTATACTAAAAACATGTTTTCTTATAGCAAGCCAACAATAATATATATATATATATATATATATACAGTCAAACCTCGTTATACCGCCATTATCCGTTCAAGAAATTTTTGGCGCTATAACGAGTTTGGCGGTATATCGAATTAAAATACAATAAAAATTAATTTTCATACTATTATACTAATATTATTATTATTATAAAAATGAATATCAGTAATGCCTTTTTATTAAATTATCCAATGGTATATAGTATATTATAATAGTATAAATTAATATAATATAATTAATATACATAATATTATTAATATACATAATATAATTAATGCTACTACATGATTCAAAATTATCCAATTAATGTATGAAATTAACATGCACTTACCTCTTTATATAGTCAATTTTAGATAAAGTAGATAATTATGCACATAACAGACACACACATACATTAAATATCACACTGAATTATTTTACTTTAATTATCTTTTACAGGAAAATATTTTAATATGCTAGTTTGAGTTTTCCTTTCAATATTGATTTTTTCAATATCTTTTTCTACAACTAAAAGATTGTTCATCATTTTTTTATCAGTTGCATGTTTTTCTAAGAAAATTCTTATTTTCCCAATGCAATTTTTAACTTCATCAGATGTAACATGCGGCGTTTCAGCTTCTTCAGCTTCGCTGTCAGATGAATTTTCATTTTCATTTTGATTGGCAACAATTTCTTCGATTGTCAAATCTTCAAATGTTGAAACACTTTTGTCTATATTAATGTACTCAATTGCCGATAGAGGATGCTCAATTTCTGTTAATTTGTGTATTTCGTCTTGTAGTTCCTGAAGTGCTGTACTGTTTTGTTTTTTAGTAGATCCTTCAGGTTTAATCAATCCAGTATGTTTCCAGCAGTTAACAATAGTTTCTGATGAAATTTCATCCCATGCTTTTTTTATCATGCGAATAGCATCATGTAAAAGGATTGGAGAAAAATCATCTTTACTGATTTTTTCAATGATATGGCGGACGTGATACTTTAGATAATGAGCTTTGAATGAGTTTATTATACCAGCATCCAAAGGTTGCAAAAATCCAGTACAGTCAGGAGGTAAAAATTCAATGCGGATATTACTCATTGGACATGCTTTGTGACAAGGGGCATTATCCAAAATCAATAAAATATGGCGTTTGCTTCTTTTCATTTCTATGTTGAAATTCGCTAACCATTTTTGAAATAATGCTGAAGTCATCCACGCTTTGTTATTATTCTCATAATCTACATAAAGAGCAGGATTAAAATTTTTAAAACATCGTGGCTTAGCTGATTTTCCAATCACTGTCATAGTTCTTTTATCAGATCCATCACTATTCGTACAGAACACAAGAGACACACGATCTTTTTTTTTTTTTTAATCCTTTAGCAGGCCCACTCGAAATTGTTTTATCTGGCTGCAAGCGGTAAAAAAGGCCACTTTCATCCATATTGTAAACGTCCTCTTGTTTATATTCTAAAATCAGCGCACTCAGTTTTTTGCGACCATTTGACACAATATCTTCATCAACACCTGCAGTTTCACCACTTCGTATGTACTGAGAGAATCCTCGTCGCTTTTTAAATCTGTTCAACCAGCCACTACTGTATTCGAAATCTATAATATTCATTTGCTGGCCAAGAACTTTTGCCTGCTCTCTGATAACATCTCCGTTGATAGTGGCATTTTTAGCACTCATTTGTTGTATCCATGTGCAAAGGGCATCCTCTAAGTCTTCATGTTTCGCTGTTTTCAGTCTTTTTAGATACAGATTGCAGTTCGTTGGTGTTAATCCATTTTTCTGTATTCATCAAAATGTCTCCGATGCAGCGCCTGCTAACAGGCTTTTTCCAGAGTGTAGAAAAATGATTGGAGATGTGTTGCTGCGATACATTCACATTTCTTTTTTTATATTCACAAATTTCCCGCTTTTCTGAAATTGATAAAACTGCTCTTTTCGCCATAATGAGTTAAAATAAAGAGACAGAATGATATTTTACAGATTTAGCTGGTGAATTCTTCGATGTTTCAATCAACGTCCGACCAAAATTTTGAATGAGAGATTTTGCACTGCACACCGTTTTCTTTCTAAGAAATCGACATAAAGTACAGGGAGAAGTTATTTTTTACATTGTTCTCACCTGAGAGAGGAGAGACCCTTTCAGCCAATGGCGTGCCATGCCTTGTTTTCTCCCCGCTCCAGAAGCGGATCGGATCACGTGACTCGCCAGTCTGAATCAGAAGTTTTACTTGCTCGGCACTCAGTGCGCGTTATTTTTCTTCTCCCAATGACAAGTAGAATGGGTAGCAGGTGCATTTTGGCAGGTGTTGAGAACAATATAAATTCTTTGCTATTCAATAAAGTTTGAATTGAGCTTGAAAACATCTAGACACATGAAAAGGAAGTGTCCTTTGAAATTCTAACAAAAAATTTAAAAAAGAAAGATATGCAAAGAAAATACAGTAATTTCTAGACATTTTTTTTTTTTGGCGGTATATCGAGTTGGCGCTTTAACGGATACATTACATTGAAATTCCTATTTGGCAGATTTGTTCATAGACGCAATTGGCGGTTAAACGGAATTGGCGCTATTTCGAGATGGCACTAAATCGGGGTTTGACTGTATATTTCACACACACACACATTTCAAGGTGAGCACATTTTATTATTTTTATTTTTAGAACCGTATCTATAATTCTTTCTGCAACCGTTTTCTTTTAAATTTATCTGAGGTTTCTGTATTGATATTCCTAACGGAATAACTATAATCGTTCACCAATTATTAAATCTTTCCAATCTGCAAAATATGTGTATGAACAATGGCGCAGGATTCTTTAACACTTTCTGCGTATAAATAGAATTTTATTATGCATACATATGTAATTTTAAATTGATTTCAAATATTTCAAAATAAATAAATAAATAAGACAGTAAAATATGACAAGCATATATAATTTCGTATAATTTTATACTAACATTTATATATACATAAATCTTAAATTAATAAATAAATTTTAACTATCTGTCACTGATTCCTATAAATATTCTCCAAATAATTGAATGATGCCTAGGAATAATTTTTTCGATTTACTTCGGCGCAAAATCTTTACTTTATCTTACATTATTTGAGATGTATTATATTTTTACTTATTTATTTATTTATTTAAATAATTATCTTTATAACTTTTCCAAATTCTGCGTGTAATTTTACCCTTTTTTTATTGTTTAAATGTAGTGCATATTAACGTCACATTAATTATAAAAAAAATATTTCTTTTAAGTTTAAATATTTTTGGAATATGTATTATAAAATTATGCTAAACAGAACAAGCATTTATTTTATGAATAATATTTCGATGGATACCATTTATTTGAAATACAAAGTAGGATAAACTGCTGCAGAATCGTGTTCTTGCATATTTGGTTTACTAATTTTAAAATAAAATAAAAAGGTACATGTTAAAATTACGCTACGTTTATTTAACAATATTGGTATTGAAGATTTTAGCAAATATTTATGGTACTTGAGAACGATTTTGAAATTGATAAAGGAGAAATTCGTTAATATTAAATATCTTTTATGTTGAAATATTTTTCAAAAATATACCGCCACATATTTCGACAAGAGTATTTTTGAAATCAGTGTTTTAAGTTTTATCTTAACATACTTATTAATTTATTTATTTGTGAAAAATACTTTATTCTTTTAAACTTTAGTGCAGTGTAGAATTTACTTATTACAATATTTTTTTGTTATTTATTTACAAATCATCAGTACGCACTACTACATTAGTCACATACAATATTTTTCCCGTTTTTATATTTATTATTAAATATTTACAGGATCCAGTTTGAAATCTTAAAATGTGAGACTAAATTATTATAGATTTCAGAGGTAGTAAAGACATTCTAAATAATATACAGAATACCCTTTATTATTATTGCACAATACCTAATATATTAACGGATTGTCATATGTATATGCACTGCTCAAAAAAATTAGGGGAGCAAGGAAAGAAGTGGAGAGAACCGTGCGAGACAGCCATGAATGGGCATAAAACGACCAATGCGCAATACAGAAAAAAAGGCGCAAAAAATTTCTAAGGGAGTTTTAATTCTTTGAAACGATGGTAAGAACATGAAAACATGGTTTAGGGCAACAATATGGTTACATTTAAATGACAAAAAAATATTGTTTAGAAGTGATGTAAGATTTTTAATACGGCGTGTGGCTTCTCGAACAGCTGAGACAGTTGCACGCCTGATTTCCATGGATGCGATGAGGTTATCGATAAGACTTGGGGAATACTGTTCCACTCTTCAAGACTTGCAATCTCAAAGGCCCAGATTGTAAAAGAAAGCCTTGGTCTCGCTGCAATGTATTGCCAGAGTGTGTCCCCAAACATGCACGATCAGATTTATGTCAGAACATGTTGGCCATTTCATACGCTGTTTGTTTCAGCTTCAATCATGTTCTCCCCCAGACAAGCTGTATGCGTTCTGGAATTATCATGCATGAAAACAAAGGAATCTCCAAGACTGCAGCGTAAAATACGACATGAGGTCTCAGTATCTCGTCTGTATACCTTTAGGCCGTCGAAGTGTC
Source organism: Maratus michaelseni (assembly GCA_963931845.1). Lineage (NCBI taxonomy): Eukaryota > Metazoa > Arthropoda > Arachnida > Araneae > Salticidae > Maratus > Maratus michaelseni. The sequence goes on from OZ007593.1 coordinate 291,034,107, forward strand.
ATTCCGAATGATATGCAGGTCCGTACGTCCACCTATGCTGATTCCAGCCCATACCGTCAACCTACCTTGTCTGTAATATGATCTTTCACGAACGAATTTGGTGTTATTTTGAGTGCCCCTTTCCCTCCATACCAAAACACGTCGAGTGTCACACTCCAGACTGAATCGGGACTCGTTTGTAAACAACACTTGACTCCAATCACGTTTGCCTCTAATCTTGATGTTCAGCACCCCACATTCTTCGGACCACACGGTGGCTTGAGGTGAACGGAATACAGAACATTGGCCTACTTGTATAGAGACCACCCTGATGAAGCCTATTTTGGACAATTTGGCTGGGCGACCTTTGTCCTGTTGCCCAGAGCTACTGTATTTTCATCTGAGTAGCATTGAATGTTCTGTCTAGACGAGCTGTTAAAAGGATATAGCGGTCATCAGTTACTGTAGTAGCCTGTGGCCAACCTTGCCCTGGTCGACGTCTAGCATTTTCTGTTTCTTAGAATCGATTCCACAGCCTTGCAATGACCCTTCTTACGACCCCAACGGCGTCTTCTACACTTCGTTCTGTTTGCCCGGATTCAAGACTTTCGCTAATACGCCATGCCATGGATTACGGCAAATCACGTGGTTGTGACATTATCAAATCAGCTTTTCTAAAAACAAAATCTGAGCAATTGAATTTCTCAGCTGAGACCGTGAAACAGATATTTCTGCGAAGTCCCGATTTCTGCACTTACCTCCTTTTTCTGGTTCTTGACGTCAAGAACTTTCATTTGCAAATGAAGTTTTATTTTTCTGTTTTCTGCTACTCTTTAAATATGGGATGTTATAAATTTACTTATTTATTGGTGTACGTATTTGCATAATTTTGTTAAAAAAATGTTATCTCCTAATTGTTTTGAGCAGTGTATATATTCATTTCCAAAAAAAATTAATAGGAGTTTTTTTTTTTTTTAGGTGTTTTAATATATACTAGAAATGACAAACTATAACTGGAAATGGGAATTATTCTCAAATGCATTGAGTAAATAAGAAAATACAGTCGACTCTGTCTATTACGAACTTCCATATAACGAATTTCTCTGTATAACGAGTTTTTAGTAGGAACGGTCACCTTTTTCTCATGATTACAATAAAAATAAAATCTTTATAGCGAAAGGTCTATCACCATATAACGAATTTTTTCAGACATTTTTCTTCATTTGTTCAGAAAAATCTTCAAAACTACATGGAATCTGTTTTTCATTACTTAACTTTCAAATCGGAGTACCTCTAACTTATTATTTATTTAGTTTATCCAGTTCATTTTCACAAAAATTTTGCGAAATTTATTTATCATTATTGAACTTGAAAATGTCACCGATTGCGTATACGAAATTTGTCGATCTGTTTATTAAGAGATAGTTATAAGTATTTATGTGTATTGTTATCACACTTTAAGCGTATAAATTTCCACTTTTATGATAATAACAGATTTTCTTATATAATTATGCATTCCTTCTTATAGTGTGAAAAATTTTACGATGGTATCACTGTTTTGAAATTAAAACAACCAAAAATTATAGCTTTATTCGTCTAAAACAAATGTAAAATTTCCTTATGCGTTATTTTACTATGCTTTCAATTAAATGTTTATTTTCTGTTTTGAAACTGTTTAAATAAATAAAAAATATATAGTATCAAGTTAATATTCAGAGATAAACATTTCGAAATATTAATTAAACATATAAAAAACTTTTTTTTTAAACTTACACATTAGATAGAATGTTTTTCGTTAGTTTCTGTATAACAATTTTTTTGACAGGAATAGTGGATTTAGTTATATAGAGCTCGACTGTAATTTGATATTTTTTATGTATTTACATTCGTTGCAGTTAAAATTGTTCCTCCACAAGTTTTTATTTTTTTATTTTTTAATTAGTATTTTAAACTGAATAATTGAAATTATTGATCTCATCGATGTACAGACTCAAATCGTGTATTTATGAAATTCTGTCAATCTTCAGTTTAGATGTTTAAGTACTACATAATGTTACTATATTATGTTAATGATTAGACCAGTTTTTTTTAAACCTGAATTAAATATATAGCTCTATACATGATGATTGTTGCAATCTGCAATGAAAACTCAATTAACCTTTCAAATGTCAGAATCATTCGTAATTATCAAACACTTAAACATTTGAAAAATTAACCACTATCATGGAAAACATCCAATTACGTCACTTGAATTAATTAGCGAACACACCCAATGGAAATTAAGTTAATCTGTTTTCGAAACATTTATCTTGATTAAACTAATCTTATTTTATTCCCCAATCTCTAATGAATAAACATTTGGATTTAAAAGAAAATTTGGTTTTACTTTCCTTTAGTTATTTCAATTCATTCTAGAATTCACCATTTTAAATGCTGCATAAAAACTTTATTTGCAGTATAAAATTATTTTTGTTGTGCATAAAATAGCATGACTTTTATATAAAATATCATGACTTTTATATAAAATATATTCTAATATATTTTACAATATAACATTACTTTAAAAAATTTAAAATATAAGTAAAAAGACCTTATAAAAGAATTTTCCGTTTTATTTACATAACATAATTTAGAACAACATTTACTACTCTCTTACCTGCGTCACGAGATTTTGTTTTTAAAATATCATAAATATGTTTAACCTTCCTGTTTATGTTCTTATTACTTAAAAATAATGTTTATTCGTATAGCTTATTCATAATTATCTTACATGATTTTATAATTATCAGATATTGGTTACACCTATACGTAAAATAATAAAAACTAGTACTTTGGATAAATATTCTTAAATGTTATACACAGTATCATATAATTAATCTCTAAATACACTCATTAATAATATTTTTTTTAAAAAGAAATATAAGGTAAAGCTATGAGAGTCTGCGCACAATTCAATAGAATAATAATAAAAAATCTAAATATTAATTTTTTGCTAAACTATCCATGAATATTTTGACTACATTTGTTTTTTATGCATTTCCATTGCTATTTTGTTGTTAAGCTGTAATTTAACAGAACAGTTGTAATAAAACCAAGAAAGCTATTTTGCGCAATCTGTCCTTACAGGGTTGGTGTGATTGCGCACATGGGTTGGAGAGATTGTTATTAACATAACTACAATTAAATAGTCAGCAATAATAAATACACTTATATGACATTGTTGTAAGGTTTTTGCGAAGAAATATTGTTTTATTAAGAGTGACTATTTCAACATAATGATTAAAGAATCAGAAAAAGGAAAGAATTAAAATAACAACTAAAGAATTTTAATTAAGGAAAAAAATTAAAGAATCAGAAAAAGTAAGCCTAGAAAAGATTGCAAAATAACATTAACTTACATGATAACACGTTTAACTTAAAATTAGTCCATTTTCGTTTCCACAGTTTATATGTTTTCTTGTTTGCTGACCGAAGTTGTCGTCGTCCACAATCGATGCACTTATTGTAAACGGTGCAACATTCGTGCAACCACCTGCCACAAATAATGCATTGAATCCAGTCACTTATCGAAATTATATCCGGGTACATTTCTCGGCATTCAGTGCACTCATCCTAATGGCCCTTCGTTTTCTTTCCTTCAGTTTTTTATCGCACTTACCGCATGTAATTTGCACCTTATTCTAATTTACGAATAAGTTACTTAATCTCTCTTAGCCTGGAAACTAATGGGAACTATGCGCCATCTCTTCTGAGAAGCAGATGCACAAACTCTCCAATTTCGGTAGGAGGGATTGCGCGGTCTTTTATTTTCATAGGGCCTCTTCTAAAACTGAACATTGGTGTTCGCACCGTTAGTCTAGTATGCACCGTTAGTCGCAATGTTAGTATCATATGTGAAATTATTTTAATTTAAATTATTTTGTACTACTGACATTCTATAGAAAGTCTGACAAATAGTTATGAAAATTCAAGTACTTACCTTGGGAAAATAAAACAAATAGCAATGATTTATCATAGACGCTTGAAGCAGGCTGGTGCGAAAAAAGTGAAGTTGGTATTTCCAAGTCGCTGTAGTGCGGAAAAGTTGCGATTGGTAAATACAAGAAAATCAAAAAAAAATATTCAAATTGGACTTTATCTTCCGATCCCACAAACCACCTAAAAATTCAAAAAAATTGAAAATTTCCGATTTCTTCAGAATAAAAAAAATGTTTTATGTAAATATATATATATATTATCACTATAGCGAAAAATATTTGCAGATTGTTCTGTTTAATAATAATAATAATAATAATAATAAATTGCGTTTAGAGAATATCTCAATAAAAATCGGGAAAATTTCAATTTTCAGAGATTTTGATGAATTAAGACAATAATCACGTGAGGTCAGTTTGCGTTATTAACAGGGTCATATAAATTTTACAGATCTTTGCTTGGTTAGATATTTGATAATATTTAAATAACCCAGAACGAACCACGGGGAGGTGGCTGCACTTCGAGTCCCATCCAACAACCCAGGGTGTGAAAGGTAAGGGTGTAAGGGTGTGAAATTCAAAATGTGATACTTTTGATGTTTACCAATTTATATACAATTTTCAGAAACATAAAAAAAAAAATATATATATCTCATTAAGTTTGTTGCAATTTTTTTTTAAGATTCTAAAAATATAAACACTTTGTTTCTGAATTATTTTACCATTGAACCTTAGTACATTGAACCTAGTTTTTTTAAGAAAACTTTTTATATTGAACAGAATTAAAAAAAATGTAGCTAGTTTTGTCTTCGAAGAAAATTCCTCGATTTTCATCGAAGAAAATTATTTTTTTTAAAAACACTATTCATCATTAAATATTCAATATTTTAGTATAACTAATATTTCTTAAATAGTGTTATGCTATATCGCAAAGACCTATGAGAGATATTTTTTTTGATTATCTTGTGGAAAAAAATTTATTACACATGGTAAATTTCTTTAAAATCGTTAAAATTTCGATGTTTACCAATTTATATACAATTTTCAGAAACATAAAAAAATATATATCTCATTACGTTTGTTGCAATTTTTTTTTTAAGATTCTAAAAATATAACACTTTGTTTCTAAATTATTTTACCATTGAATCTTAGTACATTGAACCTAGGCACAATATAAAAAAATAATTTTCAGGAAAAAAAAAGCTAATTATAAAATACAAAAGAAATTAGTAAAACAAAACTTACATCGTGTTGAAACTATTTTTTCATAATATAAATTTGTAATATATCAAGACTAATTTTTATATTGAACACAACAAAAATTTTTGCTGCCCATTTCGTTTTCGAAGAAAATTTTTCGCTTTTACAAAAAAATTATAAAATTTTGTATTATTTATATTATTTTTAATATTATGTATTCTTCTTTGATTAATCCTACTAAAATTAAAATGTTATTAACTGTACCTAAGTTTTATGTTAGCTCGTGTACATCCATACCCGCCTTGAAAGTACAATAAAAATATATTCATACTAATTGACTATCAGCGTATGTCCATAAGCTTGCAATTTGACAAAACTCCTCAAATTCTTCTTTGGCGTTGCAAGAGAAGCCAAAAAATTTTCCAAATCAGCAGCTACCTTCAAATTACATTAACCATAACAATCTATATATTTTTTTTTCTTATGTGGCGTGGAAATAATGCTTTATTTCTAGCTTAGCGTTTGGCAGCAACCGTTGTTACCAGAGCTTAACCAATTCGTAGACTAGATTGGGTAAGATCAGATTGCAACTGCTGCCAACTGTTGCTATCTTGATGAAGTAAAAAACAATTTATTTTGCAAAAGACTATAATCAATTAGAACAATAAAATGTTGAACGAAAGTTAATCAATGATTGATGATATATATAAAATATCTTCATATCACATAATGTTTTTTAAAATGAATTTAAGACGTGCTGTACAATATTATAGGTGCAATAAGTTTTAAACTAATTGTGTTTCCAATATCATTTCTTTATAGTAAACTACTGGCCATTAAAATTGCTACACCAAGAAGGCGACATGCTACAGACGTGAAATTTAAACGACAGGAAGAAGGTGCTGTTATATGCAAATGATCAGCTTTTTAGCGCATTCAGACAAAGCACGCACCGGTAGCGGCACCTACAATGGGTTTAAATGAAGAAATTGTTCAGACGGTTTCTCATACAGAAATTGCATTTGAACGTTGTTTCCTAGTGAAAAATTGTTGTGATGCCTCGTGTAAAAAGGAGAAATACATACCAGCACGTTTCTGACTTTAATAAAGGTTGAATTGCAGCCTACCAGTATTGCGGTTTATCGTATCACAGTATTCATGCTCGCGTCGGTCGAGATCCAATGATTGTTCGCAGAATATGGAATCGATGGGTTCAGGACGGTAATACGGAGCGCCGTGCGGCATCCCAACGGCCCCTTATCACTAGCTGCCGAGAAGACAGGCATGTTATCCGCATGGCCGTAATGGATCGCGCAGTCACGTCACGAGCCCTGATTCAAGAAATGAGGTCAATTGTAAGACAAGTGTCTGCACGAACAGTTCGACGACGTATGCAGCAGTATGGACTCTCAACTCGGAGACCATGGTTGCGACTTCCCTTGACGCTACGTCATAGACAGGAGCGCCTTCAATAGTGTGATCAACGACGAACCTGGGCGCACGAATGGCGAGACGTCATTTTTTCAGATGAATCCAGATTCTGTTTACAGCATCATGATGGTCGCATCCGTGTTTGGCGGCATCGTGCTGAACGCACATTGGCAGCGTGCATTCGTCATCGTCATACTGGCCCATTACCTGGCGCGATGGTATGGGGTGCCGTTGATTACACATATCGGTCACCTCTTGTTCACATTGACGACACTTTGAACAGTGTACGTTACATTTCTGGTGTGTTACGACCCGTGGTTCCACCCATTATTCGAGCCCTGCGAAACCCTACGCTTCAGCAGGATAGTGCCCGACCGCATGTTGCCGGTACTGTACGGACCTTCCTTGATTCGGAAAATGTTCGGCTGTTGCCCTGGCCGGCACGTTCTCCAGATCTCTCACCAATAGAAAACGTGTGGTCGATGGTTGCCGAGGGACTGGCTCGTCACCATACGCCAGTCACTATGGTTGATGAAATATGGCATCGTGTTGAAGCTGCATGGGCATCTGTACCTGTAAATGCCATCCAATCTCTGTTTCACTCAATGCCCAGGTGTATAAGTGCTGTTATTACTGCCAGAGGGGGTTGTTCTGGGTACTGATTTCTCAGGATCTATGCATCCAAATTTCTTGAAAATTTAATAACTTTTTATTTCTAGTATAATATATTTGTCCAGTAAATATCATTTTGTTATCTGCATTTCTTCCTGGTGTAGCAGTTTTAATGGCCAGTAGTGTATTTAAATGATTTTTGCCCATTAGTAGAAACAACTAAATAAATTTTTATTTGTGTTTTCAGCAAAGTTTTCAATTACTATTTTTACATAAAAAAATTGCACAATTTCATATGTTAAAATGATTCACGGTAGTATTTTTTCCGGTTAGAGTTGCTGCAAAAAAAAAAAGCGGCGAGCCAGGGAAGCGAACTGGGGCCGCGTAGCGGTCTTAATGTGAATCGCTTCGCAAATCACGGGGGTTGATGAGCGTTAGCGCGTAGGGGGCTGAGCCCCCTAGTACAAACAACAGACTTCAGAGAATCGTTTCATATAGTAAAATCCAGAATCTCCAGCCTTAACTGGTCACGCCTTCCGTCTGCAGTGTTACCAATTCTTTATCAAAGGTAACTTAATGTAATTTCATAAAAAATATATTGATAATTATTATTATTATATACATTTCTTTAAAAACTCATATATTTGTTTTTAAAATTAAAATTGTTACTACTAACTTATACTCAATCTAAAAAGTTTATTTATTAATGTATTGATAAAAAAAAGCAAATTAGAAAACCAATGAGGTAAAACTCTTGTAAAACAATTAAAAGTATTCATTTTATCATAGATATCTACGTTGATGCTATTGTCTGAGATGTAAAAATAAATATCTAAAAAAATTGGAATGTCATTAATATTAGCCATATTTAATTTTAAAAATCTGGATAAATTGTATTAGCTTCATTTTAAATTCAAAGTTAAAATTAAAATAGCATCAATATATCTATAAATATGAACATTGCATAATTATTTAAAATATGCAATTATCTTTTATTATATACATTTTTTTTAAATACAACGTTGTCATTTTGTCAAAAGGGTTGTAAATATTCTCGCATGAACATTAGTTGCTTTTAATCGGAATAACCCCACGTTCATAATTTCTTCAACTGACCCTTACAGTCTGAATGCTAGTTAAAATCGATATTCGTAAACAATATTAAAAAATTATTATATTACAGATAAAGTATAAATTTTACAGCAAAGTATTAAAAAAAATGCAGCTGCGAATGTTGCATTTAATATATATATATATATATATATATATATACATATATATATATATATTTGTAGGATTTCAGTTGAAACACTTCACGTAAATGATCATCAAATGAACTGACACTGAACTGACACTCTATTATTATCCATGACTTAGATGCGCGAGTTGTAAATAGTTGGAATCGCGAGATTTGGCTAAGAGCCAGTGTTCTAATTTTTATTATGAAGCGAGATATAAAAGGAATATGGCCGGAAAAGGTATTATTAGGCCTCGCCGGATAGTTGTATTGCAAAAATTAATGAAGCAAGTATAAACAACAATAATCGAGGTTGTGAAGATATGGTTAAAATCGACTGCGTAAATGACGGGGTAAATTTGACTCAGATTACGAATTTAGTGAACAGAAAGGAAAAAAGGAAATTAATAAAACCATATAAGACGAATAGGACAAAAGATACAGGATTATCCGATGAATGGAATGAATCTCCAGAAGAAAATTACATTATCATTTAACCATGGAAATTACAATAAATTTGGATATGGGAAACAGAGTTCCGAGAATTCTTACCAAAATAAATCTGAGATTTCTGAAAACTTTGAAACTGAAAATTCTTTGATACCTCAAGACATAGCAGAAAATACTTCACCTAATTCAAAAACAAGATATAATCCAAAATTTTCCCCAAGATACATGAAAAGAGGCTACTATCATGGCCGAAGTAATTATAATTATGGTGGCCAACGATCGTGCAAGGCTAGTTATAATGAACAAAGATATTCACAACCTTCACATAAGAATAACTCTCGTCATGGATTTAAAGGAGCTTATAGTGGACGAGATACTTATTCAAATTCTTATCATTCTAGAAGCAATAGTTATGTAGTTTCTAAATATAGAGAGCAATATCCGGAAAGGAATCACAGAGATATTAGATATGCTGATCCTAAAGACAGAGAGCAATACTCAGAAAGAAATAAAAATCCAAAAAAAATAACTGTGTGGCAAAAAAAAAAAAACATAGCAAATCAAGATGCTGATGTCGAGACGCCATCACGTCAGGATGACCGATTTGTAGGATTTCAGTTGAAAAACTTCACGTAAATGATTATCAAATGAACTGTCACTGAACTGACACTCTATTATTATCCATGACTTTGATGCGCGAGTTGTAAATAGTTGGAATCGCGAGATTTGGCTAAGAGCCAGTGTTCTAATTTTTATTATGAAGCGAGATATAAAAGGAATATGGCCGGAAAAGGTATTATTAGGCCTCGCCGGATTGTTGTAAGCTAAATTGCTGTTATATAGTTTTTGCTAAAAGTGTGTTAGTTGAAATTAAAGTTAGTAGTCTGTTGTTCATCGATTATTTGTTATATTGGTTCAATAAAGTAACTATTTGTATATCATATACTTACATTTTTGCGGGCTCGGATACCGGGATTATTAAAAGTAAAAGCCACTAGTAGTGAAATGGAAACCAAACGTAAAGTATTGTAAAACGCCAGTATCAAAAGTTGAGTTAAGAATTAGCAAGTGAAACCGTAATCGTATCACTTCAAGTACAATTTTTGAAAGATGGGAACTCTAAATAAAGCTAAGAGAATTGATCTAATAAACCTCTGCGAGGAATGCGGAATTGAAGCACCAGAAAAACCGATAATACCTGTCCTAATAAAGCTGATCAAGAGTTGGGAGAGTTACGACGAAGATTTTATAAGAGATCGATTGGAAGTAGTGATAGCAAGTACAAAAGAGAAAGAAGAAAGAGAAGAGAAAGAGAAAGAGAAGAAATTACAAGCAGAAAGAGAAAGAGAAGAGAAGAAATTACAAGCAGAAAGAGAAAGAGAAGAGAAGAAATTAAAAGCAGAGATTGAAGAAAATAGATTGAAAATGGAAATGGAAGAGAGAAAATGGAAAATAGAATCGGAGCAGAATTTTGAAATTAAGAAATTACAGATACAAGAAAATTCAAGAGAACATATTAATGAAGACCCAAAGACAAATCCAGGTAAGCAATTTGAATTGCTTAGATTATTAACTAAATATGATAGCTCGAATGATATCAGTTTATACTTAGCTATGTACGAAAGGCAAATGGCGCAAACGGGCATTGATAAAAAAGAATGGGTAAATTATTTAATTAATCTAATGCCGTTAGATGTGATCAATATAATAACAAGGGAAAATGAACCGGAAATTCACGATTATGAATATATAAAAAGTATTCTACTAAAACGCTACAAGCTATCACCAGAGGAGTTTAGGCTGAAATTTTTCTCATCTAAAAAGGAGCCATCAGCCAATTGGCGAGATTTCGCTTATGAGATAAAGGTGTATTTTCAACAATGGATTGAAGGCCTTCACGTAAATAACTTTGGAGATTTGGCGGAATTAATTGTTGTTAATCAAATCAGGCATAATTTACCTACGGAAACAAAGACACATTTCATAGAGGAATTATTAGTAATAAAGAAAATTGATGACTTTGTTAATAAATTAGATAATTACGAAACAGCACAAAGGGTTTACAATAAACAATCAGTTAAGGATACAAGTAGCGATTTTGATGACAGAAGGTCGCGGGTGGCTGATTACGCCAATTTGAAAAGACGCCAAATTGACAATAGACACAGTATGAATTATGGAAGCAAAGAGTCGCATATAATCTGTTTTGCGTGTGGCAACCCTGGTCACGTGACTGCGAAATGTGCCATGGCGAATAATACAGAACAAGAATATTCAAATTTTTACCCGCAACGTAATCAAAATTGGCTAGAAACAAAATACCAAAATGAGACCCAAAACACGCAAAGAAAAATAGTTAATATGGGCAGGTTAAATGGTAAAAAAGGAAGAATATTAGATATTAGCGGAATAAGAACAAACGTAATAATTGATACAGGAAGCGATATTTCAATCGCCAGTTCAAGATATCATACTGCAATAAACGCGCCAAAACTAACCAGAGACAATATATACATATCAGGCATAGGTGGAGCAAAAATTAAGCCAACAGGTTTTTTCTGGCATAAAGTCTACGTTGACGATACAGAAATCCAGGATAAATTTTACGTGGTACAAGAGACGGACTGCGATTTAATAATAGGTAGAAAAGCATTAGAAGGCATACCGTTAAAAGTAACGGAAGATGGTGTTAGAATAGCAAGCGGCAACAAAGTTCAAGTAGGATACATTAAAATTAAGGAAGTACCGACAAAAATTAATGAAGCAAGTATAAACAACGATAATCGAGGTTGTGAAGATATGGTTAAAATCGACTGCGTAAATGACGGGGTAAATTTGACTCAGATTACGAATTTAGTGAACAGAAAGAAAAAAAGGAAATTAATAAAACCATATAAGCCGAATAGGACAAAAGATACAGGATTATCCGATGAATGGAATGCATCTCCAGAAGAAAATTATGAAAGTAGTAGTCCTGCACATGGTAGAAAAGCCTATGTGAAAAATCGCAATAGGAATTCTGATCATAAGGGAAAGAACAGAAAATTTAATAGACCATTTGATAACGGAAGCAATAATAGATATGGCCAGAGATATTTTAAACAGTCATTTAACCATGGAAATTACAATAAATTTGGATATGGGAAACAGAGTTCCGAGAATTCTTACCAAAATAAATCTGAGATTTCTGAAAATTTTGAAACTGAAAATTCTTTGATACCTCAAGACATAGCAGAAAATACTTCACCTAATTCAAAAACAAGATATAATCCAAAATTTTCCCCTAGATACATGAACAGAGGCTACTATCATGGCCGAAGTAATTATAATTATGGTGGCCAACAATCGTGCAAGGTTAGTTATAATGAACAAAGATATTCACAACCTTCACATAAGAATAACTCTCGTCATGGATTTAAAGGAGCTTATAGTGGACGAGATACTTATTCAAATTCTTATCATTCTAGAAGCAATAGTTATGTAGTTTCTAAATATAGAGAGCAATATCCGGAAAAGAATCACAGAGATATTAGATATGCTGGTCCTAAAGACAGAGAGCAATACTCAGAAAGAAATAAAAATCTCAAAAGAAATAACTGTGCGGTAAAAAAAAACATAGCAAATCAAGATGCTGATGTCGAGACGCCATCACGTCAGGATGACCGATTTGTAGGATTTCAGTTGAAACACTTCACGTAAATGATCATCAAATGAACTGACACTGAACTGACACTCTATTATTATCAATGACTTTGATGCGCGAGTTGTAAATAGTTGGAATCGCGAGATTTGGCTAAGAGCCAGTGTTCTAATTTTTATTATGAAGCGAGATATAAAAGGAATATGGCCGGAAAAGGTATTATTAGGCCTCGCCGGATTGTTGTAAGCTAAATTGTTGTTATATAGTTTTTGCTAAAAGTGTATTAGTTGAAATTAAAGTTAGTAGTCTGTTGTTCATCGATTATTTGTCATATTGGTTCAATAAAGTAACTATTTATATATCATATACTTACATTTTTGGGGGCTCGGATGCCGGGATTATTAAAAGTAAAAGCCACTAGTAGTGAAATGGAAACCAAACGTAAAGTATTGTAAAACGCCAGTATCAAAAGTTGAGTTAAGAATTAGCAAGTGAAACCGTAATCGTATCACTTCAAGTACAATTTTTGAAAGATGGGAACTCTAAATAAAGCTAAGCGAATTGATCTAATAAACCTCTGCGAGGAATGCGGAATTGAAGCACCAGAAAAACCGATAATACCTGTTCTAATAAAGCTGATCAAGAGTTGGGAGAGTTACGACGAAGATTTTATAAGAGATCGATTGGAAGTAGTGATAGCAAGTAGAAAAGAGAAAGAAGAAAGAGAAGAGAAAGAGAAAGAGAAGATATTACAAGCAGAAAGAGAAAGAGAAGAGAAGAAATTACAAGCAGAAAGAGAAAGAGAAGAGAAGAAATTAAAAGCAGAGATTGAAGAAAATAGATTGAAAATGGAAATGGAAGAGAGAAAATGGAAAATAGAATCGGAGCAGAATTTTGAAATTAAGAAATTACAGATACAAGAAAATTCAAGAGAACATATTAATTAAGACCCAAAGACAAATCCAGGTAAGCAATTTGAATTGCTTAGATTATTAACTAAATATGATAGCTCGAATGATATCAGTTTATACTTAGCTATTTACGAAAGGCAAATGGCGCAAACGGGCATTGATAAAAAAGAATGGGTAAATTATTTAATTAATATAATGCCGTTAGATGTGATCAATATAATAACAAGGGAAAATGTACCGGAAATTCACGATTATGAATATATAAAAAGTATTCTACTAAAACGCTACAAGCTATCACCAGAGGAGTTTAGGCTGAAATTTTTCTCATCTAAAAAGGAGCCATCAGCGAATTGGCGAGATTTCGCTTATGAGATAAAGGTGTATTTTCAACAATGGATTGAAGGCCTTCACGTAAATAACTTTGGAGATTTGGCGGAATTAAATGTTGTTAATCAAATCAGGCATAATTTACCTACGGAAACAAAGACACATTTCATAGAGGAATTATTAGTAAATAAAGAAAATTGATGACTTTGTTAATAAATTAGATAATTACGAAACAGCACAAAGGGTTTACAATAAACAATCAGTTAAGGATACAAGTAGCGATTTTGATGACAGAAGGTCGCGGGTGGCTGATTACGCCAATTTGAAAAGACGCCAAATTGACAATAGACACAGTATGAATTATGGAAGCAAAGAGTCGCATATAATCTGTTTTGCGTCTGGCAACCCTGGTCACGTGACTGCGAAATGTGCCATGGCGAATAATACAGAACAAGAATATTCAAATTTTTACCCGCAACGTAATCAAAATTGGCTAGAAACAAAATACCAAAATGAGACCCAAAACACGCAAAGAAAAATAGTTAATATGGGCAGGTTAAATGGTAAAAAAGGAAGAATATTAGATATTAGCGGAATAAGAACAAACGTAATAATTGATACAGGAAGCGATATTTCAATCGCCAGTTCAAGATATCATACTGCAATAAACGCGCCAAAACTAACCAGAGACAATATATACATATCAGGCATAGGTGGAGCAAAAATTAAGCCAACAGGTTTTTTCTGGCATAAAGTCTACGTGGACGATACAGAAATCCAGGATAAATTTTACGTGGTACAAGAGACGGACTGCGATTTAATAATAGGTAGAAAAGCATTAGAAGGCATACCGTTAAAAGTAACGGAAGATGGTGTTAGAATAGCAAGCGGCAACGAAGTTCAAGTAGGATACATTAAAATTAACGAAGTACCGACAAAAATTAATGAAGCAAGTATAAACAACGATAATCGAGGTTGTGAAGATATGGTTAAAATCGACTGCGTAAATGACGGGGTAAATTTGACCCAGATTACGAATTTAGTGAACAGAAAGAAAAAAAGGAAATTAATAAAACCATATAAGCCGAATAGGACAAAAGATACAGGATTATCCGATGAATGGAATGCATCTCCAGAAGAAAATTATGAAAGTAGTATTCCTGCACATGGTAGAAAAGCCTATGTGAAAAATCGCAATAGGAATTCTGATCATAAGGGAAAGAACAGAAAATTTAATAGACCATTTGAAACGGAAGCAATAATAGATATGGCCAGAGATATTTTAAACAGTCATTTAACCATGGAAATTACAATAAATTTGGATATGGGAAACAGAGTTCCGAGAATTCTTACCAAAATAAATCTGAGATTTCTGAAAACTTTGAAACTGAAAATTCTTTGATACCTCAAGACATAGCAGAAAATACTTCACCTAATTCAAAAACAAGATATAATCCAAAATTTTCCCCTAGATACATGAACAGAGGCTACTATCATGGCCGAAGTAATTATAATTATGGTGGCCAACGATCGTGCAAGGCTAGTTATAATGAACAAAGATATTCACAACCTTCACATAAGAATAACTCTCGTCATGGATTTAAAGGAGCTTATAGTGGACGAGATACTTATTCAAATTCTTATCATTCTAGAAGCAATAGTTATGTAGTTTCTAAATATAGAGAGCAATATCCGGAAAGGAATCACAGAGATATTAGATATGCTGGTCCTAAAGACAGAGAGCAATACTCAGAAAGAAATAAAAATCTCAAAAGAAATAACTGTGTGGTAAAAAAAAAAACATAGCAAATCAAGATGCTGATGTCGAGACGCCATCACGTCAGGATGACCGATTTGTAGGATTTCAGTTGAAACACTTCACGTAAATGATTATCAAATGAACTGACACTGAACTGACACTCTATTATTATCCATGACTTTGATGCGCGAGTTGTAAATAGTTGGAATCGCGAGATTTGGCTAAGAGCCAGTGTTCTAATTTTTATTATGAAGCAAGATATAAAAGGAATATGGCCGGAAAAGGTATTATTAGGCCTCGCCGGATTGTTGTAAGCTAAATTGTTGTTATATAGTTTTTGCTAAAAGTGTATTAGTTGAAATTAAAGTTAGTATTATGTTGTTCATCGATTATTTGTCATATTGGTTCAATAAAGTAACTATTTATATATCATATACTTACATATATATATATATATATATACTTATATGTGTTTAAATTATATACTGAAAAAAATCAACGTTACCGACAATTCATATAAAGTATTATTTTGAAAGAAAATCAATGCTTTTTTATTTGTTCCTTAAGCAAATAATAGTCTAATATTTCAGTTTCTTTGTTCTATCTTTCAACCATATTATATCAAGTTACAAATGTAGAATACTCCTTTTCAACCTCAGAGACAAAAGCAAATATATGTATATATATGAAACATACCCCTATCACTGACATTCACAGACAAACGGAATTCAGCTCCAGAAGTTATGATGTATTGTACGCAATAAAAGCATCAAACGCATATCTTGAAAATGGATTTACTTATAATAAAAGACAAAGAATGATGAATGGTGCATTAATATCTATGTCATTTTTTTTATTCAGATTAAAGAAGAAGGTATTTAGAAATAATAATATACAATTAGTTATAACTGTCATAATATTATTTATATCATTTACAGCTAAATCATATACTTATATCATTATATATATATATATATATATATATATATATATATATATATTGTTAGAAAATTGTAATCATAGCATCATTGTTTAAATTTCATTGGTTCGTTATTTTATTTAGCTTTCTGCCAGGTTCGCTAATTTAAAGGCCGAATCCCAGCTATGTTTATAAATATATGTAATGTTCCATGTTCAGGTTAGTTGTACATTTGTCCTTGTATTTATATTCGGTTCACAGCCTCGTCTTTTATTTAACCTTTTTAATTATCAGCAGAGCACTGCTCCAAATACGCCCTTCTTGTCTTTTCATTTTACTGCGGTTTTCAGTAACAAAATTTTATTTTTCTTTTGTTTCTGTGTTTTACCGAGCACAATGGAATCTCAACAAGAACTTTATGGCATTTCACTTTTGGAAGGTGAGAGTATTTTTTTTTTTTTTTTTTTTTTTGGCTGGAAAAGGCGAGTGGTTGCAATTGTTGCTAAGGAATTAGATAACTTTTGGCAAAATGAACTAGCTGAAGATAATACTGGAGATATTGTGAAAGCAAAAAAGGCTTACGCTCTATTGTTATCACTGTTAAGTGATGGTGTCCTTGCACCGCTTCAAGATGAAAGTACAGCTCATAAAATATGGAATAAGTTAGAACATATGATACGAAGCGTGCAGTGAATCAAATTTTGATTAGTAAGCGATTGGCAACTATTAAGATAGATAGTTCTTTGACTATGAGAAGTCATATTGACGAAATAAATAAAGTAATTTCGAAATTTAAACTCTCTGGATCTCTGGAGCAGAGGTAAATGAAACAGATACTATTGTTTATATTTTAATGTCGTTGCCTCAAGAATTTGAAAATGTTAAAATTGCTTTACAAAATCAACGGACTACAGTTATAGCACTGGATTTTGTTACACAAAGACAATTAGATGCTGAATCACTTCTACTTGATTTAAAGAGAGAAAAAATGCAGATCAGTACCCCTCATGATAATACCGCGTTTGTCTTGTCAACTCGCAAATAATCCTTATGCAAAATCTGTAATTTAGAAGGGCATACAGCGGAGTATTGTAGAATGAAACTTACGTGTTATCAGTGTAGATACCGGGCCATTTTAAACGTAACTGTAAAACTGTTAAATATTCAAATTATGAAAAGTTTGTTATGCAGTAATATATTTTGTTGCCGAAAAGGTTAAAAAGAATGAATTTATAGTATATTCTTGAGCGACGTCCCTTATGTGCTCGAATGAGAAATATTTTCCGTCCATAGTACCATCTTCATGAAATAAGTATCGAAAACATAAGAGTCGAAAACATCGAATCATGAAATTAAAGGTGTTGGAAATAACAGTTATTTTGAATATGCAGTTATTTTAAAGAATGAAAAAGTGTTTATTGAAAAAAGAAGAAAACGATTTTGTTTTGGTAAACGTGATTTGAATGGTCATTACGTTAGTGACTTTATCCCTGATTATGAAACTTTTCTCACATCAAACAAGTCGACTCTGAAATTTGGCATCGCAGATTGCGTCATCCAAGCGACATAATGTTGAAGGATATGAAACTTCTGATACTCCTTTCATTTTGTGATATTTGTGCTCGGGCAAAACAGAGTGCAACACCAATCGGATGAGGACTCGGGAAAAGAGAGAATACTTCGATGGCTACTATTGAAACTAGCACATGTGGCCCTGCTGTTCCAAAAATTTTTCTAGTGAAATCTACTTTATAACTGCCATAGATGATTTTCCCGCTTCACCAAGTTCTTTTATTGAATCATAAAAGCGAAGCTTCTGAGGAATTGAAGCTTTTCTTGAAAACTAATCCTGCAGTAAAGAAAATAAGATGTGATAACGACAAATAATATTTAAGTAATGATTTTCACTTGAGACTTTAGTATAGTGATTGATCCCTTTCTTCCATACAATCCAGTTTTAAATGAAGTTGCTGAAATATGCAGCACATTTCTCCTGGATATAGGAGAAGCTTATATTGCTGAATAAAATTAATATAAGCAATTTTGGGGTCAAGCTTAATCTTAATAGTTTCAGCAGCATACTTGAAAAACCGAATGCCAAGCAGCTCTATTGACAACTTAAAGCCGTAGTTCCTGAAATATGGAGAATATCCCGATTTGAAGCATATACTTGCTTTTGCATGCAGTGTCTACATGTTACTTCCTTCCGTTCATTGAAGGAAGCTTGGTGATAGGTCTAAACATATGATCTTAATAGGTTATTCTTCAATGGGATATCGATGTTAGATCCTATGACAAAGCGCATAACTATATCAAGAAATGTCAAATTCGACGGAGAGAAGAAGCATAACATAAAATCAAAACAACACATAAAAGAAAATTCGAAACTGGCTGATTGTAAAATGAACCCAGATGTTCAAGAAAGTACTAATGAAGAATCAGATGATGCTGAAGAGAAATAACATAAAACGAGAAAATTCGAGAGATTAAGAATGCGAACAGTTCGGTATCCAGATCCTGAGGTGTATGAAGCAGTACTTTGCCAACAAGATATTTTATCTTTTGATGATATCAAATTTCTCCTTGTTAATGATCAACATTTGTCGAAGGAAGCTATTGATGCAGAGATAGAAAGCATAAAGATTAACGATGTCTGGAATCTCGAAAATCTACCACCTGACAAGCGAGATATTTCCGGCAAATGGGTATATAATATCAAAAGAGATGGAATATGTAAAGCGCCACCTTGTGTCTCGTGGAGCTTTACGTTTAATGCTTATTGTGATTTTAAATGAAAGACTGCATGTATTTGTTTGGATAGAAAAAAAATCTTACGTAAAAGTGAATGTACCATTTCAATATCAAAACGTTAAAAGTAGCTTATATTTCTCCTTTTTCTTTTTTGAACTATAGTCTATAATAAAATTAGCAATTGTTTTTAAACATATATTTCGAAAGTTTAATAGAAGAATTATCTAAAAAATTTTTCATATTTTCTACTTTCATCCTTTTTTTTCTGTTTGATTTTTTACATGAAAATAGAATATTATTTGATTTAATTTAAATTCCTCGACATAAAATTCATATAAAAAAGTTTATTTTCAAACTTATAAGTTTTTACTTGTAAACCTCAAGTTTAATACAATTTCTTCCTTTTACAGCTCCGAGACAAATTATTAGAAAAAGTCATTTCATTTGTTATTTGAATTGCCTTTAGCATTTTCATTATTCAAATATTAGAATATATAAAAAGTAGTGGCTCTAAAATATAGAATATTTATAAATCTTTCTTATTGTTTCTCTAAACAAATGGGGCATAAAATTAGTGTCTGTGGAAATTCATTTCCAGTTAGAAGAAATTGTCACTTCATTCTCATTTTTTCATTCTGTGTGAAACATGGGTCGTTCATCGGACATAATGGGAGTTACAAATCACTGGTAATATTCTTCTGCATCAACGAAGACGTGATTAGGAATATATTGCCATTTAACTAATTTATTCTTAATCAAGTATTGGTAGAGAAAATAGCATTATTTTAACGACGTATGAATTGAAAACAATCGTCCTAACACCGCCAAGCAAAAGGGCAAATTTGTAATGTTGTTTTCTTTATATTTTCATTTAAATGCTGAAAAAAGATAAATTTCCAAACTTGATATTAAAAAAAACTTAATTACGTAGAAGGAAGTTATAAATATTTTAAAACTGCATTATATTTGTAGAAATATATTAGTTTAAATATTGATATTATTGTAGTGAAACCTACGGCTTAGTGAACGAATATAGTATCAGTTCACGGCAGTATAACGACCGAAAGCCAGAATCTACTCCGAGAGATGATTACAAAAAGTAATGCTAAAAAATTAATAATAAAATTAAACACGTAGTTCGATTAAAAATGTAAAAGACTCGCTGTTGAAATGTCTAAATCTGCAACACTGAGACGACAACATAAACGTGGATTTCAATATGGGAACTGGCGATTATTTTGAAAAATGAGTAGTTCAGTAATGAGGGTGTGTTTCGTGTATGATATCGTGATAAAAGTGTCCATGTATGATGAATGAAGCTAAAAGCATATGACAAGCAATGCATAAAGTGATGAGGGAAATAGGCAGACAGCAAACTTTTATCAATCATTCAAATACTCCTGTAAGGCTATGTATTTTTAAAAGAAAATATTAATTCTGAGATATATGAAGAACTCAAAGAGCTCCTTGACACCATTATTGTACAATTTGTGCAATAATGATTATATTTTCCAGTAGCATTTTGCCACAGTGCCCATTAAAATTGGCTTAGACAACACAAAATTGATGCGTTGAAAATTCTGTCTTCTGAGTTCTGTTTACTAATGGAGTAGGAAACATGTATTTAATTTAAGATATTATTATTATTATTTTGGAATTTATATAACTATGTCCTATAGAACAAAAAATGTTAAACTGTAAAGAACAATAACAGATATAATAATATTGTACGACAAAATTAATCCTGCAAAACAAGTTTCGACACGATTTTGAAAGACATGTTCAAGTTATTTAATCATTATTTCTTTTTTATATATAACTTACTTATTACATTGTCTTTGAATTATACCTAAAACAAAAACAAAAACAACCAAAAAAGAAAACAAACTTTAATTTTAGTAAAAATACAAAGTTTACAAAAACGCTCATATTTTTATTTATAACAGGAAAATAAATATATGTATATATATATATATGTTATATAAAAATTTATTTCCTTCGTATCCTTCCATTTTATTCGCATTAATATTTTAAAATTAATCTAACTTCTGTCATAGTCATTATTTCCTTAATTCTTAATAATATCTATTCCTATTTAAAGTCCTTTTAATAGTAAATACCCATATATTAATAATTATTTTATTCCAAATCTTAATCTAAAATTTAAGATCATTCGTAGCTTTTATCAGTTCCCCAATCTATAAAATTCTGAGACGCGTTCTCATTTCGAATTTTTTTTAAAAGCCATTTTCTTTTTATTATTATTATTATTATTGCTCTGAATTTTTCGCGCGCTTGGGATTTTAAGTTCAAAATTGGTCCGCACCCAAATAAGGGATTCTTTACTGTTTTAGCCTCGCCCTCTAGCCTCATTTGCTGGGCTGAAACTAACCTCTCACTCATTGGGTTGTGTGCTCGTGACGTAATTCTGTGTATGTTTCCGCGGAGAGAACAAAACTCGCCCGCACCGGTCGTAGCAGGAGATTTTTGACGTTTTTGGAAGTCTAAACAAATATGTGGCTGGTGTTTTTATGTCCGTAGAATATTCATCTGGCCCAGTAACATCTTAATTCAATGAAGTAAAGCAACGTTAGCCCGAGGGCTATAAGTTTTAGACCTTTTGGAATTGTTTCTGTGTTGTTCGTCTTCTAATAAAATTATTTGTCTGGAGATTGGCTGGATTTATTGGAAAACTTTGGTGGACTCAATTCATTGCCTTCTACTTCGCCATACTCGCTAATATCGACTGCAACTTGCTATATCGTTGAAGGACTGCCATCATTTCATCGAATATTATTCATCGTAATATCTCAACCTCGTCAAAATGCTACATATATATATATATATATATATATATCCTGAAAAGTAATATATATATATATATATATATATATATATATATATATATATATATATATATATATGAGTAACATATTACTATATAACAAAGTTAATGTATAATAATGTTAATATATTACTTTTCAGGTGTAGTCTGTAGAGAATTTAACTTCGTTTATTTAAGAAAAAGCAGCATGTAAATACGTTAACTTGTATAAATGTTATCATGACAAAACCACTGAAAAACAGTGTTTCCAGACAATTCGTTTAAAGTTTTCTCTTCGCTTGCACTAACAGATGGTTCTTAATGCAGAAATAAATAATTAAACCACGAACGAAAATATACAATAATCTTTTCCAGTTACCCATGATTCCAAAATACGTTCTTTAAATTAAGAAACCACAGAAATCAAAATATTTTGAAAATGTAAAGAAGCATTTATAAAAACAAAATTTATTTTGCTGCCACTGATTTTCTGAAACCTTTCCCAGCAGTTTTCATAGTGTCATTAATATTTTTTTTCAAATCGACATACCTGTTTTTAAGTTGCTTAAAAATCTCAATTAAACATATTCAGCTACATAACTGAATTTATACATGTAACTGTAAAAAAAAATAAAATTAACATTAATATTAATGTTAATATTAACGCTTTTAATTTATCACGTTTGTCTGTAAAACATGTTGTTGAACATGAAAATGTTTACTTGAGAATTGATAGCATCCAGAAAATATATATTCCGAGTTGATAAATTAATTAATATATTATAAATCTACTCAGAAATGTTTCCAAAAATCAGTAACAGCAAAATAAAAGTTGTATATGTAAATGCTTTTTAGATTTCGAAAATCTATTGCTTTCTGAACTTTCTACATGTAAAGCACACTTTTCTGGATCGTGGGTAACTCACGACAGCTTATAATAAATTTTCGTTTTGGTTATATTTTATTTTCTTAGAAACATAAACTTTTTTTTTTTTTTTTTTTTTTTTTTTTTGCAGTGTGTATCACCGATTGCCGCAATACGATGTTTACGGTTCATAGAACTGTAATTTTAGGATTTTTACTGTTTGATCAACTGCCCTACATTATTAAACGTTCAAGCATTATAATAATAAACGTAATAAAAATACATTTTATGTCATTTCCAACCATTCTGGACACCTGAACGAAATTCCCTTTTCGGCTATTTGGCCTGGTTGAAACCCAATGGATAATGTTTGGGAAATAATGAAGAAAACACTTTGAGTATTTGCTCCCCCCCCCCCCCCCAAAAAAAAAGAGAGTATACTCTTTTCTACAGTAAAATCGCAGAAACCACTATAAGCAACTTGTAAGTAGCTTGCAAAATGGTATTCGTGCTGTTATAAAATGAAAAGGTGAAACTACAAAAATATTAAACAATCCCTGTTAAT
Source organism: Maratus michaelseni (assembly GCA_963931845.1). Classification (NCBI taxonomy): domain Eukaryota; kingdom Metazoa; phylum Arthropoda; class Arachnida; order Araneae; family Salticidae; genus Maratus; species Maratus michaelseni. Next base: position 291,057,551 of record OZ007593.1, read on the forward strand.
TTTTCCTTAGTAAGTGTGCTGTCCAACGACTTATTCTAATATTTTGAGCCAAGTCTGTAAAAAAAGTTGGAGTTTGTGTTTCTAAGAAAGTAAAATATAACCAAAACGGAAATATACTATAAGCTGTCGTGAGTTACCAACAATTCAGAAAAGCGCGTGCTTTACATATAAAAATCTCAGAAAGCAACATAGTTTCGATATTGAAAAACAATTATTATTGCAGTATAATTGCAACCCTTATGTTTTAAAATTTTTAAGTGTGAATAACTATTTTGATTTTTTTATTATTTCCGTTAATTTATATTCAATTAATGTAAAATTCCGCTTGTAAGCCCCCTTTTCCAATAGTAAAAAGAGTTAAATTTGGGAGCAGGGCTTATAATTGAGATTCATTAAAAAATCATTATTAAACCAGTTTAATCATTAATTGATAAGTAAGAAATGTAAATACAAGGGAGAGAATCTTGTGTATCTCATCACTTGGGGTATAAAACATGAACCTTGAGTTCTGAAGATAAGAAATTCTGTGACATTCTCTTGTCTAAATAATCCGTGGTTGTCTGTAAGAGAGTCGATATGAATTCTTTTAAATATGCCTTCTAACATCTTATTAAACGCTCAGTACTAAAAGCTTTCAGTGATGTCTAATGGAGTGGAGTTTGTTCATCATTATATTATTATGAGGGAATAGAAAATATTTCTTCGATGAATTCATTTTTTTTTTTTTGAAGAAGAAGAAGAATTTCAATATTTATCGGTCAGAACTAGTAATAATGACCTACTACTGCTCTTTTTTTACGTATGATTTAACCTGCTGATCCTGATATTGGCAAAAATATTTTTTTTTAATTCGACTGAAGTGTTTATATAGTCGCATATATATATTTATTTTATTTATTTATTTTTATTGAATATACTTATTTTATGATGTTTCTTATTTAAAATAAATGATTGAGGAACAATGAAATCTAAAACTTTTTAACACTTTCCAAAATAGTTGATAATGTCTTTGACTTGGGTGTGTCTTTCACTCTATCCATCTGGTCGTCTGGACGTCTGGATGTCATCATTATATTATTATGAGAAAATAATATATATTTCTTCGAGGAATTCATTTCTTCCTTTTTCTTGAAGAATTCCAATACTTATCGGCAAAAACCAGTAATAATGAAATACAACTGCTCTTTTTTACGCATGATTTAACCTGTTGATCCTGATATTGGCTGCGGGTTGTATTTAAATCTCCACAAAGATATTTTTTTAATTCGACTAATTCGACTGAAGTGTTCATGTCGTCATATATATATATATATATATATATATATATATATATATATATATATATATATATATATATATATAATTTAAGTAAAATTTAACCATTATATATATATATATATATATTATTGAATATAATTATTTTATGATGTTTCTTATTTAAAATAAATGATTGAGGAACAAAAAAATCTAAATATTTTTAACAGTTTCCAACATAGTTGATAATGTCTTTGACTTCGGTGTGTCTTTCTCTCTGTCCATCTGGTCGTCCGGACGTCTGGCCGTGCTATAAATCTTGGCCTTGCCCTTATATACTTAGATTATCTGTAATTTTTATATGTTATTGACGTTTACTATAACACGACCAATATTTAAAATGAAGTGTCTGTCATTTGTAGTTCATTTACAATGACAGTAAAAAGTATTCCGTTATATTGCGGTGAATGTGAAGAAATCATTTTAAGTGCAATTTGCTGATGTTACACCATTTCAAACGTAATGAAATTGATTTGTATTTCTGAAGTGCACTAAATCTTTCTGTAGAATAAGGTGTGCAAAGCATTTATAATTCTTTTACAGTGTCACACGAAAAAAAGTTTTTACAAAATGGTCTATGCGGAGAATAAGCGTTTGTATTGTATTTTAATAAGGTTAAACTATTTCAAAAATAGTAAAATTTTTATGCTTTAATGATTTATAAGCATAGCGCAGTAAGTTTCTTATTAAATGTATACTATGCATTGCACACAAAATATCATACGGTTAAAATATAATAAGCGATAATTTCTGAAAGGGCGTATTAAACTTTTTAGTTTAAAAAACTTTGCATAGTACTTTGCATAGGTATGTATAAATTCTATTGATGATATACAGCACTACACAAAGGAATTTGTAAGTATTACTGACTGTTGGAATGAATTGATAAATTTTTATACAGTTATGCATTTTCCTTCTGAACTATATTTAGTATACTAATAGATGTTTGTGAAATATAAATAAAGTCATATACAGAGCTAAAAAGAACAAGATTCATTGCCGTTTATTGTTGGAAATTGCAGGAAGCGCGTCTTAATTAGTTTTATGCGGTTTTGACATGGATTAAGTTTAGTTTTTTATATGGTGAGCACTATAATATACAAGGCTGTACAAATGTATTCGAGTGCATTTCCAACAATTGACAAAATTGCTACAAGTGGATTTTCTAACTGAACTAAATTTCAGCAAGTGTATTGTATATGAAAATCTATAGATCATATAATACGTAAAATGATTCTAATACATATTTGAGAAGGAAGACCTAACCTGGTAAACCTGGATTTTTTAATGTGTTTTCTGTTTTCTAAACTGTTTAAATATATACCTTCTTTCACCTTGTTTAACGATGATGTTTCGGTACATTTTCAAAAAAAATTTAGAAAACGTTTCATAATTTATGGTTTACACGCATAACTTTTTGCTCAGGTTAAATTATACAAATCTTTATTCCGGCGAAAAAAATAATGTTGAAATTCTAAATAATAATTATTTGTGTAAGATACAGTATTAAATTTCAAAAATGTAAAAATATCGTTAACTTTCAATGATAAATTGAAATAAATTATTTTGAATTTCCTCATGGTAGTGGAAAGCACGAGGAATGTTTATATACTTAAAAGAAAATAACAAACATGAATTTTAAACCGTTTTCTATTTGCTAATTCCAGAGAAAAAAAAAAAAAAAATAAAAAAATTAGAATGAACTTTAATATATATATATATATATATATTGATCAACAAAACAAAATGTCGAGTATGTTATTTTTACTTTGTATCTTTGATATTTTTCAAAATATAATTTTATAATAAGTTGAAATATTAAAAAAATATATAATAATAAAAAAAATGTATATATGTAATTTTTTTTAGAAGTTTCTCATTTACGGATGTTAAATATCACGATTTTTATAATTAGTGAAATGCACTTGTAAATACCCTAATTAAAATTAATGATGTTAATTAAGCCATTTTTATTTTCCTTAAGGTGCCTGACTACGTACGGATGAATTTTTTCCAAAAAAGCTATTGAATTATTTTTTGAACTTATTTTTATTAAGATTATGACTAGAAACTGTGAAAAAAATCAAAATATATTTCATTCATTGATTAAATTTTGGTAAATGGGGGATTTTGTTCTAAAATTTTGTGAAATTTGGCCCAATACGCAAAACGCTCTACAGAAAAATATATTTTATGTATCTTAATTTCCTTTTTGCACTTCATATGTATGACATTGGTCAAGGCAATGAACTAAAATCTAAGAGATATTTTAAATATTTCAAAACTTATAGCATATCGCACCTTTTTACATGCGGATTTTCATAAAATTCGTCGTTGTCTTTCCACGAAAACACCCATAAAACAAAAAACATTTATTCGAAAATTAAATCTTTAGTTCATTGCTTTCACAATAGTGTAAAAAACATGCAATTTAAATTTCGTTGTGATATTCTAATAACTTTTTGAGAAATCATGTTTTGCGTATGGAATTTTCACCACAAATTACATTTTCCAAAAAATTCATTTAAAGTTTAGATTTACGTTTTACTACAAGAATTTACACAGTAATATGCATCTAAACTTTACTGTTTTTATGATCCATACACATTTTTTAAAGTACTGAGCCTTTCTTTATTTCTAGAAGGCCATAGTTTTGCTTCCCCCCTTCCAGTCAGTACCTTTAACTAGTACTTCCGGTCCTTTAAACAGTACTTACGGTTTGAGTGACAGCTATTGAGTAGTTTAAAAACCGCTACAACTCCGATTCTATTTATCGTACAATAAAAATAAATACAGTTTTGGAAAGGTAAAAAGTTGGGCTTTAACAAAATGTAATAAAATCGTTTTGACAATTTTGGTCGATAACCACTTTTTAAACGTAGTCAGATACCTTAAAATATTTATGTTAAAAAAAATGTAATTTTCTCTCAAACCATTTTTTAACTTTAAACGAGAAATAAAATTATATGCTATTAATGAAATAATGTTATTGGAATATACATAAGAAAAAGTGACAGAACTAAAATTTGATACTGTCATACTTTTGAATATAAAGATAATTTATTTTCCCTAACATTTTCAAATCATCCAATATATTTGAAAATTAAATTGAAGCAGATACAAAAATTTATGAAAAATGTGTTGTTTATTAAACACAAGTTATGATAACACAATAAAATACTTCGATATATGTTTCTTTTTTTATTATTTCAGTCAAATTATGTAGTAGCGGTTAAACAAAAAAGGACAAATATTATTTTCTAGCAAAAATAAAAAGTTTTTAAATAAATGGTGCAGTTACAACTTTGTTTTAAATTTGAAACATGCTACACAAGCAAAACTAATCAGAGCATAGAGTAATTTTATTTTCGTAAATACAATATTTTTATATCGATACTAATGCACTCAAATTGTTGCGAAAATAGAAATTATAAACAAACTCAAATTTTCATAGAAATGAAGTATTAGAGTTGTCTGGGAACAGGTATATATAAGAAAATATAATAGAGTGAAAAGTTTTATACAGCACGCTCATAATCGACGTAGTACGAACCATTTTGCATTTTATCGTACAAAATACAGCCTGTATGTTATAGCAAAGTCTGAAATTTAATCACAAATTTTTTGTATTTCGATTGAATATTAGTTGAATTTGGAAAGATATTTATATATATGGGTCCACCAAAAGTAGGAAACAATCACTTTTATGGTCTTTAAATTTTGCAGCCCATTTAAAATTTAGGGAGTTTTAAATAAAAATTAAAATTCAATAGAATATACATATATTGTGTGCTGATCAATGAAGATTCAATTAATTGGTAGAAAGATCAATTACGGAATATTAACTGGAAAAAATTAAAACACGTGAAAAATACTTGTTTTTAGAAATTGAGAATAACTTGTATGGTTTTTTCGTACTGGGATTAGTAAATAATGCTTATTTCATGAAAACGCCCCTGACAGTTTTCCGTTTGTAACCTCATTTTTACTTCTAAGTTTGTTCTACGCAGTCAAAATGAATTTTCCCAAAAAATGGACTTAGCTATATTTATTTCTTGTGCTCGAATCAGTGTAGGAAACGCGTTTTCGGAGAGTCGTTAGAACAGTTTTCGAAAAACCTCTTTTGATTAAATTGTTGTGGTTTTATGAGACACTCTATCCAATTAATTTCTGCAGTCTATTGCAATTGGTGTGAAAAGATCTCTTTTTTTTTTTTTAACTATCGTCTATAACTTCCAACTTTAACCATTAAAAGCGCTACTACCACCCTTTTATGATAACGCATAAACCTTTTACAAGTGTAATATAGTTTTACCACAATTCAAGCTTATATTTATACATTAAATAGATGTTTGAGTGTATTCGGACATTAGTTTGAATACATATATAGTGACGAATCTAACGCAAAAGAAACCTTGTTTGTGTTTTGAAACGTTTAGAAAAGCTGCTCTTTTTTTCTTTATACTGAAGAGGCCTAAAACGAAACATATTTTTTTTTCTCATATATGACATGCTTTATACAGTGGTATTAACGGTAATAAAATTAGACGTGACTATTTTTCATCATATGGTTGTGAAAATGGGACTGTGTGTATGAATTTAAATTTTAGAGGATTTCAAATGTGAATAATTTAATTAATATTTAATAAGACAGGAAACGTCTTTAGATACTTTGTATCATGTCCATATATAAATAATTGGTTAGGGGGCAGACTTTTAAATTAATTTGTTTAGCAATTATGGCTTTTAGAAATAATGGTTAAATTCATCACGACAGGCTGTAAGACCTCGTCTGAAGCCAAGTAGTTTCGAATGTATTTATTTCTGATATTTAATACTGCAATTAGGGCAAAAACATTTTATCACAAGAATCATCAAATCTTTTTATTATATTTATTCCCTTATTCAAAAGATATCGTTTTATCGTCTGCTGTCATAGCAACCTGATAAATTAAGTATCATAAAAAATGCACAGTAGTAGAAAAATATATTTCTAAATATAATGGATGAACAACTCAAAAATTTTTATTTATTATTTAGACATTTTGAAGGTGTTTGTTGTCATTTTTATTTTTAATTTTTCTTTTAGAATTAAATTCATGAAATCCCATGCGTAGAACGGGTTAAACAGCTAGTAATGTATAATCTGAGACGCTATTCGATGACATAGAATTATCTGAGGTTAGTATCATATTATAAAATGTACATATTTATTTCCTCCATACAATACTGTATCACGTTGTAAACTTTATTTTATAAATTCATTTTTTTAAATAATTGTATTATTTCAAATAATATTTAATTACAATTACAATTTTAAATTCATACGCATCTAGAACGTGTCAACTGAGAACAGTACTTTCAGTTGTTGCCAAATTTATTTCGGACTTTTTTGGTTTGGCGAACTTTTTTTTGGGCGTACAAGTATTAACAAATAAGTTTTTTATTAAAATTGTTTTTTCTACATGATACATAAAAATAACACAAAATAAGAAAACGAATAAAGAGAAAACTAAAATAATACATAATTATATATTTCTTGTGCTTTGAGTGATTTATAATGTTATGTATATTAATACAGTAAACTTCCACAACGGACACTGGCGAATTGTGTAGAGTGAGTTTATTTAGCTATTTGTCAGTCCACAGAAGCTATGTTTTCATATGCTATTATAAATGAAAAGCGGAAACCTTCAAATAGAAAACAAATCCCAAGGTGCATAACTGTCTAAACCATAGTAACTAGAGGATCTAATGTATTATTTAAGTAAAACAAATATTATTTTAACAAAAAAAAAATATTTGAAACATTATTTGGACGATACTTATATTATTTTATTAATTATAAAATGCATTTTTATGAATAGAAATAATATACGCATTGTATTAAATTATAAATTTTGTATTTGGTTAATATTTTGATATTTATATTCGCGGTATATTATTTATCCTTAAGTCATTGTAGGCATTTTTAATCATAATTTCTGTTATTAAATAGTATTTATATATTTAATATAGTGTTCAAATAAAATGTTACATTAGAGAATTCAGATTAAATTATAGAAAAAAAAAATGTTACAGATTGAAATTTAATATAAACAGGTTTTTATGTCCAAATTAGTTATTATAATTTGACTGTAAATATTTGTATTGATAAATAAATATTAAAGCCATTTTATGGCTGTTTCGTTTATAAAATATACATAACAAGTTACACAAGATTAATTTAAAATTTAGAAAATATATTATAATAAATGTTATCCTTAATTTTTTTTAACTAATTCAAAGATTTCTAAAAATGATGCATGAACTTATTTACATTTGAATATGTGTTATGTAATAGTAATCTTTTTATAAACGTAGGTCTTTTTCGTACCATGCGGGACATGTATATATTCAGACTATTTTAAATTACGTGAATATGGAACAAGTGGTAACAAAAATTCCATATAATAATCAATATATGTCAATTACCTTTGTCACGATAAATAGCAATTACCTGTTACATGCATGGTCTTTGTCTGGATAATGCTCAATCGTGTGTATTTTCTCTCAAAAATATTACATTAATGTCATTGTAATATTTATACGTTAATAATGTATGACCCTTGTAATTTTATGAAAACAAAAATGCCATTTTATTGATAAACATTTTACGGGAAAGAATATTACGGTTGGAATAAGTCCAATAAATCATCAATATTAGCAAACGTAATTTACAAAATTTTTGTTTTAATCTTTTTATACATCTGACAGATATGTTGAAAGGGACAAATATATTTAAAATGAAATGCAGTACTTTAGTAAAAAAAAATATTTCCTTTCGCGTTTATGAAAAAAATACTTGTTCATCAATCATAAAAATTCTTAATTTATGTTTCTAAAAATACTTTGAACGTTATTAAGCACATTTTGAAGACCTCATACGTTGAAACTGTGTTGTATTAAGTAATAAGGGCCTAACATGTATTCTTCAGACTTTGTCAATTTATTTATATCTGAAAAAAAAAAGGAATTAATTTGTGTGTAAACATGTTTACATTTCCAGCTGTATGAATTGCTTCCTTATTTCAACGACGAATCACCTATTTTTTTATATCAAACGAAAAACATGTGTTTAAATCAACTAAGTATAATATAAATATAAATATAATCCACATGATTATGGGTGTCACTTAAAAATACCATACATGTCTTTCCATTCTACTAAACGGCTAACTAGGCATCCAATTTTTTTAGCCACACTCTCGCGATGGGTAAAATTATGATTCGTTCCTAAGAAAATGAAATTTACATTGATATCCATTAAATCAGCCTAAATAATCATTTTCTCTATTATGCATGCTTTATCTTCATCTTCTCAAAGGTAAAGTTTTTGGAATTCCGTTTATTCTTATGTACTGGCTATTTCGACACATTTGGGAGTAGTGCTGTTTTCCAATTTTAGTAATTGTAGCACTATTCATTTTTAGCTCCTGAATATTTATTCTAAAGATTTGTTTGATTTATCTATCGTCTGTCTACGTCAATGATATAACATTTTAGTAATAAATTAGAAATATCACATTGACCAATATTAAAGGTATGAGAAATATTTCTCACGCACTTACATTCATCTCTAAATGGTAGTAATAGTCTTATTTATAAATATTAGCAGATCCGCCCGGCAAAGCCCGGTCCCACCAAATTATAATACCAAATGCGAAATCACTCTTTAAAATTGCTGCACGTAGCCCTTCCATTGGTAACTCTTTGTATTTCGGAAATTAAATAGAGCGATGGACCCAAAGCGGAAGTAAATTTAATACCGCCTCCTCAAATGTCTGGAACCTCAAATGTCTGGATCAAAACGGGTCAGTTTTTGGTCAAAATTTTTAAAAAAAGTTAGAGTTTGGTTTTCACAAAATTTTAATTTTCGGAATCAGAAAAATAAACTGTGAGTTCCTTTTCAAATATTCCAATACTTTTCTTAATACTCTAGGATGAGTGAAAATGAAACTTTTTCATTGTCTGGGACTATCAAATCGGTAACTTTCTTTTGCGGTTTATATAAAAATAACCATTTTTGATGCATGCGCAGGAAAATCTTTTAGTTACACCGCCAGTAGATGCATTTTGTTCTAAACAAATTATCCGGCACGTGTCCCCGCTGCCTACGATACCGTGTATAGCAGGCGTGCTAGGCACGCACTGCAAAATCTTTTAGTTCCAGTTTCTACCACCAGGTGGAGCATTCTGTTCTAAATAAACCTATTTCCGAACGAAACTCCAGCACTCGTTCATGCTGCTTACGGCACCGTGTAGAAGGCGTGCCTTGCACTTTCGAAAAATCTGTTAGTTCCACTTTCCACCGCCAGTGAGTACCAAATCTGAGTCTGAAATAATTAGCTATATCTTAATTAGTTCATGTTAAGCTGAATGAAACGATTCCTGTTGAAACTGAACCCATAGAACCCGAGAAAATAAATCACCCCCGCCTGGATATTAATATTCATAAATGGTGTAACCAAGGGCAGAAAAAATGATACCGAAGTTTATTTAGTACTTGGGAGACTAAGGAAGAATGTCAGAAAAGATTCCGTTTGAATCGGACCAAGATTAAGTGCAAAATCATTTAGTGACATTTTCTACCGCCAGGAGGTGCACTCTGCTGTAAACAAACCTCTTTTCGACCGAAACTCCGTGTCCCCGCTGCTGATGACAACGTACTACTGTGGGAAAAAATAGTAAGATTTTTTAATTTAAATTTCGCGCGAAAACCCATTCGTCGAAATATTTTTTTCCTAGGTTGGTATGACTGTCAGTGACATCTGTGCCAAATGTCACATCAAAATAATCATTAGTGTTTACTATACACTTGTCTTTCTGAAGTACAAAAAAGTGCATTCGGCGATTTTTACAATGAGTTCAACAAAGAAGTTCCATTAAATTTTGTGTGCGGAACAAATTTCTGGTGCCGAAACGTTCAGATTGTTGCAAAAGGCCTTCGGTGTTAATTGTTTGTTGCGAACAAGTGTTTTTGAATGGTACAAATTATTCAAAATGGGTCGAGAACGCGTTGACGACGAACCACGTCCAAGACGGCCATCAACATCAACTGATGATCAACACTTCAATAAAATCAAAGAATTGGTGCTCGAGAATCGACGATTAACAGTCAGAGACCTTACTGGCATCGTTGTAATATCGGAAGGATCAGCGAAAACCATTTTGAAAGATGCACCGATAATGCATCGTCGCATACTTCATTAATTCTTCGTGAGTTTTTCGCCAAATTTTCAACCAATATCGTGCTGCAACCACCGTATTCGCCTAATTTAGCTCCGTGTGACTTCTGGCTATTCAGCAAACTCAAACGACCGCTCCAGGGAAACCATTTTGAGTCAATTGAAGACATTAAACGTGAATCGCTACGCGCATTGAAGGCTATTCCGGAAATTGACTTTAACAACAGTTTCGAGGATTAGAAGAAACGTTGCCACAAGTGTATTGGGGCCAGGGGGGATTACTTTGAGGGGGACGAAAGAGATTTGGAAGAATAAATTAAGAATTTTAAAATTAAGAACAAAGTCTTACTATTTTTTGCCCACAGTAGTATAAAAGGCGTTCTGTGCACGCGCAGAAAATATTTTAGTTCCTCTTTCCACCATCAAGGTTCGCGAAATCTATGTTTTAATTAGTTATCTATATCTCAATTATTTTATGTTAAGTTGAATGAATCCACTGTCGTTGAAATCTTGTTTAGTTTCACTTCCCACCGCTAAGGGGTGCACTCAGTTCTAAATAAGACTCTTTCTGATCGAAACTTTGGCACATGTCCCTTCTGCCTACGACACCGTATAGCAGGCGTGCTGCGCACTCGCTGCAAAATCTTTTAGTTTCATTTTTTACCGTTAGGGGCGCCAAATCTGTATCTTAATTAGTTATCTATATTTTAATTAGTTCGTGTTAAGTTGAATGAACTAATTCTCATTGAAATTGGGTCCATAGAACCCGAGAAAATACTACTCGATGGTCATTAATATTAAGAAATAGAGGAAACCAAGGGCTGAAAAAATGATACCGAAGTTTATCTAGTACCTGGGGAACTGAGAAAAGGTTTCGTTTGAATCGGACTAATAATTAAAAAGTTCTGATTTTGGAGGCAGAGGGGGAGGAGGGAGTTTCAATCAGAGCATTAAAGCGATATTTAAACTACAACCGAACACTCACTTCCCCCCCACCCCCAACCTCAACAGAAGAAAAACAATGGCGTTAAAAAATTAGGAATTATCATTAACTTTTGAAACAGAAACAAAATGACTTTCTTTTTACATACAAAAGCAGTAAGTTATCGTTGTTAATTACTGAAATCAAATACATAAATGACGTATACAAATCGCAAAAATTCACAACTCGCTGTTCGAATTGCAATCAGCTTAAGACCTTTCCATCTGCTATTCACAATTGCCCGGTTGACTTCCAGCTGTGCCTACAATTCTATCAGCTACCAATCACAACTGCCTTCCAATGGTGTTTGATTTGTAGTGGGCGATTTGTGACGTCATTTGAAACAAAAAAAAAACGCTGCAAAATATGAAAAAAAAAATTAAGAAACGCATAAAAAATGAAAAGAAAAGAAAAAAAATCTAATAAAAAAATCGGGATAATAAATAATCCGCCCTTTCCTTTTAAAATTATGACTTTCTATCTGTAAAGAATTATCAAACTTCTCCAAGCTAAAAAGAGTTTAAAAAAAAGTACTATTCTGAGCGTATCGGAGGCTGAGATGGAAGCAACCAATTAAGCATTCTGGGCAAAATTACTTAGTGTCGAAGGAAACAAATCGCGAAAAAATCAAAAATCGCTGTACGAATTTCGCATAAACTTTATTGAAAAGAGGATGAAAATTACTATATTGGGCTAAAAGATTGGAACCTGATTCCGATTGCTAATTTGTGTAAATCGCAGCGAAACGTCAAAAGACACTAAAATTTGCATATTTAAAATCATGATTTTTTATCTGTATAGAATTATTAATTTCCTCCAAGCTAAAAAGAGGAAAAAAAAATACGATTCTGATTGTATTTGGGGCTGAAATGGAAGCGCAACCACCGAACCAATCAAGCATTCTGGCAGAAATTTCTTAGTGTCGAAGGAAAAAAAAATCACCATACATTCAAAAATCGCTGTACGAATTTCGAATAATCTTTATTGAAAAGAGGGTAAAATTTACTATATTGGGCTAAAAGCTTGGAACCGGATTCCTCTTATTAATGTGGAAAAATCGCATCAAAATGTGAAAAAAAACACTAATAATCGCATAAAAAAATTTATTAAAAAACAAAAATTCCAAAATGTGGCTTTGAGGTGCAAAACTACATGCATAAAGGTACCTTCCCACCAAATTTTGTAGCTCTGCGTGCAGCGGTCTTTTCAGAATACAGCAGAGAAATATATATTTACTGGAATATAAACTAAGCACGATGGAATGCATTGCATAATATCATTAAGATTTTATGTATATCTTAGAAAATCATGTTCAGGAACGAAAGTATTAAATTTAGTTTTTATTGAAAATTATACATATAGTTGTAATGTATTTTAATATACTCAAACTTGTATTTTTTTTACCATCACACATTGAAGGGTATTTCATTTAGTATACCTTAAAGAACTGATAAATATTATGGCTTGAAGTTTCATACACTTTCTATATTAGGTTGACAGAAAAGCTACAAAACGTCGCTGTTTCTGTTATATATATATTATTTTTTACGACTTTTTCATAAATAGTAAAAAAATTCAATTTAAAAAAAAGTAAAAGTAACATAATAATATATTTTAGTAATAAACGAAGTGTGAAGTGGTTACAAAATTCAGTGAAATAAAAAAAAATTTCTTTTTTTTTTTCAGGACGTGAACAAACCCTGTACAAAATGTTATAATAAAAAATGTTCTTCGTACGAAATCTATTTAGTTAAAGACACAGTGGAATAAACTAAAAAAAAGATACATTTTACTAATACAAAATTAAAGAAAAATATTTTGATATTTTTAAAACAAATTTATTAACTCTGAGTCTTTTTTTTCTTTCTTTTTTTAGAAATTTTGAACGTTGTTCCAAACATTTTCTCTGAAAATTAAAAGTATAAATTCTGTTTTAACTAATTATTTGTTTTGTCACATTTCACACGCTCTCACACATTATACATTTTAAATGCATTAACATATTATCTCTTTATATATTTCTCAGTCTATAAACTAGAATTGAATTTCATACTATATTTTGAAAAAAAAATGTAGAACATACTAATCAAAGCGCTTTGATGTTCAAAGAAGAAATAGTTCAAACAAATATCTTAAACCATACATTTAACTGATTTCTTCTCCTTCCGTTAAATGAATAATTCAATGCGAAAATCTAGCTCCAAAGAACTTTAAACAAAATCTTTTAAATTTGAAATTTTAGCTTCCTGCAGAGTTATTTATATAAGGTGAAGTATTAATTTACACGATATAAAAATTTCTAAAATATTCATGATATGAACTTTTTGTCCAAGATTGATATTTTAGAAATTTGTTAGAATTTTTTATATATTCCTATCTTAAAATGAAATTACACATAAAATATGTGATTCCACTACCTAAAAGATGACTAAAACCTTTATTTAGATCTTAAAACTTTAAAATAAAGTAAATCAAGCACTTTCGGCTCTGAACCCAGCCTTAATCAGGATTTATAAATAAAACTTGTGTTAAAACATACGTCCATATCACATGCTTGTAAACAGTATGACTGTGTACTGCGAGCCTACGGGAGAGTTCAAATCATCCACATTCGTCCAACTGCCAATACCATTGCATAGGAACAAAGGTGAGGAAAGAAGGAAAAAAGTTTTTAAAAAGTCACATTTTACTGTTTCTTGATTTTATTAAGCCATATACTCGGAATATTGTAAGAGAGTGCATCATTGTGTCTTCGTAATGTGAACAGGCCGCATGAGTCCAAAGGTGACAAACATTGCACCTGATCCAGCCTTCACCCCTCCTGGAATCAGCATAAATTTATTCGCAGTAAAGAAAAACATGATGTGTCGTCATCACTGGTATCGACAGATTTTTCAACAACTGTGCATGTAGGCCTAGTTTTCATCCTCTTTTAGCTTCCTTCTTGCTTCTCTTGGCAGCGTTCTTTGTTTCGTTTTCTTCTCGAAGGCTTCCTGAATTTCGTTACTGTAGGGGTTGGAAGTTAATACAGCCGACGTCCCCTTGTTTCTTAACTAGCGTTTCATTTATTTAGTTTTACGCACGGGAAAGACATCCTTAGGGGAAGCTGCAAAATATACTGTCTATGTTGTAGGGGTTGGTGTAGGTGGAGTTGGTTGTGGTACAATTGATACATCATCTTGAAGTGGAATGGCTATTTCATCATTTAGCTCTTTTTCATGTGAGTCTTCAAGGGCTATATCTGTTGTGTGGTCAGTAACAAAATCAGCCTCAGTATACACATCTTGGTTTAATTGTACAATTCCACATGTTCAAAACCCATTGATCGCTGCTATTGGAGTTGCTGCTTTCAAGAAGGCTTCCTCAGCAACTGGCTATCTTGGAACATTGTAACAATTCTTTCAGGATTGCTCTGTAGCCAACGATCAATGGATTGAACATAATAAGTATTTAAAGAGCTCATGAAAAACACTTCCAGGGGCTGTAATTTGTGGCTGCATTGAGGTGGTATACGATCAACCGTAGAGTGGTTATCTGTTGCCTTCTGAATGAAGTCCAACTGTTTTGTATAAGTGGTATGACCATCGAATATCAGTAGCACTGAATCATCGCTAGATGATTTTGTATGTCGTATAATATGGTACAACCATTGAGTGCAATTATGTATTTGCATCTACCCAGAAGGTTGGCAAGCAAACTCAGTGCCTGGTGGAGCTCTATCCTTGAGTTTGCATTTCATTCGTTGTCTTGGGAATATTACAAGAGAAGGAACGAAATTTTCTCCCCCTGACATACAAATGAATCTTACAAGAATTCATCTTTCAGCTAATGTTAAACTACTTACGTGTAGTCTTCCCTTGTGAGCCAGAATTTTAGAAGAGGCTTTACACTAAAAATCTGGCTGTCAAGGGAAGACGACACGTAAGTAGTTTAACATTAGCTGAAAGAGGAATTCTTATTTGCATATCAGGGGGAGGGAATTTCATTCCTTCTCGTGTAATATTTTCAAAACAACGAATGAAACCCAAACTCAAGGATGGAGTTCCACCGGGCACTAAGTTTGCTTGCCACCCTTCTGTGTAGATGTAAATAGATGTCTAGTTTTGTCAACATTAAAAACCCTGTGGACACGAAACAACTTATCTTTTTAAACTTCATTTAGAATCCTGAAAATTTTTTCCATATTTTGTTCAAAAAAAGCTCCAGATCTTACAGCTGAAGTTGCTTCAGCTTTCCTCAATACAATATCTTGGTGAAGTTTCCTAAACCCTGCCAAACAATCTTTACCTGTCATCTCTTTGTCCTTTTTGAAGTTGTGGGGTATATTATTTAGACAAGCCAGATGATACGCTAAATATCGTAGATCAGCTACAGTTATTCCAAAAAATCTTATCTCCATATCCAAAACATGGTCGACGATCATCTGTTCTTGAGCTGCATTGAAAACGGGAAGATATTGAACCAGTACCTTTGTTGTCTCCTTTGTATCGATGTTCTTATTCAGAACGCTTCTTTCTAGTGGAGTTCTTGGAACGTTGAATGTAAAGGCAGCTGTTTTAAACGCCATACTATCGTTCCTTACTGAGTCAATTGCACTCTGCATTCCAGCTGGATCCCATTTTTGCTGGTCACTAGTTCTCTTACAATGTTACACCATCATTTCTGCCTAAAACAAAAACAGAAATAAGACCTGGGGCTTTTAAATAATACTATAATCTGAAACAAAAATAAAATATATAACAAAATTTTTAATAAATCTAAAGCAGAGAAACAACAAATAAATCCGATTAATAACTAGTTTATTTTATGCATAGATTATATTATCAGATTCACAACAGTATTATTCAATACCTATTAAGTATAATATTAAATGCGATACATTACGTAACTTATTAAATTGTTTCGCTCTTTTGAAGTTTCATAGAGTGGCGGACAAAATGGCCAGCGTAGTGACCTTTTTAGTCGCCACTCACTTGGGAGTCAATACAGACAATTTGACAGACAATACGTTCTACATGGGAAACTAATGAACAGTCAGCGACCACTCACCCGCAAATTTGAAGCTGAAAACATGCTCCTTCTTTACACATTCAATAACTAAATGCAAGTACAACAGGTTATTGTTAATAGTATGTAATAATTCACTTACCTTAGATCACAAACTTCAAAAACTCAGAAACCCTCTCAAAATTCGTGGAACATGGAACCACCTTGTTCAACGATTGTCTTGTTACTCACTCTCATCAAACGAAAAAGTCTGGGTGACCACTTTGCCCTAACTTCTCCTATGAATGGAATAAAATGCTATGTAACAAGGGAAAAGTAATCGTTATAGAGTAACTCTGTGGGAGTCGCCGCACCTCTTGTATTTCTTGTAATTATCGATAATTGACAGTCAGACGTATAGTATAGGTGCGCAATGATGTTACGTTAAACAGTGTGTAGCATGAATCTCATATCGATGTTTACTTGTAGCTGTACACTCCTTATTTTGATGTAAGCTCATGATTTCACTATCCAAACTTTTAAACACGTTATGCTTAAATACTTTTTTATACGCAAATTACTAAATGCATGCATGATTTCGAAGTCAAAACTGATTGTAACGTCTGTATATAGTACTGCGTGTATGATTATGTCATTTTCTTTGCGACGGCAGGCAACTGTGATGTGCTACGTCTGTATCGTACAAAGTGTAGTGCATGCCGCATTGTGCTCCGGTATACATGCCAAAGTTTATTTTGTACGGGGTGCTGCGATTAATAACATTCAGTTCATCAGACATTGATGAATGTTCAAACAGTATGAAGTTTACTACACCTAAGGAGAAAAGGGGAAACATAAAAAGTAAGAAGGCGAAAAATGATCCAAGTCAAGATGATAATAAAAAAAAGTTGGATCAGAAATATGACGCAGACGTTCTTTGCAAGGAATGTGTAGAAAACTACTCCAAAACTAAGAGGAAGTGTTAATGGTTTCGTTGCGTCATGTGTCAAATTTGGTTACAGGAAGACTGTACTATTCTCGACACTTTTGTGCAGATTACGGTCGAAAAAGCAGATGTATTAACAAATTAAATGATGAGAACATGATTTTACTTTTTTCCCCTCTCTAATACACTGATGTTACGTTGTTGCTGAAAAAACAAATAAAATCCAATCTTTTTTAAAAAAAGTAGATAAATTTAATAGTGAACAAAGTAGGAAGACTAATATTGATTTGAACTGACTAGTGCGATTCCTTGTACACATTTAGTTTCTTTTTGTTCTTACATAGTTAATTATAGACCAGATATGAATATTTGTTTGAATAATTTTACTTACTTCTATCTATAATAGAAGAAAGTATTGTAATCGAAATTTTTTTCGACTTCCGGTTTTCAACGAATTTACACGTTTTAGGGATCAGAGAGTTCGAAAAACATGTTTTTACAAAATATCTGTCTATGCGTCTGTCCGCCTGTCTGTCCTCATTGTATCATGGAAAAGTGTATGAAGTTATGCTTCAAATTAAACCAATTTTTTTCCTATGTTTTTGGCTATGGCAAGCAGGTCCTACTTGACTTTAGGGATATTTAAACGAAAGTGGGCGCTGTGATCACGATTATTGTTCCATTTTCACTATTGTATCATCGAAAAGTGTATAATCTTAAGCAGATAATTGAACCATTTTTTTTTTCTATGTTTTTGACTATAGCCTGCAGGTCACAGTTGAATTTGGGAATATTTTGACGAAAAGGGCGCTGCGATCGCGATTTTTGTTCCACTTTCACTATTTTTCCTAGAAAAATGTATGAAGTTATGCAGAAAATTGAACCATTTTTTACTATAGCCTGCAGCGTCCAGTTGAATTTGGAGATAGTTCGACGAAAGGGGTGCAGCGATCGCGATTTTTGTTCCATTTTCACTGTTATATCATAGAAAAGTGTACGAAGTTATGCAGATAATTGAACCAAATTTTTTGTACATGTGTTTGGATATGACTAATATTTCCCACATGAATTTAGGGATATTTCGACGGAAGGGGCTGCTGTGATAACTATTTTTGTTCCATTTTCACTATTGTATCATCGAAAAATGTATGAAGTTACGCAGACAATTGCACCAATTTTTTTCTATATGTTTTTTACTATAGCCTGCACGTCCCAGTAGAAGTTAGGGATATTTCGACGAAAAGAGGCGCTGCGATTGCGAGTTTTGATCCATTTTCACTATTGTATCATCGAAAAGTGTATGAAGTTATGCAGACAATTGCACCAATTTTTTTCTATATGTTTTTGACTATAGCCTGCAAGTCCCAGTTGAATTTGGTTATATTGCGCTGTGATAGCCATTTAAATATTTCAATTCCAAAACGTTGTACAAAACAAAAGTTGCCTAAAAACTTTTTGCGTTAAAGTTCGGCCTTCGGTTTGTTTTTCCCTCTATCTTAAAAAATGACTGAGATATAGCAGTTTGGAATTATAGGTTGGCTGACATTTTGAAACAATACAGCAGGATTCCTGCATAAACAGGTTTAATTTATGAGTTTTAGTGAACAAGGTTTCGCCAAATTTTCTTTCATTGTTGTAACCATCGTTTCAACAATTACATGCTTAACACTATATATTTATATTCACCAACGTCAAATTCTCGCCACGCTTGGCGAAAATTGATGAAATGTCGCCAAGTTTGGCGACAAGAATATGTTGCCATGTATGAAGCCAACTTGGCTATGTCTGTCTAATTTGGCAATATTCTCATTCAAATTCAATATTGACGAGAACTGGGAATGACTCTGCTGTATTTGGTTTCCGCGCATTTTAGCTTCGTGTATTTTCGGTGGAATTAGCTAAAATCACAAAACCAAGCGATAGGGAGGCTATCTTTTCCAGCCGGAGCAGGCCAGATGGACTTTTCGTAGTTTAGTATAATACATCGTCTGCTCGCATACAGGCAACCCTACGATTCGCAAGCAGTTGATGTACAACAGAATGACAATTTTTTTTTACGGTTTGATAGCGAATTTAGAAGCATTAACATGTATGAGATAGAAGAAAGTTTTTTGAATTGACATATCTGAATAATTTATTTATAATTTTCTTCTGTTTTTATGAAAAACGCGGGTTAACTCCTGCAAAAGTGCGGCGTCTTACCATGAATGTACGGGTGATGCGTCACAGTGTAATATTTTAGAAAAAAATATATTAATTATTTATTTACTTTTTTATGTTGTATATTTAACATTAAATAGCAAAGCATGGTTCTTTTTGTTTATTTGCACCATGGAACTTTATAGACGAAAAAAAAAAAAAAGGTGCTACATCTCACTCGGAAATACTCTACAATTTTTTCTCGGTATTTCTACGTATTTTATATTTTTGATTGCGATCTTCTAAATAACAATAGCAAACAATAGTAAAGCATACTTTGCACATTTAGTACGCACAGTCTATAATTGTCAAATGAATTTTGAATACATATAGACTCACTTTTTCACGAATACTTCGTTTAGGGGAAATATGTCCAATGAAATAGGAATAAGTATTGACTTTGCATTAGAAATGCGTACAAAGAAACGCAGATATTGCAGAAATATTGGCTTTATGTCTGAATTATTAACACACAAATTCAAAAGTATTTTTTGAAATTACTGCTGAGTTTTTGATAAAAGTTTTCAAGCCGATATTGGTGCAATGTTTTATGCTCAAGCAAAGCATTTTAATTGAAAATAATATTAATTCAATATTTTTCTGCTACTAGGGTCTACCATTTTCTCATGAAACAACAGCACGTCTTGTATGCAGCTGCAAGCTATTTCATTTTGGTAATTCTTTATTTACGAGACATTGCAGATTACTATTTCTTCAGACTGATGATCTTCTGATTTATGCATATGTATTCTAAAATCCAATTCCCATTTTCCCATTTTTTTCATTATAAAAGTTCAACAGTTCATCCATTTTTTAATACTCACAACAACAATACATGTAAATATGACCATCGCTGTTTTATCTTTCACTGAAATTCTAAAAATACTAGATTCTCATTCATAAATTTTATCCTTTTCTTGCACTTATTATATTATGCAGTAAAAAAATAATAATATCTATATATATATTTTAAACGTTTTACATTAAATTTAAGTATTAAAAAAATTACTGCTGGTTCCTTATTTTTATTATCTTCGGCAAAATTGGCTTACTAAAGATGTTATTATAAATATTAAATAGTATTTTACAACACAATATTTCTGATTAATTCGAAAATTTATGTTTAATGATTTATTTGTGAAAAGTTCAAAACTTGACTATTTTCTTTAATTCGAAAAATAAGAATAACACCAGCTTTAAAATGACTAAAACTAAAAAAGAAAAGCATTTTAAAGGAAAATAATATTAATTCAATATAGTTTTGTTACTCGGGTAAGCAACCGTACTTTAAAATAATTCTAAATTCAATAACTATCTTAATAATTTTTAAATAATATTTTTAAAATTATTATACGTTACGATCTTATTTCGTACATATAACAAAGAGCAAAATAACTTTTTTTTCTTTTTTTTTGGATCGAGTCATGAAGTGTATTACAATGACTGTATTAACGTCAAGCATGATCAAGTGATCATTCTAACAATATATTGTCTTAAGTATTGTTTTACTATTTGGATTTAAAAATAGCAAAACATATTCAGAATCTACAAACTTCCTACATGTTTGAAATCTGGCAGTGATGCAGTGATATTTATTACATAAATGAAGAGTAAAACCATTTTGGATTAACCAATATTAACGGCTTTTTAGAAAACAACTAGAATTTAAAATGAGATTGTCTGTAGAAAACCGATAAAAACCTCTGGCATATGATTGAAGAGAACCTCCAAACTATGACTGATTCGCCGTAAAACAAAATTTACAAAAAGATAATATAATCATTATAGTGGCGTCGACAGGCATTTTTTTGGACCTGACTACTCGATCATATGGTGACGCGTGTCGCTAGTGTGTTTATTAACTTTATTGCAAATTCAACAAACTTGTCACAAAAATTTTAATATTATCTACCTGGATATTTGTTTTCCAAACGTGATGCTAGACAGAATTTGTATATACAAAATGATTTTTTGATATTTTTCCTGCATACGAAGACATCTATGCTGTAAAAAACTAAACTTGAATGCAAACAAAACACATGCACATACTTATCTTGTATAATTGTTATTAGAATATACGTTTATTATTTTTTATTTTTTTTTTAATCTAACAGATTTAAAACAAAACATTTTCAACCTTAAATAGTGTTATTCTCGAAAGCAGAATTTCTTAAAAGTAACATGTATTTCAAAGAAAGTTTAAAAAAAAAATTCCTTCTTTATATATTTTCCAACAATGGCTATAACATCGTTAACCTTAAAGAGTGTCATTTATCTTAAATAAGGTTAAAAGACATTTTAAAGAAAGATTTATTTTCTACTCTGACACGTTTTTAAACTTAATTGAAACCTTTCAATAAAAGTGTCAAGTCATTTTCCTTGTTGCTTTTGACAAATGTGTTGAATTTATTGCAGTACAAATGATTTTTTAATGTATATAAAATGTATTACCTTAAAAAATTAAATATAATTTTTCGTCAAACGGAGACACATCAATTCTTCAAAATTGTATTAATACATTTTTATCGAAATAATTTAATAGTTTTTTGTATAAATAATAATCTTTTTTTTTTTCAAGTTATCAAAAACGAAAGTCAAGTTATGAAAAACCTTAAAGTTTATAAAATGCTTTCCCTTAAAAATAATTTTAATTTCTAACATAATTAAAAGAAATATATTTCAAGAAATTAAAAAAACAAACAAAAAAAAACCAAAAAAACATGTGGACAAAGCAAGAAAAAATATAAAAAATATATATATAGAACACGGTGTATTTAATATACAATTACATAATAAACTATGCAAGCTTAAATGCATGTGAAGTAATTACTGAATGTTTATGATCATTTAGAAATTTGTTTAAAAGCGACAAACAATAAGTGTGTAAATTAAAAATTGTCTATTAATCTATAAATTTAGATTGTTAGCCACCATGTTTAGAAATATTAAAAATGATTTTCAAAATAATTCAAGCTTTTGCTGAACTTCAAAACAGATAATGCGTAAATTCAGTTATAAATAAATAAATTTGAAGGACATGTGCTAATTTGTGACACACATTCTTCATTCTCATTATATTTAGGAAGTATTTTGCAACCGTAAATAGTGCTAACTTTTAGAAATTATGTATGTACTATTCATAAAATAATCTCTTTTACAATCTTTCTGCGAAAATAACTGATAATGACTAAACATGTCAAAAACATCTTTCTAGCTTTTTTAACTTGCATTATGTAAAAAGAATGTATAATATGTAACTCTATAAAAATATTACCCAAATCATAAAATTGAACGGAACTAAGTCCGGGCTTCGTGGGGACTACTCACGAAGAACAGCGTCGAAATCTGTTCTGCGACCAATCAACCGTTGTGGTAGTAGCTCGTACAAAAGCTCTCTAAAGAAATTCACTAAAACCTTGTGACGATAAATTACTTCACGAAGTGACTTGAAGCTACTGCCCATTACTGATCAAGAAAGATTAACTCTGGGATTGAAACGAACGTTGACTCATGATTGGGTATCACATTTTGGAGTCTCCATAATTCCAAAATTCCGTCTTGCCTGTAGAAGTGCGTTGACACAACTGGGCGTCTAACACCGGAGATTTTTTTTTTATTGGTAGAATACTTATTATTTCTTGTGATGTTTTATTTGATCGTAAGAAAGATATGCCTTCCTCGCTTAGCCATTAAATCAATTATCTGAAAGCACGTTTGGATTGTGTGCAACGCTTCGTTAGGGAAAGGATCAATCTCCTTATGTATCTTCTGAGAACAAGTTACGATATCAGACGATTGCCTTAATAGTGGTTATCGAGTTTATATGTATAATCAAAAACGTCGCCGAGGACTGTTTCCGTAATTATAAAAAAACGGAATGACTTTATACTATTAAAATGTCTTAAAGATGTCGTCGTCAGAATTAAAGTTTGACGAGCAGAAAATCAAGCTATTTACATCACTCGGCTAACTATTTATCATGGTACAGATCATGGATCTCTATAAAGAAATTGAACGAAGTTGTCGTTGCCGTTTTCGGAAAGGAGAGCAGTATTACAAAATTTCTCCAACAACAATATGAAGAAAATCTAACAATGAAAATCTTAAGTATATAAAAACTTCAGCAACGGACAACAGAACTCAATGTCATAATATATATGATATAGGTATGTTGCGTTATTTAAATATTAATGATAAATTTTATTTCTATAAAATCCAATTTTAAAGAAAGAAAATACGTAGCATATTCAAATTGCGCACAATATTTGACATTCAAAAATTTTCTTGATAAATAATAATAATAATAATAATAATAATAATAGTAATAACGATCATAATAGTAAATATTTAACAGCAATCACATTATCTTTTTCTTCAAATCTTCTAAACAATAACGCGATCAGTGTGCTTACAAAAATGGGTAAAACGTATTACTTCAATTTCTAAATACACATATATATAATATACTTAACAAAAACTGATTATTTTATAAATAAAATTGCAGGAAGTAAAATTTTTATTAAAAAATTGTAATTTTAATTTCATGATGGAAAAATGTTAATATTTGGAAACTTAAAAGTAAACAATCAAGAAACATCTTTCAAAATCCTAATGTCCATTAAATATATTTTCCATTTAGACTATTTTATAAATTTTTCTACACCCAGTGATTAATTTTAGTATCTTCATATTATCATCTTGCGTTTTTGTGACCTTTTCCTAGTAACTTAAATACACTTTGCTCCGATGATTAGAAAAATCCATATTTATTCATGCATAAACTAAATTTTAAGAAGTTTCGAAATTTTATCGTTAAAAATAGCAAATAAAAAATCCCTCTCTTTGGTTTTGATAAGTTATAACGAGAACGTTTGAACTGAAATATTCTTTGAGAACTCGGTTATGAAAATTCAAATAACAAAATATATTTTCATTTTAATGAGGGGAAATCGATAAGTTGAAGGGAATGATTATGAGTGTGTTATTATTATTATTTTTTGCTGAATAGACTAAAAATCTAATAATCTAAAAATTATAGACTTCTAAAATCTTAATCTCAATTTTTTTTCACAAATTTGGTTCACGTCCATTTAATACTCATTAATACAATTTAATAACTATTTAAATATGTAAAATATTAATGGAATATCATCATCAAACTACATCTTATTTTAATAAGCCCTTCATAAAATATATATAGGGTGATCCAAATTGGTAGGACAGCAAGCTGGCTGCTTTCACCATGCATCGTTTCTGCGGATAGTTTGATAGTTACAGCTGTGGGACAATTTCACTTATAAATCTTGTGGAAATGTCAAGTACTTTGCCAAAACTGTATCTTATTGTATATTATTGTATCTTTTTCAATTACTTTTGAATTTATTATATTTTTTAATGTGTCCAACCATGTCCTATGACATTGTGTAATGTAATATATCTCTATGTGTAAGACATATAGCAGTAGCATCGAGGGGTGACCCCACCAATTTGTCCCGACTCAATCCGGTTTATGCGCGGGGGGATGACCGGGAGCTGGGCAGAGGACGCCGAAGCGGCACCTTTCAGAAAAACAAAGTGGTGTCTCAGATGGAGGCAGGTATAGACACAGTTTCCACTCTCAAATTTATGGGTATCGTCCTGCGGGTGCGCCTAACGGGCTCAGGGATTTCCGGGGGGAGTCTGATCCAGATGCGGCATCGTGTCGCCTGTACTTCACTCTTCTTTCTCTGGTCACTTCAGAGGCTGGCCAATGTGGATACTTCTCTTAGCGGATCTCAAGGCACTGGCGGGGATGCCGGAGATAGACCTTTGCAAGTTGGGGCTAGGAAATCAGCATGACAAGCAGTTAGTCCTATCTAGAGAAGGTGAGCTAGTGGAGAATGGATTTGGACGGTATCAGGTCTGGCCGGACGCTGTTTTACCTGTAATTTTTACTCTGTTATACTGCGGCCCGGGTCCAGTCATCTCGGATAGTAATGGTGGTGGGGGGTTAATTTTCATGTTTTTCTTTTTATTATCCATCTCACTATTTTTTTTTATGTTTTTGTGTTCTTTTGTCTTCTGGAAAGGTGGTAATGGTCACCTTTATAGGTTTTCCATGATGCGAACTGGAAGTACAGCAAATCTCGGGAGGGAGCCTTTCATTAGTTCTTGAGTTTCTGGTTGCCCTTGTGGACTTTCAGAGCTGTTTGGGAGTAAATTATATCATGGACTCTCCCACGGGATAAGGACCTGACCCGGCTCCTTTCGTACGTAACTTTTGTAAGTGAAACGAGTTTAATCGGGTGGTTGCCGTATTGTGTAACACTGTGAACATAATATAAAAATGCATCTCGTCACTTGACACTTTGAAAATATCACAGAATAAGAAATGGAAATTCTGTGATCACATCTATATGATCGATCTTTTCGTGAGAATCGCAGACTTCATTTTGACACTAGATCTCCTGACGACAAAATTGTGCTTTTACAAAAAAAAAAAAAATAACTTCTTAACTGCTTACATTTAAATTTTTTCATCGTCGAATAAGACAAAAATTTTATTCCAAATGAAATTTGTTTAAAAACGCTATCACAATTTGTTGACTTTTTATAGAATTTGGAACAGATATCAAGCATGATTTAAAAATATGTATTTCTATCATGTGCTGCTCGATTATAAAAGATTAACCCAGTTGCACTTAAAATAATTTAAATAGTTCCAGCTAATAGCTCATCACGAAATTAAAACTTCATACATAAATAAATTATATAAAAAATAATATAAATAAAAAGCAAATTTAACAGATACATAATCTAACTATGGACTTGAATCAAAGAAATGATTAGAATTATAAACGGCTGCTGTCAGTAGTGATACCGCTGATGGTTTATTCGACTATTTACTCCTGGCGTGCGGCTAATATGAAAATATCTCTTTTTATAAATTTCGGAACTTTATTTAAATGCGTAATTGATATTTTTCCATATAAAATTGCTTTTTTGTATTGTTTTTATTTAAAAAAAGCACCAAATGTAAAAATAGTATCAACAACTTTTGCTTAGAAATGTTTCATTGCTTCCACCATATTTACATGTGAAAAATGTTTCAAGATTTCGTTACAAAGTGATATAATTCTTTACATGTATAATATTTTATCATGGGTTGTCGTATTAGTGTATTATTTTCCTAAAATAAAAGATGTGTCAGGTGCCTATAATTTATATGCATAAAGAATTTCCCAGTCTCATAAATAGCTGAACGAAAAATATACACCTGTTAAAGAAAAGATTTGTTTTGAAAGAGTTCTTACTTTATGAAGTGGGAATGCTTCTGTTGTTTTTAAGTCCCAAAATAATGACCATCGGAAAAGTCGCAGGTGTTCAATATACTATATCAGTTGAGTATTGATTTAGTGATTATTTAATGTGTGTGTATTACGCCGGATCTTCCTCGTACACATACATCAAAACATGTGTTTCGATGCCAATATGCGTAAATCTTAAGCAAAAAAAGATTGTTTTCAAGAAAAGGAAAATCATTGTATATTTGGTATAATTTATCTGTATATTCTTTAAAAAGTAGTAATACGTATTCTAGAATTTATGCTAACGTGAATTGTTGTAATTTTTTCTTTTACAATTTAGAAAATATAAAAAAAAAAACGTAAAATATCTTTAATTCGTTTTTACAAAGAACATTTGGATTTATTTAAATTTCTGTAAATTAAAACTGTGTTAAACGATTTTTTTAATATTTACTATCCTTTATCGACATAGTACAAAATATTTTTAAATATCTTTATTAAAGTATAAAATTACTTTTATACTTAATATATTAATGACTAAAATTTTCTAAATTTTCTGTTCATACAGAAAATTATTATATATGAGCTTTATGCATATATATACTTTTATACTTAATATCTTAATGAATAAAATTTTCTAAATTTTCTATTCATACAGAAACTTAAATGATGTCTGTGTTAAAGTTTATTCATTGTAGAGAAATCATCACATTATTTCAGCATATTTTGTCTTCCTTAATAATGCTTAATCTAAAAATATACTTATATATGAGCTTTATGCATATATATACTTTTATACTTAATATCTTAATGAATAAAATTTTCTAAATTTTCTATTCATACAGAAACTTAAATGATGTCTGTGTTAAAGTTTATTCAATGTAGAGAAATAATCACATTATTTCAGCATATTTTGTCTTCTTTAATAATGTTTAATCTAAAAATATACATATATAGCAGCTTTTTAAAACAAAGTTTATTTTTTTAGTCGTATGTGAAAATAAAGCTAAAGTGTTTAAACATATTTGTGTAATATTTACAGATTTAGTTATATTTATAAAATAGAGATAAAACTGTACGAAACTCGTCTTATTTAATATTCAAAACAGCGCAACATTTATTATAATCTCCCTTACAGTAAATACATCTCAGGACAACAGTTGAAAATAATTTAAATCTTACATGATTGTATTCATTTAAATTCATTTTTAAGGAATATACAATGCGTATAAACAAAAATTAAATTTACGTGTTATTTACAAGAGTTAAGATTGACTTAAAACAGTTTCGAATAAAATTACTGATAATGCAAATTAGGATATGATACTTCTGCAAATACTTTTCCATTTTGTCATTTGTTAATAAAATAATAATTTTAATAAAATTTCTTAGGGCGAGAATTTTTTTTTTTTTTTTTAAACTGATAAAGATTCTGTCTATATTTTACTTATAATTAATTTCTTAATTTCTTAATAAATTTTCTATTCATACAGAAACTTAAATGATGTTTGTGTTAAAGTTTATTCATTGTAGAGAAATCATCACATTTTTTCAGCATATCTTGTCTTCTTAATAATGTGTAATCAAATTATTAAGGAAAATGTGAAAACCATGGCCAATTTGCTGTACAAAAAGAATTTCTAATGATATTAATGAGAAGATTGAAATTTGGGAATTAGTTAACGGGCTGTTATGACCATAATGATAAAAGAAGGATGGCTTCAGGGCCTTCTTCTCAAAAGAAAATTAAGCAAATTATCCTTTTTCTACAAGTAAATTCCTGAAAATCTTGCAGAGTGAACCCACGCAGACAGTGAATCTGTAAGACATGCCAGCATCGTGTAGCTAGCATGCTAATCAGTGAGTTTAATGCCTACTATAAGAAAACTAAAGCATATATTTATTCCGTAACTACTTAATTGTATTTCCCGAACGCCGCTTGAACAAGAAGGTTTTTCGTACAAGAAAAATTCTGAAAATATTGCTCTGTGAATCCGCACATACCGCCGATCTATCGAAACCGCGAACGTTCGTTAATGAAACTTCTACTGCGTTACAACTTCCTTCGTTACTAAAAGCTTTTGTATACCACTAATTTTTAACTGTAATCTTCGCTTTAATAATGGACAGGATTTTTTTAATACTATAAGGTAAATATCTTAGTATGGCAAAAGTGTTGTATCGTCCCTATTTTTAGCACTTTCCAACCTAGTTGAAAAGTGCTTATGACTTCGGTTTGTCTGGCCGTATGGCCGTCTGACCGTATGGCCGTCTGGACGTCTGGCCGTGCTCTAACTCCCGTAAATATGCTCGGATTGCTCTGCAAATTTTATATGTTATTGTCGTTATCTAAATGGCAGAAAAGTCAGCGAAATTTAGACGTCAGTGACTTAGTCCTCATAAAAGATGATAATCTTCCACCACTTAAATGGAAATTAGGGAGAATACTAACTGTTCATCCAGGTTCAGATAATAAGGTCAGAGTTGTGACGATCAAGACTAGTAGTGGTGTAATCAATCGTCCAGTAGTGAAATTGTGTCCTCTTCCTAAAGAAACTAAAAACTGTGAACTAAAAACTTTTTAATACATTTTTTTATTTTTTTGCATTAATTTGTTTGTGTTATTAATTGTGTTTTTTTCATTATAGTCAGAAATTATATGCAACTAACCACTTGTTGAAATCCCAGGGGATTTCAACGGGGGCCAGAATGTTTGTGTAATTATCGTCTGCAGCGAGCTAAGCTGCATGTTCTTTGATTTCATGTGCTCCGAGTTTATGTAAGTTTCTATTTCTTACTTTCCGCGTTTGGCAACACTCAGTGTTCTGTTTTGCTTCTTGTTTTAGAATGTTGTGGAATATGCCGTGTGATGGCTCGCTTTATTTATGTGTGAATAAAACCGCATGTATACAGTCCATTATTGCATTTGTGTTTTAGTTAAGAACCAGCAGTGTGTGTATGTGTATAGAATAAAAACGCAATAACATTTTTAAAAATACAGGCAATTTTAACGAGTGAGTAGTGGATGTAGAGCATGTCATAGTCGTAGGTAATTGAAATTCAGATATGTCTTTTCCAAAGGAAAAAATGTATTTCTAAACTTGGTTTTCTGCAAGTTTCTGAACCGCTGTTTACAATTTGTATTGATTTATGATTTTTCATCACCTCTTCATATCTGTAACTGAGTGTATAGCTAGAAGGATATAGGTCTGACAAACATTACAAGACCATGGGTGACTCCAATTTTAAAGCTAAAGACATAGGCTTTAGAGCGCAGAAGAAGCTGCTTAGTCGGATGGCAAACAAGAGCATCGCCAAAGTATTTATTGATGACACGACGGGGAATCTTCTCGATAACCTGTACAAGCTCTGTAAGATGAACTGTCTCACATGCCATCTATCAAGGTGACTCAAGGAACTGTGACTTAGATCTTGTTCGGGTATGGCAGTTAGAGAAGTTCCAACTAGGAAGTGACCTGGCGTTAGAGCAGTCAAGTCTGTTGGGTCAGATGATATGGGACACAGTGGCCTAGAGTTGAGGCAAGCTTCAACTTGTTTAACCAAGGTTTGGAACTCAGGATAGTTTAATACAGTGTCACCAACGGTTTTCTTCAAATGCGATTTCATGGATTTTACTGCAGATTCCCACAGTCCACCAAAGTGTGAAGCTGAAGGCGGATTAAATGTCCAAGTTATTTCTTCTGACGACAAAAATTTGCAAATTTCTTCATTCTGCTTGCACTGCAAAAGATATTTGGTAATTTCTTTTTCTGCACCTTTGAAGTTGGTTCCACAATCACTAAAAATCTCAAAAGGTTTCCCTCTTCTTGCAATAAATCGTTTTAATGCACTTAAGAATGCCTTTGTTGAAAGATCTTCTACGACTTCAAGATGGACTGCTTTGATGACGAAGCAGACAAATACACACACATATGATTTAAATGATTTTACTCCGCGTCCTGCACGATATTTAATCATGAATGGTCCTGAAAAATCTGTTCCAACTCGATGAAATGGTCGTGATTGTGTTACTCTGGATGCTGGAAGATCAGCCATTATCTGTTTTGCAGTTTGAGCTTTATATCTGCAACACGTAACACAAGCTCTTACCATTTTCCGAATAACAGACCTAGCAGTAATGATCCAAAATTGCTGTCTAATTAAAGAAAGAAGAAGTTCTGAACCTGCATGTAAGTATTTTTCATGATAATGTTTAATTATGATCTTAGTCACATGGTGCTTTGATGGTAATAAGATTGGGTGCTTTTCATTCTCCGACAGCTGTGCGTTTTTCAGTCTTCCTCCTACTCTTAATATTTTGTTATCATCTAAAATTGGACACAAGCACATGAGACTGCTATTTGCAGGTAGCTCTTTTCCAGCTTCTAAATACTGAATTTCCTTACCGAAGTTCGCTTGTTGAACTATCCGAATAATGCAGCGTGTTGCGGCTTGAATTTCACTGCTTGATAAAAAGGATGTATTTCTTTCTACACGTGTTACCTTTGAATTGGAGATGAATCTCAATATCCAAGCAAATATGCGTTGCAATTTGGAGAACGAAGATATTTTTGATATAACATCAAGCTCTTTTACAGTTTCAGAAGCTACAAATGATAAGGTTTTACGTGCTTCTGGTAATTCTTCTTCATTTATGGGAATAGGTTCATGCACTGGAACCTCACTACTTCTTAACCATAGTGGGCCGTTCCACCA
Organism: Maratus michaelseni; assembly: GCA_963931845.1. Lineage (NCBI taxonomy): Eukaryota > Metazoa > Arthropoda > Arachnida > Araneae > Salticidae > Maratus > Maratus michaelseni. The sequence continues at coordinate 291,089,207 of OZ007593.1, forward strand.
CAAGTCATGGGACAGTAGTTCTGCAGGAAGTAACCCCCGTGATGCACAATCAGCAGGATTTTCTTTTCCGTTCACATGGTTCCAGTTCTCAGCTGGTAAAATGAATTGGATTTCTGATACTCTGTTGGCTACAAAAATTTGCCATCTTTTAGGATTTGATCTTAGCCATGACAATACAATTTGTGAATCACTCCATGCGTGCACATAATCAGGTTTTATATGTAATGCAGCTCTGACTGCCTGTATTAAGTGTGCCAGTAATACTGCAGAACATAATTCCAGTCTTGGAATCGTGACAGGTTTTAGTGGTGCTACGCGAGTTTTAGCTGTTAAAAGTTTCACATCAATGTTAGAGCTATCACAAGTTTTAACGTAAATAACTGCTGAATAACCCTTTTCTGACGCATCACAAAATCCGTGAAGTTCACATCGAGAATAATTGGGCAAAATTACTTTTCTAGGTATATATATGGAATTTAAGAGTTTGACTTCTTGGCACAAAATTTTCCACTTTTGGTCAATATTTTCTGGTACTGGATCATCCCATGATAATTGCAATTTCCACAGTTCTTGAAGAATCATTTTAGTTAGAATCACAAAAGGTGCAATCCACCCCAATGGATCAAACAGCGTTGAGACAAATGACAGAATAATTCGTTTAGTAGGGACACCTTGATAATTTATATCACTAAAACTACATTTGAACATATCATTATCAGGATGCCATTCCACTCCTAAAACTTTTGTGGCCTTATTGCCCACTACACTATGTATATTATCGTTAATTGTGTTTGCTAACCCAGCATTTTTCAATAGTGATGGTTCATTTGTGGACCATTTATGTAGCTCAAACCCACCTCTTTTTAGCATTTTTTGCAAATCAGATATCAATTCAGTACCTTCCTGACTATTCTCAACACCAGTTAAAACATCGTCGACATAAAAGTCTCTTAAAACTATAGTCTTTGCTTTTGGGAAATTAAGACCCTCATCAATTGCTGACTGACTCAAAGCTTTAGTTGCAAGATATGGAGCAGCAGCAGTTCCATACGTGACAGTATTTAAGCAAAAGACTTGTATTTGTTTATCTGGACTATCTCTCCATAATATTCTTTGAAAATCCCTATCGTTGTCATGAATTTTTACCTGCCTATACATCATTCTTATATCCGCTGTTATGGCAATATTATGAAATCTAAACCTTAATAAAATGCAAATTAAATCATCTTGTATTTTGGGACCTACCATTAGAATGTCGTTTAAAGAAACACCCGTTGTTGTTTTAGCACTCGCATCAAAAACTACTCTTAATTTGGTAGTTAAACTAGAATTGTTTAAGACGAAGTGGTGTGGGATGTAATAATGTTTAGTTTCTAATTCACGATCTGTATTCGAAACAAAGTCCATATGGCCCAGAGATAAATATTCTTTCATGAATTGAACATATTGGTTGTAAATTTCTGGCATGGATATTAGTCTTTTCTCAAGATAAAGAAATCTTCTGTGCGCCATTTGGCGGGAATCACCTAAAATATCTCGAACCTGTTTGAATGGTAGTGCGACTAAATAGCGGCCTGATTTTTCTCTCAAATGAGAACTCTCAAAATGTTTTTCACAATGTTTTTCTTCAACTGTTAAAGGTTGCACATTTGGAATTTTTTCTAATTCCCAGAATGAATTTACTAACTCGTCAGTTTTTGTACTTAAATGATGTACATGTACTGGATCAGTTGCCAGGGTTTCAAAATTTGTAGTACCCGAAATTATCCACCCAAGTCTCGAATTTAAGGCAAATGGAAGGTTAGGTTCACGTTTGACAATTTCACCAGTCATTAAATGCATAAATACATTTACACCAAATAAAATGTCAATTTTTTGTGATTTGTAAAACAATGGATCAGCTAACATTAAATCACTGAAATTATCGCAAATGACTGAAGGCAAAGACACATAGGGAATATTATCTGTCACTTTATCCATTACGAATGCTGATGTTGATACTCTAAGATCAGTTTTGAAGTGAGAAGTGAATAATAAATCGACTTCCCCATTACTCACAGTATTAAATGTTCCCAAACATGACACAGAAATAGAACTATCTTTTACCTTTAATCCTAATTTGTTTACACATTCTCTAGAAATAAATGACTTCTGAGAGCCTGTATCACATAAACATCTGCATTTTACAAATTCTTGTTTAGAATTTTGAACTTTTATTAATGCGGTACACAACAAAATATGACTCTTTTGATTACTCTTTGCGTTTGATTCATAATGAGAGGCACAGACTGTAGACGAAACATTATCACTCGCTGACTCAACTTTTTTAGGGATAAATTCTTGTGCGTGTGGGGACATACTATTCGTCTGAGTCTTATCAGAACATTATTTTTCGTGTGTAAAAATAATTTGCTATTTAAAACGGTAGAATTGTGATGAGAATAATAGTTTAGATTTAAACTAAATTTCCTATTAACGTATTTTAGAACTAGTTTTGTGTTTGATTTAAGTAAAAATGAGTGAATTAACAACTTTTAAAACGAAAAGAACTGCTCTACGAATAAGTGTAACGAATTATATTAAGAAAATAGAAAGTATAATCGCAGATGGTGAGATTAATTTAACAGAATTAGAAGAAAATATTGAACTGTTAAAACAGAAAGAAACGGAACTAAAAAAACTTGATAGGGAAATTGAAAGTTTAATTACAGATTCTAAACAATTAGAGAGCGAGATAGATACCGCACAGAAATTTCAGATAAAATTGATTTGTGGAAATTTAAAGGTGAAAAAATATTGAAAATCGAAAATGCGAAGTTAAATAAGAATGAAAATAAATCTGATAGTGTAATTTCAAAAACAATTTTTGAGAATATTAAATTACCTAGATTATCATTACCTACTTTTGGAGGCAATGTCACTGAATGGATAGCTTTTAAAGATCTTTTCAATGCATGCGTAAACAGTAATACGACTATATCTAATGCTCAAAAATTGCTGTCTAATTAAAGAAAGAAGAAGTTCTGAACCTGCATGTAAGTATTTTTCATGATAATGTTTAATTATGATCTTAGTCACATGGTGCTTTGATGGTAATAAGATTGGGTGCTTTTCATTCTCCGACAGCTGTGCGTTTTTCAGTCTTCCTCCTACTCTTAATATTTTGTTATCATCTAAAATTGGACACAAGCACATGAGACTGCTATTTGCAGGTAGCTCTTTTCCAGCTTCTAAATACTGAATTTCCTTACCGAAGTTCGCTTGTTGAACTATCCGAATAATGCAGCGTGTTGCGGCTTGAATTTCACTGCTTGATAAAAAGGATGTATTTCTTTCTACACGTGTTACCTTTGAATTGGAGATGAATCTCAATATCCAAGCAAATATGCGTTGCAATTTGGAGAACGAAGATATTTTTGATATAACATCAAGCTCTTTTACAGTTTCAGAAGCTACAAATGATAAGGTTTTACGTGCTTCTGGTAATTCTTCTTCATTTATGGGAATAGGTTCATGCACTGGAACCTCACTACTTCTTAACCATAGTGGGCCGTTCCACCACAAGTCATGGGACAGTAGTTCTGCAGGAAGTAACCCCCGTGATGCACAATCAGCAGGATTTTCTTTTCCGTTCACATGGTTCCAGTTCTCAGCTGGTAAAATGAATTGGATTTCTGATTGGATCTGATTGGCATCCTGATAATGATATGTTCAAATGTAGTTTTAGTGATATAAATTATCAAGGTGTACCTACTAAACGAATTATTCTGTCATTTGTCTCAACGCTGTTTGATCCATTGGGGTGGATTGCACCTTTTGTGATTCTAACTAAAATGATCCTTCTACAAAATTGTGGTGGGAACGTCAGCTTAAAATCAATGAAATTCCGAAACTTAAGAACATAATTCCAGTCTTGGAATCGTGACAGGTTTTAGTGGTGCTACGCGAGTTTTAGTTGTTAAAAGTTTCACATCAATGTTAGAGCTATCACAAGTTTTAACGTAAATAACTGCTGAATAACCCTTTTCTGACGCATGATGCTGACGCAAGTAAGCATGTTCCCTATTTCAACGGAAGTGTGTAGCACTTATAGTTTTTTTACAGGGACACTCAAAAGAATTCCTTTACATCACGGTCTATGGGGAAAAATTATTTGCGGTTTATTTAAATAATGTTTCACTATTTTAAACGCATTGAAATTTATATATATCACTAAGGTGCATTAGAAGAAGCTTAATGTGGAATAGGGTGTGCATACCACTGGTAGTTACTATACAGGGACAGTCAAAAGAATTCCGTTACATTACGTCTATGGAGAAAAATCGTCTGCGGTTTATTTAAATAATGTTTCACTATTTTAAACGCATTGAAATTTATATATATTACTAAGGTGCATTACAAGAGGCTTACTAGAGAATTGTGTGTGTATAGCAGTCATCGTTCATTTACAGGCACATACAAAAGAATTCTCTACTGTCTGTTAACAATAATTCCTGGCGTTTTAAGTTGCTGAACGCGATTTTCAATTGAACTCACTTTTTGTCTATTACTGGGTGTGTATAAATTCTGTATTTCATATACAGGGTAGCAAAAAAGTTCGAGAACACATTTCCGTTTATTGACAGAAACTCCAGAAGGAGAATTTTAAACTGTGCTACGCGTTACTTTTCCGAATATTGTATCTGTTCTGTATATATATATATATATATTGGTAAAACATCAATGGAATCCTCTTTAAGTATTGGATTAAAATGTGTAAAATTGTTAAAACGTAATGAAGGTGGAAAACAGTAAAGTATTTCTAACGAAATATCGTGCTGTGTTTTGAATAAAAATAGTTTTCAAAACTTTAATATGTATAATATAAATCAAGTGAAAATTTATAAATGAAAAGTAAATACAAGGGAAAAATTATTTAAAAAGTTATCCTCATAATTTACTTAAAATATTAGAACATCCCCTTATGATTAAATATATATCTATATATATTTTTTTAGTTATGTCTATTTTTAGATTATCTTAGAATAATTTGTTACTAGTTAGTTACATTTCAAGTACAATAATTCACATTCATTTATATCTTACATTAAGTTGTTAGTTATATCATTTTTTAAGTACAATTTGGGGTGTATTTTGAGTAATCTTAAATAAAATACTTATAGAAATATTCGTATAGAAATAATTCCTGTTTTTCCTTTTTGTGTTTTTATTTATTAAAAGATATTTAATAGTTTTTTTTATTTGCAGAAAAACAGTGCAGAGGAGACAAGAAAGGGTTGGAAGATGTAGTGGTGAATCAATAATTATTAAAAATTTCAAACACAGTTGAAAAATATTAATTAATTCGGCATGTCTGTCCGTCCATATGTATACTCTAACTTTCGCACATATTCTCGGATTTCTGTGCAGTTTTTATATGTTTTTGAGGTTCATTTTGAATTATAGGTATTACAAATGAGGTATCTAGCATTTATAGTTTAGTTACAGGGACCACACAAAAAGTTTTCCGTAACAATATTATCTGTTGGGAAAAATGTATTACTATGCATTCTGTTCATGTTTTAATATTTCGAATATGATGATGTTGACATGAGGCTAAAACATACTTTCTCAGGAGATTTGACAGAAAAGATAGAGTCCGAAAAAAAAAAAAAAAAAAAAAAAAAATTACACTATAAAATTTACAACCGCAATATTTTGTAGTAGTAAAATAATTTCATTTTTATAGGTGACAGTGGATATTGAATTTAATTTCTGTTTGAGATTGATTTTAGAAGTTAATTAATTTGTGAAATCAAGTTTGCGCATTGTTACTATAACCGCATGTATTTTCTGTTTACAATTCCAAATTAACTTAAACCTAAAAGCTAGTGTAGTTCTCGTGATAGGCGATAAACTAAATATACTATATGAAGGGTGGAATGGAACAGAGAACCATACATATACAGGTCACGATCCATTTATTTATTTTGTGTTCCTAAACAATTACAAATTATAACATATACATATACAACAATTACAACAATTTATTTTTTTTCTGTAAAATTGAACAATTTTGTTTGAATACCAAATAAATTTCCAAATAAAACCACTTCTTAATTTTTTAACTATAAAAAGTAAATTTTTATCTACAATTGTTTTACATTTTTCAGCTACAAACTATCCAGAAGGCATAGCAATAAACCCGTGTTTTTCATTTAGTTTAGATTTGTGAAAGTATTATATTCGTTAAAATGAAAATCCGTTATAATTTTATTCTGCATCAGATGTATGCTCAATTCCGTATTCCCTGTTGGGAGGAGTGGGTCAAACGTTTAAAATATTTCAAGTTAAAATACAATAGCAAATTTTCAAATATTTTTATTTATCTTTAATATATTATATATGTATTCAAATTTCAGACAGTGCTTAATTTTCACCGGCGCTCACTGGAACCTGTTTTTAGTGAATATTTAAATATTGGTCGGAATTCACTGGAGCTTATACGTAGTAAGCTCCAAATCCCATTGAGCACTTCTGAAAAACCAATGCCTAAACTAAAAGTGTCTTCCTTTCCAAACTATCTCTATTCATTTGCGTTCCTTCTTACGAAAAATCTTCATGTGTGACGTAACGTGTCGCACAAGTAGAAGTATATTTCTATCTAGGACTCGCAAGTGCAGAATCAATGTTCTTTTTTTTTTTTTTTTTTTTTTGTGCCATGGTTTCTGAACGTGGACGAAGAATGGCAGAACTAACTGCAAACCGTATCTTAAGTTTTCACTCGAGGTCGTGTTACGTTTACACGCAGCTTGTTGTTCAGATTTATAAAATATTTTTACAGGGGTGCAGCTCCAGTACTTCTAGTAAAAAATTAAATATTTGTCGGAAACCAATTAAACTTTACTCAGAAATCTATCGGAGTTTATAAATATTCGCCGAAGCCCACCGAACGGTGCTATGTGTTGCGATTTTCTATTTCATACAAAAAACACCTTGGCGAGTAAGATTTATGAAAATTCCAACTACTGATATTAATGTTTTTGCTCTGTTCATTTATTAGATCTTATTATATATAAATGCATACATACATATAGTCAAAATATATTAAACTTTGTCTTTAACTGAAGACAAAATCGCTTTAAATTTTGAAAATAACGTATGAAATATAACTATGCTGGTAGAGGATACAGTGGGGTGGATACACTACGGATCTTATTACTCCAGAATATTAGAACTCCGGTACTTTTTTTGATAAAATTTAAGCTCTGACTTCAGATAAAAATAAACATTCAGTTATAGATGAATTGAATACAAATCTGAGAAATCAGTGGGTTCAAAATTAAGGAGAAAAAGTTTAAACTTCTGTAAATGCAAAATTGCGAATGTGTAAACTAATTAAATTATTTTATATAATTTATTAAGAAAAGTGCTTCAATTTGTACATATATCTTATGTATTATGTATTTTAAAAAATAGTAATAATGAAATAACATAGTTAATAATAAATAATAAAATGAATTTATATAAATATTCTTGATTTCTCACTCAACTTATTTATTTTAAGTTCTGAAATTTTATTTTCACTTTCTGTGAAAATAAAGAAAATGACATATAAGCTCAATGTGCCTGAATGCGACAATGTTCTTGTACTTAATATCTTAACGCAGGAACAGTATATAAATGATATATAATGATACATCTTGGAACAAAAAAAGAAACATTTTTCTGCTTTTAAAACGTTTTCTTTAAACAATTTCACATTACAGTTAACATTGTTCATTATGCATCGTCCACATATTCCCTAAATGCGACAGAAAAGACCGAAAATAGTTCATGATTTTTCTTTTTTAACTTGAAGATCAAATAGCCTTATGGACGTCAAGTGCTACAACGTGGGTTTCATTTACTTAAAGTGTAAGCTCGGGAAATGTTGACAAGATTTCTAATTAGAGTTCTAAAATAATTTACACCATTTGGTGGCTGGTTTTCTTCAGACCTATTGGCGGCGAAATGGATGTCCTAAACGCGGCGAGACTTGTATAGATACTGTGGTAGTATTTTCATATATTGTATTAAAACTATGTTTAAAACATATATTGTACTTAATTAAGCTGTGTCGAGTTAATAAATTAGGAATTTCAATATGATCTGCTAATAGTGCTTTTTGACCGAGTACTTAAATACGTGTTTCAAATGATCAACTTTGAAAAAATATAAATCCATAAATCTATTTTTAATACTTGGAAATTTTTCATAGAAAATGTGTCACGCCTTGCATTCATAATATTTCAAAATTTAATTGCTTAAGAGGCGTATAGCTAATATAGTGAAAAAGTATTCAAGCCGGGACTCGAACCCGGGACATCAGTATAGCGCAATGACGTTCTACCAACTGAACCACCTGGAACGATACCCAGCCTGGCACTTCTAACTATCACATGTTGGCAAGGCTACAATCGCATCAAACTATGGAATATTTTTCCGTGAGCCACCAACCCTGGGGCAAACACTAATCTAAAGAGAACGCATCGATTATTGAATAAATCTATTTTTAATACTTGGAAATTTGTCATAGAAAAATTCTCACGCCTTGCATTTATAATATTTCAAATTTCAATTGCTTAAAAAGCGTATAGCCAACATAGTGAAAATGTATGCAAGCCGGGGCTCGAACCCGGGTCATCAGTACAGCGCACTGACGTTCTACGACTGAACCACATTGAACGATACCCAGCCTGGCACGTCTCACTATAAAATGTTGGCAAGGCTACAATCGCAGCATAAGAAGGAATATTTTTCCATGAGCCGCCAACCCTGGGACAAACACGAAATTTTTGTTAAAAACAATTTCACCAGCAATTGAAAATTCAGCCTAAAGCTTTTCTGAATGCTTAGCAACTGAAGTATACATGGAAAATTAAAATAGGACAATGAAGTGAAAGGCCAAAAGCAAAGACAAAAAATTAAAAAGAGAGAACAATTAAAGCTTAAAAAAAGCAAAAATTCGATTTCAAAAACAGAATTTTGCAAAACAAGCTGGAAGTAAAGAGGCAGCAGATACAAGAGTTACGAAGTAGCCTAAACCTCAAACTCGTCTAGACCCATGTCATTCAGAAAGAAAAAAAGAAAAAAAAAATTAGCCCTATGCGGAAGATGAAAACCAAAATTGAAAGCAAGCGATTAGGTTGAATTTATGTTGTATCAGTCATTTATTACTTGCTTCTCGTTTTTTTTTTCGTTTTTTTTCTATGGTAAAAGGCGTAATGTATGCATTATTTAATTATAATATATTCAAGATTATTTATCTCAATTTTTTTTTGTATTATTTAATTTATTATTAAGTACATTTATTAGTATATTAAGTGGTTTCAATAATCAGCTTTTCAGCTTTCAATTTTATTTAAATGAATATTTTAAGATGAACTGACATGTATAAAATGCACTGTCGCATTTAGGATTTTGGACGTCTCATTAGGGTTTTAACTACTGTAAATGCGAAAAAAATACCTAAATGTGACAGTCACATATTGTTTGCACATATTACAGATAATGATTCAATTTCTACGAAACAAGTTAGCTTTGAATTAAAAGCACAGTATTTTTTTACTTTTATTTAATAAAATACCAATTACACCCTAAATGCGACAAAACTATTGAAAATCGCGCCTTAGAGATACCTTATAGATATTAACTATAGATATACCTATATAGATATTACCTACAGATACACCTTATAAAGTGACCTTATAGATAAAGAATTCAGTTATGAACTCTTTTTCCATTGGTAGTGGATGCTTCGAAAACAACTTATGTTTATACATTTCTATACAATCATCTTTACTCCGAAAAAAAAAATCGTCATTTTAATGTTGGTGTCACTATTATTTCTAAATTTTATTCCTCAGTACTGAAACAGACTCCAAATACTCTGGTGAAATATGTCTTTTGTCAGATTTAAGTGCAAAAGAAAGACTAAATGGATATGTATGAACAATGTCATAGTTTAAACAAAAAATAATATATAAATAGTAGTTCCTGAAATAACAGAATAATTAGAGAAAGACAAAATTCACAATTGTATTCTTAAATGAAGGCAGCTGTATTATGACACTTTAGATTTATTAAAATGATTTGATCTTGTATTAAATTTGAGGTAACATTACTTCGCAAGTGCCTTTCGTATTCCTTTCAAAAACTATCCTGAATACAATACAGTTACATGTTATATTATCAAGGCCTATTAAACAGTGAACAAACTGAAGATAAATCTTACATGTTATACAGCCAAATGTCACAATTAAAAAATTCATGATGGACTTTTTTACGTAATTATGTTTTTTTTTTTTTTTTTTTTTTTTGCACAAGAATTCATGTGTTTTTTTTTTTTTTTTTTTTTTTTTTTTTATAATCTGTCTTTATACATTCTAAATAATAAATAATACAATTACATTTTTTTGGTATAAATAAAAGTCAATCATATCAAATATTTTATCTTTATTATTACTTAATTTTTAACTTTATTATTCTTATTCAAATCGCTCATATTCAAAATATTAGAATAATTACTTTTTTTACAAATTGAAAATATCGTTAGGTAATTTAATGTCTTTTAATGCAAATATGCAAACGATATTTTTATTAAGAACGTATTGTTGATTAAACTTATTCATTATCTTAAAATTAATAGCCTACGCTAGTCACGCGAAGAAAAGCTCAAGCTAATAAGTCTATGGGAAGGTTCTTGCGCGATTTCTCGCTCGAATTTTAATATTTTTAAATGATTGTTTTGCATAGGATAGCTGAGGCCGATCCCTAACGTTGTTAGTTTTTACATTTTCGATTTTATTTACAGTGTTTTTTATAAGTTTATTTACAGTTTTTTCTAACTTCGGAACCGGTTGGAACTGGTTCTGAAAGTGAAAGTACCCTTATATAAAAAAACTGGAACCAAAATCGAAAAAGTAAAAACTAACAATGTTAGAGATCAACCTCAGCTATCCAATGCAACAAAAATCATTTAAAAATATTAAAATGCGAGCGAGAAATCGCGCAAGAACCTTTCCATAGACTTAACATTAGCTTGTGTGTTTTTTAGCTAGACTGATGTAGGCTCTTGATATAATTTTTGAAAAGATTCATTGAAAAAAAGTATTTTGAAAAGTCAAAATATTAATATTAGAATATTTATTCAAGTGGTTCAAAATTTTGGAATATTTCACATTAAATCTCCTTTCATTATCACCAATTCGTAGCTGGTGGCATCATTGATTAAATTCAGACGATTTTATTTAAAATCAGTAATCTTTTTGCAGTTTGTTTGCTTTTTCGTCCTAAAATGGGTCGTGTGAGTGATATTCCTGAATCTATTAAACTTCGTATGGTTGATTTGTATCGGCACGGTAAAAATCAATGTTATATAGTGAATTATCTACATTGTTCGCAATCAAGCGTTAGTAAAATACTAACACAATATTCAAAAAATGGAAAATTTCAAAATAATCGCCGAAATGGTGGCCGAAAACCAAAAACATCTGCTAGAGATGACAGGAAAGCGTATGGTTAAGAAAAACCGTTTTAAAAGTGTGCGATTCTTGCGCAAAAAATGGAAAGAAGGAGTTGAAGTTTCTACATCGACAGCATTAAGACGTCTCCATAAATTTAAGTTTGAATCTCATGTACCGAAAAAAAAAACCTCTCATGACTGCAAAACAGAAGCGTATAAGATTGAATTGGTGTAAATCAAGACGTTTATGGAGCAAAGAAGATTGGGAAAATATATTATTTAGTGATGAAAGTATGTTTTGTGTTTTATATAGTAATCAAGGTGTTGGAGTTTGGAGAATGAAGCAAGAAGCATTTGATAAAGAATGCCTTAAACGTTCCGTAAAATTTGCTGCTAGGGTAGATGGTTTGCGGTTGCATGAGTGCAGAAGGACCTGGAAAGTCATGCATCATCTACGAAAAGGTTAACTCTCAGATATATCAAGAAACTTCGGCATATTACTCGATTCCATCATCAGAAGATTTATTTGAAGATGATTCCATCTTTAAATAACATTTAGCGTCACCACATACCTCGGTGTCAACTAAGAATTGATTCCGCCAACGCAACATAAAAGTACTTCCTTGGCCACCAAACTCACCAGACCTTAATCCAATCGAAAACGTATGGTGTATATTGAAGAAAAACTCCAAGAAAATCTTCCTTCAAGTAAAACTGAGTTAGTGGCACTGCGTTAGTGGCACGTATAAAGTCTATTTGGGCTAATATTGATAGAAATGTTTGTAAACACCTTCTATATAGTATGCAAGATCTATTGTACGCTATTATGAAAGCTAAAGAGGATGCTACAAAATATTAACGACCGTTTACTTCATACTCATAAGGTAATATTGTTGCGTCAAAATAAAATATTCTAATATTTTGAACCAATGTAAATTTTATTCTAATATTTTGATGTGTTTCAGAAAGCTGTATACCTAATTTATTGTACTGTATTTTATATTTTGTAAATGTAAAAATCTTATTTAAACATTCCAGATTTAATTTATAAGAAATTTAATTGCATTTACTTAGTATCAAATATAAATAAATGAAAAATATTTTGTTTCTTATTACTTTTTCAAAATTATTCTAATATTTTGAATATGAACTGTATTTAATTGTGAGTATAGCAGTTTACTTTTAGGTATTACATATTTTCTTTATTTTTTTATTATATCTTTAAAAAAGGAAAAAGATAATTTCGTGTTTTATTTGCTATTTACTGGTATCGATTATGAGCAAGATGTATTCTATCTCTTAGATTTACGATGATTAAATTTATAGAAAATTTATTAATTTATTGATATCAATAACATAACTTTTACTATTCCGGGATTACTCAGCGTTGGCTTATGCGCAAGATATAAACTAAAAATTTTATCTTATTTATTTATATTTTCTAAAATATTAAAATACATTAAATTTGAATAGCGTTTTGAAAATAAAATTTACAGGTCACTTGCATGGAAGAATGTATTTTAAACTGTCAATAAAATATATTTTTTTCTTCTTTTAATATTGTTCATACAATATTTAAAAAAGCTACTACTTTTAAACAGAATTATTTATAAATTCAAAATACTTCTAAAAATGAATTAAAGAAGTCTTTTAAACAAAAATGTTTATAGGTAAGATGCATTATGAACATTATATACATATTTTTTCCCCATAGAATTTCCTATAGATTTTCTTTTCTCATTTTCATACGATTTTTAGATTTTTATTTAACTTTCATGCTTTTTTCTTACTTCTAACCATTAATATTATATTATTTTTCCTAATTAATTGTAAAAAAAAAAACTTCGATTAAAGAAGGATTTTTTTAAATTAAATTTTAGATGTAACAAAAACGTAAATTTGACAAGTGTGATTGGATTATTTAAAATTGCAATGCATAATATTTTTATAAGATTATTTCAACTTCAGATATTTCTTCCCACGCTCAAATAAAATTATTCGCCTTATTCATACTGCCACTATTAAATACTAAACGTCATAAGTATTTAAAATAAAATTTTCACTTTTCTCTTCGATAAACATATATTTAAGCAAATAACGACTGAAAGTTATGCGAGAATTATGGTGAGTGATTTCTTTCACAGTCATTGAATATCATACTAAAGCTTGAATAAATTGGATCGGAATTCCACATTACTCAATGCTTGCCCAAATTTATGTGCGGAAGTTTATAAATTATCTCACATGTGAGGTAAGATCTTCACAACTTTTATTTAAAAATAGCGTATATTCAAAAATTATTTTAACAAATATCAGGCGTTTTATTAGAGTTTTACAAACGAAGAAAACTACACAAAACTATTCTTTATATAATTTACAGCATTAATGTTCATAGTTATTCATCTGTTAGTTCATAGTTATAAAATAATAAATACGATTTTTTTTATATCCATGTCGTTTGATGTTTTGATAAACGAATTATGAATATTTATACTAAAAATTAAACTCAATTCCCCACTAAACATATATTGAAATAAATTTGGACTGAAAGTCATGTTGAGTTCAGGGTGAGTAATTCATTTTACAAATATTAACGGTAGCACACAAAAGTTTCAATATATTCAAATAGAAGTCAACTATACTTATAACTTGTTTCATTTTAGGTACGGAAACTTCGAAATCTATACAGAATGTGATATTAAAGTTGCACGGATTTTATTAATACTTTATTTTACTAAAGGCATACATTCTGAAATATCTTTTCTAATCAAAAGAAATTGCCAGAGATTTAAAAGAAATTAAATAAATTTCAATTTTGTTCCATATAACTTAGAATATGAGTACTTATGAATCTTTAAAATAACAACACAGGTTTACAACAAAGTGAAATAGAACATTGTGAAAACATAAATAAATTCTACTAGTACTGTAATGTTTTGAATGCTACTAGTAGAATATATATATATATATATATATATATATATATATATATATATATATAATCACATGAAATGTTTTCACAGTCTGCGTCAACATGCGTTACATTGATGCATATACCCTAATGAGTATAATATTGATAAACAAATAAAATATTGAAATAAATTTGGACTGAAAGTCATGTTGAGTTCAGGGTGAGTAATTTATCTTACAAATATTAACAGTAGAACAGAAAAGTTTCAATATATTCAAATAGAAATCAGCTATACTTATAACTTGTTTCATTTTAGGTAAGGAAATTTCGAAATCTATATATAACGTGATGTTAAAGCTACATGGATTTTATTAATACTTTATTTTACTAAAGGCATACATTCTGAAATATCTTTTCTAATCGAAAGAAATTCCCTGAGTTTTAAAAAGAAATTAAATAAATTTCGATTTTGTTCCATATAACTTTGAATATGAGTACTTATGAAACTTTAAAATAAGAACACAGGTTTACAACATTGTGAAAAGTAAAAAAATTTCTACTAGTACTATGATTTTTTGGGATACTCATTCCGAAAATCATGCCAGCTTTATTTTAATTTTTTTAATAACGTGAAGTTTTTTCACAGTCTGCTTCAACATGTGTTACATTGACACATATAGCCTACTGAGTATAATATTAGTAAACAAATAATATATTGAAATAAATTTAGACTGAAAGTCATGTTGCGTTCAGGGTGATAAATTCATCTTACAAATATTAACGTTAGCACAAAAGTTTCAATATATTCAAACAGAAGTCAGCTATACTTCTACCTTGTTTAATTTTAGGTACGGAAACTTCTAAATCTATATATAATGTGATATTAAAGCTACAAATATTTTATTAATACTTTATTTTACTAAAGTCATACATTCTGAAATATCTGTTGTAACCGAAAGAAATTCCCTGAGTTTTGAAAAAAAAAATTAAATAGATTTCAATTTTGTTCCATATAACTTAAAGTTTGAGTACTTATGAAGCTTTAAAATAACAACACAGGTTTATAACATTGTGATTTACTGACATACAATATTGTGAAAACTTTAAAAAAATTCTACTAGTATTATACATTTTTAGGATGCTCATTTTGAAAATCATGCCAGCATTTTATTTTATTTTTTTAATCATGTGAAGTCGTTTCACAATCTGCGTCAACGTGTGTTACATTGACGCATATAGCCTGCTGAGTATAATATTAATAAACAAATGATATAGAATAAACTGATATAAACTTTTGTACAGAGATAAATACGTATTTAACAAATGCTTTAAAATAGATTTAAAGTTTTATATATTTCTTTATTAAAAGTCCTATACTGTCCTATGGTTGGGTAGTAAACGTAGGGATTTAGAGCTTCATCTGATGGTGTTAATCTGACTTTTAACAATGAAATATCTATCAGTTGCCTCTAACCATACTAACATATCAACGACACTGATAACATTCCCCGTTTTTATAATGTACTAGTAGAAGGATTATCCCATCTCCATAACTGAAAACCCCATGATTGTGTGCATAGAAGGTGGATATATGAATTAAAATGATTTTTTAGCTCAGAGGCTATCAAAGCCTGAGAGCTAATGTCCCCGCCGGTTCTGTATGTATGTATATATGTACGTATGTACGTATGTACGTAACGCGATAACTCTTGATAGAACTAACCGTTTTGCTTGAAATTTTGTTTATAGGTTCCTTGCGATAATGCGCTTCCCTGATTAGTTTTGGGGATTCATTGGTTAAGTATGAAAGGGGGAACGGGGGCTTAACCCCCCTTAATTTAGATAAAAGGGTTTTAATGCAGAATTATCCGATTTCTTTCAAATTTTGTATATAGGGTCAGTATGATAAGGGGCTTTCCTGATTAGTTTTGAGGGTTCATTGGTTACGTATAAAGAGGGAAAGGAGGTCTACCCCCCCCCTTAATTTAGATAAATGGGTTTTTCATGCAGAATTATGCGATTTTCTTCAAATTTTGTATGTAGGGTCAGTTTGATAAGGCGCTTTCTTGATTAGTTTTGGGAGTTCATTAGTTAAGTATAAAGGGGGGAAGGGGTCTAATCAGGCTTTGATATCCTGTGAGCTAAAAACCACAGATGTAATACCTTGTATTTCCACCATTTGCCATTATGATCGCTTTAATTCTGTCATGCATAGACTTAACAAGGTCATCGCACTTGTTTGGATCGATGGCTGGTGATACGTTTTGCATAGAGTATTTTAGTTTCTGTGTTGGTTTTAAATGTAGCTTATAATTTTTTTTCACAATATACCATGTATTTTTGATAGGATAAAAATGGGAACTACATGCTGGCCACTGCATATGAAAAGCATTATTTTAAGAAAGAAAGTTTTTCACTATCCGGTACCTGTGTCACGAAGCATTGTCATCTATATCTCCTAGATACCTATTTCCAAATCTCCCCTTCTATATTCGAAATCAGGAATTATTTTTAATTGAATCCATTTTTCCTGAATTCCCATTCCCATTCGCAACACGTAGTTTTTTATTCCCTATTGTAGACATGCATCCCAAAATCAGAATTAAATGACAACATATGACAACTTATGACAAAGATTGGAAAATCTTTTCGCTCTCTTTTTTTCAATTTGTAGCCTACAAATTATATTCCGTCTATCGTTCCCTGCATGAATAAAAAAATTTGACCGATCGTTAAACACAACTTTACTCAAGACATCAGCAGACTACTCCTAGTATTATTTAGCCCAACATAATCTGGCTTGTTTGTGCCTCATTCTCTGATTCGGGTCTGTCTTGGCTTTGCGATAACGACATAAACCTTCAATTAATCTGTTGCACAACACTCCGCCTATATACTTTGCCTAGGATGCGTTCTTCCATTCAATATTTATATCATTGGATCGTTTCATATTTTTGAATATTTTTAAAAAGTACGATTCCGACGTGCTGATGTAACTCATAGTCAACCAAAACTGAGGCAGTATATCACCAGGGCTACACAAGATACCGGGCTTGCTCATTCATTATCATGACGCCACAAATGGTGGCTGGCCGCGACCAGCGATTGGTACAAAGCGAAACGACAAAACGAAAGACATAAAGTGATTGGCACAAAATGAAGGGCGCGTCACTTTGTACCAATCACTGGTCACGGCCAGCCACCATTTGTGAAGTCATGATAATGAATGAGAACGCCCGGTATCTAGTGTAGAACTGATATCACACATTAAGCTCTATGAACTGTCTTGATATATTCGAAAGAGTAAATTGCGAACGTGAAAATATCTTTTGCACTTTTCTCTACGAATTTCTTTACATTTGCTGATTAATGTGTGCTCTTCCATTTTTTCGAATTCAGCTCTCTTACAGGTGCAACTTCATACACTGGTTTGAAATGAGCAAATGAAAAAAAACCCTAATAAATTTATAGTTAACTAGATGGTAAATAAAGAAGACCGTTTCCTAACACTAATCTGATCACCAGACATGGAAATTTGCATAAACAATCGAGTGATTCAAAACTATATTCCCCGAATCGGCATTATTCCATTTTCTTTCATACACAAGATGTGGGAAAGATATTAAAAAAATTATTGAGTGCCTATGTTATAACTGTTATACCTGTTGCGTCTTTGTATCTTAGAATTGTATTTGATTGTTAATTAAAAACAAAATAATTACAGCTTTTGAAATAAAGTAGAAATTTATATATTAGGTTATAAGTTGTTGAACAGAAAGTACCGATTCCATATGTTTTTCCTGATGTACTACTTGTATTTTGTGGTTTTTGTTTATGCTAACTTGTTTAGATAATTAGAAATATGGAATAAAATATGAAAACACTTTTTTACAAAATAGGAGTTTTATGTTTTTTCAAATCTTGTCTCAGGCGGAATAAAGTAATGTCTTTTTGCCTTGATAATTGATTTGGTTGAATTTAAAAATTTCGCATATTTATTTATTTCAAAATTATATGAACATTTGTAATACGCTAAAATTTTCATATTCATTTTAGGCATGGAACCATTATTGTAGGCATGTCTGGAATCACCGGCATCCTTTTTCAAAAATTTTCAAAAGGTTAACTAAAGAGTACTTCGAGAAAGTAAATAAAATATAACAATAATTATTTCTCGAAAACTAAAATCATAAAAGAATGGTATTTTAAGTAATTCATAAATCCGATTTTTTAATACATTTTTTTTTTACAGAAGATTCATCATAGCAGCATAATAATTCAAATAAATTTTGTTACAACTGCATTAAATCACAAGTGTTTATAGCGGATATACTTTATGTGATTTTCTAAGTCAATATTTATGTGGCTTGTGTTGTATATTGAAATTTTCAGGTAATTAGAAAGCAGATGAACGCTTCTGACGAAAATCCAATTATTCTTTAAATATTGATCTATTTACATATTACGTCTAACTTAAATTAGATTAATGATTCGAAATCCAATTACGTTAAATCACAAAGTAGGTGTATATAGATTAATTACAGAGAATTTAACTGTTTATATTCTGCAATAACAAACACGATATTTGTAATGTTTATAATCTTTATTTTCAAATACTTTTATGTTAAAAGTAACGAAGAGCATGCAGATACTGATTCTTTAATAACAATATAAAAATGTATGTAAATTATATATATATATATATATATATATATACATTTAGGTACATTTAATTGTGAATAAATTTTTTTATAAAGTATTTTGTACTGAAACGTGTGATTTAACAAATAAATTGAAACACACTTCTAATGAAATTTAGTAATACTTGTGGAAAATTTTCCTTACAGTGATATTCTATTATATAATTAAATTGCCTACAAATCATTCCATTCTCCATTTGCGATGAATGGAATCAATTTTCTTTTCTACACCTTTATAGAAAATTATCTCTAATTTGATTGCAGAATAAAAATGTTTACTAATGGTTTTTTTTTTTTTTTTTTTTTTTTTTTTTTGTGAAATAATGTATTCATAGGATTTTCGTTAAATTTATTTTCTCTGATTTTTATAAAGTAATAATATCACCGTCTATGCAATTGTAGAATCGATTTCTTTTTGATCAAAAATGTTATTATTTAGATTACATATGTTAATGGTTTACCTTTTTTTTTTTTTTTTTTTTTTTTTTTTGTAATAAATGTCATTCAAAACCTTAATATTGTCTTTCACAAATATCAATGTGTTCCCCAATAACAAATAAAAAAGAAACTTAAATACATTTTTCTAATTTTTATTAATACCTGCGATATACAGTTTGTCCACTCTCAACTGTGTCTAATGGCTTAAAAAGTTACAAAATTTAAGTTTTTATACGATCTCCCGGTCTTACTAGTCATATTTAGTAGAATATTCTTATTACGCTAGCAA
Organism: Maratus michaelseni; assembly: GCA_963931845.1. Lineage (NCBI taxonomy): Eukaryota > Metazoa > Arthropoda > Arachnida > Araneae > Salticidae > Maratus > Maratus michaelseni. The sequence continues at coordinate 291,109,030 of OZ007593.1, forward strand.
GGAAGCTTTATGTATCTGTATAGCACATGACTATAAGGTAAAATTAGATATGATACTTTAAACTCAAGTAACGCCCACTAACGAGAAATATGTTAACAAAATTTACACAAAGGTGCTCTTTTATGTTTATCAGATTGACAGCCGTACTCAAGATAGAAATAGGTAGTACTGATGTAGGACTATTTTCTATGACTTTTATAGCACTATAGTGGGGTAAAAAAAAATTAAATAATTATTTTTTTAATATTTACTGTATGACAGCTATAATAAAAAAATAGGTTACATAGATTTTACACAATTCTATTTTATTTTTATAGTTTCCAATTTTGCGATATAGTGCAGATAAAATTTAATTCCATCAAAAACATCATATGTAAAAAAATTATCCATATCTCGTGATACTTTTACCGTATAAAGTTCTGAGATTGTAAACCAAGTTTTGCTATCATATTAACTTTGAATTTTTCATTAAAAAATCACTCTTAGTCTCTACATCTTTAGTTAATGATTATTTTGTAACTTGGCAATAATGCAGCACGAAAATGTGACGTATATAATTAGTCTGAATCAAATAATTCCATCCCATCCAATAGCACATAGGTTCATAACCTGGGACACGAGTACCCCTTCGAGTACGTGGCGGGCCTTTTGGGCGTACGTGAAAATAATATCCGTAATGGCGGAAATTACAAAAGTGGTTCAATTGAAAACACATAATCGAAGTTTAAATTTTTTAATTACAAAGATAGTCTCATGAGTAAAACTAATATGTTACTCTCAAAATGAGGGAAAATGCCCACTAGATCTAGTAATTCATTAATAATTCATTGTTACTAGATTCGTGCACCTCTACTCATTTTTAAAACTCAGCTGCATGAAATATGCTCAAGGATTTCCATTGTGGGTATTAGAAGCAATGTTGGACGATTTGTGTATCATGATGTGAAATTGTTATAAACTTTCATCATAAGTTATCTAAAATTTAGTCAAAATATTCTGAGCCAATTTTTAAATAAAATTAGCTTAACCCACAGTGACCCAAAAATGATCCAAAAATGTCCCACTAACCGTATTTTCTCGAGCATGGTACCTAGCCCAAGGAATTACTCGTGCATAAAAACCGTAGGATACAAAATTTAGTTCAAATCGTCTGAGCCATTTTTTAGATAAAAGTAACTTGACCCATAATGACCCATGACAAAAATGACCCACTAATTGAAATTTCTCGAACATGTGACCTAGCCCAACAGTCTTCCCGTGCCCGAAACAATAGAATGCAAAATTTAATCTAAAGAGTCTGAGCTGTTTTTAGATAAGTTAGCTTGACCCACAGTGACCAAAAAATGACTCACTAATCAAATTTTCTCGGACATGTGACCTAGCCCAATCGTTTTCTCGTACCCGAAACTCGAAAGATAAAAATTTTAATCAAAATCGTTAGAAACCGTTTTTAGATAAAATTAACTTAACTCGCATTGACCCGAAAATTACCCACTAAACGAAAGTTCTCGAACATGTGACCCGGCTCAATAGTATTCTCGTTCCCGAAAATGGTAGGATACAAAATTTAGTCAAAATCATTTGAACTATTTTTTAGAGACAGTTAGCTTGAAACTGACCCATGGTGACCCAAAATGACCCATTAATAGAATTTCCTAGAACATGTGACCTTGCCCAATGATTTTCCTGTACCCCAAAACGGTAGGATGCAAAATTTCGTCAAAATCATTAGATCCGTTTTTAAGATAAAATTTGCATATTTATTAAGCTTTGCGCGGTAGCGCAAGGCTTATTTATTTCCAGTGTGACATCCTAATGTTAATTTAACACAGGAAATCCCATTGAACGAGTTAATTTACTAGAGTTTTTCCGACTTTTTGTACGCGCTTCCACAAATTTTCTTCAAAACACCTAATTCTGTAAAAAAATAAATCCTCCAATCAAAAAACTCTAAATGTAGTAAACGTGGAGTCTTTAAATTAAAGTTCAAATACCGCTTAAAGTGATGAAAACATAACACGGAATATTTAAAATAATTAGCTAAAATTTGGCACGCGATGATCGATAGATTGAAGAAGCGATAAAAATAAAAACAAATAATAATTTTTCACGTTTCCCAGTTTTGGCCAATTTAAGCACCTGCTAGCCTTGGACATGCGATCTCGTGGTATATGTTTACTATTTCAAAAATATGCGAGAATATTGTATTTATCTTTAAGATCCGAAGATGTCACCAATAGTTGTGAACGATCTACATTAAAAAGGTATTTTAAATATTCCGTGTTATGTTTTTATCACTTTAAGCAGTATTTGGACTTTAAGTTACTGTCTTTATCAAAATTGGATGAATGTTCGATATTTACTTATGTAGTGATCCTGTGATGTTACGAAATGCGTTTTTAAATTTCTCTCTTAATCGATGATTACTAAAATTCAACATGGTGAAAAAATGCAAATTTTCTGGTTGCAAGAGTGATGCACGATACTTTTACAAAGACTATATACTGGGAGTTTTGTTTTTCCCTTTTCCTAAACCACAGAAAAACTTGAGTAAATGTAACGAATGGCTTTCTGCTTCTGGTATAACAAATACAGAAACGGTGACTAGAGACTGGTATGTGTGCTCTCGGCATTTCATTGATTTAAATGACCCAATTGAAGAGTATCCTAACCCTATACAAAGAGTATCTCTGTCTGAACCGTTAAGTGATACATCAAATAAATATTCACGATATTATCGAGGAAATCGTGAAATTAAGTCAAGGAATGAGCCTGAATTGTGTAATGATTAACTTGGGTCCTAACATTTTTGAAAGTGGCATGTCTTATGTTGCTTTATCCAGAGTCACAAGTTTAGAAGGTTTACATCTTCTTAAATTTGATGCAAGTAAAGTTTATGCCTCACCAAATGCTATTAAGGAATATAATCGTCTTAGAAAGGAATTTGCCACAATTAGCTGTATGTTCCAGAAAATACCCTGAGAGTAAAATGGTTGTTTCATCTGACATATCAGTAATTGTTAGTGAAAAAAATAATAAAAACCATATTACTGATTTAAATTACTTTGTCTTTAAAGGCTTTACAAATACAGGTCGTTTGTGTTACGCAAATGCTATGTTGCAAACTCCCTTCTGTATCCCAGAATTAGTTAAAAAATTTCAGGAAAGAGTTATTGATCCTTGTCCTACAACAAAAGCTTTGAAACAAATATTCACTACTTTGCAAAATCCACAGATTGAAACCGTAGATACACTTGAAGTCAGAAAAACACTTCATGTAAAGTTTCATGATGGTACTGATCAAGACCCGTTAGAATTTCTTGATAACCTACTGGAAAATTTGTCAAAACAAAAAGTCAATGCCATAGATCTTTTTCAACTGAAGCAAGATCTTTGGGAGAAATGTAGTAATTGCCCAAGTTATCGAGATATATGTATTAGTACAGAACCATTTAATGGATTTATTGTGAGGTTTCCACATGACTTTAATAATAGGGAAGATGCAGTTGATTTCAATGATCTCCTAACACGATGGCAGACTGAAAACATTGCCTGTGTTCATTGCAAAAACAGAACTAAAATGTGTCAAACTCGATTAAATTCTTGTGGAAAATATTTGTTTGTGCAACTAGCCAGATTTTCTTCAGCAAATGTCTCTATGGGTCCGAATAAAACTTTTAAAATTATAACAGCCCTATAACAGGATTTTCAAACCAAAAGGTTTTAATAAATAATATAACCTTTAAAACAAAATCTGCTATTTTGCATAAAGGAAAGTTCATTGATTCAGGCCATTATATAACAATGGTGCATTCGGCATAGTCCTATTTCAAGCCACCATTTTGCGCTTTTTAAAAATGATGCCACATTGGCGATTTCTAAATTGTTTACTTACATTTATCAAATTGTAACCCACAATAAGCAAGTGGTAAAATGTCGCCATTCTTAATTTTTAAATAGTTACACATAGGAAAAGTAATGAATTTAGCGATAAAAACGTCACTGAAAAATATATTGCATTTATACGAGAGTATCAATGTAAGGAATGTAAAATTTTATTCGTTCAAAACAATTTGGACAAAAGAATGATAATTTAAATACAGATTTATTAAATTATACCATACACAGTTGATTTTCTTTAGATACTGCATTTATGAGTGAAATAAAATATTTTATTTGACAAATTTAAAAAGATAGATATAAAAAAGATGATATGAGCAATAAAAAACAACATTTTATACACATTTCATCGATATTACGTAAAAGTTAACGATTAATGTGAAGTTGAAAACACGAAAATACACGAAATTCGTTAATGCCGCGATCCCTATACTGCACGTATGATCAATTTGCGAACACAAAACTGAAAAAAAACATCACTGGATACAGCAAACTCGTCGTATCAGAATCCCAAGAAATACACGAAATTCGTTAATTCCGCGATCACTGTACCGCACGTATGATCGCTTCGCGAACATGAAACCGAAAAAAAAAATATCACTGGATACAGCAACCTCGTCGTATCGGAATCCCCAAAAATACACGAAATTAGTTAATGCCGCGATCACTGTACCGCACATATGATCGCTTCGCGAACATGAAACCGAAAAAAAAAACATCACTGCATACATCAACCTCGTCGTATCGGAATCCCCGAGAAATACACGAAATTCGTTAATTCCGCGATCACTGTACCGCACGTATGATCGCGTCGCGAACATGAAACCGAAAAAAAAACATCACTGGATACAGCAACCTCGTTGTATAGAGATAAAAAAAATACACGAAATTTGTAAATGCGGCGATCACTATACCGCATGTATGATCGCTTCGTGAACATGAGGCTTCCATGAAAACTGCAATCAATTAATTTATACTGTTCTAAAGTAACAAGAGTAGCCACTCACATACATAAAAAAAAAAAAAAAAATCAAGCTTTAAATAAAGAAGCAGATGATGAAATTTTTTCAATGCTTTTTTTTTCTTTTAATATCATATATCACATAACCATTTAATGACGTAAGTGTTATTTAACTGTATTAAAAAAACATGTTTTAATTAACTTATAAATCATTAAATATCATTAAAATACAAATAAACGTCGAATAAAGAATCACTTGATGACGTAACAAATACGTCATACGTAACAAACGCGTCATCACAAAAAATATCATTGCTCAGCCTTTCCAACAATAAAAGAGCTACATCTGGCTAACTATCGACGATTTGGCACGATTTCGCCAAATGGTGGTCTCAAATAGGAACCATCCGGTGCATTCAAATGAAAACGAGATCAATAAATGGACTGTTTGCGACGATATGAAAATAACAGATCGCAAACGTTTTGTAAAAAATCTTGCAGATGTTTACATTTTGCTTCTACAGAAATGTTAAATTAAGAAATTATCAATATAAGGTAAACTATTTATTCAGCTACAAAAAGAAATATTTTGCTGAAAATTTCATCCTCCATAACTACACATTTTATAACAAAATCAGAATACAGTTGTTTCATATATACTCATTATTATTTTTATGCTTCTTATGTGATAAAACAACATAAGATTTTATTAATAGCTTTCACACACCGTTTACTAGTGTCTCTTTCCAAAGTGGTTGCAAATGTATTTTACACGATGGAATAAAATTATTTGCAAAAATGAACATGATTCGTTTATTATCATTATGAAGATGAGAAACAATCCGTTAAAGTCCGTTATATACATTTTTTTTGTTAAAAATTACTTTTATTATTTTAATTGTTTACAGAATAATCAATGTTTGAACTGTATATTTCATATTACCAATACTGATTTTGATATGTGCAGTCTTTCACATACTTGCCTCGTTTGAATCTTATCTGCTTCATATTAAATTGTTATTAAAAAACTTGAGATATAAAAAAAAAGGAACTTGCAAAGCAAATTAAAAAAAAAAAAAAATATTTCCATATTGTTAAGCCCGAGAAGGGACATATATTAAAATTATTTTATTTAGTCAATGCTACAATAATGTTGAATTTTTATATTAAATCTTGCTCAGTCTATTTAATCATAAAAAATTAAATTTAAATTTGAAACATGATATTAAAGCAACTTTAAAACATTTCATTTAGAAATCTAAATAAATCTTTAACTTTTTTTTTCAGTTTTACATGCATTATGCAAAATTTGTATTGTAGCAAATTCTAACAGACAAGAAACACGAGAAGTTCAAATAATTTAAAAAGTTGAAGATTTATTTAGATTTCTAAATGAAATGTTTTAAAGTTGCTTTAATATCATGTTTCAAATTTAAATTTAATTTTTTAAGATTAAATAGACTGAGCAAGATTTAATATAAAAATGCAACATTATTGTAGCATTGACTAAATAAAATAATTTTAATATATGTCCCTTCTCGGGCTTAACAATATGGAAATAAATTAATTTTTTTAATTTGCTTTGCAAGTTCCTTTTTTTTTAATATATATTATACACACACAAATTTTCCTCGTATTAGATATATTATACTCAAAATTCGTTATCACACCGCCAAAAGAAACTACATTTTTCGTCATTCGGTTGTACGTCAGCTCCTTGGGAATCGCTGGGTTAACTTGATGCCAAACACCGTTCGCTGCACGAGCAACCAGCTTACAACAGAATTAACACAAACGAGAAAATCGCATAGAAGTCGGTCTCACCCCCCCCCCTTCTTTCGGAATAATCCCAAATACAAATGGGATTTGCTGGCCATAGCCGAAGACATATATATGGATTTTTTTTTTCAATTCTATGCGTAACCTTTCGATGATACAGTAATGAAAATGAAACGGAAAACGCTATCACAGCACCAATTTCCAGGGGAATACACCAAATGCAACTGGGATCTGTTGTTCATATTCAAAAGCATACAAATGGAATTTGGTTAAATTCTTTGAATAAAATCATACACTTTTCAAGGATACAATAATGAAAATGAATAAAAACAGGTATCTCATCCCCCCCCCTCCTTCCTGTGGAATATCCCCATATTCAACTGGGACTTACTGGAGATAGCCAAAACATATAAATGAAATGCATAACTTCATACATTTGTTGATGATACAAAGTGGATACACACATGCAGACTAGGGTGGAGCGCTAGTCTATCAAAAAATATTTTTTTTTCTTCAAATAAGAATGAGTCTGTGCGAGAAAGTTTCTCTGTCACATCCTCAGTCTGAATATAAAATATCTTTGAACAATATTAATATTTTGTACTGCCCCGAGGTCATTAACCTTCCTAGGGTGTTCGGGTCTTTTTTTACCCATATCAAAATTATTTATTTCATATCTATTATATTTTTTTGAAAATTTTCAAAATTATTTTGTGACTTTGTTACTATAGTCATAGTAAATATTCAGTTATGTGTAACTTTTTATTTCAAATGATAGTTTTTTTTTTTACAATAAAAATTCTAACACATAAGTCGTTCGGATCATTTTTGACCCGTGTGGAATTTTCAGTGCATAGGATATTTGAGTACCGTAATTTTCAATTATTATTGTTGTGACAACACATTCGTGATCTTGTTTCTTTCAGTATATGTTTTTTTTCTATTGATTAAAAATATGCAAAATAGGTTGCGCTACAAGTCTTGTGCCTCCCTCGTGACTCAGGCGTTTTCATTCCCGCCTTTTCCTTACCGCTTTCGTAGATTGCATAATGGGACGTAGTTCTTTTCACTGTTCATTTATTTTTAACGTGTTTTGTTATAAACTCCCCAATGTTTACTACATACGATATGCCTAAGCGTTGTCGTACAAATAAAAAAAAAACGAATTGATGCGAGCATCGTCGGACGAAGAAGAGTTAGTTTCAAATATCGATGATCACGTTTCTGAATCTGATGAGGAATCTAACCAGCCGGCAAGTGTGACCTCGACTCTACTTAGCAAAGACGAAAAAATCGAGTGGGAATCAGAACCACCAGCTGCATGTGGTAGGCGTACGGCTGAAAATGTTGTGAAAAGGACTACAGGAACAACAATTTACGACACATCTAGAATTGAAGACGAATTCTCTGCCTTCATGCTGTTTTTTTTTCTCAAGCAGTAGTGGTCATCATACTAAAATATAGTAATATATAAGGAAAATATATGTTCAGTGACGGCTGGAAACATTTGGATAATGTTTACTTGGAAGCATTTTTTGGATTGTAACTGCTGCCTGGGGTGATAAATCTTGAAACAAGTCGATACAGAGTCTTTGGGTTGCAGCAACGGGACGGAATCTTTTCAGAGCAACTATATCCTTAGACAAATTCAAAATGATATCGAGAATTCGTCGATTTGATGACCTAAAGATACGACCATGAAGACGGGAAACAGAGTAATTAACGGCCATAAAAAAATAAGGGGCAAGCAGGAGGAAATGTTTGCGAAGTTGTATAATCCTATAATGTAACTTTGGATAAACAACGGGTCGCTTTCCAAGGGAAATGTTCATTCTGCCCGTACACGTACAGCAAATCAGCCAAATACGGTATAAAAGTTCGGGTACTTTGTATCAACGCAACCAGATATGCTTAGTATATACAGCAGTATCTTGGAAAGCAGCCTGGTTTTACACCGGACCGAAACCAAGATCTTAGGGTTGTAATTGATCTCGTTCAAGACTTGAAAGGAACAATCAGACAAAAGAACAAACCAACAATTCCTCCACAGTTGCTTGCAAACATGGCCACAAAGTACACATCGACATTTGAATTCACAAAGGATAAGACTTTGTATCGTATATCCCGTGGAAAGGGAAGTGCTTAGTCATGCAGAGCACCCTTTACCATGAGAGAAAAATGGCAGAGAGAGACAAAAAAAAACTTCAACTCATTCTGGTTTACAACAGTACCAAAGGAGGAGTAGACACGTTAGATAAATTGGCCTCCCACAATTCCTCTAGTAGGAAGTCAAACAGATGGTCTATCGTAGTTTTTTCTAATATCCTAGATATTTTTTAGTATAACGCATTTGTATTATTCCTAAAGATCAAAACAGCGTGGAATATGATATCATTTGACAAAAGGAGAATCTTCAGTGAAAACCTTGGCATGACTTTGGTTTCTCACCAAATTGAAGGGAAAAAGACATTTACCAAGAGCAAGGGCGGCCTGAAAATTCGCGGTGAGTATTCGAAACTCGGGACAACTTGAACTCCTACCTGAAACATCCGAAAGTGTAGCAAATACTGGCAAAATTAAAATATGTCACTTGTACCAATATACCGATAACAAAAGTTCTGTAAAATATTGCAAATGTGGTAAGTTTACTTGTAAAACATATTTCATTTAAGTGTGTAATTAGTGTGCATAATTCAATGTTTTCTATATTTTTTTGTTCTATCAAACGAACGTAAAAGTAGAAATATTTAATAAATTCTGAAAAGATACATCTTACATTGTTTTCCTTGAAAGTTCACAGTGATTTTCGGGAGTGAATGATGGAATAAATATTGATAAAATTTTGAATAATTTTACTAAAAATATGTAATTATCATAATCTAAGGAACATTCTTTTAAATTTAATTAATATTAATAATATTTAAGTCGTTTATATTTTTGACAAAAAAAAAAATGGGAAAATGCACAACGTTCACGTTTTTACTAAATATTTAATGAACGTGGGGCAGTATTAAATAAATATTTTTCAAAGATATTTATATTCAGAATGAGGATGTGACAGAGCAACTTTCTAACACCGGTCCGTTTTGATTTGGAGAAAAAAAAATTCGCTCACCCTAACACACCCCCGGACACACAGACATTTTGTGAAAACATGTTTTACGGGATCTCTGACCGCTAAAACGCATAAATACGTTGAAAACTGGAAGTCGAAGAAAATTTTGATTACAATAAACTATTCTATTATAGATAGAATAAAGTAATTAGGGGATATAGATTCAACAAAATTTTCTTTTGCGCTATTAGCACATCCCTGAAAGGAAATAAAGTAATCAAATTTAAGTACAAATGATTTTTTTCCTTTTCACGGTATGATAGCAATACTTTGTTAAAAAAAAAAAAAAAAAAAAAAAAAAAAAAAAAAAAAAAAAAAAAAAAAAAAACATTTCTTTGTTTATGGTGTTTCCTGGCGAGTAATAGTACAACCCAATTTAATTAATTATTTTTTTTTATTTATTTATATTTTTGTATGTCTTACTGTATATTACCTATATACTGCAGATAAACATGGATAGCACAGAGTCAATACAATTTTCTTTTGCATTCATATCGTCCCCTATCGGGAGATAGCGTATCTAAATTAAAAAAATATATATAGTATATTTAATTCCTTAAAAATAAAATTAATTTTCAAAGTAAGATTTTGTCACGGACATATTAGATTTATGTTTTGATAAATATTTTCACATGATATGTTTTGTTAAGTAGTAGAGCCCTTGATAGAAAAGTGTATTACTAATTCTTTAAAATGGGTTATTTTATGCTTTCTCATATGTCACCTACTCAAAATTAAAACTGAATTATACACATCAAACTTTTTTTTGTATTTATCGCATATAATGAGAGAAAATAGGTTTATCAAATTTAAGAAACAAATAAATTTGTATGTTTCACTGCATAAAAGCGGTAATGAAGTTAAAAATAAATAGCACAGTGCGAAACCATTTACATTTGCGCATTCCCTGTCCGGAAATAGTATAACTATATTTAAATAAAGTAGTTCGTTCATGTTTTTTAAATACATCTTTAGGGCAAGTTTCTGGTAGGGTCAAATTTATGTGCTCGTAAAAAATTCACATAATAGATTTTTTTTTCTTTTTTTACGCTGATGACGTGCAAAAAAGAAAATTGGAAAACTAAAATTTCTGATGTTGCAATGTTACAAGTTAAAATTAAAAAGGCAGATTCAACAATCCTTTCTTTTATTTTGATAACACTCCCTGCAGGGTAACAAATTAACCAAAAAAAATCTTTATGTACCACTGTATGATAGCATTAAGATATACTATATAAGTAGTACTGATTTGACGCAATTTTGCTTTTATAAAAAACCTGCAGGAATATATACTATCTACATTTAAATATAATTTATTTTTTGTATGTTTTATTGTGTGAAAACATTTACATTGAAATCAGTTTGGTGATTGCTTTAAAATTAATCTTATTTCATAATACAAATCAAGTTTCAAATTATGAATATAAAAATAACTACAAATTAGCATTTCATTATTGATATTAAGCTACCAACTATGTTGTTAAATAAAACAGTCTATCTGAAGGTATATGCGATTAATCTGTCTGCTGTCCTATCCACTCATCCACAATTTAAATTTCGTACAATTCCCTTAAATTCAGTAATTATAATTTTTTTTATTGGAGTAGATTGCAGTGTGTTTCCACCAATGGATGAATTTGCATGAGGTTTTGAACCACGAGTCTGCTGAAAATTAGGTGATTTGCAAAAAAAGAGCGTAAAGCTAAATGGTAGAGGACCGTACTATATGTTATAATGTTTAAATATAAGTGTTGGAAATATGCGTAATTATTGAATTAAAATTTCTTAATGTATGAACACCGGAATATCGAAAGAAAATTAAAACAAATTAATTGATGATTTAATTAATGAAATTAATGATTGAAATTATTAATGAAATTAATAATTTTTTTAATGAAATTAATAGTAATTTCAAAAATGGTTCTAAACTAATAGGAAAATGGCAGTGAGTTTAATACATATCAAAATATTTTTGAAATTTAAATAAAGTATTGTTATTTTTTATTAATAAATCTTCAGGATGAGTTTATGGTAAGGTCAAATTTATAATTTCATAAAAAATAATTAAAAAAAAATAGAAAAAAAAATTACATAAAATATTTTTTTTCTTTTTTTTTCCTTTGTTATTTTTTTACGCTGATGGTGCTTAAAAAAGAAAACTGGAAAACTAAAATTATGAAATGGTTTGTTTTATCTATTATCATGTTGCAATGATACTCCAAGTTAAAATTGTCAAGGCAGATTCAACAACACTTTCTTTTATTTTGATAACACTCCCTGGAGAGAAAAAAAATGCATCACTGTATCAAGGTATATTTATGGTACATACTGCTCAGCCAAGCTTTAAAGACTGGTCACGTGAGTAACGGGTCCAAATATGACCAGTCTATTCTTCATAATAGGGATCGAGGTAATGAAAGGGAGTCACCCCTAGTTTTGCTTTCGTGGGGAGATGAGTTGATTCCCGATAGTTTCATGTTTACTTGTTCCAAGATTATAAAAGGATTTTTGTTCTTATGTAATAAAGCACATAAAAATTGTAGTTTTCTCTTCGATGAAGGAGATATCTTCAATCTAAAGAAACATGTTATGATAATTTAGATTATTTAATTATCGGATATAAACATGTTAAGTAAATAAATACTATTTTTTACTGTCTTTTTACACATGTCATTGCAATTTATTGTTTTCTTAAATAAATTACGATTTTAAATATCGGTTCCTTACAGTTATAGGGTACACTTATGTAATTGTAGGAGAAGTGTGGTTTTAAAATGTTCTTTTATTAGTAAAGTTATTAATACATATTTTTTTAACTTTACCGCAAGAATTCCATTTTTTTTCTTGATTGCTCATGTTCATTTTCCTATATGAAACCATTTAATAATATGGCGAAAATGTATAACAAAATACTCAATTAATAAGAAAAGAAAATAGTTCAAAGTGTACAGAGTCATACTAAAGGATGAAAAATATTTTTTACACTCAAATATTTAAAAAATTGTGCTCGAATTCAAATTAAGTTTCCTGATGCCTTTACTAAATCTTTTTAATTGATAAATGCGCGAAAGTTTCAGACGTTCTTATTCAGATATCAGGAAATTGAACAGCGTTTTTCGTTTTATTATAAAAGTACCTAATCTTACTGAAAATGTCGTTGAAGGTCGCACTTTGAACCTATTTTTCGGATAAGTTCACGAAAAAATTGCAATTGTAACTCACAATGTACCGAATTTATAGGAAAATTAAAGACGCTGTTCGATTTTTAAGTATTTGAATGTTAATTCTTGAAAATTTTCAGGCAAATAGGAATAAAATTGAAATTATTGTCAAAATGAAATGAAAGAACTTAACAAATATATGCTAAAGCTGGTAAAATCAAAATTATTTTAAAGTGAAGGTCTCAGAAAAAAATAAAGCAATAAAAATGCTCGTATTTCATAATATCATCACAGACCTTCTCTTTAAAAAAAAAAAAAAAAAAAAAAAAAAAAAAAAAAAAAATGTGCAGGGGGGGGGGTAATTCATTCACTTTCGGTGTCATCATCAGAATCATCCAGAAAAAAAATCATCGTCGTCATCATCGTCGAACGAAATAATTAATGGCTCACATATTTCTTCTATTATGCCGTCTTTCTTCCAATACTCATATTTTCCAGGTGTTCTATGTTCGTGCAGTAGTTTTTCCATTTCTCAGCATTAACATTTTCCAGTGCAAGTTTGGTCAATTTAAAAAGTTGATCCATATTTAAACCGCCGTTATATTCCTTTTTCGAATGAATTCCTTCATATCCGCCCATACATACTCTATTGTATTTATGTCGCAATGGTATGGAGGCAATCTTAACGCATAATGCCCATGTTCGGCTAACATGGTGTCGAATTTGTAGATTTTAGTAGAGGGCGAATTCGTCTTAACAAGGTCCATCAATTCAACTTTTCGCATGTTTGAAGAATATGGCACTTTGTTCAATGCCAACCAATCCATAATTTCCCTTTTGTTTTTTGAAGAATTCGGAGGCTTATTCAATTGAATAGAGTGATATGGCGCATTGTCTATCACAACAACAGAATTTTTCGGTAAGTTTGGAATGAATTTTTCATTTGCCCATTTTTCAAAAATTTGTGAGTTCATCTGCCCGTGATAATCACCGGTCATCGTGTTGACTTTATAAATTAACGATGAATTTGGAATAAATCCCATCCCCCCCCCCCTGCACATAAAGCAATAATGCGTCTCGATGCCGCCCCCGTCTTCATAACACCGAACACCTCTTCCGATTGCCAGCATTTCCCGACAGTTAAATTGCTGTCAATCCATGTTTCATCAACAAAAACTATCGGTCTTCTATCTTTTCGGAACTGGTGAATAGTCCGTAAATATTTCGTGCGAGATAAAACAATATCACTTCGTTCTTATTTTGACATTTTTTCCAGCGGAATCCCATTTCAAGAAGAATTTTGCGCAATGTCTCTTTTCCTTTTGAAAATTGTATGTTTTCTTTCAACTTGGCTAGCAATTTCGGAACAGTAGGGCACTCTTTCATCTTTAGTGTAGAAGTCCTGGATAGGTCTTCGAATTACATCCAAGTTAAAATTATCCAAGTTGACATTCTCTATGGTTGTTTTCGCCTTTTTCTTTTTAGGAGAAGCGAAATTATTTGCATTGTTATTAGCTTCTTTCCGAATTCTTCTTATAGCGCTATCCGAAACACCGGCAATTGCACTAGCTCTTTTTGTTGCATGTGCTAATGGAATAGTTAGGCAGTCTTTATCTGCTTCATTATCACAATATTTTACAACATTGTTTAACATATTTTTCACTGCACTGTGAAAATGTTTGCCTTGAGAGCTTTTAGATTCTTTTAAATCCATTTTATAGAAGTAGAAACAAATACAAAATGAATAGCAGACAAAATAAGGAGAGAGAGAAAAAACGCTAATAGTACAAGAACAGCCAGTGAAGAAATGACAAGCGGTCAGGCAAGATAAGGGAAACTTGAATTTTGTCTCCTCCTAATATAATGCTTCCCTCCCTTCGGACGGGTCTATTTTTTTGGCAGCATGCCAAGGTCCGTCTTTCTAGAGTGGTTCCACAGTATAAGCATTAAGGTATATATAAGTAGTACTGATTTGACGCAATTTTGCTTTTATAAGGATTCATTCTTTTTCACAGGTTTTGCAACGTACAGCTATATTGCATATTCCTTAAATGTAAACAATAGCAATATAAATATATTAAAAAAAGCTGAATGAAAAAGAAAACATATTTTCTTTTAATTTAAAAACTGAAGTTTATGTTATGAAAAGTATAATAAAATTTATATGCGTATAAGTTTTTAAAAAATGAAGAACCAGATTTTTTAAAAATAATGTAATCTACATAAAAAAAGTCTGTAAAAAAATTGTGCTACAATCCACCGTCAGGGTGCTTATTCTGTTCTTAACAAATCTGTTTACGGAAGAACTTCCAGAACATGTCTCCGCTGTCGACGGCACCCTATAGCAGGCGTACTGCACACGCGCTAATAAAAATAATTAGTTCCGTGTTGCACCTTCAAGGGCGCCAGACCTATATACCTTTAACATGAACGTGATATTTAAATTAAGAACAAACTCTTCCACGCCGGGAAATTTAAACAATGACTTTTAACCCGTTCACGACGTCGCGCGCATTCTGAAGTGCGCATCTGAAAACGGAGCGGGAAAATTTGATTGCTCCTTCTTGACCGAAAGATTTTGCGCAGTTAAACCTAACGCTTGTAAAATATTCTATAAAAACTTTTCACAAACTAAATTTTTAGGAAACTTTTTGAAATTCACTTACATGAAATAAGTTGTTATTATATATATATTTATGCAAATCAATGAGGTATATTCTCTAATATTTTAATAGAAAAATGATTGTTAGTAGATTTAATGCATATGTTTTAACACGTTTTTAGTTTTAAAAGTAATACAACTTGAGATAAAAATACGTACATGCCTTTAAAATATCAACATATGAAACATTTTTCTCAAAACATAAAAATTTTCTTACGTAATAATTTTTAACACTCTCAAAATAAATGTTTTAGAAAAGCCGATTTATTCACAAATGAAAATAATTAAATAAAACTTCCAAACAACCTGCGGTGTTACCTCATAACACTTATTGTACAGATATATATATAAAATTAGGCACAAAAAACTTGTTTTAATTTAAAAATATTTTCCTAAATGTTTTTTTATGTTAAAATTATTTCAGCCAGTTATTTCAGTTAAAATTATTTGGTCCATCGATATCTCTTCAATATTTAAACGCTGTACTTTTATATCGATATTGTACTAAGGAGGAAATTATATGGCGACTTGAATTCACATTATGTGTTTGTATTTCCTTAAATCCAGTGTCTATTTATTTTAAAAACTGAATATATGTGCTTTATACTATTTTATTTTATATTATATATTTAATCAGAAGCAAATACGCTTAGATAACATACGTGACAAACAACAAATAAATAAGTGCTAACTTTTAAATCCATAGTAAATTAATTTCTTTTATCAATATTTAATTAAGATCTAAATTATTATTAAAAAAATTATAAGATAATACTAATAATATGTGTTTGTGAAAGTATCGTCTGCAGCCAGCTAAAGCTGCATGTTCCTTGGTTTCATGTCCTCCGAATTCATGTAAGTTTTTTTTCTTACTTTCCGCGTTTGGCAACACTCAGTGTTCTGTTTTGCTTCTTGTTTTTTGGAATGTGAAAAAGGTTGTTATAGAATAAGCCGTGTGATGGCTCGCTTTTTGTTGTTTGTTATGTGAATAAATCCGCTTTTATACAGTCCATTAGTTTTAGTTAAGTGTTTTTAGTTAAGAACCAGCAGTGTGTGTGTATAGTTTAAAACGCAAAAACATTCTTGGTACAAGTCTAGCCAGAGCGCTATAGTGAAAGAAAAAAAAAGTGTAGAATCGAACATTTTTCTCAACTGCCGTGATGTCGGTTGTGACGAAAGATTACCTCAGCTTGTGAGGTAAGTTAACTTTGAACATTATATTTCGTGTGCAAAAATAATTTCCTATTTAAAACTGTAGAATTGGGATGAGAATAATAGTTTAGAATTAAACTGAATTTCGTATTAACATATTTTAGAACTAGTTTTGGGTTTGATTTAAGTAAAAATGAGTGAACTAACAACTTTTAAAACAAAAAGAACTGCTCTACGGAGAAGTGTAACGAATTATATTAAGAAAATTGAAAGTATAATCGCAGATGGTGAGATTAATTTAACAGAATTAGAAGAAAATATTGAACTGTTAAAACAGAAAGAAACGGAACTAAAAAAACTTGATAGGTAAATTGAAAGTTTTAATTTATCCCTAAAAAAGAATTTATCCCTAAAAAAGTTGAGTCAGCGAGTGATAATGTTTCGTCTACAGTCTCTGCCTCTCATTATGAATCAAACGCAAAGAGCAATCAAAAGAGTCATATTTTGTTGTGTACCGCATTAATAAAAGTTCAAAATTGCCAACAAGAATTTGTAAAATGCAGATGTTTATGTGACACAGGCTCTCAGAAGTCATTTATTTCTAGAGAATGTGTAAACAAATTAGGATTAAAGGTAAAAGATAGTTCTATTTCTGTGTCATGTTTGGGAACATTTAATACTGTGAGTAATGGGGAAGTCGATTTATTATTCACTTCTCACTTCAAAAGTGATCTTAGAGTATCAACATCAGCATTCGTAATGGATAAAGTGACATATAATATTCCCTATGTGTCTTTACCTTCAGTCATTTGCGATAATTTCAGTGATTTAATGTTAGCTGATCCATTATTTTACAAGTCACAAAAAATTGACATTTTATTTGGTGTAAATGTATTTATGCATTTAATGACTGGGGAAATTGTCAAACGTGAACTTAACCTTCCATTTGCCTTAAATTCGAGACTTGGGTGGATAATTTCGGGTAATATAAATTTTGAAACGCTGGCAACTGATCCAGTACATGTAAATCATTTAAGTACAAAAACTGACAAGTTAGTAAATTCATTCTGGGAATTAGAAAAAATTCCAAATGTGCAACCTTTAACAGTTGAAGAAAAACATTGTGAAAAACATTTTGAGAGTTCTCATTTTAGAGAAAAATCAGGCCGCTGTTCAGTCGCATTACCGTTCAAACAGGATCGAGATATTTTAGGTGATTCACGCCAAATGGTGCACAGAAAATTTCTTTATCTTGAGAAAAGATTAATATCCATACCAGAAATTTACAACCAATATCTTCAATTTATGAAAGAATATTTATCTCTGGGCCATATGGACTTTGTTCCGAATACAGATCGTGAATTAGAAACTAAACACTATTACATCCCACACCACTTCGTCTTAAACAATTCTAGTTTAACTACCAAATTAAGAGTAGTCTTTGATGCGAGTGCTAAAACAACAACAGGTGTTTCTTTAAACGACACTCTAATGGTAGGTCCCAAAATACAAGATGATTTAATTTGCATTTTATTAAGGTTTAGATTTCATATTATTGCCATAACAGCTGATATAAGAATGATGCATAGGCAGGTAAAAATTCATGACAAAGATAGGGTTTTCAGAGATTATTTTGGAGAGATAATCCAGATAAACAAATACAAGTCTTTCGGTTAAATACTGTCACGTATGGAACTGCTGCCGCTCCATATCTTGCAACTAAAGCTTTGAGTCAGTTAGCAATTGATGAGGGTCTTAATTTTTCAAAAGCAAAGTCTATAGTTTTAAGAGATTTTTATGTCGACAATGTTTTAACTGGTGTTGAGAATAGTCAGGAAGGTACTGAATTGATATCTGATTTGCAAAAAATGTTAAAAAAGGTGGGTTTGAGCTACATAAATGGTCCACAAATGAACCATCACTATTGAAAAATGCTGGGTTAGCAAACACAATTAACGATAATATACATAGTGTAGTGGGCAATAAGGCCACAAAAGTTCTAGGAGTGGAATGGCATCCTGATAATGATATGTTCAAATGTAGTTTCAGTGATATAAACTATCAAGTTGTCCCTACTAAAAGAATTATTCTGACATTTGTCTCAACGCTGTTTGATCTATTGGTGTGGATTGCACCTTTTGTGATTCTAACTAAAATGATCCTTCAAGAACTGTGGAAATTACAAATATCATGGGATGATCCAGTACCAGCAAATATTGACCAAAAGTGGAAATTTTTTTGCCAAGAAGTCAAACTCTTAAATTCCATATATATACCTAGAAAAGTAATTTTACCCAATTATTCTCGATGTGAACTTCACGGATTTTGTGATGCGTCAGAAAAGGGTTATTCAGCAGTTATTTACGTTAAAACTTGTGATAGCTCTAACATTGATGTGAAACTTTTAACAGCTAAAACTCGCGTAGCACCACTAAAACCTGTCACGATTCCAAGACTGGAATTATGTTCTGTAGTATTACTGGCGCACTTAATACAGACAGTCAGAGATGCATTACATATAAAACCTGATTCTGTGCACGCATGGAGTGATTCACAAATTGTATTGTCATGGCTAAGATCAAATTCTAAAAGATGGCCAGTCTTTGTAGCCAACAGAGTATTTGAAATCCAATCCATTTTACCAGCTGAGAATTGTAACCTGGTGGACGGAAAAGAAAATCCTGCTGATTGTGCATCACGTGGGTTACGTCCTGCAGAACTACTGTCCCATGACTTGTGGTGGAACGGCCCACTATGGTTAAGAAGTAGTGAGGTTCCAGTGCATGAACTAATTCCCATAAATGAAGAAGAATTACCAGAAGCACGTAAAACCTTATCATTTGTAGCTTCTGAAACTGTAAAAGAACTTGATATTATATAAAAAATATCTTCGTTTTCCAAGTTGCAACACATATTTGCTTGGATATTGAGATTCATCTCCAATTCAAAGGTAACACGTGTAGAAAGAAATACATCCTTTTTATCAAGCAGTGAAATTCAAGCCGCAACACGCTGCATTATTCGGATAGTTAAACAAGTGAACTTCAGTAAGAAAATTCAGTGTTTAGAAGCTGGAAAAGAGCGACCTTCAAATAGCAGTCTCATGTGCTTGTGTCCAATTTTAGATGATAACAAAATATTAAGAGTAGGAGGAAGATTGAAAAACGCACAGCTGTCTGAGAATGAAAAGCACCCAATCATATTACCATCAAAGCACCATGTGACTAAGATCTTAATTATACATTATCATGAAAAATACTTACATGCAGGTCCAGAACGTCTTCTTTCTTTAATTAGACAGAAATTTTGGATCATTACTGCTAGGTCTGTTATTCGGAAATTGGTAAGAGCTTGTGTTACGTGTTGCAGATATAAAGCTCAAACTGCAAAACAAATAATGGCTGATCTTCCAGCATCCAGAGTAACACAATCACGACCATTTCATCGAGTTGGAACATATTTTTCATTGACAGAATATTAGACGGATGAGTGAGAAGAAATAGATACATTGTGGATATTTTCTGTTTGCCCTAAAATTGTTATTTTTCATTAAAAGAAAATAGAAATAAAAATATATCAATATTTTCAAACGTTAATGCAATGAATTGCTAGGAAATTAATACGCCTACATGCAATTTTACAAACAAAACAACCTTTCCTAAAGAAGTATATTGAAAAATGTACAAATCATATGCATAGTAAACATCATATAAATAAACAATGTTAATTTGGAATAAACTAATTATTTGTAATAATTTTCGTGGTTTCAAAAAATACTATTATTTTGGGGAAGATTATGTTCCTTTTTGTAAAGCAATATACATTCTAAAATTTTATGAGCGTCTTATTGCACATAGCTACGTTCATTGTATATTAAAAAAATCTGAATAAATATATTTTATTTATTTTTTATTAAAATATTCAATGACATTATATATCAAGTACAGAGAAATATATAAAATGTTTTGTATATTGTAATCTACATTAGTGAAAGCAGAAATTCGGAGATATAAATTTAGTTTTAAAATTTCATTTTTGAAAAGTACTTTTAATAATTTATTTAAACGGTACCGAAAATTCGTTACATGTACCAAAAAGATAAATCTCTTCACAAAATACATTTTTTCTATACTTTAAGGAATAACAAACTTATTGAAAAAGAAAAAAAAAGGTTTTAGATAAATTCTATTTTGTCCACACCAATATATGTCCGTGTAACCAGAAGAAAATATTATTTTGGAATGTAGCAATATTTTGAACATGAAAGTGTTTTACACTGTATGCAATATCTAATTAAAAAGGTAGAATCTTTTTCCTTTTATTGAAATAAAATTTTAAAACTGATTGCAATAGTAAGATTTCATTTCACGATAAAATTATACAAAAGAAAAAAAAAAAAAAAAAAAAATCTCATGTAGTTATTTTATAGATTTTTAATGAAAAATTAACAAGTGATTCTTTCTAGAAAAAAGTATTTTATATTCTTTTATTTGTTTGTTTTGTACAGATATTATTTTGAACGACAAAGAATAAAGAACCTTGTTAAGATATTAATATGCTTAAAAATATTACAGTTATTTTAAAAATTCAAATATATCATCTGTATATGTTGCAATTTAATACACATTTCTATAATTTGTTTTATATTTACTGTTAAAAATTAAGCAAATAAATACAAATCTAAGAGTGTCTTTGTAAATAAAAATTAAAAATATATATTAATCAGATTTTTCATGCAAATTTCTCTACGTATTCTATTTCAATAATGCTTTTTTTTTATTTGAGTGCTAAGATTGAAATGGAAATTTAATTTATCGCAGACATTTCCTTCGTCAAATTTCATTTTTGTTTCAAAGATGCATATTTCATTTTCTACATATATTTTTTACCATTTTAAAGTAACCTAGAAACTTTTAACAACATTATATTTTTATGTTTAATAATAGGAAATATATATAATTTTCAAAACTTCATTTTACAAAATTTCGACATTCTGTAAATTGCTATTGCATTTTATTTAGTAAACACGTATTTAGCAAAAAGTATTGCATTTTATTTAGTACTGAAAATTCAAATATTTGATGTTACTCTCTTCTTAGAAATCATTAAAAAATGAATTTTCTCGTATTATAAGAAAAGTATGTATTTGAAAAAAAAGGCTTTCTGGCGAAGAAGCTAAATAATTAAATTTACACAATTCCCCAGTAAAATATTTAAAATTAAACTCAAATCTTTTTTTTTTTTAGTAAGCGTAATTTTGTAAATATCATGAAATTTTATTTCATGGATAGAGTTCTCTATGTTATTTATGTTTGTTGGTTTTATGAGTTTATTGTGTCATTTATAATGCATTGAGGACTAATAAATAAAGGACAATAAAATACATTGCTTTATTTATCAGCAAATCTTAATAAAAAAATGAGCATACATTAACACTTGAAACGTATTGTTAAACACTGTTTAATAAGCTACTACCTGACCCAACGGGCGTTGTCCTGGACCGCGTAATAACATTAAATCTCTTAAAAAACGAAATGGCTCGGATCCTCGCTGTCTTGAGTAGAATTCGATATACCGGGCTCTCAGTGCACGCTGTGGAAAATCTCTTAGTTTCACCCCCAGTGAGAGAATTCTGTTCAAAACAAACATCTTTCCAAACGAACCTATGGCATGGGTTCCCGCTGCCTACGGCACCGTATATAGATAATAAGGGACAAAAATTATTATTATTTTCAGAATTTCAAAAGACTCCAGAACAGGAAAATAAAACCGGAATGCTTAAGGGCAAATTGTATAAAAATTGGATTTTATTCGTAAATGGTGGTTATACAACTCATCAGTAGACGACCAAAAGTGCTGTAATGGAATCGAAATATTACGATGGAATCATGTACCAATTCTTAGTAAAATCCGAGAATTATTATTATGTAAAAAATGAAACTGTAATTAAAAGCTGCATCTGGTTGTGAAATATTAGTACTAAAATTAAAAGTCGATTGCGGGAAAAAACTTTTGAAAATCCCTATGCAAGAACAACAACAACAAAAAGAATTACGTAAATTGTACCATAACGTAGAAGAAATCGTAAAAGAAACTCAAAAATTCATTAATTGGAAACAGTGGTTTAGTGATGAAAGTAAAATAATTTTTAGACTTCTCAAGTTCTAGAACACGAAAATAAAACGAGGAATCTGTAGGACCAACTATAGGAAAAAATAATTTTATTCGGAAATTTTGGTGCATCTGCAGGGGACCAAAAGTGCGGGAATGGAGTTGAAATACTACGAATACTATATTCAAATTTCAAGATGTTTATTTACGTGAATGGGTTGGAACCACTGGGTACTAAACCCTTCTAAAATGTTATTTAAACTCCCTACATCACTTAACTGAAAAAAGACTATAAGGCGAATTAGAATTTTACTTCGTTCTCTTAGCCAACTTCACACGTCAAAATTCTGTATCTCCTAGAATTGCTAGCGATTTTAAGAGAAGCTATGCGAAAGGATACAAATGTGACATGTGATCAGTTTTAGTCAATCATAGTCTAAATTTGAAGGACTTAATCCAATTTCCGGAGTAGAGATATCGTAGTGATTAAACTTCCGGAATGATTTTGGCGCCAAATAATCTTTCTGGTTAGAACTGGAATTTTCTGAAATATTTTAAAATTGCGGTAAAATGAAGTAATATTTTAGCTTCGAGAATAGGTGTAAAATATATTCTTTAACTGCAGACGATTTTTTAGAATACTAGAGAAGAAATTTAATAATTGACACAGATTAAAAGTGAGAAATATTTAAATATTGAAACATAGTAATAGACATTTAATATAAGAAATAATTTACGGAAATAGGGTTTTTTCAGATGGAATAAATTTAAGAGATATCATATTTTAGCATTTAAATAAAGAATTTATAGCGGTTTAACTACACGGGAATAATAATGAATATTAATAGTGGATTAAAAGTAAAGTTGTTCTATTTTAATAATAAATTTAAGTAGTTATCGGCATTTTTTATATCTAACTACTTTGGAATAAATATTATTAAGTGGATTAGGATAAAATGGCTTTACATATGGATAGTAAAGGACTATTTTAAGAATAAGAATTATTTTAATAAGCCGGGGTTATATATGGAACATTACTAAATGGAAAAAAAATATAGAATAATTTAGCAGATTGCGGAAAAAATTAAGTTTTGTAATATATATATATATATATTGATTTTTTTAAGTGCACCTGGAGTACCTGGAGTACCTAAGAAGTTGTTAGAAAATAAAAACCTAGTAAATCGTGCCCAAAAACAGACTGATAGGAACAAGTTATTAACATGAACGCGATATTTATTAAAACAAACGTTTACCCTCCCACTGCCATAAATGCAAATATAAGAAATAATCTGTAAATTTAAGTTTTATTTATTAATTGCTATGCATTTTCAATCTTATATCATATAATTGATCACCTTTCGTTTCGGAAAATAAAGGGGAGAACCAACCCCAAAACAGCAGATTATTCAATAAGGTCTCATCAAAAGAAATCTTGAAAGGCAACAGCCTCATTCCCTTACAAAATAAAACATATGATAAAATACAATTATTTTAATCAATTAAAATACGGGAATAAAAAAAGATTACTTTCAGTTAAAATGCACATGTACGCGAAACAAATTCTTCTAATACTTTAAGAACTTTCTGTACGATTTATCCAAGTATGACACAACTCAACTGTATTGAGATGCAGAAAATTGGTATAAGTCATACAAGTAATAATTTCATAACTCGGTCAATTTTAGTGTTACTCGATCAACTTTTCTCTTTCTTTTTAGTGTGATAGGAACATTTTGCTAAATATTTAACAAAAGTCTAACTGTAAAAAAAGAAAGCCATGTTCTGTAAAAAAAAATAAAAAAATAAAAAATAATAAAAAAAAAAAAAAAAATCTAGAATCTGGTAAGTGTCTTTTACTTTTATTAATGACATTATTATATCAAAACTTGTTATTTCATGTTTGGAGGACTTAATTTGAGTTTGTATTGAGGCTCCTAAAAGGGGTGGTGTCTCTGGAGGGACGACCAAGGACAAGCACACGTTTATCTGTCTCTTTGTGAGGCCTTAGTCTATATTGAGGTTTCCGGGAGTTAGGGTAGCTAGAGTGAAAATCAAAGACGAACGGAAGTGTATCTGTGTGTTTATTTGTTTATCAAATCTTTAACACGAGTCATTTGTTTATAATAATAACAATATTAAAAATTATTATAATGACAGTACTTTAATATTATCATCATCATTTTATTAAGACATGGAAATAAGAGGCATAATATTTATCAAAAACTTGTCAAGTTCTAGATTTATTATTAATATGCTATCAATAATTTTTATTTTTAAAGAATTTAAAGAATGCTATAATACTTCAGTAGGTTAGTTTGAGTGAATTTTATTTATTTTTATTTTTATTTTATTTTTTTACAGAACTTGGCTCCCTTTTTTCACAGTTATGTTTTTGTTAGATATCATTACTTTTTGTACTGTTATAATATACTTAAACACTTTACTTAATGGTTTTTAATGTGTTTACAAGTGACAATTTTATTCACCAGGCAATTCAATTTAATATAAATCTGTATTTTAATACTGCTGTATTTAATGTTTGTTTTGAAACGAAATGTATTGTTTCGAAATTTTTATTATTTCTGAAATAACAATAATCATATTGACATAATTTTATGTTTTACCATTACAGACTCTTTAACATATAAATCAAGAGTCCGATACATATTTAGAAATAAAATGACGAAGCTATCCAAATAATATCAAACAAATAGTATAAATTTTAAACACGCACTGACAAGAAATACCGGCTGATTTTTAGCCCTTACTAATCTAGTCTTTAAGTCTGGTGAAATAAAGTATTGGCTCAAACTATAATTAAAAACAAAATGCTAATGTACCTTTTGCTTAATTATAGCATTTATTTGACACGCATAATACAAACTTGAAAGTAAACAGACAGTAATTATTAAAATTCGAATTCGTCCACCGAAACTACAGCATAGCAAGGATTTGCATCTTCAAAACCCTCCGTATCCTACAGTTTGAAAGTTCGTGTCGCCATCGAAAGACATCGAAATGATGCTTGATATTCCTCTGTGGGCATTATATTTATACTCGGCGGCAATCGGTAGAGTACCTTTATCCGCAGCAGAAGTCGACA
This sequence comes from Maratus michaelseni, assembly GCA_963931845.1. Lineage (NCBI taxonomy): Eukaryota > Metazoa > Arthropoda > Arachnida > Araneae > Salticidae > Maratus > Maratus michaelseni. The sequence goes on from OZ007593.1 coordinate 291,134,977, forward strand.
GAGTACCCGTAGCACTGGCGTTGTGAGTCCGAGACACCGCAAGGCTGTCCATAGCCGCACTGCCTAGACCGGTGGTAGCCAAACATCCATGATCAATATTTATTGGAATCATAGGAATGACTCTCTTTTGTTTACATTTTTAATTCTGGGATTAGACTAATTTCAACTGCGGATGTCTCGAAATATATGCGTATTTCGAGATATGTAGTCTCTCAAAATGTTTTTGTTTTTCACAATGTGTCTAAAAAGGTACATTTTATGCACCATTACTGAAAAAAAAAATAATTCTCTGAAATTAGACAAAAATGGCTGATAATCAGGTGATTTTGCTGCAATGTCAGTCTGGATTCAACATTTGGCGCTTTTTTGGCAAATTAAAATTTTGCCTAATAGACGTAATGTTTAAGTAAAAATGGACACCCCCAATTGGGTAATTAATCAATTTTCAGATTTTTTTTTCGATTCCTTATAGTGTAAACGAACTTATTCGTTCCATATTTGAAGTCTGTAGGTGGAGATCTTTTTAATGAGTGAGTGAGTCGGTTATAAAATTATCGATTATGAAACATTTTCAAATATCATTATCTCGTAAACTAATTATGCGTTATTTATAAAATTTTAGATTCTAGATAATTAAGGTGGCCTTACTACACATCAAATGAATGTCCAGTAGTAGATTGTCGAAATGTGGCGAAAACAGCTCGAAATGGTTCGTGTAACACACTAGTATGTCAGATGAACTTGGCTGACACACTGCCGCGGGTTTGGATCACTTATATGACAGGGGGCTGTATAAAAATTAAACTTCGTAATATTTTATGAAATGATTTTATTTATAAAAACGACTTTAAAATAATTTTCCATCTCATTTAAAACTTCTTTGTAATTGGAACTATATGTCTATGACTAATGGTTTGTGAATTAGCCATTGGACACATTTGAGAGTGGACACCCTGTTTAACTTTTAAGATGTTCGCCTTATGAATGTGGTACCAGAATCTCATTTTGTAACTGCTAATGGTTTGGTAGATAAGAAATTTTAATATTGTGGTAAGAATAAATATTTCGCTCAATCGGATCTATCAATGATACAATAAATGTAAGAATTCGTAAATTATTTTCCATCTAAATTTAATGTATCAATCCAGTGTAAGACATAAATATTGCAAATTGTTTACAGTGTAAAGCGAGCATACCTATTTTGTTTTGGTATTTGAAACAAAATTAGCTGCAGTTTAATGTATTTTAAACAATACTATTAAAGTACTATGTTGTAATATTTAGTATAATATACTCATTGATTATTAATTTTTTTTAAATATAAATGTATGTAATTATATATAATTAAATATTTTTAAAACTGTATTGAAACTAAATATGAATATCATAATCAAGCATTCATAAATTTTTAGTGTGAGTTTCAAGTTATATATATATATATTCAATGACCTCCTTAAATAATGTATGTAAATATGCTTTTAAGTATAAAAAATATGATGAAAATAAATAAACGTACTAATTAATATAGTAAGAAACCCTAATTAACTAACAATTACCGTTTCCTAAATGATATTTTCTTCTTTGTTATATTTATGAGCCAGCATGGCTTTGTCTAACATAACTTGAGATATAAACATTTTCCTAACTATAATAAGTATATAAAAGACCTTTTAACATACGATTAATTGCAACTTCTAATGCGGTTTATTGCCTGTTATAAAGAAAGTATGTTACCATTTATTCAGTACATGCACAGAAAGCTGTAATGCTATTAATAAATATTCCTTTATCCATGAAAGAAGTTTTCTGTTTTATAATAACCAGGTAAAAGATGCTTTAATTTTGTACTATTACACATATATCGTATTTATAATAAAGCAAATTAATCCTACTAATAAAATATTTTGAGGTGTTTCATATATATTTAATAAAGTTTTGCTTTTTAAAATTTATAAATTATTATTTTAATTTTTAAGTCAAAATTATCGATAGTTAATTTTTTATTTGTTGTTAGTGATTGCAATGTTGCAGTGACTGCAATAATATGTTTTTATTTTTTTAATAAGTATTCGTGACAAAGTTATATAAATTGAATTACAAAACGCATGGAAATAAAATAAAGGCAATGGATCTGATTTATATTTTTTATCCAAAAGCTTATTCGTGTAGAAAATATAATGAGAATTTAACCCTTTTTATCCTGACGGTACTTATAAGTACCACTTTAACACCTTCGCAACGAGCGTCTTTTACAGAATTTTTAATCTGTTACCACCGGTTTTTCAAATGAGAAATTTTCACCTAATTGAATTGCAAAAATGCTATGATTAGATAAAGAAAACTTTACCAAAAAATAACTGGTGGGAATAATCGAGGATTCTGAGCATCTAAAAGTAGCTGAAAAATTCATTCGGGATATAAAGGGTTAAATCGTCACCCGTTATATATTAAATTACATCTCTAAAACATGTTCTACTATATTAACATTCATCTGTTGTTTGTATTTGCTGAAATATTCAGTAAAATACCTTAGTATTTCAATAACTAACGTAAGTGAAATGTTGTCTAATAAAGATTTAAACAGAAAATTTATCTTGTTTTACAAAAGTATGTTTCAGAAAACATATTTGTATGAAACGTTTTGTGTGTTTTATTTGCTTCAAAAATTGAATTAAGGGTGTATTCAAATCCAAACTGCTTATTTTGAGACACATTTGTAAATTAATTTTTGCTCTAAAATGCACCCAATTGTCAGGTTCTCTTATTCAGAAACTTTATAATGTCCGTATTGTCTCGATTGTTTGATAAAGGCAGAATATATTTCAAAAAATGTTGTCAAAGTGGACATTTTGAACCGAATTTCGAGAAGCGATAGCGCTGGAAGCAAAAAAAAATGATCGTACTGTGAAAATAATTGTCTGTAAATCAATTTCTAATTAATTGAACGAAAAATAAAAACATGGGGCCCTTACAAATGTCTTTATAAATCACGCCACCAAGTTTCCTGTTGTTAATTTTAAAAATGAGTCTGGGAATGTGTCTCAAAATTTTGAGTTGTTGAGCGTGGAAAAATATTTTTTTTTAATACCGCCTTAAGTGAGTGCATTGTTCAAATTATTTTCTTCCAATTATCTAGTAAAAATGAAAACAAAATAGCTGTCTCATCCCAGAGAAAGTTGACATGCAATGCATCATGTTTTTTTTTTAGAAAATACATGGAGATTTAATTTAATAACGTACAAATGTGAAACTCATCTACGACTAAGTAGATTTCTTTATATCTAAAATAACGAAGGTGACGAAATATTAAACAATTAATTGCAAATAAGTATAAATTATAGGTACATTTTTAAAAAAGAAGATAAGTATCAAACTTTAATCGAAATTCACTTAAATGACAAAAAAAATAATATAAATATAAATTCGACAAAAATATAAATTCGTGATTTATAAAAATCATCACATTTCTTTTCGTCTTTTGTTTTAAGTGACTAAATTTTTATTAGCCACACACGGCTAATTCTTTCAGTCTACAGTAAAATTCATGTTTATAAAAAGTCACAGTTATCCTCTTTAATAAACAGCTACGCGTTGCTGACGTCTGGGTTTTTCGCTAATCGTTTCCACACGTTATTCTCGGAAAATGAAACACTTGAAGTTACTTAAAAAACTAATAGCTCGAAAAGTATTTGTCACAAAATTGTTAAAAAAACTGCTTTACTAAGGTAAAAAATTGTATTTTTCTTCATATAAATTCAAAACTAATGATTATACGGTTTTTCAAATATTAAATTAAAAAAATTACCAAACTTCACAATGAAGTACCATAGCAAAACCTTCATGCGTAAAACGATAATGATAACGGCAATGTGTCCCGACGTGTATCGTGTATACTGGCTATAGCATGAGTAACAAATTATAGTAGACTTATTATTCTGTTAAATTATAAAAGTGAATTATGATGTCACGAGTGCATGATTTTTATTTAATTCTCGAGAAATAGCATATTTTAGTCCACCTCAGTGAGGTATATCAATTTTATTATATTTGAAGTATTGTTTCTTTATTAAAATCCAACGGAAATGAATTTTTTCCGTAGACTCCATAATGTACACCCCATAGACAGCATAATGTAACACAATTATTCCCTTTTTTTAAGCTAAACCATTCCATAATATAGTCTACAGAGAATTGGCCTAATTTTGAACGCAGTTTTTTGGATATATGTCCGTACTTTTCCGTTATACCAAAACCATGCCAAAATGTATGCTAATGTGCCATTTATTTCAACCCTGAATGTACAAATAATTTTTATTTCAAACTGTGCAAAGCGCTGTGACTCGCTATTTATTTAACGAGAATCTCTTTATTATTATTATTATTATTTAATCGTAAGCATTAAAAACATTTTAATTTACTATTTTTTTAATCGTAAATATTTTTTGTTAAGTTATAACTTACATTTTTCCCTGATTCAAAAAGGAAATTTTTATTAACCTTGCGGAATGGATTTTGGCATGAGTGTCATTGTTAGTTATATAATTTATCAGAGATGGTTTTAGTATCTCGCATATTATTATACTTTGCTTAGTTATAGAATTATGGGGGAAAGTTTTAAAATCAGATGAACCCGGTTACGGAAGCTTATCCTTTTAAAAATATTCTGCCTAATGGATTTTGACGGAATCTTCACTGTTAGCTAGATGGGTTTTCAAGGATGGTTATAGTATATAGCATATGGTTTTATCGTTCATTACCAAATCCTACTGTAAATCACCAACTAAAAGAGTTTGTCCTTAACAGCCCAAATTTTGTTTGACACTTTAAAAATATACTAATGCAATTGTGTTCGTATCGTTTTCAGAAATGCAGAAGGACATTCCAAGTAAAAGTCCGTATGGTTTTAAAACACGAGGTCAAATTCAAGGTATATTCAATAGTATACGTGTTTCTATTAAAATGTAAATCACATTGAGATAAAAATTATACCAATTTTAAACCTATGTTTCCTTAAAAATCTGCATCTCTTTTTATAAATATAAAATTATATAAAATCACATTTTACTAATTTTGGTTCTGGAATAATTTTTATATCAATTCAACATACTAAATATCATACATATTGCCTAAAAATAGCGAAATATATCCTTAAAATATATTTTTCCTCACAAGCAAGAACAAACATATAAATAAATAAAAAATATATACTATAAAATAAAACTACTTTCTACAGAGTTTCACTTGTTTTGGTTGTCTCAAAGCACTAAATAAATAGTTCTTTTAAATAATATTTTTAGTAAACCTAGTTGTATTTTATATCTTTAATTAGTCTTTAAAATGAATTATTAAATATAATAGAATATTTTTTATGTCAAATTTGAATTACAGTATACCTAAATTAATCTGGGTGTCAATAATCTGAAATTTGATATATATTTTGTCTCTCCATTTGCATACATTTCTGATTTTTTTATCTTATTGTACATTAAACATATCCTTTCAAATGCAATAACGTGTTCTGTAATTAGAACCAAAAGAAAAATTATTATGGATATTGTTATTAATTTATAAAAATGATAAATGTATAAAATTTATTTTTTTCATACTTCTTTAAAAAATACTTGTACAAAATGTGTGTAAAAAATGCCTGGCACTAACACACACACACACACACACATAATATAAATAAATAAATAAATATATATATATATATATATATACATATATATATATATATATATATATATATACATATATATATATATATATATATATATATATATATATATATATATATATATATATATATATATATATATATATATATATATATATATATATATATATAGGTTTAACCTAAATAATTCACCGGATTTCAAACCATTTACTCGTATTATACTCCTCGACTTTCATTTTTTAACAGGTCGGGGCTACACCTTACTGGGGAAGAACTGTCCGAGTATATATTTTGTCTCTTCATTTGCATACATTTCTGATTTTTTTATCTTATTGTACATTAAACATATCCTTTCAAATGAAATAACGTGTTCTGTAATTAGAACCAAAAGAAAAATTATTATGGATATTGTTATTAATTTATAAAAATTAGAAATGTATAAAATTTATTTTTTTCATACTTCTTAAAAAAAATACTTGTACAAAATGTGTGTAAAAAATGCCTGGCACTAGCACACACACACACATATATAAATAAATAAATAAATAAATAAATATATATATATATATATACAGGTTTAACCTAAATAATTCACCGTATTTCAAACCATTTACTCGTATTATACTCCTCGACGCTCATCTTTCAACAGGTCGGGGCTACACCTTACTGGAGCCAACTGTCCGAGACTTTTTGAAGAGAATTGCCACATTGCTGGATAGAGCGCGCTGGTCTGGGAGATGTTACTTTGTTGCCATGGCCCCACCGGCCTCCAGATCTCACGTCATGTGATTTGTTCCTGTGGGTTTGTGTGAAGGACAATGATTATGTACCCCAAATGCCAACAACCCAGCAAGCATTGCAGAAACGCATCACTACTGCTGTGACAGGGTTTGACAGAAACATGCTATTGAACGTGTGAACGGAACTGGATTACCGTTGGAATGAGTAATTGGTGACTAAGTTCGCCCACATTAAACATTTGTAGTATGTACCAGAAACTTATTGCGCGTATGTATTTTTTCATGTATCACACGTCTTTGTACGTCGTATACTTGATAACAGTGTTTTGAAACCGGATGAATCACTTAGGCTAACCATGTATATATCATATATATGAAACGAGCCATCAATTTTGGGTGTCTAAGACGATTTCGAAAAATGGATACAACGATTTTCACTAAACTTGCCTCCTAAACTAAATCGAGCATAAAAAACGATCTAGCTAGTTCCCGCGCACGGAAAAATTCGTTTTGGTAGGATAAAACAAACTCAGTACTGAGAATGCTGCTTGCTGTATCTCTAAATATATTCTAACGATTTTTTAGAAATGTGTGTTCTATACTACTTAGGAAAAAAAGGAAAAAAATTAGCTATTTCATGAATTCGGGAAAATATATATTGACAGGTTAAAATAATCTCAGCTCTGAAAATGCTGCTACAAATCGAAAACGGATCTAAATAATTTCTCGAATCCTGCGTCTTGTGGAAAAACGATCTACAGGTGACTACTAAACACAAACATTGAGTGATTCTATTTTACAGATATATAACAGAATATGATAAATACACTAATATGCTGAACCACAGAAATGGAAGTACATCTTGAAATAATTGTATTCGAATCGACCGTTTCAGAATGATTTATGTAAGATAAATTAATTGGTTACGTTCTACAAAAAACATCCCAAGCGTACCGACCATTTACGTTTGGCGGTAAAGTATTACAATATATAAACTACGTCGAACGTTTTGATGGAGATTAAGAGTCATAAGGAAGTAAGTATTAAATTATCTAAAATTAATTTCATTAAACAATAAAAATTAATTAAAGTTAAAGTACTAATAAGTAACATATGCGTTATGTCGTTTCGTTGAATCACTGCTTAGCAATTGGTAGTTAAGTCACACAAGCATGCATTCTAATAATATTAACTACGATACTATAATACTAACTTAAATTTAAAAAGTTACACATGATGCAATAATTGATTAGTAAGAAATTAAGTAAAAATCTTTAAAATTAATTTTCATGAAAAAATATACTAACTGAATTAAGAAACACATTAAATAAAAACTCGCTACAAAATAGCTATCGTTACGGATCAGTAGATCCAAATATTTTCGAATTTTGTCATTATTGATTATCAGTTTCGTTTATATAATTTCCTGACAAGTTTTTAACATATTTTACTAACACTATTGCAATTTTCAAATTGCATATTTTTATTATTTTACATAACATTTATTTTGAATTGTGGGCACTAATTGATCTAGAATGTATTGAATAACTGCCTCGTTCAAGATAACATTTATTTTTTACATACAACGTACTTCAACGTACAGCAGGGAAGACCAAGCTATGCTCGGTCAAAATTAAACTTGAGTTCAAATATCATGACCCATGACCACAATGACCCACTAATTGAATTTTCTTGAATGTGTGACTTAACCCAACAGTCTCCTCGTGCTTGAAAACCATGGGATGCAAAATTTAGTGTAAATAGTCTGAGCCGTTTTTAAGATAAAATAGCTTGACCATAATGACCCATGACCAAAATGACCCACTAATCAAAATTTCTCGAACATCTGACCTAGCCTAATAGTCATCTCGTAATTTAAATCTGTAGAATGCTAAATTTATTTCAAATCCTCTTAACCAGTTTTATGATAAAATAGCTTGACCTATAATGACGCATGACCAAAATGACACACTAATTGAATTTTCTCGAACATGTGACCTAGTCCAACAGTCTTCTCGTGTCCAAAAACCATTGGATGCAAAATTTAGTGTAAATAGTCTCAGCCGTTTTTAAGATAAAATAGCTTGAGCCATAGTGACCCATGACCAAAATGACCCACTAATTGAATTTTCTTGAACATGTGACCTAGCCCAACAGTCTTCTCGTGCCCGAAAACCATACGATGCAAAATTTAGTGTAAATAGTCTGAGCCGTTTTTAAGATAAAATAGCTTGACCCATAATGACCCATGACCAAAATGACCCACGTACTGAATTTTCTCGAACATGTTACCTAGTCCAACAGTCTTCTTGTGCCCGAAAACCATAGGATGCAAAATTTAGTGTAAATAGTCTGAACCGTTTTTTAGATAAATTAGCTTGACAAACAAATGCCCAGAAATTACCCACTAATGGAATTTTCTCGGACATGCGACCTAGCTCAATTATTTTATCGTGCCCGAAACTCGTAGGACACAAAATTTAATCAAAATCGTTCGAGCCGTTTTTTAGATAAAATTAATTTGACCCGCGTTGACCCAAAAATAACGCACTAATCAAAAGTTCTCGAACATGTGACCCAGCTTGACAGTTGTGACAGTTAGCTTGACCATGACCCAAAATGACCCAAAACGACCCACTAATCAAATTTTCTCGAACATGTGACCTAGACCAATGGTTTTCTGGTGCCCCAAAACGGTAGGATACGAAATTTCGTCAAAATCGTTAGAACCGTTTTTAAGATAAAATTTGCATATATATATATATAACCACACACAAGATTTGCTCGTATTAGAATATACGAGCAGGGCAGACCGAGCTATGCTCTGTTAAATTTAAATTTGTGTTCAAATATCATGACCCATGACCAAAATGACACACTAATTGAATTTTCTCGAACATGTGACTTAGCCCAAGAGTCTTCTCGTGTCCGAAAACCATAGGATGCAAAATTTAGTGTAAATAGTCTGAGCGGTTTTTAAGATAAAATAGCTTGACCCATAATGACCCATGACCAAAATGACCCACGTACTGAATTTTCTCGAACATGTGACCTAGTCCAACAGTCTTCTCGTGTCCAAAAACCATTGGATGCAAAATTTAGTGTAACATGTGACCTAGCCCAACAGTCTTCTCGTGCCCAAAAAACATAAGATGCAAAATTTAGTGTAAATAGTCTGAGCCGCTTTTTCGATAAATTAGCTTGACCCACAATGACCCAGAAATGCTCCACTAATCGAATTTTCTCGAACATGTGACCTAGCCCAATGATTTTCTCGTGCCCGAAACTCGTAGGATAGAAAATTTTATCAAAATCGTTAGAGCGAATTTTTTTAGATAAAATTAATTTTACCCACGTTGACCCAAAAATGACCCACTAATCGAAAGTTCTCGAACATGTGATCCAGCCTAATAGTCTTTTCGTGCCCGAAAATGGTCGGATACAAAATTTAGTCGAAATCTTTTGAACCGTTTTTTAGATACAATTAGCTTTACCATGACCCAAAATGACCAAAAATGACCCACTAATCAAATTTTCTCGAACACGTGACCTAGCCCAATGGTTTTCTGGTACCCCAAAACAGTAGGATACAAAATTTCGTCAAAAAAGTTAGAGCCATTTTTGAGATAAAATTTGCATATATATATATATATAACCACACACAAGATTTGCTCGTATTAGAATATATGATATGATACACATTTACTCAAACAGAACAATCACGAAGTAAATACCTGAGATAAGGCAAGAAAAAATATCGGGTCACAGATTTACAATGATTCCTGATCCAGAATCCACTAGAGACTTCTCTGCAATAGGTCACACTCATACAATTAATAAGCTAAAATTTGACAGGTCGAGCTTTATTAAATTGCTGATTAATTAGATTAATTAGGAATTACGAACTGTTTTAGAAATCTTCTAGCCATTTGTAGGCTGCAATTCAACATTCTGTCATGGCACAACGGTTAAGACACGGAACTCTGCAGTTCATTGTGGAATTACTCTTACATATTAATAAAGTACAACAAAATATTTCGGTTGATTTAAATATAAATATACAATAACTTATTTAGGATGCAAGTGTTTTTTGAGAATGTCAGAACAAGTTTTCCGCTGCCCGTATTAAAATATTATATATTTTTAACCAAATACTTTATCGAAAAGTTGGCTTTATTAGTTATTAGAGGGAAACTAAGTCCGATAATAACCATTACAAAAACAAGCTCAATTATCGAATTTTTACAATTCTAGTTTACGCATTCTGTAACTAGTCATTATGTGTGGATAACTGTTAATCATTTATCTTAAAAGATATCAAGTTTAAATAACGTTATATACGTGATATTACGTCGATGCATGGATATTCCAAGGATGTTTATTTCACTATTACAAAAAGGAAAAAGATTTCCACGAGCAATATATGCATACCTTGAAGGTATGTATAATGTATATTTTACCCTACCCGGTAAATTTCGATTTGTTAAAGTTTTTAGCTCACAGCCTATGAAAGCCTGAGAGCTAATGTGCCCGCCGGTTCTGTATGTAGGTACTTATGTATGTACGTATGTACGTAACGTGATAACTCTTGATAGAAATAACCGTTTTGCTTCAAATTTTGTTTATAGGTTCATTGTGATAAGAAGCTTTCCAGATTAGTTTTGGACGTTCATTGATTAAATATAAAGGGAGGGAACCGGAGGCTAACACCCCCCCCCCCTTTAATTTAGATAAATGGTTCTTCATGCAGAATTATCCGATATTCTTCAAATTTTGTATATGGGTTCATTTTGATAAGATGCTTCCCTGATTAGTTTTGGGGGTTCATTGGTTAAGTATAAAGGGGGAACGGAGGGCTATCCCCCTTAATTTAGATAAATGGGTTTTTCCTGCAGAATTATCCGATTTTCTTCAAATTTTGTATACAGGTTCTTTTTGATATGGCACTTCCCTCATTAGTTTTTTTTTTTTTTTTTTTTTTTTTTTTTGGGGGGGGTCCATTGGTTAAGTATAAAGGGGGATAAGGGGGCTAATCTCTCCCCCCCCCCGCCTTAACATGCCAAAATGTTTTTTTCGTGCAGAATTATACGATTTTCTGCAAATTTTGCATATAGATTCATTGTAATAAAACGCTTCCCTGATTAGTTTTGGGGGTTCATTGGTTAAGTATAAGGAGAGGAGGACAGGGACGAACCCCCTTCATTTAGATAAATGTGTTTTTACCGCAGAACTATCTGATTTTCTTCAAATTTTGTATATAGATTCATTGTGATAAGGCACTTCCCCGATTAGTTTTGATAGTTGATTGGTTAAGTATAAAGCAGAACAGGGGAGGACGAATCCTCACCCCTTAATTTAAATAAATTGGTTTTTCATGCAGAATTATCCGATTTTCTTCAAATTTGTTATGTAGGTTTATTGTGGTAAGGGGCTTCTCTGATTAGATTTGAGAGTTGATTGGTTAATTATAAGTTCCGGGGGGCGGGTGACGATACCCCCTTAATATATTGCCGATTTCTTTATTTTTCGAGGGGCTTATTTCAAATTATTTGAAATAAGAGGATACTATACAATTATTTTAAGAAGCCTGCGAGCTCAATGTCCTCAGTTTAACTGGGCAGTTTTCTTTTTATTCCAATTTCCACTTCAATTTTCCTTTAGAATAGGGGTGTTTTTGAACCTCATCGCAAGTATTCCTTTGTCAACATTATCTGCGAATCACTTAGGCGTTCAAGTGGTGTTGTTTCCTAGTAGGTATTTTTTGTATTTAAAACAGAAATTTTACAACTGTAAAAGGTACAGTAAAAATAATACATACAACACAAATATTTTAAATTATTTCCTTATTAACGCCATTCAAATTTGCAGTAAAATAAAACTAAAACCCTAGAAACACAGCATTAATTTTCATTATTTACATATTTTGTTTTCCCTTAAAGTATGCTTCCATTTAAATATATAATATATTAAGCATTTCAGACTTTCGAAGCATTCTTCAGTAAGTAATCTACATCTATCATATATTACAGGGGGAGCTAAATAATGCACACTTCACTGATTTATGGAATCACCTCAAAACAACAAAATGTGCTCCATAATTCATATTCTTATTCATGACGTTATTCAAAGTTTTATTACTAGGAAAATTTATGCATAGAGATTAACTTCAAATGTAGTGATGTTGTGCATTTACAAAAATAAATAAATAAATAAATAAAAATGTTTTAACTTCGAACACAGAATTACAAAGTACTAAAAATTGATGTGATATTTGTTCTTTAATAGATTTTTGAATTATATATATTGTAGATTTTAATAAAATATTACCTGTTATTAAAACTTAATGACATTTTTTTTAGGACTGACTTCATTAATAAATATTAAAATGTATATTCTATTTACATGAACGCTCTTAGAATTTTTTTTTAAATTTATCTACAGTTTAGAAACATCTCTGTAGTCTGTGAAAGTAATTTATGCAATTAAAAATAATCGCCAATCACGCAGCTAGTTTGGAAATATATAGAAGATACTGGCCGTTAAAAGATATAAAATTAAATTTTTTAAACGTCTGGTCTTTCTGCATAGTCCTGTCATTTTCTGAAAAGTATTTACTGAAATATGTTTGAAAAATAACAAAATATATACTTGCAATTGCGGTTATTAACAACAGCGTATTTACCATAGAAATTTGCTTAACATTCAACCTTAATTTACATTCAAAATATCGTATTTTATGGCCTTTGGAAATATTTATTGAAAGCGTATTTTACTATCGTTATACCGTCTCAAGCATAGCAAATAAATTAACGTGTATGTAATATATATATATATATATATATTATAGAGTATATATAATATTGACATATAAATTAAGCGTTACAGCTCGTAATAGTACTTAGGTCTTTTTTTCAAAATAACGGTATAGTTGGATGCTATATATATATTTGGAAAGTAAGAAAGTAATACGAGGGGAATATATTTAGAGTTATTAGTTTAGAATCGATATATAGTGAATTAGATATTGGAAGATGCAAATGAAAATAGTCTTTCATACTAAAGGCGAAAATGCCTCTAAATATAATTCAAAAACTGATATAAATGTGAACAGCACATTTTAAAACACATAGAATGTGAAAAAAATTCCAATTTTGGATAAACAAATTCGGCTAGAAATGCTGAACAACATGCATCCATGTATCTGTCTTTTTAAAATTGTCCAAAACAAAATTCCAATTTCCATATATCGAAGAAGATTGAAATCATATAACCGTATACTAAAAAACTCAATGAACAAATTCGGATATTTATATATATATATATTTCAGAAGATACAAGTGTTAAGTTCATATGGTGTGATAAATAATAATTCGGATATAGGTTTATGGTCGAATATAGGTATACAGGCAGATTGTTAAAGGACTATGTTCACAGAAGCCAACCTGCCTTTTTAAAACAATTAGATGTACATAATTTATACTAAAACAATACATCTCTTCAATGTTGTAGTTTATATTTCTCATGTATAAAAAAAATTATTTAATATGTCTATTTGAGTTGGAAAAATAAAGAAGTTTGGAAGATATGTTTAACTCTTTCAGAGGAAAAACACTTCCATTCCAAACGTTTAAATGAATGATTAAAACCGGAATTTACAAACAAATATATTTGGAAATGTGAAAATGCTATATATCACATACATAATAAACGGAGAAATTTATATCAAAATTCTACTGTCATTGTGAATTATAGTTAAATGTTTTCGTAGCCATTGAAAGGGTTACGGTTGGAAGCTACAAAGTTTGGACGTTTTTCGTTTTTATGATAGGTCTGTCATTTACTACTGGTGATTGTTCAAATACCATGAAAGTATATAGCTACATTAACATTTTTGACAATCAAGCCTTTCAAACTTTTCGCCATATTCTTCATAGGAATTAAAAAGGCACTGCTCCAAAAAGTGCCGTTTTTATGCAGACATAAGTATAAGCAAATTGGCTAAGTAATAGTTTTCATGAAGGAAATTAAACTTCCCTTGTGAAATCTGTATCTTGAATTTGCTACCAAAGTTTTGATTTTATAATTAAGTGTTTTAACAGTGTTGTGTAGCCCTGATACACATGGGAAATCCTTTGTATTTTAAACAATAATTTATTTGAAACGTCAAGGATTAGAAGTTAATATGGAAACTATATTCCAACAGTCTTCTTTTTTGAATTAAATTGTATTTTCTAGTTTTAATATTAATTATCGCTGTTGATAAAATAGCACATTTGTTCGAAGCAAGAATACAATTTGAAAGACTTATAGAAAAAACTGCATTAGCCTCCGGCGTTCCAGACATAGGACTACAATCTGTTCGGACTCTGTTGTTTTCTTGACGATGTTCATTATTAGGAAAAAAATGTTTTCTCAATGAAGATGAGTGTTATGCAATTTTTTCAAAACATTTCAGAAGTATTTTGACTCACATTGAAGCAAAATATTTTCGGTTAAAGTAATTCAAATAAAGCTTTTGACTTTTTGAGATATCAAATCATTCACGAAACTTTAAAATATTAAATTTATTACATTTTTAAAGAAGGTGAAGCATTTGGCAGATTATACATTTTTTTCAGAAGGATTTAAATCAACAAGAAAAGGATTACATTTTGTTTAATAGAACATTTTTAACTTATAAAATCGTTTTTAAAATGCTTTCAATAAATTGATTATTTTCTCTAGAAAAGTCATTAATTTATCAAAGCTCGGAACCACTGAAGTGAATATAAACAGTTCGAATTGCTTCGTTGCGTTATGTTAAGTTTTTTCAAAATTATAGTACTAAACAATAAGGTGGATCGAAAAGTATGATAATATTTTTTTTTAGAAATTACTTTTGGCGCGGGGTGCAAAAGTTGTCTTTTATGTATAATAGTTTACACCTTTAAAAAAAAAATCCATTCATATCTACCGGTGCCCCATGCGCCCCAAAAATAGTTAAAAATTGAAATTTTTATGAAAACATATTTTTTTTTATTTGTTTTAAATTACTTTTGGCGCGGGGTGTGAAAGTTGTCTTTTATTTATACACTGTTAAAATTTTGCAGCAAACTATCTAGTCATTTGACCGTTTTTGTAAAACACAATTACTTTACCATAATTTAACTGTATTCTGACCATAATATAGGCAACAATATGGTCACAGTAAAGTTAAATGACGGTTATGTTACTGTTTTCTATAAAAACGGTCAAATGACTGGACAGTTTGCTGCAAAATTTTAAATGTGTATTAGTATGCATGTTTTTTTAAATCGAAATCCATTCATATCTTCAGGTGTCTCAAGCGTCCCAAAAATAGATAAAAATTTAAGATTTTATGATAATTTATATTTTTTTTGTTTTTTAATTTTTTTAAAATTCTATTTGGTGTCGTGTGAGAAAGTTGTGTAGTGGGTGTATTACATAATTATGCAGTTTACATATATATATATATATATATATATATATATATATATATATATATATATATATATTATCGAAATCCATTCATATCTGCCGCTGCCCCAAGTATAGTTAAAAATTGAAATTTTTAAGAAAATGTATTAAAAATTTTAAAATTACGAAAATTGTTTACAAATTTTGCAAAGTGTTTAATTAATAAAGTAGAAACGTATAAATAATAATAATTTCATAATAATACACGAAGTATAAATTTAAAAATCACAGCACTAAATCATAAAAAATATAAAAATTGAACTTACGTAGGAAATTGTTTACTTCTTTTAATTTTGAAATTTACATATTTCTAAAGTTTGTAATCCTTTTTGGGAATAAAATGTTTGATATGGCGTCTTGATTTTATGAAACAGTGTCTCTTTTCTTGTTCAGACAGATTTTCTCATGCCTCAGGCACTAGACGAAAGCTCTTTTATCCTCTTGTGTATGGCATGAATATTTTGACCATTCCTCCGTTTTTCCCACTTTTACCATGACCTCAATTTCTTCGTAAGGTACATTCATCAAAAGAAGTGGTTCAAAACGTCCAACTCATTGCCAGTTAATAAGTTCACAATAATACTTTGTTTTGAAGTGTATTTTTAGTACTTGAAAAATTCTTACTTCTGGTGATCCTCTATTTTCATTTCTAGCACAAAATAGTTTTCTTATTGCTAACGACCTGATGGGCTCTGTGTTATCTGAGAGCATTGATAATAACAAATTTTCAGGATGACTAAAAAAGCTATCTAGTTGAACAACAGCGTCTACAAACTTTCTTATATTGAGTTCGAAATATCTATAAAATGTGATAAGTTTCCAAATATACCGCTGTCCTTTTGTTATGGAGGGCTTTGTTTTGATATGGAACCATATAGGTCCAGACTTTCATAATATACGTTGTAAGAATGATGACATTCTCAGATGGATTTTTTGTGGCCATCTACAACCTTAACATTCTACCTGCAGTCGTAAACCATCTTAAGTTAACAGCTGGAACAGGGTTTTTAAATGCCAGGTCAGAACCACTTTCACCACGTGATATTTCTACGCATATATCATATAAATATTGCTGATCCTTGCTGAGAACCATTATATCTATATTATCTGGCATATTTTCCACACTTATTGAAGAAAATGAATCTACAGGTATCTCTTCGCAGGTTTTGATTGATGTACCAATTCGCTCACAAAAAGCTTTAGTACCAATTGTTTGTTGTGAATTTGCGAGATACAAAGCATTAAACTAAATATCATCAGGAAACTCAGTAGCGCGCACTAATCTGTAATACTTCAGAAAACAAACAAATGGTAAGGAAAGTTTTTCAGCTTACCTATTTCGGCGTAAGAGCAGGGTCAGGCACATCGAGCAGTTTAATCCAATAGTGTAAATCCTGGGTGTATCCATAACGAAAATGCACTAAATATTTCTTTGCTATTTCCTACATTACTTTAAGATAAAATTGTAATTAGTAAAGATTTTATAAACAAAATGCATGGTTTCGTATTGAGTTTAAAACTTGTTAACTGGTTAAAGAATTACTTTAATAAGTATTAGCTCTATACAAAAATTGAGGATATTAACATTTTTACTCCTTGTAATTATTTAGTTTTTTTTTTTTTTTTTTTTTACATTCTGATCCGTTCAGATCAAGAGAGATATGAAAAGTGAGTTTATTAGTCCTTTGGATGAGAAAGTTCAGTTTTTGAATGATGCAATTGTCTCTGGTTATTACAGGGAAAGAAAAAAGTCATTGCGTCGGCCGATGCACTTTAGGATGATGCAATACACATCTCCTATTACGATTCTCGGTTTGAGATCACTGATGTAACATATTTATTTCTTAAATTGGGTGATTATTTATTAGGGTTTTCCAATATTCCCCCTTAATCGCCCAATGGAGGAAAGTTCTGGAGTTTTACTTTCAGTCTGTTCCGCAGAAAGTCAGGTTTAGGCGCGGGCTTGGTCATGTTATCGGCTAACATCTCTTTACTTGGGCAATAGATTAGTTCTATAGTTCCTGATTCTTTCAGATGTTTTATTACATGATACTTTATATCGATATGCTTGCTTCTATTTGTATGTTTATCGGATTCTATTATTTTGATGCAAGATGTATTGTCCTCATGTAATTTGATAGGGAGTTTTTGTGGTAAATTTAAGTCTTCAAGAAGTTTAATGATCCATACAATTTCTTGAGTAGCATTTGCGGCAGAAATATACTCTGCTTCCGCAGACGATTGGGCTATGCAAGTCTGTCTTTTTGAATTCCACTGAATAGGATTTTTCCCTAGTAGGAAAATGTTGCCGCTAGTTGATTTTCTCGTTTTAACGTCGCCTGCCCAGTCAGCATCAGAGTGTGCTTCGAGGATTGGATCTGATTCGGTGCTTAAAATTAAGTTTAAATCTTTTGTTGAGATCAAGTATCTTATTATTCGTTTTACAGCTTTCCAATCCCTTTCGGTGGGACTTTCACATTTTCTGCTTAATATATTAGGGGCTGTGGTAATGTCGGGTCTTGTTATGGTTGCTATGTAAAGTAATCCTCCAATGGCCTTTCTATATTGTGTATTGTTGGGCATTTGTTTGTCGTCGTTTTCAAGACGTAAGTACCCTGTATCCATGGGTGTACTATAGGGTTTGGATTCTTCAAGATTAAATTTTCTCGCAATTTCTTCAATTTTAGATTTTTGGTTCAGAGTAAATCCGTTTTCGATTTTGTCGATTTTAATTCCTAAATAATTGTTTACCTGTCCAAAATCATTTAATGTATATTGTGATTTTAGGCTTAGAAATATTTCTTCGATTTGTTTCTCTTTTCCAGCTATGAGGATGTCATCCACATACACAATTATGTAAACTGTGTTTTCCTCTATTCCGCGGGTGAATAAACAATTATCTGCAGTACTTTGTGTAAAGTTTAGCTTATTTAGTGTTTCGCATATTTTTGTGTGCCAGGCTCTTGTTGCCTGTTTAAGCCCATAGATGGCTTTTGTCAATTTGCACACTTTATTGCGTTCGTTATAAACAACGTAACCTTCTGGTTGAGCCATATAAATCTCTTCTTCTAGATCGCAGTGTAAAAAAGCTGTCTTTATATTTAAATGTTTTACTTCTAACTTATGATACGCTGCTGCGGTTAGGAATGCTCTGATCGTAGTGTGTGTCACAACTGGGGCAAAGGTTTCGTCATAATTTTCTCCGTACTTTTGTAAAAAACCCTTTGCTACCAATCGAGCTTTATACCGTTTTATTTTTACTGTTTCGTCGTATTTAGCTTTATAAGTTCATTTGGAACCAATTACTCCTTTTCCTTGCGGTGGATCTACTAGTATCCAAGTTTTATTTTCTTTTAGGGAGTTAATTTCGTCCTGTGTAGCGATTAGCCAGTTTTTCTTTTCTTCGGATTTTCGATTTCTAACATTTCCTTCCAACTTTTAGGTTCGTTGATCGGTTCATATTTTACGGTGTATGCAAATCTATCAGGTGATTTGTGATCTACGGGGTTCGAGTGTTTGTTGTTGTTGTTGTTGTTGGGACGCGGTTGGTTCACAAGGAGTGGGTGCAATGCTTATTTCTATGTTACTTGTATCGCTGGTTCTTGGTTGTTCATTTTTGCTTAATGTAATTTCGTTTGAATTTAAATTTACATCATTTTTAGCATTTAAGAACATGTTTTAGACGAATTTGACCGACCGGGAAAGTATTACTCTTCCGTCTTTCATATAAAGTCTGTATGCTTTAGAGCGGTTGTCGTAACCAACGAAAGTTCCTTGTTCAGCTCTGCTGTCTAATTTGCCGCGTTTTGTCTTGTGTACGTAAGCGTAAGCTATAGAGCCAAAGACTTTTAAACAGTGTAGGTTTGGTTTTCGATTCAACCAAAGTTCATATGGAGTTTTATCATTTGGCCTGGTTGGAAGCCGGATTTGTAAATGGTTAGCAGTGCTTATAGCCTCTCCCCATAGTTTATGAGGTAAATTCGCTTCCAATAACATGCTTCTTGTCATATCTAATAACGATCTGTCCGCAACGCTCCGCAACGCCATTCTGGCTCGGTGATTGTGGAACTGTTAATTGGTGTTCGATTCCATTATCTTTAAGATATTGTTCCATTTCTGAGCTCGTATACTCACCTCCATTATCGGATCTGATTGCGTTCGGCATTCTTCCAAATTTATTGTGTACGGTCGCGACATAGTCTTTTAATTTTTCAAACACTTCGCTCTTTTTAGACATTAAATATATGATACAGAATCTTGAATAGTCGTCTATGAATGTTACGAAATAGGTTTTTCCGCCTATTGTAGGTGTCTGAATCGGACCACAAACGTCGGAGTGTATTAATTCCAATTTTCTCTTCGCTCTGTATTCGGCCGATTTTGGATATGGGTTCTCGCTGGTTTTTACTTCTATGCATACCTCACAAATACTTTCGTGCTTACAGTTATCTAATTTAATTCCGTTCACTAATTGTTTAGACGTAATTGTTTTAATTGTTTGATAGTTTCGGTGACCCATCCTTCTATGCCACGTTTCTATGCAGTTGGAGTTTTTACATGTGTGTGTAAGATTCGCGCAATTGGTGGTTTTGTTGTACACGAGTTGAATTTCATATAAGTTATTATTTAATGTGCCTTCGAGGATTGTTTTATTTTTATAATTTATGTAGCAATGATTTTTCTCGAAAATAACATTACAACCATTCTTGGTTGCTTTACTTACGGATAAAAAGTTTGATTCTATTTCAGGGACATATAGTACCTCTTTCAGTATAATTTGGCCGTTACTTTTACCATTTTCTATAATCACTTCACCGGAACCGTAAGATTCTAATTTACTTCCATTTGCTACAGTTATTTGAGTTTCTGTCAGTTCTTTAAAATTCGTTAACATATCTTTAGAATTTGTTACGTGTGTGGAACTGCCACTGTCCACGACCCATGTATGTTTTTCTGTATTTTCTACTAGAAAAGCTATATTTTCTGTTTTAATCTTTTCATTTTTCGCAAATCATAATGAAGTAGAATGATTTTTATTTTTATAGCTTTTGTTATTTTGAGCGTATGTGTTGGTATTTTTTCCTTTTTGGATCCAACATTGGGAATTTGAATGGTTTCTCATTCGGCAATGCGAACAAAACTTTGCGTCTTTT
The DNA here is from genome assembly GCA_963931845.1 of Maratus michaelseni. Taxonomy (NCBI): domain Eukaryota; kingdom Metazoa; phylum Arthropoda; class Arachnida; order Araneae; family Salticidae; genus Maratus; species Maratus michaelseni. Next base: position 291,156,024 of record OZ007593.1, read on the forward strand.
TTATTATCTGCATTTCCGTATCTTTTTTGAGTTTTAAATGCTTTCGATGTGTTTTCCGAATTTTCTGAATTTTCTATTTTTCGGGAATATTCATCGGTCAACTTGCTTCTAATGAAAGCGGGGGTTAATTCTTGTTCGGGTCTTGCCTAAAGGGCGGTGAATAATGTGTCATATGAGTGGGGCAGTGAGCACAATAATAGTGCTGAAATATGGGAGTCACTTATGTTTTCCACGATGGCTGATAGTTTATCCACTAGTTCTAAAATTTTAGTTATATGGACTATCATGTTTCCATTTTCATTTAATTTAGTGCTATATAGTTTCCTCATTAAGAACAATTTGCTGGAGAGGTTTGATCTCTCATGAATTTCTTTAAGCGCGGTCCACGTCTCTTTTGCCCTATTTAAGTGCTTGACGTGCACTATTTGATCATCTTCAATGCTGAGGTTTATTAAGGCTCTGGCCTTTTTATCTTTCTTAATCCAATCAGCATTGGGTTGTTCTGGGGGATTTTCTGTTGTAACTTCTAGCAATTCCTCTTTTATAAGCATCATCTCTATTTTAAAGCGCCAATTCGAATAATTTTGAGAATTTAATTTCTCGATTAATTGGCTATTGCTAAACGAAGCCATTTTTTTCAAATCTCGATGTTTTTATTTTATTTTATTTTATTTATGTATTTATTTATTGCCTGCCTGCTTTGTTTTAAAAGATTTCATATCAGTCTAACATAATCAAATTGTTGCGAATTTGCGAGATACAAAGCATTAAACTAAATATCATCAGGAATCTCAGTAGCGCGCACTAATCTGTAATACTTCAGAAAACAAATAAATGGTAAGGAAAGTTTTTCAGATTACCTATTTCGGCGTAAGAGCAGGGTCAGGCACATCGAGCAGTTTAATCCAATAGTGTAAATCCTGGGTGTATCCATAACGAAAATGCACTAAAATATTTCTTTGCTATTTCCTACATTACTTTAAAATAAAATTGTAATTAGTAAAGATTTTATAAACAAAATGCACGGTTTCGTATTGAGTTTAAAACTTGTTAACTGGTTAAAGAATTACTTTAATAAGTATTAGATCTATACAAAAATTGAGGATATTAACATTTTTACTCCTTGTAATTATTTAGTTTTTTTTTTACATTCTGATCCGTTCAGATCAAGAGAGAGATGAAAAGTGAGTTTATTAGTCCTTTGGATGAGAAAGTTCAGTTTTTGAATGATGCAATTGTCTCTGGTTATTACAGGGAAAGAAAGAAGTCATCGCGTCAGCCGATGCACTTTAGGATGATGCAATACACATCTCCTATTACGATTCTCGGTTGGAGATCACTGATGTAACATATTTCTTTCTTAAATTGGGTGATTATTTATTAGGGTTTTCCAATATTGTTGCAATCTAAAGAATGTAGTAAATGTCGTAAGGCCTTTAGTTTCTCCTGTTGCAAATCTAACGTGTCCAATATGCAGAGAGTCAGGTTCCTTTACAAGAGTGTAATGTTCCTCCTTTATAATCTTTGTGTAGTACATTGTGCTTTTCATCACTAGCAGTTTTGTATTGTCTGTTTCTCATCGGAAAATAATCCGGTTAAAATACACAGAGACACGACAAAATTGTTCATCTCTGCAACTAAATTTCGAACCTTCATACGCTATAAACGAATTTTGTTGAGTTCTACTAAATTCAAAGTCTCATTTTTGTGTACAATTCCAATATCTTGTTAAACAGCACTGGCAAATTGAAACAGCTATTCTATTCAAAATTTCGTACATAACAATATAGTATAAAAATAATTTTATACATTTAATATAAACGATAAAAGAATTACATCCCCTGGATCTAATAACTACACTATACAAATGATTATTTAACTCGTATTTTAACTTATAATTTTAAGTTCAAAATTTGCATGAAAACCGATTTTCGGCAAATATTTAAATATCTTGTGGCACCCGGAAGACATTTATGAAAGTAAAAAAAAAATTTCATGTGTGCTAGTAAGTTTAAAACACAACTTTAGCACTCCGCGCTGTAAGTAATTAAAGAAAAAAATAAAGAATAAAAAACAAAAACAAAATAAGAATTTTCATAAAACTTTCAAATTTTAACTATATTTGGGGCGCTTGGGGCACCGAAAGATATGAATGGATTTCAATTTAAAAAAACCATGTAAACTAATATGCATGAAAGACAACTTTTACATCCCGCTCCAAAAGGAATTATAAAAAATAATAAAAATAATAAAATATATAAATTTTCATAAAATTTTCATTTTTCAACTATTTTTGGGGCGCTTGGGGCACTGGAAGATATGAATGGATTTCAATAAAAAAACAGATGTAAACTAATATACATAAAAGGCAACTTTCGAACCCCGTGCCGATTTGACTACCACATTTCGATTTTTCGATCCATCCTACTAAACAACATATAAAAAAGTAAGTTTCTTTCAAATCCTAAGTTTTGTAAATCTCTGATAATTTTGTTTATAGCACTATAATAGTACCTAATATAACCACTCTATTTTTCAAATTTTTCTCATGATTTATTATTTCGATTTTTAAAACAGATTTTAATTTAATATTGATTATAATTCTTTCATTATAAAATCTGTTTTTAAACTCTAAAAAACGATTTAAAGGTATTTTAGGTGTGGAGGAATTTCTCAACATCCGACAGTCGTTCATTTAAAAAAATATATATTATTAAACTTAATTTTAAACATATTCTATTCATCATGCTTTCTGGTAAATTTAGGAAGTGAAATTTCTAGTTAATAGATTTTGAAAACTATTGGTTTTTAATGGAGAACTTCTAATTTCATTGACAGAAGAATTGAATAATTGGTTGATATTTACCTGTACATTTTATAGACGTTTTTCTAATTCTAGCATTTAATTTCCAATTTCTGTCAAAACTTGAACTGGTAGAATTACGGTTATAAGAATCTGTTCAAAGCAAATCAACATTACTAGATATCTTATCGAGGGTAATTTAGAATGTTTAGTTTTTTATGTTATCTCTTTTAAGAGTGTCATATTTTGACGATTTTCTTATCAAGACAAATAAGCTGTTATTGGACCTCTCATACGAATCAAAGTCACTAGTGTAGCAATTTCAACTGCACTAATGTGATAACGAAATAAATTATGGCACTAACACTGGCGAATTAAATGCAAACTAATCCGGCACGACGGAGCCATGTATAATCCGAATATTTAGCAGTCACTACTTAACAAATTGCGGCTGAACATATGTGGAAATCTAATTTCAAGATTTGTTCTTAGTGTATATATGGTTAGGTAATGTTTGGACCATATAAAATCAACATTAAATAAAAGTTTTGAACCAAGGTTAAGACTACATCTGTAAAATGCGAATATTTAGAGGTCGATAGTTCAATACTAATTAAAAATGATCTTGTCCTTGAAAATATATTTATATACCTTAAATCACATACACAGAACTTTTAATTACAGTTTCACATATTTTCATATATCATGTGGATATCGCGTACTCAGCGCAATTCCACTCACATTGATGAATAATTAACTGAAAAAAACTACCTGTTGCAAAAGAGGAAAACCCATGCATGGATTCAAAAACTACCATATTTTCTGAAAACTTTTGTAAGTAACACTGTTGCTACTATCCAAATATTTACGACTGGTAGCAATGGCAGCACATATCATCTAAAAAATAAGCCAACTGCTGTTATATCTAAATTAATGGATGCAGAAGTAATTTTTATGTGTAATATTTGGTGGTGTGATCCGAATCTTCTTCGAAAAAAAATAGGTTTTTAGAAAAGCATTCGTTGAAGGTGTAAGATATCAGTGTCAATACAACCGAATATAAACCAGATCATGACTATAATCGGTTAATTAGTACTGAATTTAACATTAATACATTTTACGTAATTTTTCTAATGTTTACAAAAAATATCCGTATTGCATGTTACAATTTATATATTTCTTTTATAATTATGGATATACAGAACAAAAAGAAAAATTTCACTTGACAACTTCTTTATTAAACAGACAAGCCATACGCAGACACTGCTAGAGCTGCTATCTGTGGAGCGTAAATGGAGGCCTTTTAGATACAGGAGATAAGTGAGTCTCCTATATATATATTTAATTATTTTAAATTCCCTACATAATAAATTCTTATTAACCTCAACATAGAATACAATAAATGCACTAAATACCTGTAAAATGTTACAATACTTTTTCGTGTTCCTTCTTAACATGTACCAAATATGGTAAATAAATAAGGCTCCACTAAACATAAACCTGAATATCATCTGATATATTTATATATATTTTTTTTTATTTAACCTGAATTAAACTGCTATTAGAAAAGAGTTTTTTTATTTACTTTCTTTAAAAAGCATAAAAAATATCAAATGTGTTTAAAATAGGTTATATAAATCAGGAGGGAAGATAAAAGTTTTATGGTAAATCATTTTCTTTTTCCTTTTATGTTTAAAAATTTCTTTTTCAATTCTCGCACATTTATATTTCCTTTTAAATCCTGTTTCACTAGTAAAGGTGACTTTCTCACTTCACTTTTTATATGTGAATTGAAAAGAAAATATTACAGACAAATTGGTATTTTTATACGTGGGACAGATATTTTTCTTTTAAAACGGTAAGATATATATTAAACATTTTTTGAACAAAAGTGTACGGATTTTCAGGTAAGATCTTTCTGAAAAGAAAGAATGATGCACGAATTGAAATATATGAATTTTCAAAGGTATACGAATTTTCCATTATGTCTAATATTTTTCAAATAATGTGAGTTTTATATAAGCTTTATAAAGTTGCTATTAATAATAGTCCTAAAACAGTGGTTTTCCTTATCATTTGAGGTTTCTGGTGTTTTATTTTCAGTTTTTTTTTTTATTTAATGATTATTAAAAAAAATAATTTCAGCAAACATTTTTTTAATTCTATGCGTAATTGCTTCATTTACATTAATCATAAAGCGCCTCCAATCGCTTCAGTGTTTGTTTATCACTATGAATTACATGGTCATTCCTGCTTTTATAGTTGTATTCTAACTCGTATGAATACTACTATGCCTATAATTTTAAGCACTACATACAATTGACATTTAAAAAAAGTGGATGCAAATAACTACTTTTTTTCAATGTTTTCTGTGAAATTCGATCATGTCTAGTCCATAACGTTTACTGAATTAGGCAATAAACAAAAAATGTCTTTCTAATAACATTTAACAGCATTTCAAGAAGAATATCTTGATTTCTATAGTAAATATGAAAAAGCATTCAGAGACTAATTTATTTTTTAATATGTTTTCAGGTGGAAATATCTTTTAGGTCAAATGAATGAAATTAATAATAGAGGAAAAGGTGTAAATATGAGCACCCTCTTTTGTTTTTGTCTTAAAGTGACTTTCCTTTTGAAAAATTCTAGATTTTTTACCTTCATTAACAACTATAACAAGTTTACTGAATGAGAGGATGTAAAAAATCCATTAATATAAAATCTTTCAATTCAAAAACGAAGATTTACAAAAATCTTTAAAAAGAGCACCAGAAAAAATGGGGTGCAAATATGGGCCCTCTCCAAAAAAGTCACAAAAATTAGTTTATTTAAATGTTTTAAAGATAAAATAATAGAAAATGGTAGATAATTTATTTATTACAGAAAAATATTATTTACAGAAATCGTAAACATAATATTTGGCACGTAATATTTTGGCACATAATATTTGGCACGTAACACATTTAATCTACACTTCTCCGCGAGTGTCTTCGCAGAATTTTCCATCACAAAATATGCAAGTTCCATCGCTCGAGTCAGGTTTATCCCCATCGCTGGTATCCAGGTTGATATTATCATCACTGTCCACAAGGGGATAGTCACAGTAATCTTATGAGTCAGATGATGAATGAAAGAAATACGAATTTAAATTCGTATTTCGCAAATTGATATTCGTATCGTTCCGTGGGTCATTTTTTAAGGCCTTTGGTCTTCCCACCCCTGCTCCCTGGCATTGCGTTATTATGTTAAATTACGCATATTACCAGATATATTATAAAATAAAACTAACGAATTTATACATAATAAAATTTATAGAGAATTTATAGATAATAAAATGTCCTTATAATTATCTATAAAGTTACTATTTTCTACATCTAAGGTAATTTTAAAGTTCTTTTATCTCAAAGCATTTGGTATGTTTATTTTATAATATATTTGGTAATCTGTATAATATAGGTAATTGCTGTTTTTCTGTAAAAAAATATTGAAATAATTTATGTTGTTTAAGAGAAAGGGTTATGTAATTATTGGCCTCCTTTAAATGGGGGCCCATATTTACCAAAATCCCACTTAAAAGATATGTCCACTTTCACATGAAACTTAAAGAAGTGCTTCTAAAAGTAGCCTATGATCTCCGCTTTCCGGATATCACTTTGAAATTATTTTAAACTAATCATAAGAACATGAAACGAAAAAGATTTCAGATAGCTGTAAAGAGTTTGCACCATTTAGCACAATAACGCATGCTGCACCCGCACTACTTGAATGAATGGTTCCAACTGCCCCCTGCTATCTCATATCGACAAATGGCGTCATCTACAGTCCTGGCCGCCAGTCTTCAGCACCTCCCATATTTACACTTGTGCCCGTTTTTGCACCTTCGCCTCTATCTATATTTAAACACACGTACATTTCACTCCTGTGTAAAAACAAATGCAAAATACGACACGTATAAAATGTAATAATAAACTTTTTCCTTTGGTTGATTTCTTTTTTTCATTCTGTCCAAAATTTACAATTTATAGTCATTTGTTGGTCAGGAAAAAATTAATTTAAAAAATGAAACTTTATTACATGCGAAGTAAATTATAATTACTAAACCCATCAACCAAGTGTTTTACTTTCAACATAAAAAATACCACTGATAGATACAAAATTACACTGGCTTCCAGATATTAAGGTGCATCCAGTTTTATTTTACTATCACCCTTAAAATTATGAAAATAAAGGTTAAAAATATGGTTTATATGAAAGATCATACGTGAGTTCAATACAATATTATGAAACAATGATATCCAACATTATTTTTTTGAACGAAGTGTACATGTAGATGGCTGCTGGAAAAAACTGTAAATAATCCACTTTTGTAAAATGTATGGAATTATTATTTGTGCTTGTTGATCCTTAATTGTTTGTACTGATATTTTTGCCCATGACTGCGATTCAATAATAATAATATAAAAATATTTATGATGAATATTCTTTTAGGAAAAAACTATTCTACTCTTAATCGGCAGTTACTGTTAAAATACACTTAAAATGTATCCGACCGGTGAAACCGTGTGAAATTAAATAGCTTCCAGGACATGAAACTTTTATATATATAAGCTTATTGAAAAAATAATAAAATTGTTTAACTTTAAAATCTTATAGTACTGCGCATTTAAACACTTATTTAACCAAGAATTTTTAATTGCGTTAAAATCACTTGCATTTGCAGATGAAAAAGTGTTGCTCGCCAAATACGGTCTTTTTACGCCAAATATGCGAAAGTATTTTATTTTTTTACAGAGTTTCTTTTGGGATTCCGCAGCTAAATTTGAGTCATATTTTATTACGTACATGAGTAGTTTCATTAGCATTTTTTCAAAATATTTTAAGTATTTGCTTTAAGGCGACCTTCCTTGTTAGAGATGATATTTATCGGATTCGCTAATATAGAATGCTATCGAATGGAAGGAAATGAGGTTATGAAATGTTTATGCTGATAGACATATTTGTGTTTCGTAGAATGGTGCAAAGTCTGTAGGATAAATTTCAATACGATAATTCTGTTTCAGACAAGAAGACATATTTTAGACAATACATGGATTATAATGCCTGTACAAGATCGCTTCATAGCTCTTTTAGCCCAAAGGAGTGGGAACGATCTGTGGTTCAGCTCATTTCAGATCATCGTAACGAAACAGGGATGGCAATATTTGAAACAACGGTGCACATACGTCTTCGCAATTAAAGACTATATTCAAGTCAACCCGTTATATGTGTCCCTCTTAATCGACAACGCAGAAGTGACCATTTACGTTGAGTAAGATAGCATCTTGCCTGGATCAGACAACAATGGGTTTCTTTATTCACCGACACATGGGTTTCTTTATTCATCGAAAAATGGGTTTCTTTATTCATCGTCACCGACGAATCCCAGTTTGCTTTGGAGAGTGATTGAGGTCTTGTACTGATCTGCAGGGAACAGGGCATAAGATACAACTAATGTAACATTGTTGAAAGTCAGAGTTATGAGCAAAGTGCAATTTTTTGGAGTTGTGTCACTTTTCTTGCGCGATATATTAGAGACATAATATTTAACTTGAAGTTGTACAAATTAAAAATAATGTCAAATGAAAGTGTGTGGGACAAGTGAAAATTATATAGGGTTATTGCAAAATCTCACCCTGAAGACTGTTGAAGGTAGTAATGTATAATATTTACAATGTCATAGGCCTGTTCGTAAAGGTTTGTCTTCGTCTAAAAAATGGTGCTACACGTCCATAAACGTAAGCAGTGAATTAAAAGTAATTGTTTAACGAAATAGCCGATCGTTTCTCAGACGGTTACCTACGATACAAGCTTCTTTAAAATTTGCATGCAACTGCTGTATAATCATGACATCTGGAAGATTGAGTCAGTTACAATGTCTAAGCTCCTGTTGAAAAGACATGAGAGTTTGGTGTCATGGACGGACTATTATTTCGTGTTAACGTTTTGTAATTAGCATGAGACTTTGGGTTTATCATGTATACCTTAGGACACAGAATGAGTCAAATTATATACACTTAATATAGTGCAATGCAAAGATACTACACATTTAGAACTTTGTAGCTGCATATGTCGTATAAATAAAACTGAAAAATGTTAATAATGTAAAAGTATGTAGTTTAAAAAACAAACTTAATTTTTAAGCATTAGATACACAAACAAATGAAGAAAAATTCCGCTTCCATAAAAGTGACACATGAGAAACGATATAAATTTGTCTTTTGAACATGTAAGACAACTAGAATTAAACATGTCAACTTGACAGTATATTTCTGGAGTCAAGTTTGTTATTAGAAATTAGGTTGCATGTTAGTCTTTAAATATTTAAAAGGTATGCACAAGACAATTCCAATAAAAAAATACCGTTTGTGATTTGAATGTTATTTAACGTAGAAAGTTTTTAAGAACTTGTTTCCGTTAGAATATTTTTTTTCAATGAACTACATCTTTTATATTGTTTAAAGAATATGCGCGAAATATTTCTGAAATTCTCCGTACAGGTCTTTCAGAAAATCATTTTATTATTAATAAATTGAATAAAAGTGTTTTCTTTTAATTATATATGCGGTACTATTACACATGAGATGTGATAAACTAGAAGCCGATAAATATAATACTTGGGTACGTTATTTCATTATCAAAATGTACAGCTTAATTTTATTTTTATGTTACATGATTGCATCTAATTTGAAATAATACAATTTAAAATATTAAAATGACATATGCTTGCACCCCATAAGTGGTAGCGGTTTATTCGTTATCACTAATTTACGAATTGTATTATTTATAAATTATGTTTGAATATGGGAAACAAAAGTAAAATGAATTAATCTAATGAATGAAATATTCTATGAGTGTGTGTATAAAATATATGCATTTATAAAATTAAATCATTCCTTATTATGCAGAGAATGAATGCAAAATTTTCAGAAACGTTTTCGAGTAGTAATTGATGTGTAACAACCAGATTCCCGAAACACAGATTGAAGATAATATATTCTCTAGTAAGCATTTTGATGATCAAGAAATATGTTTAACAGATAAACAAACATGCTAAATTAACAGCATTGATATTAATATTAAAATTAATAATATATTGCGTCTATTGCATGTATAAATTCAGTTACGGTGGTGAATACGTTTACTGGAGAATTGATAGAATCCTAAAAACCGGCATTTCAATTTGATTAAACTGGTTAATAAACGGTTAAAGCTACTCGAAAAAATATCCGAAAAATAAGGAGAACAAAGGGAACTTTTTTTTTATATACAAATGCTTCTTAATATCTCGAATTCTTTTGGATTTAGAGCTTTGATGATAAATGAAAACTTTTCTGATCATAGGTAACTCGTACGAATGTTATATCATATTTTCGACTGTGATTATATTACATTTTCGTAGTTTGAAAACATTTCAAAATTTTCCGTGAAGCCGTAAGTATCGGATTCTTAAAATTTTGAAAACTCATGTTTACTAAAATAGGCAATTTTTTTTCCAATTTTATTTTCTTAAGACACTTTTGGAAAATTAATATCCCTGAGAAGGTAAAATGAATTTATTTTAATAATGTGTATCAGTATTATATTTAGCAAATGTTACACCAATGTCGAGAAACATTCAGAAATTTTTATATACTTAACATTAAAACACAGATTTAAATTTGCAGCATATTGAATTTCTGTTATTTCTGTTTGTGTAGTATCAAGAAAATCATAATAATAAAAAAAAACCAATTATTTATAAGAAACGTCTCTTAATGTCATACACCAACTATATCTGATCTAAGCAATTTTCTTTTCTAAGTGAACGTTTTCCAAATTAATAGATCTTCTTTTTTAAAAATTAGAAATCAGATAATTAAATTCTACAAAATTCTATAATAAATGTTTCTATGTATTAATTTATCCTGATAATAATGAACATTTAGGGCTTTATTAATAAACTAGCAAGCTACGCCCGCTACGCTGGTCAATTTCTCTTAACGAACCTTTATTCAAACAAAATATTGACATTTCATAATTCACTTTTATATTTTAACAGAATAATAAGAATACTATAATTTGTGACTCATGCGTGATAGCCAATATACACGTCAGGACACGTCCCCCTTATCATTATCTTTTTACGCATGAAGGTTTCGCTATGCTACTCCGTTGTGAAATTTGACAATTTTTGAAATTCAATATTTGAAAAACGGCATAATTGTTAGATTTGAAATTTATATCAAGAAATATACAATTTTTTACCCTTCAAACGCAGTCAGTCTAACAATTTTCTGACAAACACTTTTTGAGCTATTATTTTTTTCAGTAACTTCAAATGTTTCATTTTCCGAGATTAATCTGTGGCAAAGATTAGCGAAAAACCCAGTCGTCAGCAACGCATAGCTTTATGTTAAAGAAGATGTTCGAGCAGGTATTGGCACCATCACTTTTGAAATCGGTTCTGTAGTTCCAGAGATTCCATGGAAATTGTAATTTAGAATGGTTTTTGAACGCTTTTCGCACATTTCCCCCCTTTTAAATTTCGATTTTTTTAAATATATTCTTAGAGAGCATTTACACCTTATAAGTAACTACAACGCCAAATTTCAAATTTATAGCTATTTCAGTATAAAAAAAGTCGCAATTTTCGAAAATGTTTCACTCCTGCACCCCATTGAGGTTAGTGGCACCGACATAAAATACACCCTATGTAGAAGTAAGGATTGTCACAATCAAATTTTCCATTATTTTCGAAAACGGTTCTGTGGTTCCAGAGATTCCATAGAAATAGTAATTTGGAATGTTTTTAGAACACTTTTCTTTAATTGCACTCTTTTAAATTTAATTTTTTTATTTGTTCTTAGAGAGCATTACATCTTATAAGTAACTACAATGCCAAATTTCAAATTTCTAGCTCCTTCAGTATAAAAAAAAATTGCAATTTTAGAACTTTTTTCGCTCCTGCACCACCCTGGAATTAGTGGCACCGACGTAAAATATAGCCTATGTTGGAGCAGGAATTGTCATCAAAACTTTGCCCCAATCACTTTTGAACAGCGTTCGGAAGTTCCGGAGATTCCATAGAAATTGTAATTTAGAATGTTATAGAACGCTTTTCGCTCATCTCACAGTTTTAAATTTAGAATTTTTTTTTGAATTTGTACTTAGAGAGCATTTAGATCTTATAAGTAACTATCATGCCAAATTTCAAGTTTCTAGCTCCTTCAGTATACAAAAAGTCGCAATTTTAGAAAGTTTTTCGCTCCTGCACCCCCCTGGGATTAGTTACACTTACATAAAATATAGCCTATGTTGGAGCAGGGACTGTCACGATCAAGTTGCCACCATCACTTTTGAAATCGATTCTGTAGTTCCAGAGATTCCATAGAAATTGTAATCAGAATGTTTTTAGAACGCTTTTCGCTCATTTCACCCTTTTAAAATTCATTTTTTTAGAATTTGTTCTTTGAGAGCATTTACATCTTATAAATAACTACCATGCCAAATTTCATGTTTCTAGCTCCTTCAGTATAAAACAAAAATCGAAATTTTAGAACGTTTTTCCCTTTTGCACCCCCCCTGTGGTAATGGCACCGATATAAAACATAGCCTATGTTACAGCAGGGACTGTTACCATCAATTTGCCACCATCACTTTTGAAAATGTTTCTGTAGTTCCAGAGATTCGAAAGAAATTGTAATTTAGAATGTTTTTAGACCCCTTTTTGTTCATCTAACCCTTTTAAATTTCGATTTTTTTTAGAATTTGTTCTCGGAGAGCATTTACATCTTATAAATAACTACCATGCCAAATTTCAAGTTTCTAGCTCCTTCAGTATTAAAAAAATCGATATTTTAGAACTTGTTTCGCTCCTGCACCCCCCCCTGGGAGTAGTAGCACCGACATATAATATAGCCTATGTTGGAGCAGGGACTGGCACCATCAATTTTCCACCATCAATTTTGAAAACGGTTCTGCAGTTCCAGAGATTCCAGAGAAATTGTAATTAAAAATGTTTTTAGAACGCTTTTCGCTCTTTTCACCCTTTTAAATTTAATTTTTTTTTTTTAGAATTTGTTCTTAAAGAGCATTTACATCTTATAAATAACTACCATGCCAAATTTCTGGTTTCTAGCTCCTTTAGTATAAAAAAGAATCGAAATTTGATTTGTATATTGGATTACAAAATTGTATTTAAGAATCGTATATATATTCATATATATGTGGGATTATGATGAGTAACAATCCGATTAACCAAAACACAGATGGCAGCACCATACAAATTTTCACAATTTTTTTTTCTCTTTTACCTGAAAACTTGGAATACAAGTGAAATTTTTAAATATTCCAATAATATAATATATATATTAAAATTATTTAAGTTAAAAAATATTTTTAGTAAATGAATTTATAGTTTTTATATTATTTATTTGTATTTTTATATTTTAAATTAGAAATAGTTAAAATCATAATGGTTAAATTAATAACTGCTACTTTTAGAAAATTAACTGTAATTTTAACTTGTACGTTTGAATTCACTTATTCACTTTACCATGTGATTAGCACAAAACATTTTTGGCTTCGGATTCTGGACAAATTGATGTTGTAATGTATAGATTTTCTTTGTCTTCCTTTGTATTTATTTGTTTATAAATAGATTTATTTTCTTCCGTTTGATTTGTAGTGTTCTATTTCCAAAGGTATCCTTTTTTTCAATTTCTTTCCAATGATTGTTAGGGCTTGGAATTGTCACACAATTTTGGCTTTAAGCTTGTGACAATTACAGAAAACAATCATTCTTCAAATATAATATAAACAAAACAGGTTTAATAAAATAACAATATACACAACCATGGATTATTATCCAATACAAATATATAACTGGATTAATATCTATGAACGTTACAAACATAAGATTCTCTGAGCATTGTATCAAAATTTACCAAGCAACCATACCTCAAATCTATAGAACAACTCCTTGTGCTTGCGGTCTTTCCTTCTGGCCTTGCGTGAACTCATCGACTCTATTGCTGCACGTGAATAGAATTTATTGGTTTATATATATATATATATATATGGGGGGGGGATAATCAGAAGTAACAACAATAATATGAAATAGCATTACGATTTCATATTATTGTTGTTGTTTCTTCTGATTATCCCCCCCCATATATATATATATATATATATATATATATTGCAGTTACTTACATGGTAACAAAATTAGCGTTTTTCATTGGCGAAATGCAACAACTGTATATAAACAAATACGCTATTTGTATTAATACCAATATGATTTCTTGCCGTTTGTAATCACATTTCAAATTGGATACCCAGACTATTTATAGAAGTGCTGGAAAGAGAAATTAAAATGTCATTCAGATTTCTCTAAAATGTTAAGACAAAGAATGAAAGAGAATATAATCGGATAAAGAATAATGAAATCCTTATTCGTTTGCATGCAATAATTGGACGGTAAACATGAGAGGTCGTGGCAACAATGCAGCAGTGAAAGTATTAGAAGCAGTGCGCAACAGAAGTTGATTTGACACTATTCAATAGCTGCCAAAAATATAGATGAAAAGATGCAAATACAGGCTAATACTTTTATTTTCAAACTGGATTCTACAATTTTGAAAATTAGTAGAAGACAAAGTCATAGTAGAATAAATTGAAATGTTCTACTTTCTCTTAAAAAAACAGTTTAAAAGCGTTTTAGTTTATAAAAAGAAAAATTCCGAAACTCTACAAATTTTGAATTTTAAAACATAACTTTATACCTGTTACCTCATTTTTTTTCTAAAATAATCACACAAATAGTGCTAATTTCACTAATTAAGATAGAAGAACACAGTTTAAAAAAATGTTATTTATTAATAACATTTTGTATGTGCAGACAGAACATAGAATGTTTATTAAACAAGCATTTTTGTCTTATTTTATAAAAAAATTAACGATTATCTGAGACGCTTTTCTTTTCATTCAGTTGTTAGTTTCGACATTAACGTGGAACCTATAAATTAATTTATTTGTGTCCTCTTCATTCGCAACAAACTCAGAGATGTTCAAATACCATTCACCCGGTATTTAGACCACTCTGGGTGTCCGGTATTAGGACCACTGCTATGTTTAAGTAAAAACCGGAATTACACATTCATATAGTAAAATAATAATAATGTGCTTTTGGCATCTGAGAGCAAATTATGTCTCGAAAACAATTTAATCGTCAGTTCAGGACAATGTACGATCAGTATATATTTAAAAAATGAGAAACACCTATCTGAAAAACTTTTGATATTTCAGATTTCGTTGTGTCGATACTTTTACTCTTACTGTTTGTAAATTATATAGACTTCAGCGACGTACGGCGCTTACCTTTCTTCTATCAATTAAAGGTACAAACTATGCCTATCGCCACTAGTTTGTGAAGGCCTTACTTTTCTGAACACGTACTATCCTGTATTTGGATCTTAGCCGGTATTTGTACATTCTTTTCAATTATGTTGAAGACCCATACTTGCTAAAATACACCGATTGATGTGCAGACCGATTACGAAAAATAACCAGAAGTTTTATGAAAAACGAAATGGATTAACCGACCTTCAGTAATCAGTTCCACAGCTAAGATTGGCGTAAAACTTGAAACGTAACAAATATCTATATAATTATACTAATGCCCGTAGCAGGAAAATCAGAGCTACATTTGCAAAGACCAACAGTAGTATTTAAACAAACACAGGCAAAAGTGTTACCGTGTTTATTTTGCAGTTTACTTCTGCATGCAGTTTACTTCTGCATTTGAAACAGATCTTTATTTTTTTTAAATTTCAATAAAGAGAAATTTATGTGTTTTGAAATTAAGGAAAAGTATGAAAAAAGGGAAGAAAAATGCCTTTAGATCGCAGTCTATGAGAACGTCTGTGAATTTTAATCAGATTCCCTCCAAGGGTTAGCCTCGAATGTGGGCGGTATCTGCAGCAATGTTGTTGTAATTGAATGTGGTTATCAGTTAGTTGATACCAAAACGTACTCATTTCTTCAAACTATACTGGCAAAAATTCTGCAATTGCTCTGTTGCCTGATTATAAATGATTAGCCTCAAAGTATATCCTAGAACAAAATAGATTAGCAAGTTCATTCTTATTCATATTTACTACCCAGCCTTGTTTGAAACATGAATGATGCTAGCAAAAATATGGTTCAATGTAAAAGCCGATATATTAAAGGTATATCTGAGAAACCTGACTATTACAAGAAATCGTATTCATTAAACTGTGCTAATTGGCAGTGGACGAAATTATGGAAGAGTACTTAAACTTAGAATAAATTTAACACAATTACTCTAATTGGTTTAAAAATCGTATGAGTTGTAATTTTACAACTGGAAAAAAATGTCCAAGCCAACATTAGAACCAGGGACCTCTTGGCTGTAGCTGCCATTTTCACCTTTCCAACTGATCTATGCTGGACAAGTATGGTGGAACTAATCCACCCAGCTAACCTTATATATCATAGCTCGGGTTTGATATCTGAATCAGCTCAACTCAATAAATCGCAGATAATGGAACTCCAGTAAACGTAAAGTATTAGAACACTTACCCATAATGTATAGCCGTAGTATATAAGCGAAATACAACTTAGCAACCGTTTTTTAGAGCCAGTCTGGCGTCAAACTGATTGTGTTGGATAGAAAGTGACGACATATTTAGGATATAATATTTTATTAATTTTACCCGAATTCATTTCTCGAAATTGAAATGTCTGTATTCTAGTATATGTGTTAATTTCAAGTACATTTAAATGAAAGTACGACTTCATTTTAACCGACTTCTAGCAAACGCTCTTAATTATATGTACGAAAAATGCGAATTATCTTTTTAGAATGACGTCAGTTTTGGATTTAAAATTATAGCGCGTGAGTACGAGGTTTTGTTGTCTTTTATAAATATTGCCCATGCACAGTTTCGTTTTGGGGCAACATGAAAGAAAACATTATAATAGAAAATTAAACAAAATAGATTAGAATAATGATACACAATGGCATGTGGTTGTAAAATCGGTTAAATAGTGATCTGATAGAATGATAACAATTTTATTCTTGTTCTAATATATATATATTGTAACTTGGGGTGAGATGCCGTGTTGGACAGGATACTGTGCCTGGTGGTTTTCCTATGCGCAGCCATTGTAGGGAAACGCCACTCAGTCGTGTGGAAGAGGCTTTCCTGCTGATACTTTTATTCCAGTTTGCGTTATTTTATTTATGTTTTAAATAGTGTTTTTCAATTCCTATTTCGTCTTAAAGCATTAGGCGCCGCTATATATATTAAGCAATTTTTTAATGAAACAGTTGTTTTTTATTTATGAATAGAAAGTCTTTAAGGTATTTCTGAAGAAAAAAATTAAAAAAATTCGAATATTTAGAAAAAATAGCATTTTCCCAAAATGGGAGCAATGGCGCCTAATTAGGGTAAATTTTTTCACAAATTTTACTTATGCCTCCGTGCATTTATGTTTGTTATTTCTCAGTTTTTTCGCTATAAAAGGGATAATATCATTCTGAAACTGATATTTTACGATTAATTCATATAAATTAGTCCAACATCTACATTTATAATAAAAATAAAAATAAAATTTCCGATTTCATAAGCATTTTCACTATCTACCTCTTTATTTTTCTTCAATACATAATTTTTGTCCTACTATTTTACATGAAAATGATTGAACATTTTTTATGCAGCATTATATTACATTTTTTTTCGTTTTCTGAAATTGGTTTTTTAACAATATTTTTTTTTGTTTTTGCATTTTGTTTAGTTTTTTCCATATTCCAATTTGAAGTTCGCCTGAACTTTCATCTAAAATATCAAGCCTGTGTTTAATACTTTGTCTTTTTTAAACACTAAATTAGATATTTCTTGATTGTCTCTTGATTTAGAATTTACAGAAAGTTCTACTCCACCAAATATAAAATAGGACAAATCATCACATAAATTATTTTCTATTACATATGTAATAGAAAATAATTTATGCGACATACATATGAGGAAGATATCTTCCTCATATGTTACAATACTGCAATCGGGTGGCAAACAAATGATTTCCGGAACATCCGAAAAATCATCCAAATCTAAAAAATTGTTCAATCATCTTCCATGTAAAATAATCAGAAAAAATTATGAAATGATGAAAAATAGAGAGATGGATAGTGAAAATGCTTATGGAACTGGTAATATCATTTTGTTTTTTATTATAAATGTAAAAATTGGACTAATTTATATGAAATCTTCTAAAAATATTAGTTTCAGAATGATATTATACCTTCTATAGCTAATAAGTTGAAAAATAAATACCACAAATGCACGGAGGCATATGTACAAGTTTTCAAAAACCTTACCCCCATTAGGCGCCATTGCTCCCATTTTGGGAACATCTTATTCTTTCGGTAATTGTGATTGATCTATTATACATATTAATTCCCGATTGACGTTGTTTAACATAATACACTGTTATGAACATATTTTAAATAAAAAATATAATTTTTATTATAAAGTTTTTTTTTTTTTTTTAATTTTTTTTTTCGAATACTGCCAAAAAGCTATTTTTCGCCTTTTTTAACACGTTTTAAAAAATAGAAATTTCTAATGAAACTTAACAAAAAAATTTCAGATGTCATCTAATATATTCAAAATGCAAATAACATGAACCTTTTAACAATTTATAAAATACGCACTTCAGAAAAAAATCTTAAAGAAATGTTCCCAAAATGGGAGCAATGGCGCCTAATGGGTTAACACCTTTGGTAAGTGTCCAAAATATTTTACGATCTTTCTATATGTAGTTCCTTTGTAGTTGACCATCTTACCCCAAGATTGGGGTAAGATGCCGAAATACAAGCATTTACAAAAGCAAAATTTTTTATGCTTTCTATATTTGTAAAATGAAATACATTTTTAAATCATACTAAAATGTATCAACTTAACAAGAAATTAATGGATAACAAATTAAAACAACAGGTAACGATTTTATAAAAAAAAAAAAAAAAAAAAAAAAAATCTGGCATCTTTGCCCAATAGTTATACGTTTAACCGATATACGTATATACGTATACCTTAAAATATACGTTTAAACGTATCCGGATACGTATAGGGGTATATCGGTTAAACGTATAATTCAAGTATACGTTTAATTCAAGTATACGTATATTTCAAGCATAGTATTTACTTTTAACCCTCTGACTGCTTATCCCGCGATTTCCACGGGCAAGACATTTGTAGAAAAAGTTATGTAATTTACAATTTTTGAAGCAATTTTGTATTAAAAATTCCACAGTCAAAGGTTGATAATGAAACTGATAAATTTATTGCATTTTTCATATACAGGATGATTTGAAATATGTGATAGTATAGGAGATAAAGGTCGATTACATATTGGTCGAAAGGATTTTGAAAAAAAAATTGAGCAGTCAGAGGGTTAATGCCAATGGATCTCTTCAGTGTTACGTCACTGAACGGAGAACAAGTTGGAAATCGGTGGCGTTACTTTAGCAATCTGTATAATATGTTTCATACATAGAATCTTGTTATTTTTTTCCCTATAAACGATTATTGTAAATATATAACGGAAGTAAAAAGACTTTTTGTGCAAATAAGGAGAATATACACGTTTCATATTTATTGTTAATCCTTATTATGTATATTCTTTCGTAATAAAAAATACATATTTATTTATTTTTGTGTGCGTATACTCAAATTGCGCCCGGGAGGTCAAATGTTGTTATTTCCACGGTGCTAATATTTTCTACTCTGTGTTAATGTATAACGCAATTTCATTTTTTAACACGCGTGGTATTTTTTATACAAAGTGTATGTGCATTACAAGATATTGCTTTTTACAAGTTATTGCTTTTCTTTTTTTGTGTTAGTACCTAAAAATTTCGATTACTTATTGCCTGACAAATAATCGTCCTACATCTTTCAGAACACAATCACACAAGCTTAAAATGACTTGCCTTTTCTTTTCTGTTTTGCTGTAAAACGTATTTTCAGAATATTTTTAATATAGAAAAAGTATTCATAAATATATATATATATATATATATATAAATGTTTAGTTGTTTGTTACGGCCGATTATCTGTACTAGGGATATAGGCCGGTGGAGGGGGGGTTCCGTGGGGTGCTTTAAAATAAAAATAAAATTATGAAACTTCCCAGGAGTTTTGATTGATCAATGTCAGTATAAAATATGAAGTCAATGTAAGTTTGTGTTCTGCAATACTAATGTTTCGGACGAAATGTCCACACTATAAATAAAAGCTATGTGCTTGTGTTACAGATATGCGAAAAGTAAATAATTTCATAATTATTAGCTTAGATTTGAGGGGGGGGGGGCAAAATCTAAACTAAGAAAAAATATTCCGATTTTTTTTTCTTTTTTGAAGTACCGATTGTACAGGACACAGCGGCTGTTTTTCAAAGTCTCTGATCCGCAGACCGGCAGGTGGAAGGCATATTTTTTTAAGCAATGAACGAAAACCGTTTAAACTTTTATACGTTTAACCGCTGGTGTAATATCCGTTTATATGATGTACCGTATATGCTGTTTCGTATAATACGTATAACCGACTTGGTCGTATCATACGTTTCTAAAATCTGCACCCCGTATAATACGTATTATACGTATACTCGTATAAACGTTTAATAGTAAGCACTAATCGAGATGAAACTCTTTAATAATTAAGTATAAATTTAATGTCCTGACAGTTTTGCTTTCGTTTAATTCTCCATTGCTTCATAAACCACTTTGATGTTACATTGTCTGACAGTCCAATTAATAGTAAGCTTCAGGAAAATCCACTGTAAATCTTTCTCCACATGAACAATTCCTTTTGTTTTACAGATTACAAGATAAATGTCACATTGAGGAAAGGAAATTATAATATATAGAAATATTGGAGATTAATGCCGACTGCACAGGACACAGCGGCTGTTTTTCAAAGTCTCTGATCCGTAGACCCGCAGGTGAAAGGCATAACTTTTTAAGCAATGAACGAAAACCGTTTAAACGTTTATACGTTTAACCGCTGGTGTAATATCCGTATATACGATGTACCGTATATGCTGTTTCGTATAATACGTATAACCGACTTGGTCGTATCATACGTATCCAAAATCTGCACCCCGTATAATACGTATTATACGTATACTCGTATAAACGTTTAATAGGAAGCACTAATCGAGATGAAACTCTTTAATAATTAAGTATAAAGTTAATGTCCTGACAGTTTTGCTTTCGTTTAATTCTCCATTGCTTCATAAACCACTTTGATGTTACATTGTCTGACAGTCCAATTAATAGTAAGCTTCAGGAAAATCCACTGTAAATCTTTCTCCACATGAACAATTCCTTTTGTTTTACAGATTACAAGATAAATGTCACATTGAGGAAAGGAAATTATAATATATAGAAATATTGGAGATTAATGCCGACTGCACAGGACACAGCGGCTGTTTTTCAAAGTCTCTGATCCGCAGACCGGCAGGTGAAAAGCATAATTTTTTAAGCAATGAACGAAAACCGTTTAAACGTTTATACGTTTAACCGCTGGTGTAATATCCGTATATACGATGTACCTTATATGCTGTTTCGTATAATACGTAAGCGACTTGGTCGTATCATACGTATCCAAAATATGCACCCCGTATAATACGTATTATACGTATACTCGTATAAACGTTTAATAGGAAGCACTAATCGAGATGAAACTCTTTAATAATTAAGTATAAATTTAATGTCCTGACAGTTTTGCTTTCGTTTAATTCTCCATTACTTCATAAACCATTTTGATGTTACATTGTCTGACAGTCCAATTAATAGTAAGCTTCAGGAAAATCCACTGTAAATCTTTCTCCACATGAACAATTTCTTTTGTTTTTCAGATTACAAGATAAATGTCACATTGAGGTAAGGGAATTATAATATCTAGAAATATTGGAGATTAATGCCGACTGCACAGGACACAGCGGCTGTTTTTCAAAGTCTCTGATTCGCAGACCGGCAGGTGAAAGGCATAATTTTTTAAGCAATGAACGAAAACCGTTTAAACGTTTATACGTTTAACCGCTGGTGTAATATCCGTATATACGATGTACCGTATATGCTGTTTCGTATAATACGTATAACCGACTTGGTCGTATCATACGTATCCAAAATCTGCACCCCGTATAATACGTATTATACGTATACTCGTATAAACGTTTAATAGGAAGCACTAATCGAGATGAAACTCTTTAATAATTAAGTATAAATTTAATGTCCTGACAGTTTTGCTTTCGTTTAATTCTCCATTGCTTCATAAACCACTTTGATGTTACATTGTCTGACAGTCCAATTAATAGTAAGCTTCAGGAAAATCCACTGTAAATCTTTCTCCACATGAACAATTTCTTTTGTTTTTCAGATTACAAGATAAATGTCACATTGAGGAAAGGAAATTATAATATATAGGAGATAATTGGAGATTAATAAAATGTTGTTTAATTAGAATTTAAAGAGATTAATAAAATTTTGTTTAATATTCTAAAGTTATTATTATCTATATAAAAAAAAATTACTAAAATAAATGTCTTGCATAAACTTTTTATGTAATATTACTTGAACAGAATTTTTTTTTATAAGTTTATATTAAGACCTCTATGAGCTATGTTTCAAATGAGTTTAAATTATTTATTCTACAGATAATGCAGTGATTAAAAAAATGTATCTCTTTAATATGTTTTTAAGTTTCCAAAATAACGGCTGGTTTTATTTCTGAGTAATAAAACACATCTTGGAATAAAGGCATATTTTTTTTTTAATATTTTACACTCATTATTTTTTGTTTTTGTTTCATTTTGAACTATTTAGTGTTTAAAATATTTCATTGTAGCATTTTTACAGCCAGTTGGCATATTTTAAATGAGCTTTATTTGGCAGATAGTTAACCCCATTGTTTTGGTAACTCGTATACAGAAGTAACCATAAAGAATATTTAGAGACACATAGCAACGCAGAACAGCAACGAAAAATGCCTTAAGTTTAATTTACAAATTACTAATTGAGTTAAAATAATATTTAAAAAAAAATGTCATCGTAAACACACCTGTATATATGTATATATATATATATATATATATATATATATATATATACACACTATATTGCCAAAGGTGATTGATCAGCGATTTTAGACGTTTTGTTAACTATCTAGAAAAATACATGAGGAATAAACCTGAAACTGCAGGTGTGTAAACAGTATAGTATATGTTATAAATTTCCGCGAAGATTTTTTCACGAAACCCCATAGGGGACTGTCAACAAATTGAAAAAGAACGAATATATTTTGGATAACCCTGTAAGAACTAATGTAGCAAAGATGTTCAAACTCGAGATTAATAATAAGTGGCTTATTGTAATATACTGTGTTCATTTTTATTAGGATAGCATGGACACTCGTAGAGAAATTAAGGTTTTTATAAAAACAGTCCCAAATTTCGCATAGTTTTTTGCTCATAATTTGCAGAGTTCTTAATATAAAAAAAAAGTTATTTTAAGAAAATATGACAAACAACATTGTACACATTACTCTGCAATCAAAATTAAAAACATAATAAAAATTGGATAAAAAATGAGCAGGTTTACTAAAAAATGTTTCACTGCGCATGCGCGAATGCAATCAAAATATAATATGCATAATGTATTAGCTAAGTATATAGAGCAACTTTTGTGAAAGTCTCAAAATCATAGCTTGAAAATTCTGAAAATTATCGTCGATAGAATAAGCTCGAAATTCGTTGTTCCTAAAAGTTAGCAAAAATATGAGGGGTTGTATCAAAATATAGTAGTACGTGAAATATTGTGTACGCTATCTTGGCACTAATCAACAGATATTTGATACAACCCCTCATCTTTTTGCTTCTTTTTGGGAACAACGGCTTTCGAGCTTATTCTATGGACGATAATTTTCAGAATTTTCAAGCTATGATTTTGAGACTTGCACAAAGGTTGCTCTATATACAATAAATTCTGTATAAGGCGGACTCTGTGTAAGCCGGAATTTTGTCTAACGCGGAAAATTTTTCAAGTCCCGGCAAACACATAGGAAATAACATTAATTCCTGCTCCATAAGCCGGAATTTGCCTAACGCGGAAACGGAAAGGTTTTTAAAGTCCCATCGAAATCAAAATTTTGCATAAGACAAAAAAAAAAAAAAATATTAAAAAATTAAAGGCATTTGATTTATGAAACTTCAAAACTGATGTACATACATCAAATGCTCAACATTTTAATTAAATTTCGTAATACATTAATAAAGCTGATTCATCAGAACGGAAAATGTTTAAATATTTAAGGAATAATTTTTTATTCCATTATTTCTCATATATAAGCAAAATGTTTCTCTTAAAAAAAGAAAGAAAGAACATCATACCAAGTTTATTTTTTACATTTATCTCAATTAATTATTCAAAAAAAGAAATTCATAAAAAAATCCCTATACATTAACATTTCTCTCTTTTTCATTGTATTAGCGAAAGAATATCACTTTTTTTTGCTTGCTTCGGATTTTGAGTTCTGAGCATTGTTTATGGCAATCAGTCATTTGGTCGCCATAACTCTTTGTATAATGTGAGAGGGAGAGGGGGGTGGAAGCTGCAATCATTTACATTCTGTATGAGACGCTGGTTGTGGTTTCACAGGGGAAGGGGATGAAAGAGGAATCCGAAGTGACGTATATTTTATTTCAATAAATAACATTGTCAGAAAACGAGGTCGTTGCACGTGCTATTTGTTCTTCCTCTTTCTGTATAGTCTACCGATATTACTAAGTGATAGTAAAAAGTGGCTTCAAAATCTAAACTCAATACGCTATCTCTGCGGGATAAAATAGAAGTTATTAAACTAAAAGAAAAGAAATATTCTGTAAAAGATCTTTGTATTAAATTTATATGCGGTAGAACACAAGTTTATGATGCTATAAAAAGAAGAACAGAGTTGGAAAAGGAATTGGAAAGCAAATCATCCAACAGAAAGCGGAAAGGTGCTGTGAAAAATGAAAACATTTATGCATTAACACTTGAATGGTTTTCTAACGCTAGAGCTAAAAATTTGCCCATACCTGGAACACTGCTGCGTGTAAAGGCGAAAGAGATAGCCGAAAAATTAGGTAAAAAGGATTTCAAGGCTTCTACTGGATGGTTAATGAGTTTCCTTAATCGATACAATATTGTCTTGAAGCTAGTTTGCGGAGAGTCGAAAGACGTCCCAGACCAAGAAATTTGGGAATGGAAAATAAATTGTCCTCTACTGATTGAAGGATATCAAGCTAAGGACATATACAATTGCGACGAAATGGTACTATTTTATCGTGCGTTGTCCACTAAGTCCCTTGCAAAAAGAGGAAGTGGATGCCACGGTGGTAAAAACTCCACAGAGCGCGTCACTGTTTTGTTAATTGTTTTGTTAGATAATTGCTCTTCTGCCACCGAAATGGCAAAAAATATAAGTGTTTTAGATGCTGTCAAATGGATTGCCAAATCCTGCTCAGAAATGTCGCCTGAAAAAATTGTTCATTGCTTTAAAAAAAGCTGGGTTTTTTTTAGGAAATGGCCATGAATCAGTTGACCAGTTGGAAGAAAATGAGTTACAAAATCTAATAGATGACTTAAAATGTGTTCGCAGCAATAAAATTAATGAAGAAGAATACGTATCAGCTGACAATATAGTGTGTACTACTGTAGCTAACATTTCTGTGGATATTTTGATTCATAGACAATGGAGGAATTCAGACATATAAAGACGCCTTGAGAAGCATTAGATATCTCGAAAAAAAAATTCTTGCTAAAAAAAATGAAGAATTGATACCCATACTAACAGACTTGCAATATGCTACTGAAAAATGCTTGGTAAAAAGAAAGACAAATCAAGCATCGATAAAAGATTATTTTTCGACTGTTTAAAAACTACTATGCCATTATGTGAAATATGAAGTAGTTGCTAAGGTAAATGATTTTCATTAAGTTTTAAAATGGAAGAAATTTATCATTGGTACTACTATTTATTTTATTATTCATATAATGTTTTTGAGATTAATAATAAATTTAATAAGACGCATAATTTCATTTAAAAAACTGTACTAAAGATTACGAACGTAAAAATATGACTTGCGCATATGTATTTTATTTATTTATTTTGGCTGTTTTGCATAAGGCGGAATATTGTCTACGGCGGAGAATTTTCTCGGTCCCGATTGATTCCGCCTTAGACAGAGTTTACTGTACTTAGCTAATACATTATGCATATTATATTTTGATTGCATTCGCGCATGCGCAGTGAAAATTTTTTTATTAAACCTGCTTATTTTTCATCTAATTTTTATTATTTTTTTAATTCTGATTGCAGTAATATGTACACTGTTATTTGTCATATTTTCTGAAAATAACTTTTTTTAATGTTAAGAACTCTGCAAATTATAAGCAAAAAAAAAAAGTCGAAATTTGGGACTGTTTTTATAAAAACATTAATTTCTCTACGAGTATACATGCTATCCTCATACAAATGAACATAGTATATTACAATAAGCCACTTATTAAAATCTCGAGTTTGAACGCCTTTGCTACATTAGTTTTTACAGGGTTATCCAAAAGATATTCGTTCTTTTTCAATTTGTTGACAGTCCCCTATGGGGTTTCGTGAAAAAATCTTCGCGGAAATATATAACCTATACTATACTGTTTACACACCTGCAGTTTCAGGTTAATTCCTCATGTATTTTTCTAGATAGTTAACAAAACGTCTAAAATCGCAAGTGTCCAATCACCTTTGGCAATATATTGTATATATATTATAATTCTAGCATATCACGAACTGACAAAAAAATCGATTATAAATTCCATTTTTACATATATAAACACAGTTAACATAATAAATAAAGTATAAAAACTACTGTTGTTTGCCATTAAACGTAAAAAAAAAAAAAAAAAAAAAAAAAAAAAAAAAAAAAAAACTTTTTTAGGATGCATCATAATTTTTTTCAAATTTTGTATATCAAAATAAATATATTTTTTAAATTATATAATATTGTTCGTGTAACATTTAAGTCGAAAATAATCTTAAATTCAATTCAAATTTCACGTTTACTCTAATGATGTTCATTTGGTCTGTTGAACTGGTACATCGGTACCATATGTTTTAATTTACAGGTGGTAAGAATTTAATGACTACAGTCTTAGATAAACCAATTTTATAAAAGAATTTAGAATTTAAGATAATTATTAAGAATAAATTGATTTGAATTTGAACTATGACTAGAGAATTTTAGACACAAAAAAATCGGATCTCAAACTTTGACAGAATACGGTATTTAAAAATACAAAAGAAATATTTAAAAAATGTAAGGACAATTATTTACCCCAACTCTCCAAAAGGTTACACAGGCAAACGTAAATAATAAGGCCTGGATAAGAGAAACAAATTCTTTACTGACCACGAAAACAGATGAAAAATAATGAAGAATATTTTTAGGCTAAATACAAAATGATGGTTTTCATGAATAAGAATGCTGGTCTCACTTCATCTTTACAAATACTTAAATAATATGATGATCGACAAAGAAAAAAAAAGATTTCTAGCATCACCGGCGCTTATCGTATTTCTCAAACATTTTAATAAGCTGATAAGTTGTTTTATATATGAACTCTTCATTTACCTATCAACTTCGACGAATAAGTTATCTTGGCATGATTTATTTATACTCCAAAGTACTAACAATTGAGAATCATTAAAAGATTAACGTAGGTTAACATCGTTAACACAGAACTAAATAAGAAGCGCGAATAAGAATGATTTGCTTTTTCCTTTTATTTATTGTGTACTCAACTTCTCTGATGTCACGCATTCCACGTTACGTCATTATCATGGAAGAAAACAAATCTCCTGTATAAAACTTTTCTCTCCATAACCTCTGGGGTGGGGACGTGGACTTCACGTGAATCCGCAAGATATTGAGTGAAACGTTTAAACGTACCCTCGTTGGTACAGATATATATGACTCTAACTACACCGTCAGAAACAAGCATGGACATACTCGATGAGTACCCAAATCCACAGTGTGGGATGAATTGTTCTTTTACTAAAATTAGTTAAAAAGTCTTGAGACTGTGGTTGCCTTATACATACCTTAACAAAAATTGTTGGAGATAACCGTTAGTCCAGTACTGCCATGAACCTTGTTATATAGCATCCACCTTGAAGAGAGTAATATATGAATTAACATGAGATGAAATATATCTGGTAAGTCAAGGCAAGTCATGGAGCACAATGGGGAAATATCCTGGAGTCACTGTTAAGAACTTTGGGATTATTTATTTAGATGGAGTTCGACTATTTACAGAGTGGTTATAATTAAAGTTACACCACTCAGACCAATCTCGAGGCTCTTTTGGTTTACGAATTTCTTTAAAACTTGGTATATTCGTTACATGAACCATGGAGAAGAGAAATATCCAATAAAATAAATTGTTCAAATTTCAGTCATCAGGTAAAAAAATGACGTATAAGGAACTGGAAAAACAATTGAAAACATTAAACTTTATTTAGTCACGGTTCTTGCTTAATGTGCATTCCATTTGTGTCAGTGACAGGTTCAAAGTGTGTTAAAACATGTTGAACATAAAGAAAGCATAGCAAGCCATGTCCCTACAATTGCTCAAGAATCACTTCGTATTTCAGTTGAACATGTTTTAACACTCTTTGAATATGAACATATTAGTCACAGAGAGGAAATACACATTGATCAAATGCTGTGATTCGATAAGTTTTTTTTATTCCAATTTGTGTTTTCGGCTCTTCATGCACCACTGTTTCACCTGGTGGTCGAAATTTGAACTATTTTTATTGGATATTTCTCTGCCCAATAGTACATATAACTTATATACAAAGTTTCAACGACATACGTCAACCAGAACGGGCTCCAGATTTCTCTGAGTAGTGTAATTTTAATTATAACCACTCTGTGTATGAACGATTACAATAAGTATTGAAAGTTTGAAAAATAAGGAGGTATGAAATGCCAAAGAATCTGTCGTCAAGAACAGAAGTCTTTGAATTTGGAATCTTTGTGAAGTTGGAATTTTTTTTTAAGATAAAAAGCTGCTCCGACGATGTTTGTCCATTATCGAAGAAAGTTATGTTGGACATCTTCGACGTGATATGAAACGGCGTAAAGTTAAACGAAATGCTTCTGTAGTTAGTTCTGACACTAACGCAATGTTTACCGCTTTAGCACACATGCATATAAAGATACAAATATAAGATTTAAAGGTAATATTTTTTCGTTAATGCTCTCAGTTTATGTTGATAGGGACCGCAAAATCAATCCATTATTGCAGGAAAATATCTGCAAGCTTTAACTCGTGATGAAAATACATCATCCATCAGTTGAGTAAGTGGTTTGGTAGATATGCAAAGGTAACAAATAACTTTTCTTAATTTTTTTAACTGTTGATCTGCCATCTGGTAACCAAACTTTTTGACAGATTAAAGAAAAAAGCTTGTTCAGGGCCAGTATGCAGACTATAAAAATGGAAGTAACGAAAAGTGGCTTCTGTCAATAAATGATTTTTAGGAAGAAGCATTGGATGTTTGTAATCGAATGGCACGGTTTTGTGTTTAGTGTTGCGTCCACCAAAACGCAAAATCGTATCAGAATCTAAAAAGATGTATAATGATAGCAGTTTACTATAAGTAGGTAAAGCTTTTGCTACTTAAGAAAATTAATCTCAGAAGAAAATGCTGAATTTTGTAAGCAGTTGACTACAATATTACAACCGTTATTAAGTTCACTGACATAGAATTGGTGTTTCACTTTCAATGGGACTCTAGTTGCCACAATTTGTATCCAAGCAACAGCTCGGATTAATTTCATATATAACGAGAATCTTGTAAGAACGTCAAAATCAGTATCAAATTAATTTAAGAAACAAGAGATGTCAGTTGTATAAGACTTAACAGTAATATTTGAAATAGACGATGTTTCGCCGACGAAAGGAATATAGAATTTGTAGAGCCAAGTTGACTCAGAGATCTATTTTTTGCCATCGTTTATTAGATAGGGAGTTGCATAGTCTTCTGGATTGTGTTTTCCAAAAATATGGTGCCAAATATCTGTGAAAGTCAAATCTCTAATTTTATTGGCAGAATGGAACACAAGTTGATTGCCTCTGGCTTAAAGTATCAGAATCCACATCAAAGCAATTGTATAAACGTTCAAAAAGAATGTTTCATAAACAGTTTATTGCAGTACCTTTCTGCACCACTTGAAACAGTTCTACTAACAGAAGTGCTGAACAGAGCTCTAAACGGGGAAATGATATTGCACTTTCCGGAGCAATTCTGGTTTTTGCAGCAACTAACATTACATTGGCAAGATTAAAATATTTTAATTAGACAACAGCTGCATATGCACATTGCAGATGTGCTGATATTTAGGATTTGAGGAATGTGAATATACTTAAAGACACTTACTTCTATATAGAATTTATTCTAAGTTTCTTGAATATTTCAGGGTAGTATATCATCCCAATTTATGTTTGTTTCCCACATATCTATTCATCTGATCTTTAAAATAAAAGTAGAAGGTGAAAGCAGACACAAAGCGTCAAATGTTCGAGTGATTATGGACAATACTTGTTGTTTAGTGTTTACAATTGTTTTATTATAACTTGGACTCGCAGTTAATCTGTTTCACGGTTCTGCTGTAGTTCTAATTTGCTGGAATGAATCGGGATTGAATGAAGGCCTCAGGGTACTCACTTTTAAGGAATATGGCAAATTCTGAATAGCAAATGGTCATTTTAGGCCCATTTTCTTAGTTGGAAACCACCACTTTGAAATAAATTTGGTGGATCACTAATTAAGGTATGAGTAGGATCAACAATTGAATGTGAACCTCACAAAATATGAGCAACGTACATATGATTTTCG
This sequence comes from Maratus michaelseni, assembly GCA_963931845.1. NCBI lineage: Eukaryota > Metazoa > Arthropoda > Arachnida > Araneae > Salticidae > Maratus > Maratus michaelseni. The sequence goes on from OZ007593.1 coordinate 291,186,867, forward strand.
CTACATTAGGGGCGACAGGAAATTATTTCTCTCATCATTACAAACCTGGTGAATAGTGTGTAGAGCTAATAATGGCGCAAAAGAAGTTTCGTACGTGACTGTTTTTAGTATGTACACAAGCAAATGATAAGAGGGGCATTTCAACCAAACTATTCGTTGTAAATGCACATCTTCATGGGATACTACCATTTGGCAATACATATTTTCAAGGTCTGCCGACATAGCCACTCAATATATTCTAAATTTTATTAAATTCGAGAATATACTGGTTTGCATTTCTGGTAGTTTGACATTCTTACGGTGTTCAGGTCTTTTTTGACTGATATCAAATTTATTTATTTTAAATCCATTATATTTTAAAACATTTTCAAAAATATTTTGCGACATTATTTCCCAAGTCATAGTAAATATTCAGTTATGTGCAACTTTTTATTTCAAATAGTAGTTTTTTTATACAGTAAAATTTGTTTCACATAAGTCGTTCAGGTCATTTTTGACCCGTGTGGAATTTTCAGTGCATAAGATAAAGGAGTATCGTAATTTTCAAAATATTATTGAAGTATTATTGCTGTGACAATACATTTGTGCTCTTGTTTCTTTCAGTATATGATTTTTTTCGCTATTGATTACGAATATGCACAATAGATTGCGATACAAGTTCAGTGCTTCCCTCATGAATCGCATGTTGATTTTTTAACATATATTTTATAAACTCTCCTAAGTTCGCGCAAAGTATGCCTAAGCGTGTCCTTAATAATGAAGAAATAGAGGAATTGATTAGAGGATCGTCGGACGAAGAAGTTGTTTCAGAAATCGACAATCATGTTTCTGAAAAAAAACTATCATCGAAAGAAGAAGAAGATGAAGAATCTCGCCACCCGTCAAATCTGACCACGACTCTACTTAGCAAAGACGGTAAAATTGAGTGGAAATCAAATCCACAAGCGTCATGTGGTAGACGTAAGTCTGAAAATATTGTGAAAATTACCCCAGGGCCAACGAGCTACGCCGCATCTAGAATTGAAGACAAATACTCTACATTCATGTTTTTTATCCTCCAGCAATAGTGAACATCGTACTAGAAAGTAGTAATATAGAAGGGAAAGAGCTGTTTGGTTACAGTTAGAAGAATTTGAATAATGTTGACTTATTGCATTTATTGGGCTGTTACAGCTGTCTGGAATATATAAGTCTTGTAACATGTCGACGGGTAGTCTATGTGACGCTACAACGTCACGGAATATTTTCAGAGGAACTATGTCCTTAGATAAATTTAAAATGATATCGAGCGTTCTTCTATTCAAGGACCGAAATACACGAACAAGAAGACGGGGAACTGACAGGATTTGCGGCCATACGAGAATTGTGGGACAAGTGATTGGGAATTTTCAGATTTTGTATAATCCTGAAATGTACATTACTATGGATGAACAACTGGTATATTTCCAAAGAAAATGTTCATTCAACATTACGTTATACAATACGTTAACAATACGTTATAATAGTTTGGATACTTTGTGTCAATTCAACCAGTTAAAAATGGAAATACACAGCCGTATCTGGGATCGTACATTCCGAAGATAGGCAAGTGCGTAGTTCTGCAGAACTCTTTTTACCATGATAGAAAAGTAGCTGATATAGACACAAAAAACCTCAAATCATTCTGGATTACAACAGCACGAAAGAAGGATTCGACACATTAAATAAACTGGCCTCCCACTATTCCAGACTGAGGAAGACAAAGATATGACCTGTTCTAGTTTTTTTTAATATCCTAGATATTTCTGAATATAACGCATTTGTATTATTCCTAAAAATCAATCCCGCATGAAATATGGACTCATTTCACAACTCACTCATCTTCATTGAAAAACTTTGGTTTAATTAATGTTAAAAAATGACTTTTAAATGACTTTGGTTTTCCACCATATTGAAGATAGAAAGCATTTGCCAAGAGCGAGAGTTGCACGAGAATTGTTGGTGGGTATTCGAAACTCAGGACAACATGAATCCCTACCTGAAACATCTGGAAATTTAGCAAATACTGTCAAAAGGGAAGATGTCACTTGTACTCACAGACAGGTAACAAAAGTTTTGTTAAGTGCTTCAAATGCGGCAAGTGTATTCGTAAAACACATTTCATTCAAGTGTGTAATGATTGTTCACGATTGAACGTTTTCTATAATTGTTTGTTCTATCAAAAAAATGCAAAAATATAAATATGTAAAAAATACTGGAAAGATAATCTTACACTGTATTGATTGAATTTTTACAGTGATTTTCGGGGGAGAATGTTTGAATAACTGCATTTTTATTCCATAAATAAAGAGAACTTCATTAAAGCCTTTCTCCTTTATTGTTATGAAAAATTACTTGTAAGACAGTATTAAATCATAAACAAATGCAGAAAAAAGAGAAAACGCAATAACTGAATACTTAATTTAATATCTAATATTAAATAAAATGTGAATATAATTAATAACATTGAATATCACACCATGTGTCATTTTTTACCCGAACAACTTAGGTGTATGCTACATTTCAACAACCTAGGAAGATTGAGTAGAACCGAATTAAGGGATTGGTTCTTAGATGTCTTGTCTGAAGCATTGAATACATCTCTTAATTTTGTTGTTAAACTATGTTGATTGATTTTGGCATGGTGGCGTTAAGAGTAATTTGGTTGAATATTTAAGTTCTTAGGTTTTAAAAGCTCCATGTGACGAAGTTGAATATATTCCTTCATGAATGCAGTGTATTCGGTATTAAGGCAGGAATTTTTTCAAATCGTTTTTCTAAAGAATAAAAAGTTTTTAACGCCTGTGATGCACTGTCTCCTAATGCAAAGTTATCTCTCAGTGGCAATCGAAAACCATAGCGACATTTAGAATCAGGATGAGTTAAATTTAGATACAGTACTTCATCTACGCTCAAATTACTAACCTCTTTTGACACAGTAACATACTCTAGATTGAAAAAAAAAAATCAGTAAAGTCCACAGTATGGCAAACAATGGACGTGGCAGGTTTTGGAATTCTTTGATACAGGTCCACTTAAAATATAACACAATTTGTTTGGAATTGCATTGTGTTCAAGACTGTCCATAAATGGGTTATTTTAATAAGTGACTAACGAAAACTTCAGAATTTAACAAAATTTCAATAGAGATGTCAAGATAAATGTCAGGATCAGCTATTTGAAGTTAAGCTGTGTGAGTGCAGTCAGGCATATCCAACATGAAGTTAGGGAGAGGGGTTGTAACCTGATTAACTATAAGGGCTTATAAAGAATTGTAACGATTTGAAAAATACGAAGATAAATTTAATCCAGTGAAATGTAGGCATGATTCAGCCGAAATATTAGTTATGCCTACTAACGTACGAGTTATACTAAACAATGAGCAATTTTACTCCTTCTACACAATATTTCTAAATTAAATAATTTCGAGAATCATTGGCAATAAGTGAACTCACTGAATGACATTATCACTGCTAGATTACACATTAATAAGGGCCATAGATAACAAAGCATTATAATTTTGCACAGATGAGTGACACTGAGTACTATTATAAACAGAAATGTCTGATACATTACTATTAATAAACGCCTTGCTGATTAGTTGTATAAATATTTAACAACGTATGGTGCTTTTGAGAACAATTTGTACAGCTGGCATTTATTCTACAATTCTAAACATTGCGATTTTTCTGTAGAAAATTCTGAAATAATTGATTTAACTCACACAATTTTATAGCTAGCCTTAGCTAGCTTAGAATTAAAGAATGATTTTGATTACATAGAACACAATTATTTCTATTTCTGGCAATTGCGCAATTTAGTAGGTTACTATTAATTATGTTAGTACCTAGAAGCTTTTTTACGAAATTTAATTTAGACTATATTTTAATTGACTTTAACTCTTCCACAATACGAACTTCACATCGATAAATTTTCAAAAGGAATCTAAATCTTGTATTTTACCATTATATAACACCAATTACCATCTTTATTTAAGTGGCTGATCTAATTTGGCCAACATGAAATTTATTAACATTAAGTCACTTAACGCTTCAGATTCTAATTCCAATATTTGAAATTCAAATGGTATCATTGCATGCATCTAATAATTCTACCAAGGATTTTGAATTTAAAGGTTTAAGGATTTTTTACTGAAAAAAATTTTTTTTGACATAATTCAAATTGGCTTTTATTTCCAAATAGCTCGCATAAAAAATCATAACACTGATATAAAAAGGCTTCTTGAATTCTTTTAATTGAATGACGAATGCAAATACTGCAGTTTCTCAATATTTAATACATTTTTATTCCCCAAAACCGTTACTATCGTTTAATTTGATTTTATGCTTGGTAAAACATTGTAATTTATTTCTTTTGTAATTATAAGTCAGATAAAACATAAATAAGGGGATACCAATTATACAATGTTTAAATCAGTCAACAGATTCACCGCAAATGAATGCTTCAACTGCCAGTGCAACATTTCAATATACAGGATAAATGAAATCGTATTTTGTATTGTTTTAGTAAAAGGGATTAGAGTAAAAGTTTTAAAAATATATTTGTATGAAAATAATACACAGTTTTAAGTCTTCCACACAATTACATATAATCAAAATTGATATAATACAGGATGTATATAAATGAATATCCCAACTTTACGGGGTTATTAAAAGAAAACAAAAGACGTACAAACTTTTTGTTCATCGGACATCCAAAATAACAGTTGAATGTTTACGAAGATGGCGATAGATTGCACGACCTTGATCTTCATCAGTGGCCTCCTCGCAGCCATGATATCCCATGTGATTTTATTTTGTGTGGCCCCATCAAAGATCAGGTATTTTTAAAACCGTTACCAATTGACGTTTATGAACTTAGGACAAGCATATCTGCAGCTATTTAAAGAGTCACATCGGACATGCTGAATAAAGTGTGGTATGATTTATCATACCGCCTGCATATCGTTCGTGTTTATGGAGGGGCACACATTAAATACTTATAACAGTGTTGAATTTAAACTTTAAACTGTTATTTTTTTATTCCCCTAGAACAACAAGGTTGTACATTTTATTGTTTTCTTTTAAAGCCCTGTAAAGTTGGGATATTCACTTATGTACACGCACCATGCATATATATATATATATATACTAGAATTTATGTATTTCATTCTCATTTAATATGATATCAAATATCTGGAAAGCAAAAATTTTGGTTTAAGCAATTATTGCTAAATTTAATGGAGGCGTAATATCTTTAAAATATTGTAAAACTTGTGAAATAAATTGTTTGGTGAAGAAAATATACACTCTCAGAAAAAAACTGTAAATTTATGAGCGTTTGCCCTTCAATTTTCACGGGCAACAGCCTTATTTGATGAAAAACGGTCTGATCCACTAAATAAGCGGCCTTATCCCTTAGATACTTAGAAAATTAAGAGCAATCCACATATTCTTACAGTTCTAGCCATTATGTTAGCAAAAATACGGTACGACCCCATACATTGTCCTCCGCTAGGGTGTAACCCTTAATTTTACTCGTGTTTAGAAAATTTTAACCCGCTAAAACAGCGATTCTGTGATGATTATCTAACGTGCTACGTGCTACGGAACAGTAAGTGTTATTTGTTTTAAAGTGCATTATATCCTGTGCATTATAATGCTATATTACTTTGCCCCGTAAAATTACGGGCTGCACACAATGATGGGCATGTTTTTTTTTTTTTTTTTTTTTTTTTTTTTTTTTTTTTTTTTTTTTACGGGGTATGACTGGAATCTCTGCTGCCGGCCTCTGCCCGTAATTTTACTGCAATTTTTTTTTTTTTTTTTTTTTTTTTTTTTTTTTTTTTTTACAGTGTATCGATTATTATTTTCTAATGTAATTTTTAAATTACTTCCTTACACTGCTAAGCATTTGCAGCCAACTGTCCAGTCATTCGACGGTTTTTATAGAAAACGGTTACATAGCCAAACTTTTACGCTACCCTGATCTTATTATTGCACATTTTATAATCATAATAGAGTTAAATTACTGTTATGTAAATATTTTTTATAAAAACAATCGGATAACTGGACAGTTTGCTGTAAATTTTTAACAGTGTAGAATATACAAAAAAGCATATTTTTATTATAACTATTTGGACCATTTATATTATAACTATTTGGAACGATTATAAAAAAAATTTAACATTACTGCAATTAATTGTGCTTAATATACAGTTAATCATCACAAAATGTATTCTAGTAAATATCACTCTTGAATGTGAAAATAAATTTTAATAATTTTCCGAAAATAAGTCTATGAAAAGTGGCATTGTAAAAAAAAAAAAAAAAAAAAAAAGTAGAATATTGTATGCAGTTCTTTTAAAGATATATCTTATCATATATTCTTTTATTTATTTATCTTTCATTACACTTTAAAAAGTAAACATACTTTAGCACTTCAATCTTTGAAAAATAAATGTTTGTAAATAACAACAAAAACGAATTTGAGAAACAATATTATCACTAATTATTAAAACAAACAAACAAACAAAGTATGAAAAATTTAAAATAATATTATTTTAAAAATGTAAATAATTTCATAATTGTCTCATAGTCTTAAAATTGTTCATTTAAGCAATTCCCCCTCCCCCCACCCACCCACCTCTTAAATTTATTTAAAATGAAAAGATACATAAATAAAAAATTATGTGTTTGGAAGATTTCAGAGTACAAATATTAACTGGATTTTAATTAAAATTACGAAATACTTATTTTAGTGTTGAAACGTCCATCATAATGAAGTAATAAGTATTATTAGAAAATAGTTATGCTATTATTATTATTATTATTATTATTATTATTATTAAATTAATGTCAGAAGCTAACATTAAAAAAGGTAATTAAAGGATAATATAAAGTATTTGTGGGGAAATATAATATTCTTTTAACGACAATTTATTTATCCACAATGTGAAATAAACTTAAATAATTTTTTTTTTATTAACTTAAAGAAAAGGCATTCTTTTTCTTCTTTTTTTTTTCTTCTTAGATCTGGGCGGATGGAAAACTCACATTTTGTATCATATAACAATAAAAATAAATGGAAGATTGTCAAGAGAAACAAAACTTACCCAATTTAAAGATAATAATTCCCTTATTGGTATGTTAATCATGCCATAAACAACATTAAAGAAACTGAACACGTGACTAAATTAATTATAAATTGTATAAGTATAATACTTTTATGGCATTATTCTTGAAACATTAGACAAATGAAAAAACGTAAAAACTGTACATAAAAAAATGTACAGTAATAAAATAACTACATTTAGTGGAGACAAAAATGTCTGATTACGTGATTTTAGTTTTTTTTTTTTTTTTTTTTTTTTTTTTACAAAAAAATGAAAGAAAGGGATTTCTCTCATTACCTTATAAATCTTATTGTGCAAGAAAAAGGCAGAAAAAACTCCCAAAAACCAAAATAAAATCTTAAAAGAACATGTTTGTAATTAACTGTTTTTCTTTTCAACGAAATCGTTAAAAAGCTCTTTTTTACAAAAGAAAATCTATCTATAAATCAATTAAAATATAAAAGACAATAAATATAATTAAGTTTGGATTGGCAGTGATTTAGAAAATTCAACGTTATCTTCCGTAATTTACAATAAATAAATAAATAAATAAATAAATAAATAAAATAAAAAATAAAATAAAATAATTATATTTTACGAAACAGAGAACCAATGATTTCTATACACTTGTAACCTGAAATTTGAGGTATAAAAACTTTCAGTAACTTTAATAATCTTTGTTTCTCTTTTATATTCTATTTTATAAAATCCTTTCTGCCTGATTTTAGATATATTTGTTATATGTTAAAAAATAAATAAACAAATATGTTTATTTATATTGCATTGTGATCATATTGAATATATTTCTTTTTCATAAGGCAGAAACAATTTTTTACTTCTAAATTAAATTTATACACATTTTTTTTTAGTCAGCTTCGGGTTTGTTTGACATTTAAAGAAAATAAATCCATAAAATATTTTATCTGCAATGAACATAAATATAAATTTAGTTTAAATGTTTATTTTGAATACGATGTTTTATTTTATAACCAATGCATTTTTCGTCTAAAAGTACTTCAGTTTCTTTCGATTTGAAATAACATAACGTAATCAAAATGCACTTTAAAAATTACCGACAAATTCAAAACAGAAAATAATGTATTTTCAGTATTTTGTGTATCTCAGTATACGAATGCTAAATATTTGACACAGCATTTTAAACATGTAGGATGCTGCACTGGAAAATTCAATTACGGGCATAAAATCAGTGGCTTTAAAAGCTTCTTTTACAATTTTAAAGCACAGATGTGTGTACTGAAATACATACAGATAAATGAACTAAAGTTTTAACCTGGTCCCAACTACGCTGAAAGGATTTCAAACATAACATATTTCAAAATCTTTAAATAATCTTATCAAAAGTTAAAATTTATGTATTTAAGTGTTTTTAGTATTTTTACTTACCCATCATACGTAGTATAGGGTAAGTCTTGTAATCGTTTTGAAAATCGAAAAAATTTTTTTGACGGATTTACACGTTTCAGTCACTGGAGATTCCGAAAAACATATTTTTAGAAAAAAAAATTTGCCGTCCGTCTGTGTGTCTGTGTGTGTGTCTGTGTGTGTGTCTGTGTGTCTGTAAACGCTCTATCGCCCGAAAAAAATGAGATAGAGACTTGCAATTTGGTATGTACTTAGTATGTAATAATGGGAAGAAGCCTATTTCATTTCAATAACCTCGATTAACCGGAACTATTTTTTTCGGACTCTCGAAATATTCGTTCTGATAAAAGATATATAAAAATTTTCGAAATTGTTTATTTTAAGAAATGATTATAAAAGATAATAAAAAAAACATAAATTTTACACAAAGCATGAAGTCGATCGGATAATGAGTTGCCGAGATATTTGGAATCCTATTTTCCACACTCTTCGATTTTTCATGACCCTGTATTTCATCCAAATTTCACTTTAAAGATATATTTTAATTGGAAATTTGACGCTTAATCAGATGCAATAAACCGCTAGTTAATAGGATTATCATTTTTGGAGTTATAAGGAAAAAGCTCTTTCAAGCAATTCAGTAATCGAGCCTTTAAAGTTTGTGACGTCATCAAGCCACGATTTTATTTGAATTTCAATGCATTTTATAAGTAGTTTACACATTTTTATTTTAATATTTTACATTATGCATATTCATGATGGGTAAGTATTACGGTGGCTCCCAACGACTAGTTTTTTTCAAAATTGTTCAATTTCAATACAGCTAGTTAAAACTTTGTACAATTCTGTATTTCTTTAGCTTGAAATCTAAATTTATTAAGGGTTTTCTAATTTAATTTTGATTTTACATTTACACGGTTTGGAACTTACATGTACACATAAAATTTATGTTAAAGATTAAATTTATGGTAATGCAAGTTACAAAACATTAGTTTTACATAAATGAGTAACAGAAATTTGCAGCTTGAGAGATATAATTATCACATTATAATAAAGTGACATCTATCTTCTAATATTCTTTCCATACCATTGTTATTTTTTATGCTTTCCAACATAGTTAATTAAAAGGTTTAGGGTCTTCAGTTTTATGGTATCACAATCACATATTAATTGTGTCACTATCAGTCTGCACAACTGTCCGTCTGTCTGTTGTTCTGTACTCTATCTCTCGTAAATACATTCGGATTGTCATGTAATTTGTATATGTCATTGACATTTACTATAGCTCAATCGCCGTTTAAAATGAAGTGTGCAGCATTTATATTTCGTTTACTTTTATATTTCGTGCAGAATAAAGTCAACAGACAGTATTCCGCAACATTACGATCAATATGAAAAAATAATCTCGAGTGCATTTTATTGATATTATGTCTTTCAAACCTAATGAGATTTATATGTGTTTTGGAAGTGCACTAAAATATGCATTTTCTAGAATGTGGGATGCAAAGGATTTATTATTCATTTCCAGGGCCACACAAAATATTCCTGTACCTAATAGTCTAGAGGGAAAAACTGCTTGCAACGCGCATTTTAGTTGCGGCGCACGAATTCAAATATAATGAAATTCATGTATATTACTGAGGTTTACACCAAGTTATTTGCTATAGAATATGATGTGCATTGTAATTATCGTTCATTTAACAAGGACACACAAAATATTTGAGATACAGTATAGTATTCGAAGTACTGTCGAATAACGATAATTACTAATAGATCGTTTTCAGTTATGGTGTGCGTTTTTAAGTGTAACTGAATTTTTCATGCTACGTGCACTGTTAAAATAATCTGAAATTCACGGGAAATTTTTCCTTGAATTTCACAGAAAAAGTCCCTTTTCACGACAAAAGGGCATTATTCGTTAAAAAACAGAAAATTTCTTCATATTTCCTGAAAACAACGGAACGGAAGGAGACGGGAAGGGCTAACGGAGATATTCCGTTTTGTGCTACACATTTATTTTCAATGTTTAAAAAACTGACATGTTGTTGCACAGAAAAATTATAAATTTAATAAATTAAAATCTTGAGTTTATTTAAAACAACAATAACAACAAAATAGCGATTTTGAATTTAAAAAAAAAAAAAAAAAACAATTAATTTTCCCATTTTTTTAGTAATAAAAAAGTAATAAAAAATAGCACTTAAAATACATTCTAAGCAAACAGATTAATATATATATATATATATATATATATATATATATATATGTTACGGTCAATATGATTAATCCGGTTATTATTAATAATAACTAGTTATTACTAATAATAACCACGGTCATTATTAATAATAATCTGATTATTCATATTGACCGTAACATAATATATAACAGTTAAACTAAGTGAAAAAAAAATAGATTTTACTCAAAAAAGCAACAAACAAAATTAATGCTTTCGAATTTTAAAAAATAACAAATAATTTTCTCATTACTTTAAAATTATTCGCAATTTATTTTTTAAAGTTATCAAAAATACTCGCACTGAAAATATATTCTAAACGAACACATTTAAAAAATATATAACAGTTGAAAAAATCGATTTTCTCAAAAAAGCAAACATATTTTATCGAATTTATTTCAAAATATTATACTCATATTGTACATCTAACAATCAAATTAAGAATATATATAATTCATGCTTTTATCCTCTATTAATACTAAGGTTTTAAAACCTCAACCATCATCTCATAACGAAATATCCTCGTAATTAATTTTAAAATTACCAGGTTTCTAAAATTCAAACTGTTTAAGACCCAATACGCAGTTTGAAGAAATCCCGTATCATCGTTTCAAAATCTTATTCTAGTTATTGGTCTTAGCGGTAAAACACTTAGCTCAAGACGCTGATGTCCCTGGTTCAAGTGCAAAGTCAGCCAGAAAATATTCTTGATATATATCGTATAATAAATACTCAAGTAATAGTCAACAGATAGCAGCACAAAGAGAGATGTAATTTTTTAAACTGCGGTTATTGAAAGTTACCGCTTCTTCAAACGGAATTTTTCCTTCTTTTATCTTTCAAAACGGAAAATCTACTAACGGAAAGGAAAAAGTCCAGCAACTTTGCTGCCAGTAGTTTTTCCGTGAAATAACGGATTTATATTTAACAGTGTTGTGTGTATAATTTCTATAGACCATATACAGGGCTACAATAAAAATTCGTAATCATTAAGAAGCATGAGCATGACTAGATTAAATGTGGTTTTTAATCGAGTTATGCATTTTCAAGCTGAACTATATTTTGTATATAAAGACGTTTTTTTCGAATGTAAATAAAATCCCAAACGCAAAGATCTGGATACATATACGCATATAGATGATAATTTCTGGAAGCGTGATTTTAGTCTGTTCTAGCCTAAATTAAATTTCAGCTCAATATGGGGCATATATAAAAATCTGTAGGTGATATACATGATTGTACGAAAGCATTTAAGTATGTTTTAGTCTATTAGTAGAAATTGCTGTAGGTGAATTTTCATTATATTATGCGTTTTCTTACAATTCAATTCAATTCAATTCAACCAAGCAGGGAGGCCTGCCATATGGCTTAAGCTCTACAAGCCCTGCTCGGCAAGTTTATTTAAAAAAAATTAAAAAAATACAAATTACAAATTACAAATGAGGCCATTAGGCTTTTGCATAATTACCATAATTGCATTACAATAGGTTCACATTTGGCTGAGTTTTTGTAAGTTCATAAGAGTTTATGATATAAAGTTCTCATAGGATCGTGCTGGTTACATTATTGTTTAAGTCCTATTTACACTTTTGATTGTCATGAACAAGATAAGTTCATCAGAGTTTATGATTTAAAGTGTTCACAATGAATATTGGTAGTCAGATGATATATGAAGTTCCATTTACACTGTTGATTGTTATGATTAAGAGTTCACTATGGTTGAGGGATGTTTGATGAAGACGTAATATTCTTTTTATACTGTTGAGGATTGTTTTCAAGAGCTTACAGTGGATGTGGGGGGTTTGGTGGAAACTTAGAGTTTTGGTTATGCTTTTGAAAAATGGTTCGATTTTTTTAGTGTTTGGGAGGTTGTTGATTAGTCTTCTTCGTCCGTGGAGTAGTCCACTGGTGGGAGTTGGAACATATGTTGATTGCGTTCCATGATATAAATGCAGTCTATTATTTTTTGCAAGGTTCTTGGCTGTTTTTGAATTACATGAAACCAGTTCGACAGAGGGAGTGAGGCTGGTTTCCTTACGTGCAGTGTTGCTGTCAATGGACAATCCAAGATGAAATGGAATGATGTGGCTCCACATGTGCAGCGGGAGGATGGGGATTTGCCAAACTTATGCAGGTAGTGAGGAAATGGGCCATGGTTAAATGCAAAGATGTACAGATTTCTGTGGTGTAGTACAAAATTTTCTTCTAATTTCGGACGGAGCGAGTAGGTATACCTTCCTGTGAGTTCCAGATCCCAGAGTTGTTGCCATTTTTTAAATAGTTGAATTTTCTGTGAGCGTTTTAGGTGTGATGGAGGAAGAGGTACGAATTTCTTTATTGTAGTTGTTGATGGTTTTGTGGTTTGTTTTGCTAACTCGTCTGCCCTTTCTTTTCCTCTTACACCAGAGCGGCTCTTGACTCAGTTGAAATATATTGATTTTTGAGTTTCTTGTAGTTGCGAGATGATTTGTGAGACTAGTTGTTTTGGTGGAGATGTCTTCCAGCGCCATGAGACCCGAAAGACTGTCTGTATATATAGCAAACGTTTGGGGTGAAGTGGATGAGGCCCATGTTACCGCGTCTTGGATTGCAAGGAGTTCTGCTTGAAATATTGTATTTTCTTGGTTTATTTGTGTTTGGTGAGTTTTTCTAATAACTAAATTTTAGCATACTATGCAGAATGTATACATATCTATAGATGAAGAATGTGGCTGCACAAAAGAATGATAGTAATGTTAGGCCAGATGACGAAATTTCTGGAATCTGATTTCCAAATATGTTAGGCGTTTATTAAAATGTTTACTTAGATATTTTATTTACCTTATTAAACAGCAACGTTTTTAAAGTAGTTTGGAAGTGCTGGAAAGTGTTTCATATTCTATACTTTACGCATAAATTTTATTTCTTGTTTTCTTTATTTATATGATCTTATCACCCAACCACTCGCAAATTTCTCTCTCTCTGTATAAATATATTAATATATATAATAATATATATAAATATATTTATATAAGGATTTAATTTTATTGGTTTCAATCGCTAAAATATTAAAAGTTTTTCTAAAATATTGATAAATTTCAATATTTTTTTTTTAAAGAATTAATTAAACTAAAGGAAATTTCTCCCAAATCTTTATTGTTTTTGTGAAAATATGTTTAAAACAAGAACGAAAATTCATGTATCAAGCATAGATTATGAAACACTTTCCAACACAGCCAGAAAACTGTAACGAAACTTCACCGTTAAATAAGGTGAAAGAAGATGTGTAAATAAAAAGTTTAGAAAATACATAACTCATTGAAAAATAGAGTTTTCAAAATTATCTTCCAGTGTCAAAAATGTAGTCGAATTATTTTGTGCAGCCCTGTATATGATCAATAGATGTGGATACATAGTATGATAATATTCAGTTCAGTTAGAATATTCATATTTAGCCATTTTTGCCAATCGATGAAAATGCAGTTGAAATCTTTTGTACAGCCATGTATATTATCTAAAGACTTTTGTACACACCACCTATTAAGCTAAAAGGCAACTTAAAACTCACTTGCAGCAGTTACCAAACGTAAACGACAATGTATCTTTTTTTCGTAGCCTTGTATATGAATTTATTTATATTCCACAAACTCTTCTATTAGTCTACCAAATACAGTTCAGCTGGAAAACGCGTGAACTCTATTAAAAACTACCCTTAAGCCATTCACTCCCATAGTCTGTAGTACTTACGAAATATCTTGTGTAGCCCTGTATATGGTCAACCGAGTTTATAAAAACATACGTACTATGAAAAAAAAAGTTAAAAATGCAAAGCAAAGTTGAAAACGCACTTATTACATATAGACTGTAAATATCACACATATACTGTAACCAATATAGTTTGTGTGTCCCTGGAAATAAACGCAATGCACACAAGAGAGCAATGTATAGTGCACCTCAGTAATGCATATAATTTTCATTATGTTTGAAATGGTGAAATATTACTAAATTACACAGCAGGCGATTTTTCCCCATATAACGATGTGTACAAGAATTATTTTGTTTGACCCTGTAAATGAATAAAAAATGCTTTGCACCCCTAATTCTACATAAAGCATGTTTTAATGTGCTTCATAATTATATATCAATTTCATTATGTTTAAAATGACATAGCGTCATAAAAATGCGCTTGAAACGATTATTCCCCATGCACTGTATTGTAACGGAATACTTTTGACTGTCCCTGTAAAAAAAACTATAAGTGCTACACACTTATGTTGAAATAGGGAACATGCTGTAATAAACGACAATAACATACAAAATTTTCAGGACAATCAAAGCATATTTACGGGAGTTAGAGTACGGAAAGATGGACAGACGGACAGACGGCAGACGGCAGACAAACCGAAGTCATAAACACTTTCAACTAGGTTGGAAAGTGTTAAAAATGCTTTCTTTCATTTAAGAGCAAATTCATTATTATATATTTCAGTTTAACTTAACTTAATTGTGTACAATTTTATGTTTCCTACATAATATGATATATCTGAACAATTAGGGTAAACAAGAACGCAGGTGGTCAATAATCAATACTTTCTCATTTTAAACTTTTATCTTGTAATTAAGTTCCTCTGAACTATACAAATATATCAGATACTGGCTAGTTTATTATTCAGTGGTTTTGCGTATATATTAGAATGCCTTAAATGCTCTAAATGCAGCAATAAAAATATAAAAATTGCATATCAACTAAGGATAATATATTCAATGTAATATGTTTTTATCTTTGTAATTTTTCATGTAAAAAACTATATATTTTTAAATTAATAGGGATGAAAGAGTAATTTATGATATATTTATAATAAAGTGTATTAGAAAGATATGTTAATTTTTTAAACCCCTTTTCCTTAGACAAGTTCTTAGACAAAAAAGAGTTTTTCAAAGTAGTGTGTAAGTTTAATTATTAGACTTCAATGTATGTGTTTAGTTTTTGTTAAGATATATCCATCATTAATTACAGCATTAACTTATGAAATACATAATTGTATTATACATTTGAAAGTAAACTTGTAGATGTAATACATTTTACTTCATAAATACATTTATTTGGGTGATTTAACAGCCCAAACTATTTATACATCATCATTTTTCTTGTATTTTCTTTGAGATTGGTTCTATTATACTGGTTATATTGTGCTTTGTTTTAATGATGGAATATTCTAACAACAGATCAAAGCTAAATTAATACCTGCAAAAAATATGATAAAAAATGTCAACGCTAGCAACTGTCAAAGCAAAAACAAATAAATAGAAATAAAAAATCATATATATATATATATGTGTAAACTTTTTACGAAGATGATTTAATATTCCACGAGAAAATGACAGTTTGTTAAAGATGGTGAAGGATTGCAGTCGATATCAAGGATCATGGCGAGGAGGTTAGGCAATGATGAAACACCACAAGAGTTTCTTCAATAATGAGCAGCCAATTTCCAGATAAATTATTTATTAATGAACAGGAGTGATGCCAGTAACAGTTTCCACAGTATCAGGTACAAACTTATAGCCCTCAGGCTTGACGATAACTCACTACATCATTTAATAGATCTTAAAAGGCTGTTGTGAAATTCTAAGTCGCAGAACACCAGATAACGATTTGATCAGCACATCCAAACACGACAAAAATCTCATCTCCAAAAGCTTGCAAGCCAGTTTTCTAAACCACGCGTAGAGTTATTGACGTAACGTATGCAGGAACCAATGAGTGACAGATACAATTAAGCTAAGCGAATGAGGTGCGATGGAGAAGATTTAACAAGAAAGAATCCCCAACATAAGGGCGCATTGATTTTGACGTGAAAAATACCCAGCGCGCGAAACAAAGCATGGAATAAAAAAAATGGCTTTTAAAAACATTCGAAATGACAACAAGCGTCTCCCAGAACTTTATAGATTGGGGAGTTGATAAAAGTTACGAATGAACTTAATATTTTAGATTAAGATTCGGAATAAGATAATTATTAATATACGTGTTATTACTTTTAAAAGGACATTAAATAGGAATAAATATTATTAAGAATTAAGGAAATAATGACTATGTCAGAAGTTAGATTAATTTAAAGGAATAATGCGAAATAAAATTTTTATATAACATATATATATATATATGAATTAATTTGATAAAAAACAAACAAAAAAAACATCGAAATAGAACGCCGAATTGTCACAATTTCATCGTGGTGTTTCATTCTTAAAAACTAAATCTTCAGAATATGCATGAACATTTTAGCCTTATTAAAGTAAGAAAATAATTATTTTGCAACCGCGACAGTATTTTATATGGTTTTCAGAAAAGAATTTTTAAATAAATTCATATATATATATGATTTTTTATTTCTATCATTCTTTATTATTATTTTATTTAACCGCCGCGGTGAGCTGCCAAATTTCGTGCGCATCCTTAGCTACGTCCCGTATACTGGAGTCTCTTGCGCAGTGCGCTGTCGTTGCAAGCGACCAAGAGCACCGTCAAGCGTTCTTGCGTGCAAGCCTTTGACTCTAAATAAAAAAGAAAAGAAAAAACTGAAAAAATTGATACTGGACAAAATTAAAAGGAAAAATACATAAATATGTGGAATAGGGGTTTTAGAAGAAAATAATTCATAACTTCGTCAAATCACAAGATATCAAATCCGCTTAAATTTATTATAAATCCTCTTAATATTATCTGAAACTTTTATATTGACAAGTTTTTTATAGTACCACACCAACCCTTACAGTTAAAAAAAATCCCTGCCGGCTCCGCTTACAGACACAGGTAGATTTCGAAGTAGACATAGATTGTTTATTATTTCGCAACAAAGTTTTTTTTATTACAAAAATTTTTGTTTTTCAAAATGAATAGTATACACTGTTTCTTATAATGTTTATTTGTCCACATCAATATAATTGTTTCAGATCCATACAATTATTAATTAATTATATATAATTTTTAACAAATTGTATTATAGTTAAGAAGAAGTGGTCTGTTTTTATCAAGTATTATTCCATTTTTTTAATATCAGATTATT
Organism: Maratus michaelseni; assembly: GCA_963931845.1. Taxonomy (NCBI): domain Eukaryota; kingdom Metazoa; phylum Arthropoda; class Arachnida; order Araneae; family Salticidae; genus Maratus; species Maratus michaelseni. The sequence goes on from OZ007593.1 coordinate 291,204,664, forward strand.
GTTTGGCAATATTCTGTTTTTACTTTATTATAAGTTTTGAAATTTAATATACAAATTAGTCAATAATCTGTAATTTAATGTAAAGATTTAAAAACATATGCAGTTTCTTGAATGTTGAATTTTTGATTATAATTGTATAGTTCTTAAAACTTTCTCTACATGTTATTAAAAATATAAATAAATATTGTTCAATTATATTTAAATGTTATTTGAACACATTTATCTTGAAGTGAAGGATAAACTTCTAATATCATCCACATTTGGATAAAGCTGATGTTAGTACATACAATCATACTGACAGACGTATATGAATTTGAATATCCGATTATGTCTGTAGAATTGCACGCCACTGAGGTTAAAAAAACCTGATTTGGCTTATTTCTATCAATTGGGTTCTTCAGATGTAGTAAACGTCATATAAATTTGTTGTATGATTCTAACTAAAAGTACTCTTTATTAAATTTTGTATTACCTAAATAAATATAATTATAATAGACTGTACTTCTTATATACCAAAACTTTAATTTACTCAAATTTAATTGATTGAAACTATAATTTCAAGTTAAATTTCACATGACCAAACATTAATCATTTTATTTTATATCCTACTTTATTTTGGGTTATATGCTTAGAATTTAATTTACCCAAATTTAATTTGAGGAATCTCCAATACAGTCTCAGATTATAATTTTCAAACTTCACTTATCTAGCTTACAATAATATATTACATATCTGATTAGAAATACACAACTTTCATTAATCACCGCCCATTTGAAGCATTCTGTGCATTTCTTGGTGAAATGCACCATCTCCATTATTTCAAATTAATCTAATCATTTAGTCGTACATTCCAATTCATGATTAAACTAGTTTAAAATGCATCAGGAGTGTTAATTCCTCATGATAATCTATTAATTTCAATATAATTGAACTACTTTGATTCTTTTTAAAAAATATAATCAGGATTCGTCTTCAACAAGAGCATCTCTACAGGGAATTGTACCATATTTTTCTGAAGAATGGTAGAATTCTCCTTTACTATCTCTCAGATTATTTTAATACTTAAAATAATATATTATTCAAGTTGCATTACGTCCTCACTGTGACATTACGTTTTATCAATAAAAAGCTTTGAGTTATTTCTTTCTTTTTGCCGTTATTTTGATAAACACGATATATGTTATCGTTAATATTCATTTTTATCTCATGCTGCAAAAAATAATTTACTAATAATCATTATATTTTATATATTTTATTCCCGCTTATATACCAAAACTGTAATTTACGCAAATTTAATTGAATGAAACTATAATTTGAAGGTAAATTTCACATGACCAAACATTAATCATTTTATTTTATATCCTACTTTATTTTTGGTTTATATGCTTAAAATTTAATTTAGCCAAATTTAATTGGAGGAATCTCCAATATTCAATAAATTACCATTATCATTAATTCTGCCCAATGTTATCATGATTAATTAAATATTATCATTTCCAGTCATAGAAAATAATTATTATTATACCCTTTTTATATTAAGGCACTTTAAAAAAAAACATATTGATACATTAAAGCAAAAAATAAGAGTATAAAATAATAGGAAAAGTCTATCCAACTGTAACCTTTATTAATATGATGTTACTTTTCTTTCTCAACATGGTTGAAAGGGATAAAAATAATATCATGACATTATCAATTACATGAAGATTAAAGTTTCTTATTAGCTGAACATTTCAGAGATTAGTGTACTCAGTTCTTTGCAAATATTGCTTATTAATTTAGTAATTTTAATTATACCGATATATATATTTTTTTATATTCAGATTAATTACTAATAAGTCTTATAAATGTGAAGTTGTTAAAATATAGTATAATAATAATAATAATAATAATAATAATGATAATAATCAATTTATATAGATGAAATATTTAGAAGTTCTCTTATCTTAAGACATAAGATTAGTTGAACATTATATAATATATATAGTAAAGTACGTTTAAAATATTTTTATTAAATTACATTAAACAATAAATTTCTCATTCACTCGTAAAAAATTCAGTTGTCTTAACAATTATGTTCAACGAGGATCGTTTGCTATTTAATGTTTTACATAAATTATAAAGTCTTGTTATGGTTAATATATGAAATACGATAATTACGAATCGGAAGAAGTATAATCATAAAATGAAGCAAAAAAAAAGATTACTAAACTCATAAAAATATATATTTAACAATAAAGGGTTAGCAAGATTTAAGTTTCCTATTTCAGAGAGCTCTAGAATGCGTTCTATTAATCCGTAGGAGATAAAATTTGAACTGCAGATAAGTCAAATGATGTGCTTTAAATTTATCAATTAAAAGTTTTTACAAAAATCTGCCAATAGGTGGCGCTGTAATACACATACAACACTTAATATGCTTTATAAATGTTAAATATCATATACTAAGTAGAAATAAACTGCTGAATAAGTCCCCTTTCACTTTTAACAATGTGCTCTAATCGTAGAATCATATTTGCCATAGCTGACAGGAGTGAGTCTACCGAAATATCAAGAACATGGCAGCGGTTAAAAATAATTAATCATAATAATCACTCAAGCGTGCTGGTTGGGAGACCATAATAATATATAGAAATCAACCTTCTTGAATGAAATCTGGTAATTCATGATTTTTGAAGGAATTGGAGAAATGCAGTAAATATCATTTCTTGTTACGAGATTCTGGTGTATTTCAGGTAAAATAATACTAACGATTTGTCTTTTTCTTGGTTTAATATACGAACACATAACACGCAGACAGACACATCAAACACTAAATAGATATTAAACATTAATTAAAATATTCTAGAATAAATTTTAGGAAGCGACATTTTGCTTCCATTTCGATCCGAGAACCTCATGATACAGAAATTAATTCTCTTCTGTCACAGAGGGGACTCCCCGGTAGACAGACAGTCGGCGCCAATCTCCGCCGCTCACGTGATTTGCAACACACTGCCCCACCATGAACATAGGGGTGTTCATCACTAAACATATATATATATAACAATACAAATTAAATGAAATACAATCATTAAATAATAATACAAGTTATACAAATTAAATCAAATACAAACATAGAATAATAATAAAATTATACATACTTCAAGGCTAATTTAAAAAAAGAGAGTTCAACACTAATTCAACTAAATAAAGAAATAAGAAAATTTATATTAAAGTCCAGTTATTAAAGTTCAAATTTTATCTCAGTCCATTATAGTTCAAGATTGAAAAGCAGTTGTACAGGTCTGTTCAATATGGACTTTTCAGTCTTAATTTTACAGTCTCTCACCTTGCCATCTCTTCCAGGAAATATTTCTATAATTTTACCTAAACTCCAGAAATTTCTGGGTAATTTATCATCTTTAATTAAAACAACATCATTTATTTTAAATTGGGGAAGATTGGTTTTATTTTAACTTTGGTGGGCTGACCTCAAATTTAATAAGTATTCATTCTTCCATCTAGACCAAAACAGCCGCATCAATTTTTCCCGATAGTTAAAGGCTTTAAGCAATTCTTTCCTAGAAGAGAAATTAGAGTCAAGGTGAAGCCGTACGGGGGGAAGAGAAGATATTCTTCTCCCTATTAAAAAATGGGCAGGCTGCCTTTCATCACTTATGTATGTCATGTGTCTGGAGTTCACCATTCCTTCAACCTCAATAAGTACTTTATGCAACTCATTAAGGGTCAGAGAAGATCTGCCCAATGTCTTTCGCAGCGCAGTTTTTACAGACCTTACCATTCTTTCATAAAATCCGCCCCACCAGGCGGCCCTTTCCACTATATACTTCCATTTTATGTTATTGGAAGCAAAAAATTCTTTCACCTCTGGATGAGTCACTATAGTCCATAGTCTCTTAAGTTTTATTTCAGCGCGTTTAAATGTTCGTGCGTTATCGGAATAAATAACGGAGCATAATCCACGACGAGCGATGAACCGTCTAAAGGCAAGTAAGAATGTTTGTGTTGACAAATTGTCAACAAGTTCCAGGTGGATATTTCTTGTTACAGCACACGTTATTAGCAATATATACTGTTTGCTGTCAGAATCTTTGACAAATAAAGGTCCTGCAAAATCGACTCCTATTACGCTATATGGAGCTGACTGTTCGACACGATCAGGTGGCAATGGAGCTATCGTCTGGTCTCCTGGAATTGATGAAAACCTTTTGCAAATAATGCATTTTTTCAGTTGATTTTTTATTGTTTGTCTAGCCTTTAGTAACCAGAATTTTTCTCTCACTTGTACGAGGGTGTGAGAAACCGCTGAATGAAATAGTCTAACATGAGCATCCCAAATTATCAATTCGGAAAACTTCGTTTTGGACGGAAGAATTATCGGGTGTTTTTCATCCGTTGAAAAATCAGCTTTCCCAAGTCGACCAGAGACACGCAGGACGCCTTCGGAATCAAGGAATGGGTTCAAACAAAGCAAGTGCGAGTCTTTTGGAAGAGGTTTGGCATTTTTTAAACACTGTATTTCATTAGAAAAAAATTCACTTTGAACTAGCCTTATCCAATACAGCTCTGCTTCTCGAAGATTTTCTGGTGTAAGTGCACAGACTTTCTCGTGATTGCCCTTTAGCAATTTTATAAAATATATCACGTAAGCAGTGACTCTTAACAATTTTTTTAGGCTACTAAATTTTTCTATATCAATTATTTTTTCATTAACAATGATTGAATTAACTATTATTTCGCCTTTGCATTCATTTTTAATTTCTGGAATGAATGATTTGATTTTTAGCTTATTTTCTTTCGGCCAATCAATTTAGGGATTAATAAGCCACTCAGGACCATACCACCAGCGTCTTGAATTTATTAGCTCTTTGGAAGAGAGCCCCCTAGTAAGCATGTCTGCCGGGTTATCCTTGCTATTAACATGCCGCCAAGAACTAGGATCGGTCATTTCCTGAATTTCCGCTACGCGGTTTGCGACATACGGTTTCCACTTGGCGGCCGATCCCTTAATCTAGTGCAAAACTATAGTAGAATCGGACCACAAAATTATATTTTCAATATAACTGAAAAGATGTTTAATATGGTTGGCAATTCTGGCAGCTGTTAAAGCTCCTAAGAGCTCCAATCGCGGTAAACTAACTTTTTTTAAAGGAGCAACTCGCGATTTTGAAATTATATAGCAAGTATTAAAATAGCCTTCTGATGTCCTGTATCTAAAGTAGGCTACAGCTCCGTAGGATTTTAACGAGGCATCAGAAAACACATGAACTTGAACTTTGTTTACTGTTACATCTGAATCAAAATAATATCTAGGTATTTTCATATTTTCTAGTAGTTTTGTTTCTTTATACCACGTTTGATATTTATTTACAATTTCTTCGGAAAATGTGTCATCCCAGTCAAGACCAGATTCCCACAATTCCTGTAAGAGGAGCTTAATTCTAATCATAAAGGGATTGAGGAATCCGATAGGATCAAATATTTTAGCAGCAGTGTGGAGAACGTGTCTTTTGGTGAATTTTAAATCACCGTTTGACGCTAAAGATGTCAAATCTATGGACAGAAAGTCCTCCTTATTGTTCCAATTTATTCCTAGTATTTTAAGGTTTGATTGTTTTTCTTCTATTTCAATTACAGGGTCGGCATTCTTCCACTGTTCCTTTAATTCTACAGAATTGGAGTTAAATTTCCGTAACTTCATATTCGCGTCTTTAAAAATTGAAACTGCACAAGATGACAGGTTAAAAGCTTCTGGTACCGTAGATGCTCCGTGAATCAAGTCATCTACGTATAAATAATTATCTAACATGTGGTATGCGATGGGATTGGCCTCCTTATAATTTTTAATGTGTTTTTTTAGAGTTGAAGCTAACACGTAGGGGGAACTGGTGAGGCCAAAACAATGTCGATTAAAATGATATAAGGTTGGTGGTTTATTTATGTTGCAGTCATCAAAATATAAAAAACATAAATAATCTCTGTCACTCCTCGATACCTCTATTTGCAGGAAGGCTCGGGCCAAATCCCCACAAAAAGCAATTTTATGCCGCCTGAAATTCAGTATAACATCTACGAAATTAGGATTTAAATTTTCCCCTGAGAAAAGAAATTCATTTAAACTTTTGTTACTACCCTGTCGACTGCTCGCATCATAAACAATTCTAGTTTTAGAGCTAGAAGATTTTTCCCTAAAAACCGCTCTATGAGGCATTACATAATTTACAGAACAATTATCATTACACTTTTGAATAATTCCCTCATTCAATTGTTCCTTCATAATTTCATTATATCTTAAAAATAAAGATTGATCATCTTTTAACCGTCTTTCCAAAACTGCAAACCTTTTTTCCGCGACTTGGTAATTGTTACATAAATTTTGTCTATCCGTATCGCATCGCCACAAAAGTGGTGCTACATACCTACCATTTTCGAAACATATTTCCTTCTCGAATTTATTTATGATCTCAAAATGTTCATCATCTTGTTTATCTTTTTGATTAAATAGAAACGATTCCATTTCCCATAAGTTTCTTAAGTCATTATCTATTGACGAGCATATTATTTTTAAACAGGAAGTACTCTGTAATTTAGCGCCATAAATTCTACCTACTAAAGTTTTCCCAAATATCGTTGGTTGAATAAACAACGATTGATTTATTTTTTTAACTTCTCCAATTATCGTTGAAAACATATAATCAGCACCTAAAAGAATTTGGATGGGTTTTGCATGAATAAATGTGTCAGCAAATTCATTTTCATTAAGACCGAGTTTATTTATTAACTGAGAATCAACTGAGGCGATAATTTTCGCTCCGCTAATGACCTCTGACACAAGCGCTTCAATTTGTATGTCAGCGTAGGGGGGAACGCGACTGCGTACTGTAATATTCACAACATCGAACTCTTGTTCTATGGCTTTGCGGTTTCCGAACGTATAAACTAGAAGCCTTTCCTTTTTCCTAGGTTTTAATTTCAAAGCTGTCGCTAGACTTTTTGTAAGGAACGTTCTAGAAGAGGCCGAGTCATATAAAAGCCTCGTATATAAGGTTTTAGAGATACCTAGCACCTGTACACAAGCAGTTTGTAATAATGTTGAATATTTTTCAGAGGAATTTTGAGTCTTAATAACTGACGATAATACAGTTTGGTTTTCGAGAATTCGGGAAGATTCGGGTGTTTCCGCATTTTCAACGGGACGATTTTTATCTTTCTTAGTGGGGCAAAATAAATAATTATGCTGATAACTTTGGCATAATTCGCAAGGTTGAATTTTTACTTTACAAGAAGATAATAGGTGATTTTTATTCAAACATCGATAACACCTCCCACTTCTTTTTAACTTATAACGTTTTTGTTCGTCCGAGATTTCCTTACATTTTAGACTATAATGATTTGAATTGCAAAATATGCAAACATTTTTTACAACCGTGTTAAGCGCGACTGAAGTGGGAACATTAGTTTTTAATCTAGTCGGATTTTTTCTTTCCCATCGAGATGTTTCATTATTTTTCAAGGAAATTCCTGACACCGCGTTAGCCGCTTCTCGTGATTCTATTTCAAACTTTATAAAATTCATTAATTCATTGACGTCACCAGATTTATCAACATTTTTTTTTCTTTGAAATTCTACAACCAAATTATGGGGTAATTGCCTTAAAATTATTGGAATAAGTAAATATCCTAAATTATCTGAAGCCACCCCCATCGCTTGTAAATTTCTAATGCTAACTTCACATTCATCGTACAATTCTCGTAACGATCTGGTATTTGAAGCAGACTTTACAGGCTCAATTTCTAATAGTTTATTTATAAACCCACTAATCAAATATTCTGTTTTTCCATATCTGTTTTCTAGTAAATCTAGAGACGATTTATAATTTTGTTCATTTAGAGCAAATCCTGAAATCGTTTTATAAGCTTCTCCTGACAGAAACGATTTCAAATATATGAATTTTTCAATGCTACTCAAGTTTTCATTAGAATCTATAGTACTTTTAAAACTATTCATAAACTCAAGAAATGTGTTAGGATCACCTTTAAATATTGGTATAGTTATCTTGGGTAAATTCATTGTAGGTGATCGTGTATTAGGATACGGAATTGTACTGGCATTTGTACTGGCATTTGATGCAGTACTTGTATTGCTCAGTTCAGCGTTAGCTTTAAACTTTTTTAATTTTCCTTTAATTTTAAATTTTGCTTCATTAATGGTATCGTCATACTCAATACTGTTTTGAATTTCTGCCTCAAAAAGAGTAGTATCAGATATTAACTCTTCAATTTTAGGATTTATTAACTTTAATTCATCTTGTTTTTCAATTAAATTGTTCAAATATTCCGAGAGTGTTTCAAAATCATTTTCACTTTCTAAATCTACACTTTCCATAAATGTTTCAATTTTTGTAATAAATTTCGTACAGGCAGTTTTAATTACCTTGCGCTTTGATTTTAATTTTTCGAGATTCATTTTTAAAAACAAATAAAAGGTACAGTACCTGATTTTGCCGGGATATAATCTTAATCCAGTAAGTCGTCTTCGAAAATGTTGAACTTAATCTTGATGATAATCACTAATCACTTGCATTATCATGAACTTTAATATTAAAGCTCCCGGGTTTGTTGTCACCATAAAAATAATTAATCATAATAATCACTCAAGCGTGCTGGTTGGGAGAGCATAATAATATATAGAAATCAACCTTCTTGAATGAAATCTGGTAATTCATGATTTTTGAAGGAATTGGAGAAATGCAGTAAATATCATCTCTTGTTACGAGATTCTGGTGTATTTCAGGTAAAATAATACTAACGATTTGTCTTTTTCTTGGTTTAATATACGAACACATAACACGCAGACAGACACATCAAACACTAAATAGATATTAAACATTAATTAAAATATTCTAGAATAAATTTTAGGAAGCGACATTTTGCTTCCATTTCGATCTGAGCACCTCATGATACAGAAATTAATTCTCTTCTGTCACAGAGGGGACTCCCCGGTAGACAGACAGTCGGCGCCAATCTCCGCCGCTCACGTGATTTGCAACAGCGGTTTCTGTAATTCAATTCTGGCACCGAATATGGCCTTTTACTGTAGATATTATCGTTTAGGAAACCCCGCAAATAAAAGTTGCAGGGGCTCATTTTCGGCGAACCAGGAGGCAATGATGTTGCAAATGGCGGCTGAGCACCCTTGCATCTGTGAAGTGCTGTCTTAACAATTACATTACATGACGATCAATGCGAGGCGTTGCGACATCCTGCATGAAAATGATGCCCTGAAGGCATACGCGCTGTTGAAATTGTGGGATTACAAAATGCCTCAGCATATCACGGTACCGTTGTTCTATGACGAAACAGTTTTGGATTCCATTTGCAGTTATCTCTTAAAAAATACGGTGTAATGATTAAAGGAGCTGTAAAACCACACCATACTGTCACTTTTTCAAGATGCAAGGGTTGTTACTAGATAGTGTGAGGTTTTATAACTGCATAAACTTGTCAATTGTAGGTGTTAATTTGCTCATTTTGGCAAAACTGGGCTTCGTCAGTCCACAGAATCTTACATGTTTAAGTGATGGCCACCACCATTCGAGCAAGGAACTCAAGTGCAAAAGTTTTACAAACCTCTAAGTCCCCGTTTGGCAGTAGGTGCGCAGCCGTATTTTGTAGGGATAAAAATGCAAAATCCGCCGTTAGATTTTTCGTACAGTGGAATACGGCATTTTGAATACACAAGGAACAGGTCACACAATCACACTACCAAGCAGCAACTGACTGCTGGCTTCAACGACCGCGGTAGCCACATTTTAAACGCTAGAAGTCTGGATTTTCTTTCATATTCTACCTGGAAGAATGCCAAGTTTCCCAGTTGTTTCAAATTTATTTATCGTCTTGCGTAGGGCACATGGAGTCATTGGACCTCTCCGTATCTGCTTCATACGGCGATATTCTTTTACAGCTCTAACGGAGTTCTGCTGGTTCTGGTAGAACAATTTCACCTGTAAGCGCATTTTCTTGCAACATAGAAATAAAGAGCAGAGAAGTAATAAATGCTCGTTTAGAATACGCCTTATTTTTATCCTCAGTATAATGCTATTAAGCATGCGCTGTAACACAAATGATGTTTCATATTTTCAATATATGCAAATAAATGCCATTTGTGCTACAGCGCCATCAATTGGTAAATTTTCATAATATATATTTTTTAATTTAATAAATATTAAGCGCATTATTTTAAATATCTGTAGTTCAAAGTTTAAGACTAATAGAACGCATCCTAGAACCCATTGAAGTGGAAAACGTATTTCTTGCTAACACTGCCCAGCTAAAAATGAACTGCAGTTTTTCTACAGAAGTGAAGTATTTTTAAAGTTTTTCTACAGGCAACTGTAGAGTTTCTGTAGTACAATCTTGACTGTAAAAATACTTCAGTTATTTTGCAGTTAATGTGAAGTAATTTTGCAGTAATTTATTTCAAAAATACTGTGAGCTTTTATCTGCAAAAATACTGCAGTTTGCGTGAATTTATGTTATAATCATAAATTAAAAAAATAATGAGATTTTACATCTGTAGTAAAACTGTAGTAAATTTGAAGTATTTTTGCAGTCATTATTTCAGTATTATATTTTCTGATGTATCTGCAGTATAACTGCAGTTACTTTAAGGTAATTTTACAGAACTTAATTTTAGTAAGTTTGTGAGATATTTTCTGCAATTTATCTGGAGTTTTAAAAGCTAAGCAATATTAAAGTCTTTCAGTTTTTGACAAGATTGAGTATTTACTTTGTTATTAATAATTAACACTGTTTTCAAGACTTTTAGTTTAATGGGCCTAAATTGAACAAAATTCAAAATCCTCGGGTGGGGGGGGGGGGGGCGAACACTGCTTTGAACCTCCCATTTTGAGATAATTTTTTAACACATAAATAAATATAAAAAAAAACTTTCATGGGGAATTTAAGGGGGAAAGTCCGCCCTTCCCCCCAACGGGAAATTTGCAACTTTCTCTTAGTGTTTAATTACTTTAAATTACTCGAAAAAAGAATAAATTTACTGTTTTACAAAATCGGTCAAAATAAAAAATTAAATTAAATTTCAAAATCCAGGGAGGGTTAATGACGCACCCCCCCCCCCCCTCCAACGGAAAATTCTTAGTTCCTCTTTTAAGTTAAGCGAGGAACAGCGAGTTAAGCAGCGGACACTGCTTTGAACCACCCCTTTTGAGATTAATTTTTAACACATAAATATAAAAATAATAAATAAATAACTTTCATGGAGAATTTAAGGGGAAAATTCCGCCCTTCCCCCCAACGGAAAATTTGTACTTTCTCTTAGTGTTTAATTACTTTAAATTACTCGAAAAAAGAATAAATTTACTGTTTTACAAAATCGGTCAAAATAAAAAATTAAATAAAATTTCAAAATCCAGGGAGGGTTAATGACGCCCCCCCCCCCTCCAACGGAAAATTCTTAGTTCCTCTTTTAAGTTACTCGAAAATAACCAATTTTATTATGCTGTTCAAAATCGGAGAAAACGTAATTTTAGTTACTTAAACTTTAAAATTCAGGAAGAAAGTAGTAATTGAACACCCCCCCCCACACACACACACACACACCCTACACACAACGAAAAATTCTTAGTTCTTTTATTTTAAGTTTTTTTATTATTATTATTATTATTTATTTTAGTTATTTTAATTATTTAGTTATTTAAATTTCAAAATCGAGGGAGGAGGAAATTGCTTTCCACTTATTAACTACAGGCATGATGACTTCGAGTTTTTAAGAAAATTTTACTTCAAAAAACAAGTGAAAAATGTAAATCTCCTTTTGAACATTTGATTTTTTTTTTCGTAACTGACTATGTGAAGAAACGCTACATCTCAACTCAACTCCGATTCTGATCGTTCTGTTTACATGTTGACGGCGACGGCACGGCGGTAAGCGGTAAGTGCAAGCGTTTGTATATTATTTTCTGTAATTCGCTAGCTTTGTTAATATAATAATTAATGCCGCAATTTTTTAAATGTTTATATATAGCCATAAAATGGCTAAAAATATGTACCGACAGACACTTCTACAAATCTAGATCGATTAAAAAATTAGATACATTCAACGTATTTATAAAGTACCACGTTGTCTTGCCAAAAAAAATTATTTCGGAGGAGATTTGTATTGTCAATGTGTCGTCCATATTATGTTATTTTAGACTTTTTTTTTTTTAATACTGTAATAGCGATGGAGTTAATTTAAAGTTTATTGCCCCTACAATTTACGATTATGCCAAGGTTGCAGCTATGATTTTATCAAAATCATCGCCAAGCTTACATATGCATCGTATATATGAATATATATATATATTACACACCAAACACTCATATTAATGCTATATACGTCATTTTATATATATTATTTGCATCATATGTCTATAACTTTCGGCCACATAAATCACGAAATGTTGAACACATATAGTATTATTATAATGTCATATATGCTTTATAATTTGATAAATTTTGGTCACTAGATGTTTTTTCTTATATTAATTTTAGATTATTTTGTAATAAAAAATGCAAAAACCGAATCCTGAAATGTGTTTTATGGTGTTCAATGGATAAATAAGTTTTAAAAAAAATTATTTTCTTTAAATCCAAAGTTTTTATTATTACAAACAAGTAACAGCATCCAAAATTTTAAAATAAGCTATCAAGCTGGGGTGTAAAAATCTAGGAGTCAATGGGCCAATTCTCACCACTAAATTTTATTAGTATTCTTCGGCTAAATTTTATTATTATACTTCGCCTAAATTTTATCAGTATTCTTATTAGTCGAAGAATATTAAAAATTTAGTGGTAGTAATCTACCCATTGGCGACTGGATTTTTACACCCCTGCTGTCAAGTATAAAAATATAGCGACAAATATTTTGTTATTAATTAAAAAAATGTTAACTGATACCTGTAACATACCAATTTGGCAAACTATCTTGGAAAAAGAGGAAAAAGCTTTTAATCACATTTCATGTAACATATCATCATTCAAGAGGACAATATTTAAAATAGCATTACTTTAAATTATAATTTTTATAAAGTTATTTTCCTCCTGGTATATTATTTGTAAACTTTGATTAAAAGCAATTGAAAATATATGTAAAAACCTTGAGAAACCATTAATTGGATTGACACTAATATTGACACACAGGCTAAGTACAGTCAAGATCAACCCAAACAATATTATAAATTTCATTGTAACGATAAACAGCTCAAATATTTAATTTAATTTTGTAATAAATATGAGTTATTTGAATTCACAATAACAAACTCTAAATTAACTCCATCACTATTAAAGAAAAGTTTAAAATAAGATAATATGAACAAAACTTTGAAAATACAAATATCCTATGAAATATTTTTTCTAGTAAGGCTTTTATAAATACGTTGAATCTATCTAATTTTTTTTAAGAGAAACCAGTTTTGAAGAAGTGTCTGTCGGTACATATTTTTAGCTATCTTATGGCTATGTATAAACATTTAAAAAATTAATTAAGGTGTTAATTATTATATTAACAAAGTTAGCGAATTACGGAAAATAATGGACGAACGCTGTCACTTATTGCTGAATGCCGAGAGTCGCATGTAAAACATAAACAGGTTTAGAGTTTAGCTATAGGTGAAAATTAGCAGTGGCTATATTCACCACATAGCGATTAAAGTTGTAAAACGGCACTTAAAACATTGTCATTGTTTACCACCTCTGCTTTCAGGTAACACATTCCATGGCAATCCTTGAGCAACTAATTTTGCGATAAGGGTGCTAATTTTGCCCTAAAGGTGAAAATAAGCAGAGTCGCCAGTTGTTGATTAAACTTTAAAAACTGGCGATTAAAAATGTGGAAAGCACAAGCCAAGTGCAGGATTTCCCAATTACCATTTTCTCCTAAATTCCAAGATTTTTCAGCATCCATTCGAGAAAATTCATAATTTTTATGCGTCCGTTCGAAGAAATTCATAGCTTTTACGCGCCCCTTTGAAGAAATTTATGATTTTCCGTGCATAATCGAAGAAATTCATGATTTTTATGCGGCGATCCATAAAATTCATGATTTTTATGCGTTTGATCGACAAAATTCAGGATTTTTACACTGCCGAATGACGAAATTTGATTTTTACGTAGCAAAGTTCATTATTTCTCTCCGGCCGATCGACAAAATTCATTATTTTTATGCACACATCGACGAAATTAAAGATTTTTACACTCTCGAATGACGAAATTTGATTTTTACGTAGCCAATCGACAAAATACATGATTTTTACACACCGATCGATAAAATTCATGAACACGCCCGATCGACGAGATTCGTGATTTTTATGCATTTGATCGATGAAATTCAGGATTTTTACACTCCCGAATAGCAAAGTTTTTTTATGTAGCCGATCGACAAAATTCATTACTTTTTCTGAGCACGATCGACAAACTTCATTATTTTTACGCACACGATTGAGAAAATTCATGATTTTACACGCACTATCGATGAAATTCAGGATTTTTGCACTCTTGAATGGTGAAATTTGCAATTTTTCTCCCGAAATTCAATTTGTGTTTTTTTTTTTTTTTTCGGTTAGTGTGCGTGAAGTGTACATATATATATAAGTTACTAACCGCTGTTTGAAGGAATTTCATGCATTCTAGAGATTGCTGCATTGTGAGTTTCGTGCATCCAGGAGTGTTTTTTTTTTTTTTTTTTTTGGGGGGGGGGATTATTGTTGACGAAGCCTACATATATATATATATACATGTTACTAACTGCTGTTTGAATGAATTTCATGCATTCTCAAGATTGCTGCATGGTGAGTTTCATACATCCACGTTTTTTTTCAGTTAATGTATGCGAAGCATACATATATATGTTACTAACTGCTGTTTGAATGAATTTTATGCATTCTAGAGATTGCTGCATGGTGAGTTTCATGCATCCAGGATTTTTTTTTCAGTTAATGTATGCGGAGTTAATGTTCGGTTAATGTACCTGCTTAATCCGGTAACGGATAATTGCATACCCCGCTTATATAAGTGTTTTCGCGGTCTCCTCTGATAATGGGATCCAGGATAATGGATATTCAGGGTCATGTTGCCTGCAAGTTTGTTGTAAATGTATCACTTGTATGTGCCACTATTCGAAAGAAGCTAAATTCTGCAACAAAGGCTGTGAAATGTGAGAAGAATTTGTAAATACATTTGGTATTTAAATACGATGTAAATTATAAAGCATAAACATCAAATGTTAATAAAATGGTTTTTTTAAAATTTAAACCTTATTTGCACAATAATTGTATACAAGATAAAATTGGAAGGACAAATCAGGACGCAGGTAAGAGTAATTTTTGTAAATTTTAGCATTTTTTTTGGAAAAACAGAAAAACATATATTTGTTTTGCTTTTAATATGAATTTTATGCAGTTATTTTTTATTAGCTGTAATACATTTTATTTCATAGTAAATGGTATATAATTTAGAAATTTACATATATATATATATGTATCCTTTCATATAATTTATTTTATATATTCAAAATTATATAAATATTCAATGCACCTATAGATACTTTCTTTAAGAGATGCAAAAATATTCAAATTTGAAATTCACATTGTTGAAAAATTAGTTGCAATTAAAATTAATTTTTGCATTTAAATTTCGTGTAGGGGAGACCGGTACACACTGGACCTATGGGCACAGTGGACCACCCCCTAATATTTTATTTATTTAAACTTTTTAAAAGCTTCTCTTATATCCTAATAGACAACAGCACTGCACTGATTATTTATAGCCTTCAGAAAAAATGTTTAGCTCAGATTGAACTATTTTATCCTGATTGATTGTTTTGAGCTTCTAAAAGTAAAATTTTTCATCATATTTCAATTTTTTTAGTAATTAAAGGTTGTAGATAAATAAGATAAAACAGCTTTTTTGTAAAGCTAAGATACATGTTTTTATTTAACTTTAAAGCTAATATGTTTAAAAGAAAGCTCTAAACAATATTAATACGATTATTTATTGAACTTCAACATGGGTTACAGTGGACCACCCACTCCTGGGGCACAGTGGTCCACAATCCACTCTGCTCCTGTAAAGCAGAATGTTCAAAATGTTTAATAATTGCTTATTTACTATAAAGAAATATTGTTTAAAAGTAGTTATTTAACTGTAAAATAAAGTAAACAAAGAAAAATGACAATTTATTTAATATAGTAAGAAATATTTTGTTTTGTATTTACTGCCTTTGATAAATATAACTGTAGTCTAAATTGGTGATTATTCTATTCAAGTAAGATTCATGAGATGCAAATTGAATGGAAATCAGTTTATTTTTCCCGAAACTGTAGATGAATCTATTGTTGATGTCAATGATTTCATAATATTGCTCCCAGACCCAAAAGTATTTCAGGAAAGTTCCAGGCTCAATCATACTCATCAGTATTTTGGAATTTCATTTGCAAATTTTAATGTGCGCTGATTGTTTTGTACTTAAGTAATAACTTCAACTAAATTGCAATTGTTCCTGTATTAATCTGTTATTATTTTTAAAATATAATTCATTTTGTTTTTGTTCCAAAATGTTACTCGTAAATTTATATTACTATGTTATTTTGTGGGTAAAGGAAAAATAAAAAAGACTTAGATTAATGAAAAATAGACTTATATTGTATATTTCAGATAATACCTAATAGTGGTCCACTGTAGTCCACTTTACGGATGCATATAAAAAAAATTTGAAAAATATATTGAAAACTATGTTATGATAAATGTATAAAGGTTTAAGGAATATTCAAAAATATTTGTATGCAGATCGGTTTGTCCATTAAAGAGAAAAAAAAATTAACTGGAAAAGTGGTCCACTGTGTACCAGTCTCCCCTACATTTAATATTTAAAATTATCATCTAAATCTGCCACAATAGACTTCATTATGAATTGCTTATGAGATTAAAAATTTGTAATCCCTTTCGCACAATATATATATTCTCACAAGCTTTGTAATATATATTCTCACAAGCTACAAAGAATTTTTTTTTTTTGGGGGGGGGGAGGCAGTAAGTACATATTGAATAATCAAACAGTTACAGCAATTAAAAAAACAAGGATATTTTATAAAAATGTTTAAATGGTTGGGTAACAAAATTACAATGGACAAAGAAAAAGTTATGTCCACTCTGATTTAAATTCTTGTGCATCTATTTGCTTTATCAATTTGAAATTTCTGTAGAGGATTGACAAGATATGCCATTATATAAAGAATTATAATTTATTTTTTTAAAATTCATATACAATTATTTTTAATTGCAATATTTATTGTTGCAATGGAATTACTAAATAGACATTATCAATTTTCTTCTTCACATTGAATTTATTTATAAAATTGCACTTTTTATTACAAAATTTTAAAAGTAAGATTTTAATTTTTAGCCAATAACCATGTGTCCTTGATTTCAAAGAAATTGCCCAGTAATGAAACTATTGAAAAAATAAAAACAATTCAATACCATAAAAAAATCATTGCTTGAAGATTGAAGTACTATGATTATTATGAATACTTCACTCATCTTTCAATATTATTATTTTGAGTAAAGTCGTTCATACAGTTTCTTGAATTCTTTCATTTTTCAAAATGTAACCATAATAATTGAATAAGTCAGCCATGATCAAAAAATATTTTTCAGTAATGATTAATCGTTGTATGCATGATATATTTTATGCACAGATTGCATATAAATTGAGATATGAAAAAAAAATATTTAATTAGATTTTAGTGCTGATTTTTTCCATACAGGAAAATTAATATTTTATATATATACATATTTTGTAATAAATTTCTAAAAGGCTGCAGTGAAACTGCAAAAAAAAATGCAGTTGATAGACCGCAGTGATTTGTCACAAATCATTGCAGTTTTTTTTAAGTCGACATAACTATACATTTACTGCAGTAAATACTTTTTTACATTAAAAACTTACTTATTATTATTGCTTACTTTTTTACATTAAAAAATTTTTCAATTTCATATGTTCAAATGATTTATTGTAGTACTTATTCTGGCTAGAATTACTGGAAAAATAAAAAGGGGCGAGCAAGCTTGGACCGCGTAGCTGTCTCAATGTGAATTGCTCTGCAATTCACAGGGGGTTGGCAAGCGTTAGCAAGTAGGGGGGCTGAGCCCCTAGTAAACATTGATTACACCGAGGGTGTCTGTAAAAACAGTAGAATTATTCAGGTCACCAAAAAGTAACAAGAGGTTCTCTATTTTAATGAACTACGGAAAGTTTGCAAAAAAAAAAAAAAAAAAAAATGCAGTTGGGGAAACTACAGAGAATCTGCAGAAAAAATGCAGTTGGGAAACTGCGGTGATTTGGCCGATTCCACTACAGAATTTTTGAGGTTGATACAACTACAAAATTACTGCAGAATTTTTGAGGTTGATACAACTACAAAATTACTGCAGAATTTTTGAGGTTGATACAACTACAAAATTACTGCAGAATTTTTGAGGTTGATAAAACTACAAAATTACTGCAGAATTTTTGATGTCTATTCAACTGCAAAATTACTGCAGTAATTTAGCTGTTGTATCGACTTAAAAAAAACTGTAGTCGAATCGGCCAAATCACCGCAGTTTCTCAACTGCATTTTTTTTGCAGATTTTCTGCAGTTCATTTTTAGCTGGGTGCATATAACGAAACTGTAAATTTGATATAATATCACAAAACTGAAAAAAAAAATGTTCATAATGAAATTTATATTAAGTAAAATTTTAAAAAATATATTTTCAAGTTGATGTCTACAGAATTTTAAAAACTAATATAATGTAATTATTAATAATACAGACGTTTTCTTAATAGAATATAGAATGTTTGAATACAAAGAATATTTGGAAATGATTTTCAATTGATTACATCTGTCACTTGAATGTAGTTCGTTTATAGATGACCAATATAGCGAAAATGTCCATGGATTCAAATATGATTTTTTTTTATATATATGAACAAAATCAGTAGTTTTCATATTCCGCAATTCTTAATTTTAGTAAACATTTAGTTTTCTTCTAGAATCGTTTTAAAAATATCTCAAATTTTTTTAAGGAAGTTAACAAAAAGGTTTATAAAAAATAAGCAAATATGAGTTGTTAATGGTCAAAGGTAAGACGTTCAAAGCTTAAAGGAAGTTTAAAGTAAGCTAAAAGCCCTTCTAGTAGCAAAATATTTTTAACGAGAAGATATACAGTCTGTTACAAAATTACCACTCAAAATTTAACCTTTTTTCAACAAAGAAAATATTAGTTTGAATTTAAAAGTAGTTGTATGAAAAGAAATAACTCTATAATGTTTATTAAACTGAGGGTAAAAAAAGGTTTAATAAAACAGACGATTTTATTTTGAACTCAGAGTTTAACTGTAACCTAAACAATCTTGTCCGGGCCAGGATTCGAACCTGGGATCGCTTGGCTGAAGCCGCCACGCTCTACCACTGAGCTATCCCGGTCGAATCTGGAGGGCATAATTCATCCAGATAACCTTATTGATCAAAGCATCTGGTCTTCAGCCAAGCGATCCCAGGTTCGAATCCTGGCCCGGACATTTTTAGTCCAGTTGGTAATTTACAACTTGTATGATTACTTTACCAATTTGAAATAATTGTGTTAAAAATAATCCAGTCTAAACAATCTGTCAAATTTAAAATAAGAATAAAATGCAATAATTCTGAATTGTATCTGATTCTTTAAATTTATTAGTTTAATGCCTCGTCGGAGTGAGCTGTCTGAAATAGAAGTGAGAAGAGTGTGTTTCTACAAAGGAAAAGGAAAGTCTTAACGTTAAAAAAGTAAGATTCTTAATCGTTCTAAAACTGCGATTCATAATGTTTTAAGTACAAAAGATTTATATGGAACGCATAAACGATCTGGTCGTAAAAAGAAGTTATCAGATCGTGATAATAAGGCGAATTGTCAAACTGATAACGAAAAAAACCAGTCGACTGGTAAAATAGCACAACAGATAACTAAAAAGGTATCACATCCAACCTTGTCGCGAAGTTTGAAATCTAATGCTGGTGTTATTCGTCGCAAATTAAAAAGTAAACCACTATTACTGAAATGTCACAAAGAAGCTCGTCTTAAGAGGGAAAGGATGTCATGTCCTGGAACTCTGCATGGAGAAATATATTGTTTTCAAACGAGAAAAAATTCAATCTTGATGGACCAGACGGAAATAATTACTACTGGCATGATTTAAGACAAAAATCTCGCATGTTCTTCAGTCGGCAGATGTTAGGCGGTTTCGTTATGGTTTGGGGCGCATTTTCATATGTAGGAAAACGCGATCTCCAAAGAGTTGAAGGGAAAATCAACTCGAACAGTTACCAACGGATGCTATTTCGAAGTCTGATACCTTTCGGACCACTTTTAGGACGTGCAAAATGGAAGTTTCAACAGGATAATGCTCCCAGTCGTTCATCGAAATCAAGAAAAGAGTGGCCTAAAAGATAAAAGATTGGTGTTTTACTTTGGCCAAGTCGAAGCCCTGACCTAAACCCAATAGAAATCTTGTGGGGTTATTTGTCTCACCAAGTGTATGAAAATAACAAACAATATCATTCAACGTATGAATTAGAAATGGCCATTATGGAGAAATGGAACAATGTCTCCGAATCGGTCCGTAAAAAATTAATTAACTCTACGCCAAATCGTGTGTTTGAAGTTATTCAGAGAAATGGTGGAGCAACATCTTACTAAATTTGAGAAAACTGTCTTTCCAACAGGTGGTCCTATAATTTTGTAACAGTTATTTTTGACACTTTTGTTATATTTATGTTTTATTTTTTTCCGTATTAATTTCATTTGTGCAAGTTGCGACATTTTACTTAAAACTTGATGAACTATAACATTGAATATTCTTTATTTTGATTGAAATATTTCTTTAATTATCTAAAGAGCAAAATATGTTGTGGTCTTATACTTTTGTAACAGACTGCATATTTATTTATTAAGTTATTAATTTTCTTAAAATTTTCAGTGAAAATTATATTTGACGTTATAGCTGCAGAAAAAAGTTGATTCCGCAGTTGTCGTTTCATGTTTGTCTTTGAAGCTCTCATGTTTTTTACGTAAATATTTACATTTTGACTTAAATTTCTATATGCTCTTTGTGGATATTCACGATCTGATTAAATTTTAAATTAACTTACAACTTATATGGCTGTTAACTTATGTGACGTATACATACATACATACATAAATTCTTTTGTTTTATGAATGTACAGATACGATAGATGGGTTGGAATCGAACTAGTTTTTGTCATTTTTTATTATTTTTGTTATTATTATTATTTTTTAATCATTATTTGCTTACTGTGAAATTTATACATGAAATTAATTTGCTATCTTAATTGTAACTGCTAAGCTTAACCATCTTCTGCTGCTATTCGTCCTAAACTTTATTATAGTTATTACTTTAACAGTAATAAATGAAAATTATTAAAATTATTGCATTTTATTTATAATTTATTTTCTTCCTGTCATATGAAAATTATTGCATTTATTTATTTATCTTAATTTTTTTAACCCTTCCTCTGATAAAAATTTTCTTGGATGAACCAAACGGTGCACCTTCTGTCATTTGGCCAATTACAATTTATATGAATGTAACAATGTTTATCCGTAATTTACCCCCTAATACTTACTTGCCATTTTGTTTTCTAGTACGAATCAAACAGTGTGCATCCAAATTATTACTTCCTATTATTTAGTGTGTTTTCAACTTTCGTTATTAGTGATTTGGTGAATTATTAACCCTTCTACCGAAGAAAAAAAAAGGAACGAAAAACATTTTGCTTGAACCAAACAATGTCATTATATTCGCTCTCTATTATAATTATTGTTGTTTAATATCTTTTAATTTATGTGCAATTTAACCATTTCCCTGCCAAATACCTTTTATGTTTGAAACAATGCCCTTTTGTCTTACTGATATTAATGCTTGTGTAAGTCATTCTAACATTGTAAAGTAAGATATAGCATGTTTCTCAGTTGTTCCCTTTTACGTTTCAATTAGTGCCTGGTCCTCCGATTTACGAAAATATAATTACATTATATTTCTACCATTCTAACTTATTATTTAATTCGTATTTTAAGTAATTACTTAACAATTTTCATATCATCAATTTTCTGTGCCATGTGTCTAACAGATTCTTTTATCCTCATGAAATTTTAAGCTAGTGCAATTCATTCAAATGTTGTGTAGAGATTCGGAATTTAAAGTTTTGAATAAACCTTACAACACAAAACTTTTTCTTCAATGAATCACATAGTGCGAGCCTGTGTTGTCTCTGGTTGTTCGGGGCTGCCTTCGGGGGGAGCTTGGCGTGGTATTTTTCTGCTTGCTATGCTGGGTTTTCAAAGACTCCCATTTAAGAATGAGTAGGTTTCACAGAATCTAGGCGCTGAAAATTACTTTTTACTGTATAATGTGCTCTGTAATTTTCGATTTTGATACCTCATTTCATTGTATGAAAAACATGACTTTTTTGTAATAATATCCTACTACTGTTAGAAAGTGTTTCGTAAAATATACATAATGCGTTTTTTTTTTTTTTTTTTTTTTTTTTTTTTTTTTTTTTTTAGTATAACAAAAATTTAAATCATGAATAAATACATTACATCTCCTGTGTTTTTGTCATAATAACAATAATACACGTTTGTATCTACTATAAGTCACTTATTCTACAGTTTCCTTTTGAAAATTTAAAATATAATATGTTTTAATGTAGGATACATTTCAACTCGGATGTTTTTAGACATTCAGAATGTTTCTCATTTTTCACAGATGACCATATTTTATCTCTCTGCCAATGAATCTTGCAAACTTACAAATGCTTTAATAATAAAATGTTGCTATAAGCACTTCATGAAGTGGATTCTGAATTTTTTTTCGAGGGTCTGTAGATGTTATGGGGAAACTCGATAACATTTAGAACTTTCATGTCATTAAAATTTTTAACCACGTACAATATAAATTGCCAACGCATCCCCTACTCTATATAATAGTCGAATTAAAAAATATGTTTTTTTTTTTTAATATGTGAGCGAATATTAAGAGGAAAAATACAAATGCACTCGTAAAAATGATTATTTACGCAGTTTTATAAATGCTCTTTAAAATATCAATTATATATTAATTCCGAATAATATTTGGAAATGCATCAATTGTCCACTTTCAAAATATTTATTATTATTGGAGGCTTTTAAATACATTTGAAAATAATAGCAGTTTTTTGGCCAAATAACCGTAATTATTTTTATAATAACTATAAATGATAGCATATTTACTGATCTTCAAAAACAGTACAATTTTAAATAAGAAACCCTTAAACCAGAAGACTACATCTTGCAATTTATTATTTATTATTATTTATTATTTACTTTATAAAAAAATAATAAATAAAATAATAAAACTAAATATGTTGGACTGTTTTCCATTTAAACATAATTTCAATAAACCGTGTATTCAATTACTTATTCTACCATTTTTTGAAATAAAAATTTTACTACGAATATTCTTCATCCATCAGCTGCAAATAAACATTGGAAAAAATAAAGTCAAATGATGCTTCTCCTGTTGCTGCGATATATGAAAGTATAACATTCGTTAAAATGCAAAATGATCATATTTCTTCTCTATTGTAGATCCCACTCCTCCCTCACTATACGGAAGAGTACTTGAATACTTGAATTTGATGTAACACTAAACATTAGTATAGCACAACGGAATCAAAAATTAGGAAAAATACATCGAATATAAAATATTTTTATAAAAATTGTCTCATTCTACAATTTGTACTTTGCAAATGCTTTTAGTTTTCTTTTATCTTTTACAGCATATATAAAAATTTTTTAGTATTTTATTATTTCATATATTATATTTAAATAGTTTTAATTTAATTTTTTTTTAATATCAAGAAAATTTCATACTATTTAAAGATATAAAATATATTTTTTGCAACACTGCTGTGATTATTTCAAAACAAAATTTCTTAGAATTAACACTTACCTCTAAGAAAATTGAAAAACAATTCACGTGCTTGTGGTTTTTCAAAAGAAGTGTGTAACACCTTTAGCTTTAAGCAGTGGGCTTTATCTTAAAGTTGAAAGACATGTTATACAATGATTTATTTTCTACACTGACACTTCTTTTAAACTTAATTGAAACTTTTCTACAAATATTACAGATTTCTTTCAGATGATAATTCTGTAACATTTTTCTTGAATTTTGTTTCAGTAGCGCTTTTTTTTCATATCTAGGTTGAACCTATTAACTTAAAAGTAGAACTGCATTTTTTTTTCACTGACAGCAAATAAAGTTTAAAAGTGGCTTGATAAAAATGTTTTAATAAATTATTTAACACATTTATTTAATAAAAATAATAGCTTTAAACAATTTTAATCTTTTCAATCAAAAATTACTCTACCATCTGTAAATAAAAAAAAAAAAAAAAAACATTTTATTTTTCAGAATAGCATTTTTAATATTGTAATTTTAAAATAATTTTAAATTTATAATATAAAGAATTTTAAAAACTCATGTCCAATAAGAAAAATATAAAATGTAAACTTGAAATACAGGAAATACAATATACGATATTACAATATATTTGTAACTGTGTAAAAGCATGGAGAATTCCCAAAATCCTTATTATTAATGTTCGTATCCGTCTGTGTGTCTGTGTGTGTGTGTGTGTATCTGTACCCGTATAAACTCTGCGAGCGTAGCGAGTAGCGAAACGCTTTTTGTGTCAAAAAATTCAGAAAAATCCGGGCCTTCAGAAATTGCAGTTTCGAAAAAATCGGCCCTTAATTAAGGGAGTTATTAACGAACAAAGCTGTTTTAATTGCTTCAAAAGAAACCTATGTGGAAAGTCCTCCGCGCATGCCCAGAAGAGCTCAATCCTCATCTTCCGCAAAAAGAAGAAGGAAAGATCGCTTCGGCCGGTTTCGTTTTACGAATGTCTAAACTCGCCGACGGCGAACCTACTGAAATACGAAAAAACCGTCAACATATTCTCAAAGAACGTACTTTTACGTCACTAACGATCCTGTCGGTTCGAAAAAATTTCGATATCAACCCTTTCAAAAAAAAATAATCAAAAAGCGTCGAATTCGTATTTTTGATTTTCTCCCTTCGTCCGAGCCTTGCATCCGCCGGACTAAGAAAGATTCGGATAAACGGATTTCACCAAATTAAAGATAGGTTTTTGTCCTCTCCAATTCCACCTTCCATTAAAAAAATACGTCAGTTAACCCTTCTAAAACGTATATTTTCCGTACACCGTTTCGCGATTTCGGCAATTTCGACTATTTTGAAAAATTCGCTGCGGCGGTTCCAAACGAGTCAATGAAAATTAAAAATACCGGACGAGATCTACATTCTTTATCCTTTCGAAATATGCGATTGTTTTTGAAAAATACAAATATTAACCCCTCGAAAAAAATTCGAGCGCAGACTCACTTTTGCAAATTCCGATTCTCTGCGATTTTTAAAATCGCGCATCGGCTCTCTGAAAGAACAAAAAAACAAACAAACACACCCAGGTACATTTCCGTTCTTTCGAGATCACTATAAAACCTTTAGTTTAAAAAAATATTTCAGTTAACCCTTTCGAAATCGTTTTTTTCCGTAAGTCTCTTTCGGTTTTTCAGCTATTTCTGCAATCTTTAAAAATTCATTTCTGGGCTTCTAAACAAGATACGAAAAAATAAAAATACCGAGCCTAATCTACGTTTTTGTTCCTTTTAAAATCAGATATCAGTTTTGAAAAATTCGTTTTTTAACCCTTCTAAAAAAATGGTTTCCGAGACTCACTCGCGTGAATTTTCGTTTTTCGGCCCATGTTTAAAAATCCGCATCGACTCGGAAAATGTGAATAGAGACAAATAAAATACACCAGATCATAGCCACGTTCTTCTTCTTCGAAACATATATTTCAGTTTTAAAAAATATGTACATTAACCCTTTAGAAACCGATCGTTCCCGTACGTCACTTTCGTGTTTCCTCTAATTTGCCAATGTATACCCCCCCGCCGCAGCTACTTTTTATCGAATTACATAAATTCCTAGAGAAGAAGCTAAAAGTGCATACATTCAGCTCTAGAAAGACACCTTTCAGTTAAAAAAATTCGAGTATTATCAATTTCAAAAAAATTCTTTTGTGGAACCCGTTTCTAGAAATAAGCGTTTTTCGGCGCAAGCACAGATTAATCAAAGTGTAATAAGTGACTTTGCTTTGGAAGTAATTATCTAATTTATTAACGATTTTATTTAAAAAATCGTTTTTCATTTTGCGTACAGAATTGAATGGGCTTTCCGAATATATGATTTATTTTGAGAAATAATTATATTTTCATAGTTAAAATTCTATTCTACTAGGATATTTGTATTCTCAAGCAGCCGATTGCACTCCAAATACTTGCTTTGTTTACTTTTTTCGGAAGCTCCAAAAGTTATCAAAATATTTTTTTTTTAATTTCTATTTTTTATATATCGGATTCTATATAGTTTATTTAACACCCGGTTTATGATTTTGTGTTTGTGTGGGGATGCGATATATTTAAATTTGTCGTTTTAAAACGCATCCTTTTTTCATTTCGTCGGAAAGAAATGTTGCCCTTTGAGTTATAGAAACTTTCTATTCGATGGATCAGAGATTATACACTATGTAAAGAATCAACTTCATTTCGATCGTAGTAAAATAAACCAGAGAGTCAACACAGGAACATCAACACCACGGGGCGCTTTCGGAAATCGGGTTCTATGGGCCCGATTACAACGTGGTTGGGCTCTTTCGACTGGATTTCGATAGCTTTACAGATTTCGGTCATGTTCGTATAGAACAGATTGCGCCCCCTGGGGGTGGAAGGTGTAATTAAAGAATTTTTCATCCAACTCGGGTTCTATGGGTCACATCACGACGCGGTATGGCTCAATCGACTCAACGTCGATAGAGGATACTAGAGCTTATCGATTTTTGTTCCGAGTCTCACCACCAGGGGGCGCTTTCCTATCTCCGGTTCTACGGGCATGAAAACGTCGGGGTATGGCTCATTCGACTCGACATCGAAAGCCTTAACGATTTCAGTTATGATCGTATAAACAGATTGCGCCACCTGGTGGTGGAAGGTGGAACTAACATATACTGCAGCGCGTGCGCAGCACGACTGCTATACGGTGCCGCAGGCAGCGGGGACCCGAACCGGAGGTTCGTTTAGTTAGAGGTTTATACTATTCTATGTGCCGGTGCGTGCGTAGCACGACCGGTTTACGGTGCCGAAGGCAGCGGGGACCAGGGTCGGAGATTCGTTCAGTTAGAGGTTTATACTATTCGACGTGCAAATTAAGGTATTATCCGGTGCCGAAGGCAACGGGGACCAGGGTTGGAGGTTCTTCGGTTAGAGGTTTATACTACTCAATGTGCAAATTAAGGGATTATCCGGTGCCGAAGGCAGCGGGGACCCGTGTCGGAAGTTCGTTCGGTTCGAGGGGGGTGCGAGCCGGAGAATACAAAAGATTCGAGGCACCGATGTAAATTAGGGATTTTATCGATTTTAGTTACCGATGTAAATTAGGGGCCCGCTGGCGGGCGAAGCCAGCTAGTCAATACTATTAATGTCGGTAAACGTCTGTGTGTGTTTCTTTCTGTCTGTCTGTGCACTCCCCGCTGTACACGCAAAGGCTCTGGGACCAATCGACGCACCGGCGGCGGACGCGAACCGAAAAATGCACAAACAAGGCGCGACGCTCAAGTTTCGATCGGGTCGGGATTCCGACCCGGACCCGGGGAGTTATTAATGAGCGAAAGTGTTTTAATTACCGATCGAAACCGAACTGGAAAAAGAATCGAAAAAAATTTCCGTTTTGATAATCGCAGACATCCAAATCGTCGCTTTTTAACGCATCATCGAATAAAAAAAAATGTACCGGAGGTATCGATCCGAAAATCGGGGTACACACGCGGCCGATGTTTGTAGTTCCAAAATTTCAATTTTTTTGAAATTCGGACCGTAACTTTTCTTTATTTAGGCCAAAAACTGACCAGACATCCAACATCGACCACAGACGTAAAAAAAGTTGCCGTAAAGAATGCAAGGTCGACAGATCCGAGATCAAATCGCCCCACTCCTTTTTGAAACAAGTGGAAATAATGACTCTACATTCGCGAAAATTTGCTAACACGTGTATAAAAAAATCGCGAATTCAACAAAAAAAAATCGTAAAAATCGACCAGTAATTTTTGAAGATATCAATTAAAACTCATTAATGACAAGGCAAATGAATTTATTTCTATTCCGAAGAGACAGCTTCTTTTTTAATTCAACATTCAACACAGAAGAATCGTCTGTGGATAAGTCATTTCTGAAAGAGATAAAATAGTCACGTGACTTTCAACTGCGTTCTTTCAGAGGCGGGGGCCCATTTCCGAATCTAAGGGGCGCATTAATTACAAAATTTGTCAGGGCGACTCAAAATGGATTCTGCTTTCAGAATATCTAAAAATTATTCTGATATCTTCATTAGGAGCCGATATATTATTTTTTTGTGTAATTAATCATCGTTATTTGTATAATTAAAGCAAAAGAAAGATTTCTATTACAGTGCCGGCAAGATATTACGATTTTAAGAAGTAGGCCGCGTCTAAAAACTGCCATAACGAGTATCTTAAGTTTTTGTTTTAGAGTGGCAACCAAATATTATGATAGGGAAAAGCGGGCTTCGCCCGTTATCGATTTTTTTTTTCAGTTTTAAGTTTTCCTACAGGTCCCTGTCTTTGAACAAGAAGTCCGGTAGTCTAAATAAATTGTTTGACATCAGATTTTTTTCCGGCAGTCTAATTCAGTTGTTTAAGGAAAAACAGTGTCCTCCCCCCCCTCCCACTTCAAGTTTTTTTTATCTTAACTGAGGGGTTCTAGAAGTTCGTTCAGTTCGAGGTTTATCTTATTTGAGGTTTATTTTTTCTATTTGCGCCACCTCGTGGCGGAAGGTGGAACTAACGTATACTGCAGCGCGTGCGCAGCACGACTGCTTTACGGTGCCGCAGGCAGCGGGGACCCGAGCCGGATGTTCGTTCAGTTAGAGGTTTATACTATTATATGTGCAATTTAAGGGATTATCCGGTGCCGAAGGCAGCGGGGACCAGTGTCGGAACGACTGCTATACGGTGCCGCAGGCAGCGGGGACCGAAATCACCCACTCGTGGACAGCCACCCGTGAGGTATAGGAACAATAAGTCCACGAGGGGAAAAATAAACGCTACCCGGCACCGATAGCACCCATCCGTTCCAACCCCCACCGCAGGAGGCGCCTGTTTATTAGATTTGAAACAATGAATATAATTACATAACAATAATAAAATATAAAAGGTAAAAAATAACAATTTTTTGCAAATTGAAAGTTAAATATAAAATATTTTCGAAGTACTATAAGTGCATAATGTCCTAAATTTATGGTATTTTAGTTCAGAAAGTCAATGGTCAGTTCAGTCAATTTTTTTTTTAAATTCTTTCGTAATGAAAGAGAAATTTTTATTGAGAATATTATAATTCTCTTTTAACTTTTGAGAGTTTGAAGGATTGAAAATTATATTACGAAGGTTATATCTGAGAGTTTCGTTCTTATCAAAAGGGAAGTGATGGATCATAAGATGGCAGCATCCGAATATGTAGTGAACTGCATCTCCTTCTGCTTTATCGCATGGACATCTAGGTGAGGCTCTTTTTCTTATTTTATGTAAGTATTGTGGGAAACTGCCATGGTTACTCAGATAATACGGCAGTGTTGGCTGTTTGCAGAGATAATTTGGATCGACTTTATTTATAATTTTATAGGTATCTCTGCCCTTATTACATGAGTCCCAAATGGCTTGCCAGTCAGAGATGGTTTTCTTTTTAAAATACAATTTTGCTATTGAAATGGGGAACAACAGATCATTTCTTGATTGATATTGGTCTTGTAAGATGGCTTGCTTTGCTAGGAGATCAGCTCTTTCGTTGCCAGTATCACCCACATGAGATTTAGTCCATGTTATTATAATGGATTTATCAAGAATTTGAAGTAATTGATTGTAAATGTTTTTGATAATGTAGTTTCTAGGAAAAGCAACTTTTAATACTTCCATAGAAGAGTAACTATCTGTAATAATTAGTAGTTTATTGTAGTCGGATGTAGAGAACCATTTTATTGCTTTATAAATTGCCATTAATTCTGCTTGATATATGTTATTCAGTGGATGATGTGCTTCACCATGTATATTATTTCCATCTTTATATATGGTGAAAGCACTGGCTACACCCCCTGGCATGACAGAACCATCTGTGTAGGCTTCCACATCGTATTCTTTTGGATGGATGGATTTTCTATCTTCTATAATTCTGATATTTTGGACTCTGTAGTAATTGAGGGATCGATACGATTTATCTTTCTGCATTATATTGTTAATGTTTAGCTGTGTGTTATTGATTAACAAATTTCTATTTCCTATTTTCAGTTGGTAGTACTGAAATTCATTCTGTATTTTTATTAGGATTGGTGGAGTTCCTGTAAGAAGATACAGAGCTTCGTGAGAGATAGTCCTATAGGTCCGTATTAAGTTTAATAATGCCAAACGCTGAGTTGAACGTAGTAATTTTCGGCCATCAGTATTCAAGTTTGGATACCAAATTTCGTAAGCAGATAGTATTTGGCGTTCTATGACTGTTTGATACCATATTTTCAGGATGTCTGGTTTGATACCTTTATTAAAGAATCGAAATCCTCTAAATCCGTTTACAAAGTTTGCAATCTTTGTTCGAAGGTCTTTCATGTGATCTGTAAAATTGAATTTAGAATCTAACAATACGCCAAGATATTTAATATTTTTTACTACTTTTATTTTTATATTTTCTAATTTAAATCTAGGAAGTCTTCTTTTTTGGAGATTGCTACCGAAAAGCATTGATTGCGTTTTCTGAGTTGATATTTTTTAACCGAGTTCATCACAGATATTCTTAAAATGGACTATTTTGTTGTTGGTTGTAACTTCCACGTCTGTTACGGTATTTCCCTCTATTGGAATCAAAAAATCATCTGCGTAAACAATAATATCTTCATATAGATTTTTATATTTTTTTATTATGTAGTTAGCTATAAGAAGCCATAAGAGTGGTCAAAGACAGGATTCCTGAGGACATCCTTAAAATACCCTGAACCACTCTATATATTCATATTGATTTAAGCCTATACTTCTTTTGCTTATATAATTTTTAGTAAGGTTTTGAGGTATCTGGGTAACGGTGAGTCATCAATTATTTCTGATAATTGGTGCCAGTTTATTGAATCGAAAGCACCTGTAATATCAAATGATATGATGCCCACATAAGTATGTTTTTGTAATAATTGTGCAATTTTCTCTTTAAGTCTCTCCAGAGCTGATATAGTGCTTCTGTTTTCACGGAAGCCGAACTGTTCATCTTTTAGATAGTTTATTGCTTCAAGATAAGTTAAAGTTCTATTTTTTATTAATCTTTCTAGGATTTTACCAATCATGGGTAGTAGTGTAATTGGACGGTATGAATCAGGTTTTGATGGATCTGTGTTTTTCTTTCTAAAATAGATGACTACTCCTTTCTTCCACGTTTCAGGAAAGTGTCCAAGGTAGAGACATTTGTTATATAATAACTTTATAAGCTTCATATTATTTTTTATCAAATTTTCTAAAATTCTGCCATCTACCCGATCATATCCTGGGGCTTTCTTTTTATTTTGTTGGTTAATTGCATATTGAATTTCTCTATGGGTAAATTTAAAATTGTTATATTCTTTTATTGATAGTGTGTTTGTGTTTTGAAATGATGATTCGAATTCTGGGCTTGTATTGTAATGGTAATGAAGTAACGTTTCTTGAATCTCTTTGTATGTATCATTTTGAGTTGAAGATTCCATCACAGAGTGGATGAGATCAGTATTTTTTAAATTTTTCTGCTTCAGAATTTTAAAAGCAGTACCATACTTACTGTTTGTTTCCGAACAAAATGTTATCCAAGAATCAATTTTAGCTTTTTTAATATCTAATTTGTATTTTGCTTTGGCTTTTTTATATTTAATCTTGAGTTCTACAGAATCTGGATTTCTTTTATGTAGTTTATATATAGCATTTAGGTGGCTTCGCTGTACTTTAAATTTGTCAGTATACCAGGATACATTAATTTCATGAGACAACTTTTTCTTTTTAAGTGATTTTTGCATGATGTTTAAAAGGATAACATTAAATTCCTCTGTCCACTTCTCTAACTCTGGAACAGAATTGACTGCTTTAAGTGTTGAAAGTAATGTTTCTTCATGTTTTTGAAACAGTTTATTGAATTTTTTAAACGTTTCATATTTGGTTTTGAAACGGTATAAATTTCTTATTGTGGGTGTGATATTCAGAGTAAAAGTAATATATCGATGGTCACTTAGTGATTTAAATGTCGAGTCTATTTTCCATGAATCTATAATATTTTTTGAATGTTCACCGCAGAGGGTCAAATCTGGTTTGCCTTTAAACTTGTCTCGCGCAAAAGAACATTCTGAATCAGGATCATTAATAATAGTTATTTTGCTCATTGCTAGATAGTCAAGTAGGATATATCCTCTAGCATTATTTCTTTTATAACCCCACGCCTGGAGGTGTGCATTGAAATCACCTCCAATAATAAGGTTCGATGTATCTTCTATGACTCTGGTCCATTCTCGGAAGTCTTCATCAAGATTTCCACTCGGTTTTGAATATTGTGATCCGATTTTAATGAATTTTGATGACAGTGATAGGTTTATAAATACACTGCTATTTGTTTGTAGAGTCTGAATATGAATTAATAAGGGATTGGATACGAGTATTCCCGACGTCTGATTTATTGAATGGTAGAAGGAACATGAAATTGGGATTCCCGTGAAGGTGTTATTACTTTTGTGATAATCCTGAACTAAAGCTAAATCTACTTTATTTTCATGTATATACTTCAGCAATTGGAGATTTGCAGCCTTACAATTATTAAGGTTTATTTGAACTATTTTTAAATGATTTGGTGGGGTCATGGATTCTCCGAAATAATATCTATTGTCCAATGGCATAGTCTGATTTATTACATATGTAGCATTGGTTGGAGGTTCTACAGTTGAATCTTCTATAGAGTCATCAGAGATATTGAGTGATTTTAGTTCTGAGAACATACTTTTGAAGGATCATAGGAGATAGTAATATTTTGTTTTCGTTGCAACAATCTTTGAAAAATTGGGCAGAATCTAGAATTTGCACTATGCCTTTCAATCTTTTCAGGTTTTACTGCGGTTTTATATTCTCTTTCACAGTTGATGCAACGATGACGTTCATAATTTTCTTTTATTTTGCATGTGTCTGTTTTGTGGTTACCTGTGCAATATGCGCATGTTAAATTATAACTTCTACAATTATTAACTGTATGGCCATAACGTTGACATTTATTACACCTATCCACTGGATTGTAATATTCTATACGGCATAAATTAAAATGAATAGGTAATTTTCTTCTTGAAAATAATGCCTTCGCGTAATGTTCTTCTGCATCAAGTACTATTTGGTATGTTTTCATTTTTTGTTTTTTGATAACTTTTGCTATTCCTAGAGGAAAATTCTGTCCCAGTTCTTGATGTATCTTATCAATTACTTCAGTCTCAGTCACATCTACTGGAATTCCCAGTATAATGACTTTTTTTCTTTTAGCATCTCTAAGATCTGCTTCGGCCAAGTCTCTGAAACCTTCTATTTGATTTATAAAATCAATTAAAACCGCTGTTTTTTCGTCCGATTCTGTTTGGACTATGAGCGAGTTTTTATCTCTTCCTAACGAACATGAGATGTATTTAAATTTTTTATTCCCTTTTATTTTGTCATTTAACATGTTTCGTATTACATTAATGGGAATATTCATTGATTGACTTCTTCTTATTATTATTGCTGATTTAGAGTACTTAAAGCAAGGTGTTTTTATAGGTTGATCGGATGTAATTGCAGCAGCATAACTCTTGAGTTGTGCTCTTTTCGATATTTCGGAATCGATTCCATCTTCCAGATGGTCTTGATTATTAACTAAGTTTTGTTGATTTTTTATGGTATGACACATTTCTTCTATAAGTGATGTTTGTTTAATTTTTTCGGTTATTTCAATCTCTTTGCTCTGAAGTTCTTTTTCCATTTTGTCAATTATTTTTGATTGTTGAGTGACAGGGTCGGAGGTTCGTTCGGTTATAGGTTTTTATAATTCAATGTGCTAATTAAGGGATTACCCGGTGCGTGCGTAGCACGACCGGTATACGGTGCCGAAGGCAGCGGGGACCCGAGTCGGCGGTTCGTCCGGTTTGAGGTTTTAAAAGATTGGAGATTTTCTACAATTCGAGGCACCGATGTAAATTAGGGGCCCGCTGGCGGGCGAAGCCAGCTAGTCCCTAATATTAAGCACGGTAAACGTCTGTGTGTGTGTGTGTGTGTGTGTGTGTTTCTGTCTGTGCACTCCACCTTTGTACCCGCAAAGGCTCCAGGACCAGGCGACGCACGGACGGCGGACGCGGACCGGAAAATTCGAAAAAAAGGCGCGACGCTCAAGTTTCGATCGGGTCGGGATTCCGACCCGGACCCGGGGAGTTATTAATGAACGAAAGTGTTTTAATTACCGACCGAAACCGAACTGGAAAAAGAATCGAAAAAAATTTCCGTTTTGATAATCGCAGACATCCAAATCGTCGCTTTTTAACGCATCATCGAATAAAAAAAATGTACCGGAGGTATCGATCCGAAAATCGGGGTACACACGCGGCCGATTTTTGTCTTTCCAAAATGTTAAATTTTTTGAAATTCGGACCGTAACTTTTCTTTATTTCGGCCAAAAACTGACCAGACATCCAACATCGACCCCAGACGTAAAAAAAGGTTGCCGTAAAGAATGCAGGGTCGACAGATCCGAGATCAAATCGCCCCATTCCTTTTTGAAACAAGTGGAAATAATGACTCTACATTCGCGAAAATTTGCTAACACGTGTATAAAAAAATCGCGAATTCAACCAAAAAAAATTCGTAAAAATCGACCAGTAATTTTTGAAGATATCAATTAAAACTCATTAATGACACGGCAAATGAATTTATTTCTATTCCGAAGAGACAGCTTCTTTTTTATTTCAACATTCAACGGAGACAAATCATCTGTGGATAAGTCATTTCTGAAAGAGATAAAATAGTCACGTGACTTTCAACTGATTTTTTTCAGAGAGGGGGGGGGGCCCATTTCCGAATCTAAGGGGCGCATTAATTACAAAATTTGTCAGGGCGACTCAAAATGGATTCTGCTTTCAGAATATCTAAAAATTATTCTGATATCTTCATTAGGAGCCGATATATTATTTTTTTGTGTAATTAATCATCGTTATTTGTATAATTAAAGCAAAAGAAAGATTTCTATTACAGTGCCGGCAAGATATTACCATTTTAAGAAGTAGGCCGCGTCTAAAAACTGCCATAACGAGTATCTTAAGTTTTTGTTTTAGAGTGGCAACCAAATATTATGATAGGGAAAAGCGGGCTTCGCCCGTTATCGATTTTTTTTTCTTTCAGTTTTAAGTTTTCCTACAGGTCCCTGTCTTTGAACAAGAAGTCCGGTAGTCTAAATAATTTGTTTGACATCAGATTTTTTTTCCGGCAGTCTAATTCAGTTGTTTAAGGAAAAGCAGTGTCCTCCCTCCCCCCCCCTTCAAGTTTTTTTATCTTAAATGTGGGGTTCTAGAGATTCGTTCAGTTCGAGGTTTATCTTATTCGAGGTTTATTTTTTCTATTTGCGCCACCTGGTGGCGGAAGGCGGAACTAACGTATACTGCAGCGCGTGCGCAGCACGACTGCTATACGGTGCCGCAGGCAGCGGGGACCCGAGCCGGAGGTTCGGTCAGTGACAGGTTTATACTATTCTATGTGCAATTTAAGGGACTATCCGGTGCGTGCGTAGCACGACCGGTATACGGTGCCGAAGGCAGCGGTGACCAGTGTCGGAACGACTGCTATACGGTGCCGCATGCTGCGGGGACCCGAGCCGGAGGTTCGTTCAGTGACAGGTTTATACTATTCTATGTGCAATTTAAGGGATTATCAGGTGCGTGCGTAGCACGACCGGTATACGGTGCCGATGGCAGCGGGGACCAGGGTCGGAACAACTGCTATGCGGTGCCGCAGGCAGCGGGGACCCGAGCCAGAGGTTCGTTCAGTGACATGTTTATACTATTCTATGTGCAATTTAAGGCATTATCCGGTGCGTGCGTAGCACGACCGGTATACGGTGCCGAAGGCAGCGGGACCATGGTCGGAACGACTGCTATACGGTGCCGCAGGCAGCGGGGACCCGAGCCGGAGGTTCGTTCAGTGACAGGTTTATACTATTCTATGTGCAATTTAAGGGATTATCCGGTGCCGAAGGCAGCGGGGACCAGGGTCGGATATTAGTTCAGTTAGAGGTTTATACTATTCGATGTGCAAATTAAGGGATTATGCAAATTATGGGATTATCCGGTGCCGAAGACAGCGGGGACCCGGGTCGGAGGTTCGTTCGGTTCGAGGGGGATGCGAGCCGGAGAATACAAAAGTTTCGAGGCACCGATGTAAATTAGGGGCCCGCTGGCGTGCGAAGCCAGCTAGTATTTATTTTATAATTATCAAGAAAGCTGTTTAAAAGAAACAAATATGAAATTTATTTTAAAATGTTTGTATATTTTTTTTTCTGTGTAGGAGAAAGTAGGGTAAAACCAGGTAACTAATGTTTCTCCTTTGTGGAAAAATTCTAGAAGAGTGAAAATTTCTGAACACCCCACAAACGTGTTTGGGGAAGTCTGGACTATTGAAAAACCACACCTGTTGCATCAGGAAAATTTTTCTCCACCTGGGAAAAGGCGTTATCTAGGACAATCTCAAACAGCTGCAAATTTTGGTGGTAGGATAAAACCAGGTATTTACCAGAATTAAAGATTTTATATTCCCAGTAGCAAAAACTTTAAATGTATTAAATTTTGAATAAAACTTTAAAACTTATAAAATTTTGTAAATTCAGAAACTTTTTTTCAGCTTTTCAAGCAACTTTTAATGTTGTCTTTTAATGGCTTTCTCAGGTTTTACGTGTCGTATCCGTTGCATTCCTCATGTGCCCACTCTTTCCAGACTGATCATTGTATCCATACTGCACAACATATTGTGTGAAGAAATAATTCATTACAGAATTCAATGCAAAATAATGGGTGTCGGATTTTGCACAAAGAGAGGACCAAAAACCAACATGGTCGTTCTCCAGGATAGCTGGAGGTACACACTTCTAATTGGCATCAAAATATCACGTGGTTTAGTTACCTAAATCGATCCGTCAGCCTGAATTTATTTAAAAAACAGAAAAAAAATACAGAAAAAGGGTGAATTTCGTTCAGGTTAATTTCTTTCCGACAGCACTGGAGAGAAACATAGATTAACTCACTTGAAAAGACGATGATACACTGCTTTAATTTACTTTAATTTAATTTACTGCCTGAAAAGCAATGCTAAGACAAGGAACCGAGTCTGTAGGGCTTAGATGTCTCACATAGCTCTTTTTACCTCTTGGTATCTTTTCTAGTTCAGACGATATATGAACTCAAAATCTTGGGTTTTGACACTCCCTCACGTACTCACTCACCGATCATAGAAAAGATAAGGTATATCCCGTAGCCCTAGAAGTGTAAAATGTGGAATAAATGTAGTGTGTAGGATACAAAGAAAGAAGAAAATAATTTTAAATAATAATAAAAAATTGTAATATTTAATATTTAATATTTTTATTATTTTTAATATTTAATAATAAAAATTTTCGTTTATGAACAATAATTGTTGAACTTTTCATTTTTGAATTTCAACTACGTTGATTATGTTGATTAATTAACAAACACGGCAAAAACAAACACTTTACCGATAGCAAAAACTAACGAATGACAAATGCCCGGAAACTTTTGCACACGCGAATTTCGAACTCTTCCCCTTTGCATCAAGTGTTTTTAGTATCCAATCAAAATGATCACGTGGTCAGAGGTCATTTGCATAGTCCTAACTTTTGGAGCAATTGCGCTTCTTCTTCGCTGAAACGTTCTGGCAAACAAATCAAGAAACTAACTGGCCGGAAACTTTTGACCGCCACTGTATATATTATATATATATATATATATATATATATATATATATATATATATATATCTGACGTATGTCATGCTGTAACTCTCTTATTTATGATCCGATTTAAATGTAACTGAGCATGTGTATAGGACATACTAAGGTCTCGACTGCGTTCGTTGGATAGATTCATCCGCCATCTTGTTTCAAAATGGCGGCAAAAGAAAATGTCTTAATTTTTTTAAATTCAAAAACATGTACAAAAAATTTATAAATTGGAAAAATTGTCTGTGTTAAGTGTTAGAACGTGATACAAAAATTCTGGAACATTTTTTGTTTTCGCTATATCTTAAAAAATGGCAGAGATATGGCCGTTTGAAATTCTAGATTGACTGACATTTTGAAACAATCTGATTTTCGTTATGCTGTAACTCTCATACAGAAATGCGCATTCAAATTCAGTATTAACGAAAACAGGGATTGAATCTTCTATAATCGATTTCTAAGCAATTCAGCTTAGAGTGTTTGAGTAAAATGAGTTGAATTTTTAAAAACATGGGCTATGGACTATGAAAGCTACCTTTTCCTCCCGGTACAGGCCGAAAGGACTATTTTTACATGTGACATTTTTGACGGGATATATAATACAATATTTCTTCATTTGTATTACCATTGTAGATTTAGGCACAAATTGAAGGAAGTTTTATATTATACAGCAGCATTCTGTGAAAAAAGTCTTTAAAAATATTTAAAGAAAAAAAAACAAACTTATTTTTTTTAATTTTAATTTTAATTTTTTTTAATTTTTTTTTTATTTTTTAATTTTTTTACTCACAACGTTTAGTAACTTCTTTAAAAATTTATATTTTTTGGTTGTTCAATTGAATGAGACCTTACTGTCCACACATTAACCCTTTCCTTGAAAACTTGATATTTTTTTCTTTTTTCATAATATAGCAAATTTGTATTGTTTATACTAAGTATATAAACATGATTACTACGGGTACCGGAATTTTTCAGGAAAAATACCTATATTTTCTTATAGAGAAATCCGGGTTTTTTTTAAAATTCTGTCATATTAAATTAAGCAGCTTTGTAACTTATATTTTGCCTCCTTTTCAACTTCAAATAACTTTAAAAGTTGGCAATAAAAATATTCGGCAGTGTTGTTTTTTTTGCTCGTAGTATTTGAAAAATCATTATTTTGCCGCTGTTTAGATAAATGTTACAACAATATGCATAATGTTTATATAATTTAGTATAAAAAAGGAATAAGCAAATAAGAAGTTAAACCTAACATCTGAAGTATACTTATAAATAAGAGGGGGTTAGAATGACAGTGGAGTAAGTAAAAATGTTGAAAATTTTAGACAACCTCATTTTCACTGAACTATATTAATTTCCGTTCATTGTGACAGTCAAATAAGTGATAGTTCACTTAGGGAGTCGCTAGAAGGCATAACAAGTTGAACCACTTAATGCAACGGCTATACGACAGGTTTCACAAAACCATTCATTTCTCGAATTACTAAATATTGACTTACTCCACTGTCATTCTAACCTCCTCGTATGATTCAAGTCATGACTCATTTCCTCCTTTGAGATGAACTCATAATTTAAAACTGCACAGATTCGGAGCACATCAATCAATTCTCTAATTTGCAACCATTGGTTTAATGTGTCACAATTATCGGAAGACGGAGCAAACAAGTTATTAATAGCTGTAAAGGTTAATGGTGTAAAAAAATGGTGTTTCAATTGCAATCTTGTGACAAATCTAGTATAAAGGAAAGAAGGAGAGGGATTTTGTTAAGTATTGGACAAAATTTACCAAAATGTTATAAGGTAGGTGACTCAGAGGTGGTCATAGTTAAGATTTGAGAATTTTTTATAATTTTCTGGTTGGGTGTGCATAGCTGAATTTTTGTTTGTAAATTTTTACAGTTATCTCTAACACATATCAAGTATATTTTACTTTGTAAAATAAAATTTAATTACTTTGTAAAATAAATTCAAAATTTTAGCTTGTGGGCCACCTTTGGCGAATAGTGTTCCAAAGGTGGCCCATGTATTGAAATCGCTTTTTTTAAATGTGAAAAAATACCCGACTAACTGTTTTGCTAATAACTGTTTTTGCTCTGATTATCTTTTCTTTCTTTTGATATCTTTCGAGTTGTTCTTCTTAACCTTCTTATCTTTTGACACGAAAAGACCTTCATGCACTTTTTGTGCACTGTATTTCAGGGAGTTTCTTCGCTGAGTTACTGATTACTTTTGTGTGATCTCTGGTGTTAAAAATTAATGGTAATAAGTTTTTTCGTATATGTATGTAGAAATTTGAAAATCACCCTTATTGCACGATTTCCACATTTGTTTTCTAAGATGGCCACCTTGGGAACATACGTATGGTCTCCATTTGCACGACGAAAAAATATTAATCTGATACATTTCTTAGAATTGCAGTAAATGTGGTTAAAGAGAATGAAATAAGCTTTCAGAAAACGTATCGTACTTCAAAGTTCTAAGAATTTAAACACGCGTAAATTAAAACATCTTCTTACTTGGAAATTGGAACGAGTCTGTATACAAGGGCTGTATTCAAGGACGATATTTTTTAACGGGTTGTGAGCCGTTATCATTAATGTTGAAGAAAAGCTCCAAAGCATTACATGGGCACTCTACACAAAATGAGAAGCTTTGCCTAATGTTTGCGAGTTCGATAACCTTTAAAGATATGGCCGGTTTTTAGTAACATAACAATAGTGGCCGCGTACTGTATGCGTCCAAGAATTCTAAAACCCAAATGAAAACTTTTAATGATATCCATGCTTAATGTAATGTCCAGTATTAGTATAAAAGTAATAAGTATCATTTTAAAAAAAAAGACTAATTTAATTATTATTAATGTAAGAAGGTTTCTTTGTAGCAACATAAAGAAACAGTTGGTATATTCTACGAGCAAACGCCTTTTAAATCTTAAATATCAAGTTTTGATTGCAAAGAAGAATAGCGTCAAATATCTAGTAATAGTATAAAAGCAAAAGAAATAACATTTATAAAAAATAGTTTATTTAAGAAAGTAAATAGAATAAATTACACAAATACATGGTTGGCGTATTCTGTACTCTGTTGTGATTTACCAATAAAAATAAAGCAAGAGAGCAGAGCAGAATAATTTGAATTTTAAATATTTGTTTAACACTGAAGGGTCTTTGGGAAGTGGGTAAGTGAAACTGAGTATTTAATCACGTAATAATTTTGGAATTCGTAACTGTGTTCAAACAGTACCTCGTCCGTGTCTCTAGAGGATAACAAATATTTTTTTCCGCTGGCATTTGAAAGTTTTAACATGAATGTAAACTTTTTTTTCACAAGTTGAGAATATATATAAAGAGTTAATTCCATTTAGAATATATTATTATATTCTATCAAATATATTTGTGTTACTTCTATTTAAAATATATTTAAAATTATATCGAATTATTTTGATTTTGTTACTTAAATCAAGATAATTGACCATATGGTCAAAAATAGAAGTTGTAATTTAAATGTTTCATAATATCACATTTAAAAAAGAAAATTTTTTTTAAACATTCGCATCATAATCTTTTAATAACACAATCACTAAGAGATTTAATAAATGAAAAAATGCGAAGCACCAGATGACTTTAAATTATAGGCATAAAGAAATTTTCAATTTATTAAGTTTCAACGAAAAATATACGACTGTGTAAAGACAAATATTCTTTTAGAAGAATTATCCCATATGATGTGGGACTGCCTGCCATTTTTATTATCGTCCAAAATCATTGGGAAAATCGCAGTTGTTCAGTAGACAAAATATCAGCTGATTGTTGATATATGATTATTTATTGTATGTTGGCATCTGATTGGATCGTTTTTTTACAGAAATACCAATACAGATACTTCAGTGTCAATATGCACATATCTTAAGAAAAAGTCTTATTCTGGTAAAAAAAGAAAATTATTTTTTATATAGTAAATAATATATTATTATTCATTTTCTGAAAGATATAATATGCTCGCTTGGACTTATGTTAAAACGAATATTTATAAATAACACTTATAGGAAATATTAGAAATTGTTTGAATAAACATTGCAGTAATATCTTCGTTGTTATCACAAAATATCACATATTTCATTTAATATTGATCTGAATGATTTACACTATAAGTAATATTTTATCAGTGCTTCTTCAAAAACTTAGAAGTCCCTTTCAATA
Organism: Maratus michaelseni; assembly: GCA_963931845.1. Classification (NCBI taxonomy): domain Eukaryota; kingdom Metazoa; phylum Arthropoda; class Arachnida; order Araneae; family Salticidae; genus Maratus; species Maratus michaelseni. The sequence goes on from OZ007593.1 coordinate 291,247,154, forward strand.
AAAAAAAGATAGAATTGTTACACTTTTTTGCTATACACGTGTGTATACTTGCAGAATATCAGTTTAATTTTATGTTATTAGTTATGTATGACAGAACATAATATATTATTGGCAATAGGTTGTATGAGGGATATACAACACACAGAAATCTGTCCATGCAGCTAGTTAAATTGACAAAGTATTGGTGATTTAGTCAAGAGGTACTGGGTTCGACTCCCAACATGGAAAAGTTTTGAATCAGTTAGGAAAAATGCAAATTGTATGATATTTTTACAAAGCACTGTCATTGTTTGGAAATAATTAGGTGCATATAGGTTTCCATCTTTTAATGGAGTTTATTAAGTGTATATAGATTCCCATCTTTTAATGGGGTTTATTAAGTGTATATAGGTTTCCATCTTTTAATGGAGTTTATAGGGTTACCTACCAGGCAATTTATGCCAGAGATTCTGGGTTTGTAAAACGACCTTTTTTTAACTTAGTTGGGTAAATATTCATTTTCTGATGTATTTGATAATATATATGTGGTATTTTCTATTATATGTGGGATATAATAGATATCTGGGATTCATTCCCTAGATCAGCGTCTAGGGGAATGAATAATAATTCCACTCTGTTTTCAAAGTTAATTACGTGGAATTTTAATGTCTTGGCTAGAATATAACTATATAAAATATTTATAATAATAATTTAAACTGTTATGACATTTTCCGACCGTCTATCGGATTTAAAAATTTATTAATTGCGCGATCCACCGACCGCTATAAGGCATACAAAGAGAAGCAATCTCTCTGTCCGGCTGACCGGGACGAAAACTTTTGCACATCTGCTATCTCTCATGATAAAAAATGCTTATCTCATTAAATTTCAATTGTGTAGGATTCATAGAACTTAGATAAAAGATCCGAAGCCTCAGTTAAATATTTTCTGTGCCTTGCAGTCTGAAGTTCAGATAAAGAACTATTGTGACCACAGCTTCTGCCGTCCCGACTGTGCTATGTCCTCACAGTCATCACAATAATTTCACTCTAGTAATTTAAAAGGGACCAAGAAATTTAGGCCTTAACATCATACCTGTACCGAATTGAGTTTTCTGTATCGCAACTAAACCACCGAGTTTGTAGGTGTTGGCCGTTTTTTTTTCTTATTATAAGTTTTCTTATTTTATTCCTGTATTTTTAAAATGTTCTCTTTAGCAATTTACCTATTAATAATTCTCTCTGAGATAGTCAAATTCACATGTTCTTAGTCTAATTATTCTTTTATTTGAAAATCGGTTTTATGTCGCAATTTAACAGCAGTTAGAAGCTCAAACGGAAAAAAAAATTGTGCTTCTAGATATAGTGCTGTTAATAATTCGTTGCACCGAGGATACATATTTGTACCTTTAGTGGGGTCTTCTATGCTAAGTTTTGCAAATATTAGGATAAGAATTATGTGTATTCATTCTACCTAGCCATTTCCTCTTGGAACTTCTGTCGTTATTGAGATATGTTCTATTTTTTGTTCTGTTTGTATTGAGAATATGAATAAAAGCGAGGAGAATAATTGCTTTCTCATAGAATTTTGAATAATTGTAAGGAGAAATTATTAATATATGATAATTTTTATCATACAACCTCACTAGAAAATTTATTAATTTTAACATCTCATATGGAATAAGTTTACAAAGTTTGACTAAACCATGCAGTTTTCGCACAGGGGTTCATCTCATTTGACTGAATATATATATTTATATCTCCATAATAAATTAAATACTCAAACATTAAATATTTGTTTATATGAAAGTATATAATAATTGCATGTTATAATTATTTTTAAATAGTAAATAAACTATTTTTTATGTATTTATTAATTTACTTTTTAATTTACTTTATTAAACAAATGCTATGCCTATTATTATTTCTTTTAAAAGACTGCTGCACCTTGACCATAGAGGTACGTTGTCCACACGCGATATTTTCAATCTATCCGATAGATGGCGTTACAAGCAAAGCCACTCGTGTCATATCACGTTTTCGTTCCCCCACAACTATGTCAGCAGCAAAGAAGCAATCAAATGAAAGCCACTTCAAATTTTCAAATTTCCACACAGATAAGTTTTTTTTTTTTTTTTTTTTTTTTTTTTTTGCACCTACAAATAGTCGTTTCTGATTTCTTTCTAAATTAAAGTTTCACTTTGGCAAAAAGCAATCTAAAAGACCGTTGTCCAGAGCTTATTTTCTACCTGAATATTAACAAAATATTTTGATATGACGATGAAAAACAAATATGGCGATATGGGGAAAGTGGGCCCATTTAATCCGGGATATCCCCGCAATCCAAGAGTCTGTTTTCTATAAAAGTCAATAAAATTGCATAATTATTTGTGTTACTGTTTAGGGCAGTATTAACTAATAGGCAAATAAGACAAATGTATAGGCCCGTAAATCGGATGAGCCTGGTTTTATAAACAGAAATTTAATAATAATATTAAATTTCTATAAAAATCTCAATTTTATATAATCTAATATTTATAACTTGTCTAATTTCACAAAATATATTTTTTTCTTTTATTTCGTAAATAACTAACGAAAAAACAGTTTAAAGTAAAACAGACTGTTTCTTGAAATCTAGGAAGTGTACGAAAGTTTTTTTGCAGAAACTTAATTATAAAATTATTATATTAATTTATTGTATTAGTTTATTGCATTATCTATTACTAATAAAAACTGTAATTGACATTATTTAAGATATTGGAAAAGCAACTAGCCTTAATGTAGGTCCAATTTAAATTTTGTCTGGAACCCGGTAGAACCTTTTCTTTAGCTGCAAAGATGGTTCATAATTATAATCGAAATTCAGACAGAGGAAAGATACCAGAAGAGACAATGAAAGTTGCTGTTCTCGAAGTTAAATTGAACAAGACAATCAGGGAAGCAGTAGTATCCATCCAGTGAAGAATAACAAGAGGTGAAAGACGATTCCTTATGTATTAGATGTTTTAAATCATTCAAAAATAGCAAATCAAGAGAGGATTGTCGTCAGAGTACCAGGTGTAAACGTTTGACACACGAATCATGTGTCCCTTGGGACACGATAATTTATGTTACATTGTGCTGATGAGAAAGATGTCGATGAAGGCGGTGATTAAGTTGAATAAAATATCTTTTCTTAGCCTTTATATCTTTTATATACCAAATTAATTACATACGATATTTTATATGTTTTTTCATTTAAGTTAGCAATCTGAAAATCAAATCAATTCAGAGGGCCAACCTACCCCGTTCGACGGGGAAAGATGGCCACGTGATTTGATTTCCTACTGAGTTTCATATAGAAATTATTAATTAATATTTTTCAAAAATTCTTATACGTGGTTATGCTATTAGGTGCTTTGATTACCAAAACTAAAAAAAATAAATAAAAAGTTTAATAAATTAAATTTAATAAAAAATAATGAAGGAAAAATGGGCCAATTAGCCCCGGTCTTCCCTATTTATAAGTTATATACATGCAGAAACTCATTTTTGTGCATAAACCTATAGGAAATTTAAGCAGTTTTCAATCTATTCTCTATTTTGAATGATCGATGTTTACCGAAAATTGGAATATTTATATTTTTGAAAGATTATTTTAACTACAGCACGTTATTCCTACATTTAAATAAAATTTCGGATTTGTTCAGACTAACGCTATTAAAGATGAATTAAACATCTGAAACATTTATTCATAAATTTGAATTTGGTTTTCCTGTATTCATACACTCAAGTAATTTTTAAACTGAAAATCATATAGAAGTTTATAGTGAGTATTTTTTTCCTAAATGCATTTAATATTTACAATAAAGATTGAATAAATGGGATCGGTATACCACCACTTCTCAATCTTGTCTTATTTTATGAACGGAAATTGAAACTTCTAACTAGAATGTGAGGTAAAAGCAGTAAATCTTTATTTTACTAATGGCGTATTTTCGAAATTTTACTTAACTAAATGTAGCAAATAACTTACATTTTAGTAGAAATTAAATAAAACGCAATTATGTTCTTTATACGTATAGTTCGTAATATGATGATACATTTTGAAGAACTTAGAATTTGCAGCTGTAACAATTGCAATGAGTAGCATTTTATATATTATTTAAAGTAGTTTTCTATTTATGATATGCGCGCTCGTGAATACCTAAAAGAATGCTTTTAAATAAGTTAAAAATGTATTTGAATATTTAAACTAGTAATAAAATATTATTATGTAATGGAAAAAAATAAAGTATGTTATGCGAGAGATCTTAATATATATATATATATATATATATATGTGGGATTATGATGAATAATATGTACTTTAGCCACAACAAAGATTCTTCAAATATAATATAAACAAAACAGATTTAATAACATAACAACAAATACAGCTCGGATACACACAAAACTATATACATGGGTTAATATTCCTGAATGATACAAACATTCGTATCTCAATACAAATAATAGTTAATAAACTTTGCCAAGCCTGGCATACTAATTCCACCAACGACCATATCCAAAAATTACTATAGAACAACTGCTCGTGCTGACGTACTTTTCTTGGTCTTGCGTGAACTCATCGCCTATATCGCTGCACGTGAAAAGTAATAATTCATTGAGTTCATATTATTGTTGTTGTTACTTCTAATAATTCCCACATTTACCCCCAAAATTGTTGTGGGATTATGATGAGTAATAAGTACTTTAGCCACAACAAAGTTTCTTCAAATATAATATAAACAAAACAGATTTAATAACATAACAACAAATACAGCTCGGATACTCAAAAAATTATACATGGGTTAATATTCCTGAATGATACAAACATTCGTATCTCAATACAAATAATATTTAATAAACTTTGCCAAGCCTGGCATACTAATTCCACCAACGACCATATCCAAAAAAAACTATAGAACAACTGCTCGTGCTGACGTACTTTTCTTGGTCTTGCGTGAACTCATCGCCTATATCGCTGCACGTGAAAAGTAATAATTCATTGAGTTCATATTATTGTTGTTGTTACTTCTAATAATTCCCACATTTACCCCAAAAATTGTTGTGGGATTATGATGAGTAATAAGTACTTTAGCCACAACAAAGATTCTTCAAATATAATATAAACAAAACAGATTTAATAACATAACAACAAATACAGCTCGGATACACACAAAAATATATACATGGGTTAATATTCCTGAATGATACAAACATTCGTATCTCAATACAAATAATAGTTAATAAACTTTGCCAAGCCTGGCATACTAATTCCACCAACGACCATATCCAAAAAAAGTCCTTCCGGCCTGTACCGGGAGGAAAAGGTAGCTTTCCTATATCTTCGTTTTAAAATTTTAGCTAATGTTACACGAAAACAGCAACTTAAAATGCAAATAAAACGTTTACAAAAGATTCGTTAATACTGAATTTGAATAAGAAATTCGCCAAATTATTGAGCAATAGCCAAATTGGCTTCATTTATGAAGACTTATTTTGGTCGCCAAATTTGGCGATATTTCGCCAAATGTCGCCAAGTTTGGCGAGAATTTGGCGCTAACGGATATGAATATATAGTTTTATGCGTTTGATTGGGAAAATTATTACAACAATGAAAATTTTTGTAATGTGCTGTCTTGTTTCAAAATGTCAGCCACCCTAGAATTTCAAACTGCTCTAGCTCAGCCGTTTTTTAAGATAGTGGTAAAACAAAAAATGCTCTGGAATCCTCGTTTCAAGGCCTAACACTCAATTAAAAAATAAATTTGAATTTTTAACTTTTATGTATATTTATTTTAGTTTTAAATTTTTAATTGGCCGCCATCTTGAAACAAAATGGTGGACCAAGCTGTCCAACGAACTCGGTCGAGACATTGTTGAGCTTAATACACACAATTAGTTTCATCAAAATTGATTTATAAATACGAGCGTTATCGTATGACATAAGTCAGATATATATATATATATATATATATATGGAGATATATATATATATATATATATAAATCAACATTTGAACGGAGGGTGGTTTTGGGGTCTGGGGGTCATGATCGGTGAAAATATATCGAAATTTTCCGGAACTGCTTTCCTCCGAACGGCTGCAATAGGTAGCTTTATACTTTTTTGTATTGAAAGGTACCTAAAAACTATAGAACAACTGCTCGTGCTGACGTACTTTTCTTGGTCTTGCGTGAACTCATCGCCTATATCGCTGCACGTGAAAAGTAATAATTCATTGAGTTCATATTATTGTTGTTGTTACTTCTAATAATTCCCACATTTACCCCAAAAATTGTTGTGGGATTATGATGAGTAATAAGTACTTTAGCCACAACAAAGATTCTTCAAATATAATATAAACAAAACAGATTTAATAACATAACAACAAATACAGCTCGGATACACACAAAACTATATACTTGGGTTAATATTCCTGAATGATACAAACATTCGTATCTCAATACAAATAATAGTTAATAAACGTTGCCAAACCTGGCATACTAATTCCACCAACGACCATATAAAAAAAAAAAACTATAGAACAACCGCTCGTGCTGACGTACTTTTCTTGGTCTTGCGTGAACTTATCGCCTATATCGCTGCACGTGAAAAGTAATAATTCATTGAGTTCATATTATTGTTGTTGTTACTTCTAATAATTCCCACATTTACCCCAAAAATTGTTGTGGGATTATGATGAGTAATAAGTACTTTAGCCACAACAAAGATTCTTCAAATATAATATAAACAAAACAGATTTAATAACATAACAACAAATACAGCTCGGATACACACAAAACTATATACATGGGTTAATATTCCTGAATGATACAAACATTCGTATCTCAATACAAATAATAGTTAATAAACTTTGCCAAGCCTGGCATACTAATTCCACCAACGACCATATAAAAAAAACTATAGAACAACTGCTCGTGCTGACGTACTTTTCTTGGTCTTGCGTGAACTCATCGTCTATATCGCTGCACGTGAAAAGTAATAATTCATTGAGTTCATATTATTGTTGTTGTTACTTCTAATAATTCCCACATTTACCCCAAAAATTGTTGTGGGATTATGATGAGTAATAAGTACTTTAGCCACAACAAAGATTCTTCAAAAATAATATAAACAAAACAGATTTAATAACCTAACAACAAATACAGCTCGGATACACACAAAACTATATACATGGGTTAATATTCCTGAATGATACAAACATTCGTATCTCAATACAAATAATAGTTAATAAACTTTGCCAAGCCTGGCATACTAATTCCACCAACGACCATATCAAAAAAAAAACTATAGAACAACCGCTCGTGCTGACGTACTTTTCTTGGTCTTGCGTGAACTCATCGCCTATATCGCTGCACGTGAAAAGTAATAATTCATTGAGTTCATATTATTGTTGTTGTTACTTCTAATAATTCCCACATTTACCCCAAAAATTGTTGTGGGATTATGATGAGTAATAAGTACTTTAGCCACAACAAAGATTCTTCAAATATAATATAAACAAAACAGATTTAATAACATAACAACAAATACAGCTCGGATACACACAAAACTATATACTTGGGTTAATATTCCTGAATGATACAAACATTCGTATCTCAATACAAATAATAGTTAATAAACGTTGCCAAACCTGGCATACTAATTCCACCAACGACCATATAAAAAAAAAACTATAGAACAACCGCTCGTGCTGACGTACTTTTCTTGGTCTTGCGTGAACTTATCGCCTATATCGCTGCACGTGAAAAGTAATAATTCATTGAGTTCATATTATTGTTGTTGTTACTTCTAATAATTCCCACATTTACCCCAAAAATTGTTGTGGGATTATGATGAGTAATAAGTACTTTAGCCACAACAAAGATTCTTCAAATATAATATAAACAAAACAGATTTAATAACATAACAACAAATACAGCTCGGATACACACAAAACTATATACATGGGTTAATATTCCTGAATGATACAAACATTCGTATCTCAATACAAATAATAGTTAATAAACTTTGCCAAGCCTGGCATACTAATTCCACCAACGACCATATAAAAAAAACTATAGAACAACTGCTCGTGCTGACGTACTTTTCTTGGTCTTGCGTGAACTCATCGCCTATATCGCTGCACGTGAAAAGTAATAATTCATTGAGTTCATATTATTGTTGTTGTTACTTCTAATAATTCCCACATTTACCCCAAAAATTGTTGTGGGATTATGATGAGTAATAAGTACTTTAGCCACAACAAAGATTCTTCAAAAATAATATAAACAAAACAGATTTAATAACATAACAACAAATACAGCTCGGATACACACAAAACTATATACATGGGTTAATATTCCTGAATGATACAAACATTCGTATCTCAATACAAATAATAGTTAATAAACTTTGCCAAGCCTGGCATACTAATTCCACCAACGACCATATCAAAAAAAAAACTATAGAACAACCGCTCGTGCTGACGTACTTTTCTTGGTCTAGCGTGAACTCATCGCCTATATCGCTGCACGTGAAAAGTAATAATTCATTGAGTTCATATTATTGTTGTTGTTACTTCTAATAATTCCCACATTTACCCCAAAAATTGTTGTGGGATTATGATGAGTAATAAGTACTTTAGCCACAACAAAGATTCTTCAAATATAATATAAACAAAACAGATTTAATAACATAACAACAAATACAGCTCGGATACACTCAAAACTATATACATGGGTTAATATTCCTGAATGATACAAACATTCGTATCTCAATACAAATAATAGTTAATAAACTTTGCCAAGCCTGGCATACTAATTCCACCAACGACCATATAAAAAAAAACTATAGAACAACTGCTCGTGCTGACGTACTTTTCTTGGTCTTGAGTGAACTCATCGCCTATATCGCTGCACGTGAAAAGTAATAATTCATTGAGTTCATATTATTGTTGTTGTTACTTCTAATAATTCCCACATTTACCCCAAAAATTGTTGTGGGATTATGATGAGTAATAAGTGCTTTAGCCACAACAAAGATTCTTCAAATATAATATAAACAAAACAGATTTAATAACATAACAACAAATACAGCTCGGATACACACAAAACTATATACATGGGTTAATATTCCTGAATGATACAAACATTCGTATCTCAATACAAATAATAGTTAATAAACTTTGCCAAGCCTGGCATACTAATTCCACCAACGACCATATCAAAAAAAAAACTATAGAACAACTGCTCGTGCTGACGTACTTTTCTTGGTCTTGAGTGAACTCATCGCCTATATCGCTGCACGTGAAAAGTAATAATTCATTGAGTTCATATTATTGTTGTTGTTACTTCTAATAATTCCCACATTTACCCCAAAAATTGTTGTGGGATTATGATGAGTAATAAGTACTTTAGCCACGACAAAGATTCTTCAAATATAATATAAACAAAACAGATTTAATAACATAACAACAAATACAGCTCGGATACACACAAAACTATATACATGGGTTAATATTCCTGAATGATACAAACATTCGTATCTCAATACAAATAATAGTTAATAAACTTTGCCAAGCCTGGCATACTAATTCCACCAACGACCATATAAAAAAAAACTATAGAACAACTGCTCGTGCTGACGTACTTTTCTTGGTCTTGAGTGAACTCATCGCCTATATCGCTGCACGTGAAAAGTAATAATTCATTGAGTTCATATTATTGTTGTTGTTACTTCTAATAATTCCCACATTTACTCTAAAAATTGTTGTGGGATTATGATGAGTAATAAGTACTTTAGCCACAACAAAGATTCTTCAAATATAATATAAACAAAACAGATTTAATAACATAACAACAAATACAGCTCGGATACACACAAAACTATATACATGGGTTAATATTCCTGAATGATACAAACATTCGTATCTCAATACAAATAATAGTTAATAAACTTTGCCAAGCCTGGCATACTAATTCCACCAACGACCATATAAAAATAAAACTATAGAACAACTGCTCGTGCTGACGTACTTTTCTTGGTCTTGAGTGAAATCATCGCCTATATCGCTGCACGTGAAAAGTAATAATTCATTGAGTTCATATTATTGTTGTTGTTACTTCTAATAATTCCCACATTTACCCCAAAAATTGTTGTGGGATTATGATGAGTAATAAGTACTTTAGCCACGACAAAGATTCTTCAAATATAATATAAACAAAACAGATTTAATAACATAACAACAAATACAGCTCGGATACTTACAAAACTATATACATGGGTTAATATTCCTGAATGATACAAACATTCGTATCTCAATACAAATAATAGTTAATAAACGTTGCCAAGCCTGGCATACTAATTCCACCAACGACCATATAAAAAAAAAAAAAAACTATAGAACAACCGCTCGTGCTGACGTACTTTTCTTGGTCTTGCGTCAACTCATCGCCTATATCGCTGCACGTGAAAAGTAATAATTCATTGAGTTCATATTATTGTTGTTGTTACTTCTAATAACTCCCACATTTACCCCAAAAATTGTTGTGGGATTATGATGAGTAATAAGTACTTTAGCCACAACAAAGATTCTTCAAAAATAATATAAACAAAACAGATTTAATAACATAACAACAAATACAGCTCGGATACACACAAAACTATATACATGGGTTAATATTCCTGAATGATAAAGACATTCGTATCTCAATACAAATAATAGTTAATAAACTTTGCCAAGCCTGGCATACTAATTCCACCAACGACCATATCCAAAAAAAACTATAGAACAACTGCTCGTGCTGACGTACATTTCTTGGTCTTGCGTGAACTCATAGCCTATATCGCTGCACGTGAAAAGTAATAATTCATTGAGTTCATATTATTGTTGTTGTTACTTCTAATAATTCCCACATTTACCCCAAAAATTGTTGTGGGATTATGATGAGTAATAAGTACTTTAGCCACAACAAAGATTCTTCAAATATAATATAAACAAAACAGATTTAATAACATAACAACAAATACAGCTCGGATACACAAAAAACTATATACATGGGTTAATATTCCTGAATGATACAAACATTCGTATCTCAATACAAATAATAGTTAATAAACTTTGCCAAGCCTGGCATACTAATTCCACCAACGACCATATAAAAAAAACTATAGAACAACTGCTCGTGCTGACGTACTTTTCTTTGTCTTGAGTGAACTCATCGCCTATATCGCTGCACGTGAAAAGTAATAATTCATTGAGTTCATATTATTGTTGTTGTTACTTCTAATAATTCCCACATTTACCCCAAAAATTGTTGTGGGATTATGATGAGTAATAAGTACTTTAGCCACAACAAAGATTCTTCAAATATAATATAAACAAAACAGATTTAATAACATAACAACAAATACAGCTCGGATACAAACAAAACTATATACATGGGTTAATATTCCTGAATGATACAAACATTCGTATCTCAATACAAATAATAGTTAATAAACTTTGCCAAGCCTGGCATACTAATTCCACCAACGACCATATAAAATAAAACTATAGAACAGCTGCTCGTGCTGACGTACTTTTCTTGGTCTTGCGTGAACTCAACTCCTATATCGCTGCACGTGAAAAGTAATAATTCATTGAGTTCATATTATTGTTGTTGTTACTTCTAATAATTCCCACATTTACCCCAAAAATTGTTGTGGGATTATGATGAGTAATAAGTACTTTAGCCACAACAAAGATTCTTCAAATATAATATAAACAAAACAGATTTAATAACATAACAACAAATACAGCTCGGATTCTCACACAGCTATATACTTGGGTTACTATTCCTGAATGTTACAAACATTCGTATCTCAATACAAATAATAGTTAGCAAACTTTGGCAAGCCTTGCATACTAATTCCACCAACGACCATATCCAAAAAAAACTATAGAACAACTGCTCGTGCTGACGTGCATTTCTTGGTCTTGCTTGAACTCATCGCCTTTATGGCTGCACGTGAAAAGTAATAATTCATTGAGTTCATATTATTGTTGTTGTTACTTCTAATAATTCTCATATATATATATATATATATATATATATATATATATAATTTATTACTGTTAAACTATTTACATTTTAGCCAGCCAGAGTACATATATTAATATTTTTTTACGTTTCTAAAAATAAATAAATAAAATTAACTTTATTTTAATTTTTAAATAATAATATAGCTTAATAAATATACCTAACTTTCAGAATATGTACTTCTTTATATAATTTCAATAACATTCACCTTAGTATTTTTAGAAAAACTTCCAATAAATGATTGGTAAATTTTAGCTGAAAAAGGTCTCGAACAGAAAAACCAAATAACTAAGCAAATTTGTTGAACTATTTACATTGAAAAAATAATTTATGTTAATTAATGAAAATGCACAAATAAATATATATTTCGAGCAGAAATATTAAATTCATGTATGTAAAGAATGGTCGTGATCATAAATAATATTAAATATAATACTATTTTATTCTTGAGTATTATAAATTATAAATTCCTGTTGTTGAAAAATTTTCGTATTCACAAAAAGTAGTAAATCAAATCCTACTTTATTTTTAGGTATTAGAAAATATAAATTGCTGTTGCGGAATTATGTTCGTGATCCCAATTAATAGTAAATCAAATCTTACTTTATTTTTGGTATTATGAGTTATAACTTCCGATGGCTGAAGAGTGATCGTGATCACAAATAATAGTAAATAAAATCCTACTTCATTTTGTGATATTATAAGATATAAATTCCTGTTGCTGAATAATGTTCGTGATCACAAACAACAATAGTATATCAAATCGTACCTTACTTGTTGGTTTTAACATAGCGGTAAATGGGCATTTGAAGTATTTTTTGTTTGTTTGTATGAATGATAAATTAGTTTATTGTGTCATGTAATGTAGCTGAAATATTATGCTACTGTTTGTTAAAGTATTGAAAAAAATACTGCCTATGACAAAACTGAAAACATAAATAGTTTATAAATAATATATATGACATCGTAAAACACCTCGTAATAAATAACATTTAATTTTTAATAAATTCAACATAATCTAGTTTATTGACAATTTGAAGAAGATAAAAATGCTTTTTAAATTTCAACCAAAATCCCTCAAATGCATTTTAAAAACATTTATCTGTTTAAATTATATGAAAGTAGTAAACATAAATTCGACAAGTTATATATACTAATACTTAGCTGCGTAGCTATTCCATATTTCTATAAATGCGATGTTAATAAATAATAAATATACTTTTTAAATGTGTATATTATTCTCTCTTTTGTGTAAAATGCGATAAAAAAGTTTATTTAAACTATTTCATATGTATTAAATCATAAATTTTCTTGATGAAGAGCAAATTTGAAAAATTTCAGTCCTCCATAGTATACATTTCAAATGCCCCAAATTAAGTTAAGAAACATAAAATAATTGTTTAACACTAGAAAGGCCAATAATTTTTACCTACTGTAAAGTCCAAAATGGGTCATTTTGATACACATTCATGAAACGCAAATCTTCTGCAAACGCAATTCTTCTGCAAATGCAATTTTTCTGCAATTCAAAATTTTATTTCTTGTTAGACGAATTAATATAATAATGACATATTTGGCATTGTTTATCAATCTGTTTATTTTTTTAATAATAGTAATAAATTATAACAATCAATTTGTAAATATATAAATTTTAAGATTATAAGTAGTCGTCTACAAGAATTATTTGACAGTTATTATTGTAAAAAAATAAAGTTTCAAATATTCAGTTATTTTTTTTTATTTACCATATGTGCCTTATCAAAGTCATTGATCCAAAATTTTGCAGTCTATTGTGTGAAACAATAACTGAAAACATATGATCACACTTACTACGCATTTTCCACAAACAAACCTTTCACACTTATCACACGTGTCCATTGTGTTATTCCCTTTACATAATTTTCGGACGCTTTCGATTTGTTGTCTCTGCTCCATCATTGATTTTCAGTTCTTGATTAATCTCATAGCTAGGCAATTGCTACGTACTTCCTGTGCTATTCCAAAATGAAATTAAAACTGCAAATTAGTTTTCCAGTCACACAATTGTAGAGATTGCTTGCACTGATACCAGCTAAATCTAGGACTTTATAAAATGCTTGAACATGCCACCTACGACTTGCAGCGTTTACACTGTACTTCCTTGCGATCTAATCTAGAGTATCTAATCCGCAACTAATGGCATTGTAAAAAGCTACTGTTTCAGGTGATTTTTTATCATAAGTGCCAATTAAGACGTTAGGATGAAGACTACTTAGCAGAATATCATTTTTATTCTTTTGTCCTTTGTAAACAGACAAGGTACATTTCCCGTGTTTCATGGTGCGAGTATGATATAATTTTGCACCGTCTATCATTGAGATTGTAGTGATCACTTTTCGTTTACGATTCATTGTATCAAGGAGATTTGTAATTTTTACTAGTAACTTTTCTGCTAGTTCAAGGGGTGTAAGGAAGTTGTCGTTTGTAATTTTTCGACCTTTGTTCACATATGGATCAATGCGAAATAGAAGAACATGGACGGACAGACTTTCATTAGCAGGTCGCGATTCATCCTTTCACAAATATGGAACATCATTTTATTAGATACTTTGATACCGCATCAGCTGCAAGCCAAAATTTCATTCCAAATTTTTCCAATTTGTTGGCCATGTATGGAGTGAAGGAACATTTTGATTTCGTAGGAAACATCTGTACGTTAATGGTGTCGTTCGTTCCAGGTTTGTAACAGGGAATATAATGTCTTATGAAGCTATTCCACACTTCCGAAACTAAGGCAAACTTGTCTGTCTTCAACCGGTGGGACCTTGTGAATTTTACATCAAACCTTATAAAACTCATGCTTTTTAAAAATAATTTCTTCACATAGATTCGTAAAATATTCAAGGCCCCATAAAATAGACAATAAATGATACACTGGGAGATCTCCATGAGCATACAAAACAGCTATGAAAGAATCCAGTTCTTCCAAAGTAATGGCCCATGCATTGTCTTGAAGTTGCCGGTGGGTCACAATTTCTGTACATTTTTCTATATGACGCAATATCGGTTCATCTATAAGTAGCAGCCGTGCACTTGACACAATATCATCACAGATTTCGCGTTTCGCATATGGTGTTCGAACAACTGTCTCGCACAGAACATTCTGTCGAAAGAGTCTCCCAGGATCGAAAACATTGATATCGATTACCTCCCATTAAGTTCGATGCAGTATAATTTGGTTTCACTTCTGGTGGAACATATATCTTACGTCCACGTTCTCTTCCACGATCTCTACTAGGGACTTGTGCTGTTGGTATATTCTGTGATAATACCGTTGTTTAAATATTAGCTCGTAGAAGTCCCCATCTACATCTTGCTATTCCACGCGATCCTGACGCATGTCCAAGAACATGTGATTGAGATAAATACGCATCATTACTCATATTTGAATCAATTTTTTCACCCGATCAATATTTTCGCCCTATCATCACTTTCGGAAATTATTTAGCCATCAGAATCAGGATGGCCTTTCTCTCTACGTTCTTCATCAAAATCGTTTTGTGATAACTTTTGAAGTAATTCGTGCATCTTACCATCTGTAAGAAAACGATGCCGACGCATATTTACTGCAAATATTATCGCAAAAATAAACTAAATAAATTGTTATTGTCATTTTGATTGGAAATAGAAATGGTACAGTACACAATACATTATGAGAAAAAATGTGTAGAACACATCACAAACCGACATACAGCTGACAGCGCCAAGAAATTTTTAATTTTATTTCACAATTTAGAGCATGACGTTGTAAGTTTTGACCAATTAAGTGAAAGCCAGCAATTTGTTATGTCTTCTCCTGTGATCTTGACGAAAGAAATAACCTTTGCCTACAACTACTGTTACTGGTGATGCCACATTCAGACTAAAATAAACAAGGTTTTATTTTTACCCCCCACCCTTCAACATCTTTCTACGTAAGCACTCTAAAATAGACATTTTCAAAACTGAGCAAAAAATACTCAAATCTCAGTGTGTCGCATAGTCAAAATGGCTTCGAATCAAAATTACTCATGTTTGAAAAATGTATATACTGATATCTGAAAACATGCACACACTCAAAAATAAAACTTCATGTGCTCATATTTGAGTATGTCCATGTTTCAAAAATGATTATGAACTGAATTCTATGTGCTGATTTTTGTGTTTTTCCATGTTTCAAGAATAAGTTTGAACTGATCCTAATCATTTTTGAGTATGTCCATGTTTCCAAAATTGGTATGAACTGACCTCTATGTGCTCAGTTTTGAGTATGTCCACGTTTCAATATTCTGAGTATTTCTGGTATTTCAGAATTGAAAGCATTGGTTCGTCATATTTGAAACTAACAGTTTCAAACCAAAATGAAAACATCAACTTACTCAGATTTTAAAATGTCATTTTTCTCAGTGTGACTCGGTTCTAGTTTACGTTTTGATAATGGCACAATACCTAAATAAATTATTCACATAAAATTAAAAGTCACAAAACCACATAAGCCATAAATAAAAATTACGCTGTCAGTGTGAAGAAATATGCGATGTATGTGTCAAAAAAGTCCGCGTCGGCCTTTCTAGTAGTTTTAAACATCAATTTAGTTAATAAGCAGCGTGTCCCATCAAATTCTGCGTAGCCATATTTCTCTCTTTAAGTACATAAAAATAACCAAAGATCTATACCTCTACGACACATAGTTTTACAGAAAATTGCTAAAGAAAAGTGTAAAAAAAAGGGATTTTTTGGAAATTGGAACATTGGTATAATTACAAACACAATACAATATTCACGAACATATTACATTATCACCATGCAAAAATTAACTGTAGTTACTAGATGAAGCCCTTTAAATACGATTCAACAGACGATTTGATGTCTTGCATGTAAAGCGCATGCATGCTTCAACATGCGTAGTGGATATTATTCGCATCTTAGTCTGCAAACATGTGCAAATACCGATGTTCTTGTTTCCAATACAGTTTTATTTTCTTTCGCAACATATGGCGACATACGTTTTTTTTTTTTTTACTTTTTCTGAAAAAATAATGGTCGTAGAGGTATAGTTCGTTGGGCATTTTTTATGTTCACCAAGCGAGGAATATGGCTGTGCAGAGTTTGGATGGTCTGGATGGGATACCCTGTAAAACAAATTATATTTCATGCATGAGTTTGCGGTAATATATTGTTGTTATAATCTTGTCAACACGGATCATTTATGTCGAGAGTACATTGTGTAAAACAATTCTGAAATATTAAGATAAGTGTCCAAAATAAAATCCAGTTGTAGAATATTTTATCGATAACAACAATCATGTTCTAAAACTAACCTCGAAAACTAATATATTTTCGATATATATAGCTATCTATATCTATCAAATCTATCTCTCTATTTATCTATATATATATATATATTATAAAAATAAAGTTTCTTTTGCTGCCACTGATTTTCGAATATTTTTTATAGTGTGTTAATCAGTTTTATCAAACTGAAATATAGCTTTTTTGGACGCTATCAATGATCAAGTTTAGATTTTCAAGTTTAAAAAACAGACAAAATAAGTAAATGATAGTCCAAATATCGTTGAAGGACACCGTTGGATTTAGTAGTAAATTACGGCTTTTAATGTAGACCACTGATGCCAAGGTGACTGATAAACTCAATCAGGAACTTCAGAATCCAGTATAAAAAATTAAAGTTACAAAAAGGTTTACAAAATATATGAATAAACACACGTTACAAATAGGTATTCATTAAATGTAAAGATATTTTTAAACCACTTGTTCTGTTACCGACAGTATGAATCGGTATAAGAAACAACCTCATGCGTATTTTTGATATGGCCATAAGCGGCCATTGGGAACAAATATGGAATAAACATTGGCGGTGCCGTGAAATATTCGTAAGCGTCGAAGAGCTAACAGTGACAAGCGAAATATTTTCATACGTAACTACATTCTTTATTAATTTTACCGATGAAAAATTGCTCCAAAATCCTGTGCATCGATATTTTCTGTTCTGGGAAAGAACACTGTTTTCAAAGATTAGTGTTATACTGTTGCGGATTAAAGCAACTAATAATACTGTTATACAGTTGCAATGTGAATGCCCATCATAAATTAAAAAATGGAACGCCGTTTAATGTTACAGACGAAGCTATGGTAAAACTGTTTAGGAGCAGATTCATCAAAAACACAAAATTAATTTTATTAAAAATTGAATGAAAATAAAGAAACTGCTTCACATGGTTTACAGGGACATTTTAAATGTACTGACAAAATCGTTTTGAAGTTATTGATATACCGGAAGCTTTTGATTCAGAACCGCTATGAAGATTATGTCGAACAATGGAAAACACAAACTAATATAGCCTTACGAAATCGTCTTTCAATTTTTGTTGCACAGGTGGGCGTGCCTACGTTAGTAAAACAGCGCTTTACGTGTAGAATCCATCCGTCGAACGCCAACTGTCAATCAGGAGGGATGGATCCAAATTAATATTGAAACTTATCTATCGGTTTTCAGTAGGCCTTGTAGTCATCCTTCAAGGAAAAGTAACAGAGAATGACTATCTAAAAATATTAGCCAAGCACATGTTCATCTAATTCTCGAAGCATTGTTTTCTGCAGAGGATAGCGTTATTATTAGTCGGTTCACCGATTTCTAGTGACGTAAAAAAATAATAAAATAGCCTTTTGATTCAATGATTTAATCTCGAATATTTCTTGTTTTTCAGCTTGTTTATCTGAATTTCATCAAAACATTCGCATGATTGTCAGGTATGTGGAATCACCAACATTGTTTTCCCACTTTAAAAATTTCAAAAATGGAGCAATTTGAAAAAAAAAAAAACAGTAAAAATATAAAAATATTTTTTAATTAAAAAAAGCACATACATAAAACAATGAATTTTTCAATCACATATAAAATAATTTTTAAAAACATTTTTCTGAAAAATAGATCATTAAAACATTTTAAACGCCGAACTATGATCGAAATATAACACAAGCTATTTATTGATAAAAATCACATTACAACTCAAACATAAGAACTGTGAATAATATCTTTTTCAAAAAAAGAAAAATAAATAAATAAATAAATAAAATTGTATATGATTTATAACATGTTCCAGAAATGGAACATTGGCGGAAAGCACTTAGTTTTTTCATATGTTTTTATAAAATAGGATTAATGACATATAATTAAAATCTCTATTTCTGTGTGCCCAATTTTCTACTACTTATAGGTAAAGTTATATAAGTTGTTCAGGAATAACACAGGTTAAGAAGAAAAATAGACGGGCTTCGATCATCGAGCCCTGGTTGTGCTCCAGAACTACTAAAGTAAAAATTGTCACGAAGCAGTACGAAGCTTTCACAAAAAAACGCTAACCCACTAAATTAAAATATATATATTATATAGAAGATGAGCATGAATTATTGTATGAAAACAATTTTACAATCATTTATTAAATGGTAAAAAATGATAAAAACAGCATAACAAAAAAAAAATATTGTCTCTACTAAAATTAACAGCAGAGCAATCATATAAATGAAAATCTAAAAAATGCAAAAAAAATAAAAATAATTAAAAAAAACTTACCATAAATCTTTAAAATAAGAAAAAACATAAATTAATCACTGTCCACAGCTTTTATATCCTACATTTTATCTACTGTCCATGGTAGTTAGAAAAGCATTTCTTATGCAATCTTTTCTCACACTCAAACCATTTTTTCATTGTGTTCTTCTGGCATACAGGCACAGCGTCCTTGTGTTGATGGCACAAGGTAATGTGCATCATATTGTCTCAAAGATTCAGAGCAATGAGCACGAGGTCCAGGAACAGAGTGGATTTTCAGTTTCATTCTAAGCAAATACAAAGTTATTTCTCTCCTGATATTGAGATGTGATAGTTCTGCTGATGTACTTTTGTGCAAATGTAAATGCAAAATCCATCCAGCAGCGACAGCCATGTACGCTTTGCTAAATAGATTGCAATAACTTTTTACTTTCTTCTATCTATAATAGAAGAAAGTATTGTAATCGAAATTTTTTTGACTTCCGGTTTTCGACGGATTTACACGTTTTAGGGGTCAGAGATTCCGAAAAACATGTTTTTACAAAATGTCTGTTTGTCCGTCTGTCCGTCCGTCCGTCTGTCCGTCTGTGTGTCTTCATTGTATCATCGAAAAATGTATGAAGTTATACTTCAAATTGAACCACATTTTCTTCTATGTTTTTGGCTATGGCAAGCAGGTTCTATTAGAATTTGGAGATATTTCGACGAAAGGGATCGCTGTGATCGATATTTTTGTTCCATTTTCACTATTATACCATCTAAAAGTGTATGAAGTTATGCTTCAAATTGAACCAATTTTTTTTTCTATGTTTTTGGCTATGGCAAGCAGATTCTATTAGAATTTGGGGATATTTCGACGAAAGGGGGCGCTGTGATCGATATTTTTGTTCCACTTTCACTATTGTATCATCGAAAAATGTATGAAGTTATGCTTCAAATTGAACCACATTTTTTTTCTATGCTTTTGGCTATGGCAAGCAGGTTCTATTAGAATTTGGGGATATTTCGACGAAAGGGGGCGCTGCGATAGCCATTTAAACATTTCAATTTCAAAAAGATGTGCAAATTAAAAAAAATTAGAAATACTAAAACTTTTTTTTGTTAAATGTTCGGCCTTGATCCGGAGAATCCGGAACAATTTTTGTTTTGCCTCTATCTTAAAAATTGGCTGAGATATAGCGGTTTGAAATTTTAGGGTGGCTGACATTTTTAAACAAGACAGCAGAATTCATTCATAAACGGGTTTAATTTATGAGTTTTAGTTAACATGGTTTCGTTCAAATTTTCTTTCATTGTTGTAACCATTAATCCTATTATATGCTTATCACTATATATTTATATTCGCCAACGTCAAATTATCGCCAAACTTGGCGATAGTTGGCGGAATATCGCCAAATTTGGCGACCAAAATAAGTTGTTATAAATGAAGCCAACTTGGCTGTAGAGGACTAATTTGGCGATATTCTCATTCAAATTCAATGTTGACGAGAACTGGGATTGAATCATCTTTATTTAGGTTCCACGCATTTTAGCTTCGTGTTTTCCAGTAAAATTAGCTAAAATCATAAAACCAAGGAATAGGGAGGCTATCTGTTCCTGTCGGTTCAGGCCAGAAGGACTTTTCGTAGTTTAGTATACATCGGTTGTTCGCATCCCTGTAACCCGACCATTCGCAAGCAGCTGACGTACAACAGAATGACGAAAAATATTGATTTTATTGGCGATGTGATAGCGAATTTTGAAGTATTAACATGACTGAGATAGAAGAAAGTTTTGGGATTGGCACATCCGACTAGTTTTCTTCTAAACATAGGTCTATACGATCCAAGAAGTCTGTCTAGCAAATCGACACCTCCCATTCCTTCATTATACTTTTTTATCAGATGGGGATGAAAAACATGAGTTCTCTTTTTTGTGCACGACAAAATTGCCCAGTTTTATGAATAGGCTCATGCGTGGAATAACTGGATGCAATAGCTACCAAGCCCTGTCTTTCCAGCTGCAAATGTAAACTTGAAAAAACTTTTAAACCACTTCGGTATTCAAAATTTCCTCTTTGCCATTTTGAAGTTCCCTTTTTTAATTTAAGAGGGCATCTTCCTGTCCGGAATTCCCGAATTGTGCCAGTTGCTTTGAAACCTTTTTCAGACAATTCGGTGAAAAGTCTTATGTGATGAGAAAAAAAAAATCAGGCTTTTCTGGGTTTTCAACACTGGACAAAAGCTCGCACTCAACTCTAGTTTCAAGAGGAGATTTTCCTATTTCTGGACATTTTCCACTATAGATTCCCATAGCATATGGATAGCCACTATTAGGACACAACATCATATTTTAAAACGAAACCGTATTGGTTTACCCCGTATAAACATTTTAGCCGAATGATGACCGGAATAGGGTACCATGAATTCATCTATACTCAACTTAGAATGAAAGGTACCAAACTGCTGAAAGTTTTTTTTTGTCAATTCTGCATAAAAAGGAGATATTTTTCCCAATTTATTTCCCTAGCAGTTCTGTTTTTTGTAATGCATAAAGTGTTGACATATTTGCTAAATGCAGCAAATACTCTATTGGAATAAACTTGTGAAATATTTGAATTGGAGATAATGTAACGAACTCAGGATACATTTCAGAAATATTCGCAATGCTATCAGTTTTTAGATTTTTTTTTTTAATTGGCATTTTTTTCCAAGTGATGTTGAATGTTTTTCCCTTTTGACATTAGTTTTTGCTTTGAATTCTGTCATCCCTTTGAAGTTGAAAGTACTTCAGGGCCAAATCCATCTTCATTAGCTATTTCACTGTCATCTATTTTTGAAGATATTCCAATTTCACCACAAACATCTGCTAGCAAAACAGGCTCAAAAATGTCCTCATTTATATTTTCGTCATCTGTTAAACGTCCACTTTCTTCTGGAGGTAGCTGACAAATATCAATACGTTCTTCTTAAGAATCATCCGATAATTTGTCAAAAATATCGAGTGCCTCTTCTACTGTCATAAATGGTTTTGTATGAGACATCTCATCTGTCTGATGTTTCGTGACTAACTGAAGAAAATCACAGAGTAAAGTTAAGAATAAAAATTCCCTATCACGTTATTTTCCAAGTATCGCAACTCCAAACCTATCTTGACTCTCAATTTGAGTCATAAACAACTTCTAGCTATCAACAAACACACGTGTTTTTAAATGGTAACTATGAATAATCCACTTCAAATACATCGGAGAACGTATTTGGGAGAGACGGGAAATGTAGCATGGGGTGTGCGGAGGAATCGATTGTAGAACAAAGTCATAAACATGTTTCCTCCACACTTACTAACAGGTCTTGTATTCGGATACTCTTTATCATTACTTATATGCACTGTAATTAATTAACTTTATCATGTTAAGAACCTTTACACGCCAATGTTCCATTTCTGAAACATGCGATTTTTTTATCTAATAGAAACAATAAAAATTAATCTTTTTTGTTATAACTTATGTTCTTCAAATAAAATGATCATTTTTAATTACTAACACTTACTTATACAAACAATTGTTAAATTTTGATTTTTTTATGAATTTGTGCATGTTGTTCGACGAAAAGTTAAAAAAAAAAAGTCTAACAATGAGATTTTCCCACCTAGACACTATTTATTTTATTATCGTAAGGTCGATGCCAAGAAAATCAATCCATACTTTCTTTTTAAATAATTTTTTATAGAGCGATACCAATAAAATTGTATTTTTCTCACAATTTTGAAGTTGATTTTCATTTATGGAACATTGGCGTGTAAAAGGTTATAAATGATATAACAATTTACTATCATCATTTTATTACAACACCTTTAAATGCACAATTTTTTATACCCCGTTACACTTTTAAATAATTTCCTATATTATATTTTACAAATTTCAATAACTTGTTTTATTCTGGTATTTATAGATAATTAGAAAAGATGAAAATGCCTGGAAAATATGCAACTATTCTGAAACACTGATCTAACTACACATTAAGTCTATCTCAAGATAGTTAAATATTTCAAAAGTGAATTTTGATAAATCTCAAACTGAGATTTCGCCAAATACCGCCAAATTTGACGAATTGTTGGCAACAAATGTGGATCATCTTTTTTTACGATATGTTATTTGAGCCATATTCGGAGTTACTCTTTCAATCTTCGTCAAAAATCTCAATCTACAGGTGACTTTTGGAGTTAGCAAGCAGACCTGAGATATTTCTAATGCAGACGGATGACACTCCGACAAATAGACAGACTGAAACTATTACCAATACAATTAAAGCGTTGTTTCAACAGTTACCATATACAGACAGTTATGTAGCTTAATTAATTCCTGCAACAATTAATAAAGGGACTTTAAATTATAAATGTTATACCAAATTAACTCAATGAAGAACACGTTGCATAGTGCCCCAATGTATGAATTTTGAAGGGTTTAAATATTATAATGTCATTAAAGTGCATTTTATGTATTTATCACCAACAAAAAGTACTGCAATTGAATTGTTTATTCAACTTCATTTATATAAATATAACTACTATCCACACCACCTTTATTAATAATTATGGATAATTTAAAAACACAATAAATTTGTATTTCTGTCTGCGTTTTACAAACCACACTTATTACTTTAACTATCATTACCAAAATGGTTACAAAACCAATATACTATTGTTTTATATGTGATAGCATAGAAAGTGTATATTAGTTACAGTAACATTATTTTATGTATTCATTACAAATATATCTTATTCTTCGTAATATATATATATCTATATTATAAAGGGCAAACGTGTCCGTGCGTAACGCTGACGTCATTTTGCGAATGGCAACAATGGGACCACAGCTTTATTATTAGATCAATGTAGAATAGCACATTCAAAATTCAAAATACTGCTGAATTTGAACATAACATCTATGTGCGACATTAGTAAACAAACTGACCTTACTGAATTAATAAGGGAAACGAAGTTAATAGTCTGGGATGAAGCCCCCTTGATGAGTAAATTAGTATTTGAATGTGTAAACCGTATGGTTAAAGACACAAAAAACAATGATTCGCTATTTGTTGGAATAGTAATTGCATTTGCTGGAGACTTTAGACAATTAATGCCTTGATTCAAACATACAGAATAACATTCTTTTATTAAATTTTGATTCTAATCTTATGTAATCGGGTCCATGTCAAGGCAGAGTTACACATAAATGATGTTGTCAATAATAGGGTTTAATAATAATAAAAATCTATATTATAAACCAACACATGCCTGATTATTGCTGAAGTCATTTTTATGGTAGCAACGAACTGACTAATAAATGTCGCTTTCACTGCATCTTTTTAAACTTCTGAATATCGCACAATTTCAATTTCTACACCGCCGAATCGAAAAATAAATTGCAATTTCTTTGAAAACTCTATTTGAATTTACTGATTTTTGTATGATTTATGGAATGCTTTCCAAGCTTGAATTAATTTTAAATCTATCTAAGAGCGCAGTCCGAATGCTAAAGACTAATCCGTTTGCATTTAAAACAATATAAATAGATCCGCATTTATTTCCGGATAATAATAGAGAACGAAATTAAAATTTCATCAAAATATAAATATAAAATATAATATAATATAAATATATACCGATTTAACAGACATGTTCTCGAACTACGCGCCTAAGCAGTTGAAATTTTCAGAATAAAAAACTTGCAGTAACAGCGAAATCTTGGATGATTCCTTTGGTGGCTGTTAACTCTTGGTATGCGGTTAATATAAAAGTATCGCTTTATTAAATATCGAAATTTTAATTGAATATATTATTGGTATTTTACTTATAAAAATTCTTTTTTACGTTATTATTAAATATGAAAAATCTATTAGAATTAGAAAAAAATGGATTTGATATGTTCTGTAATCCGGGCAGCCCGGGTTCGATTCCTTAGTATTAATAATAGATATAACAATATATATACATATATTATTACAGAGAGAATGTAACAAGATTACAAACTGATTTACTAGAAATAGAATTTAATTACATTTGTGGATTGTTCCCTTTACAGTCATATTCCAGTATCACAGTCATATTCTAGATTTCAATTTACTAGAAAACATCTCATTCTCCATTAGCGATGAATAAATTAATTTTATTTCTACATTTTTTTACAAGAGTTTCTGTAATTTGATTGCAAAATGATTCTAGTATTGTGCTACATAATGTTTTGACGTTATTTGTTTTAATATCTTTTATAGGCCTTTTCATAATATCTTAAAAATTATAAAGTCACATTTTTTGCAATTGCAGAAGAATTCATTTGGTTATATTTATATTATATGAGGGGGTTAGAATGACAGGGGTGTTAGTCAAAAATTTGAAAAATCTAGATAACCGTATTTTCACTGAACGTATAATAATTTCTGTTCAGTGTGACCGTCAAATAAGTGATAGTTCACTTAGGGGGTCGATAGAGGGCAAAACAAATTGGACCACTTTATGAAACGGCAATACAACAAGTTTCACAAAAACCTCCATTTCTCATATTACTAAATATTTATCCATCCTCATATCGTAAGAGAATGTTAAAGCAAACTTTACATAACTCATGGCAACGTGATTGGGACTTATGTCCCACTGGGCGATAAACCTATGCATTGAAGCCAAAAGTTTCAGAAGACTATCTTCTAAGTCATCGATACCTATATATATTCGCTATCAATCATGGCCATTTCCCGGCTTATTTAATTAAATTTAATAAAGTTTTGTCTACAAGATGCACTTGTGGTGCAAGAGGGGATTCGCTACATTACGTTCTCACATGCCATTGACAGCTACTCTACATTTGAGGAAAACAGACGTCATCAGTCTGTAGAATTGGTTTAAATCAATCTCGGCCAATTCATCATTGCTTTAAAAGATAATTAGCTGCATGTCCTTAATAGAAAAAAAAAAACAATTGTTATTCCAAATGCCACCAGTACACATCATTGGTGGTGATGATGATGATGATGCTTTTCCTGATGATGAAGAAGTTTATTGAAAAAATCCACTGTCTCGACTTTTAAAATATTTTATGCTAAAAATCTGACAATTTCAAATATTTTTTAAACTCCTATTAATTGTGACTTTTCTGCTTAGTATGACTTTTTGAATATGACTTTTAGGCAAATTAAGCTGGGCTGCTTTGTCAAATATGTAAAAATATGTAAAAATTTGTAATTAAAAAAAAAAATAATAAACTTGCCAAGCAGGGCTTGCAGAGGCTAAAGCCATATGGTAGGCCTCCCCGCTGGGTTGAATCTCCACTGTCATTCTAATCCACTCATATATCCCTTTATGTTTTTTCCCGATTCTTAAAATAGACCTCCTTGGAAAGGTATAAGAAATAGAACTATGAATGTATTTTCATCAAAAAATGAAAATGTAGTCTGTGCACTGATTTTTTTTCATTTTCATTATTATTTACAAGATATAAATATCATTGTGTGTTTAAAGTGGAATTTTATACATTATTTTTATCGTGTTTCACTTTTACGAAAACGTGAAAAAATTAAAAAAAATATCTATAGTAATAAAAGAAAGTTTCGCTCTGAGTGTGTGTGTGGGTCTGTGTGTCTGCGATGGCTAGCGAAATCTAGCGCACCTAGATTTCTGAAAATTTAGGTGAGGCTAAGGCCTCTCCTAATGCACATGAGTCTCATAATGTTAATATTTTAATAAGTAACCAAAATATTAATTAAAACGGATCAATAAATCATTTTTTTCTGTGAAAACACGCTTTCATTACTCGCGCATGCCCAGAACCCGATTTACGGCAGCAAACGGGAATGAAGAATGCGTTTATTTCGCAATTATGTTTTAACTTCTATCGACTAAACTGTTTGGTTTGTTTAAAAACAAAAAATGTATTCTAAAATATCCTAGAATCCTATCCGTCTGAAATGCCGCATGAATTAGTTCGAAACAAAATTCATGTTAACCTTTGTAAAACATTTTTGAAAAAGGGTCGTTTTCCCCGGTGAATGTTTAATCCCTTACGGCAACGCCGTGCAAGAGCACTATTTTAGAGATACAGACAAACCAAACATATACTTTTAAAGCTAAAGCCTTCTTCTAATAGACGACATAGTTAGTTTTAAGAAATACGAATGTTAAACATTATACGAATGTTAACAACTTTGACACATTTGTTCCCCCATTCATCAATTGCTTATTTATAATGTTCCATAGTGCTTTAAAAATCATTGAAACACACCGGCAAACGAAGGTCATTTCGCCCCTCATCAGAAGATTTTTTTCTTTTGCTAAAAGTTACTAAATGTTCCTATTTCGACACAATCTTTTTATAGCAGCTCGGTAGACCATATTTACATTATCTATAATAATTTAGAAACGTTCGGAAGAGAAGAAATATTTTTAAAAAATCCGAAAAATGTTCGACGAAAACCCATAATAACAGGGTGTTTCTGCGCGGTCACGCTGGGCTTCGGGTGAAGTTTTCACTGTTTAATCTGCATATATTTTTACATAATTTTATAGAGGATTTGGAAACGGTTATATTTTTAAAAGACTAAAATTTCGGAGAGTTTGGACGACGAAAACTATTTTTTATGTAAAAAGACCTGATGTAAAAACCAAAAACTGCGAAAAGAAAAAAAAAAAATAAAAATCATCCAGATAACAATATTTCTGACGTATTTTTTACATGGGCTGTAAAACCGTTATATTTATGACCATTAAAAAATTTAAAGGGTTTGGATAACAAAAGCTATTACGAGAACGTTTTTCAGGAATTATTAGTATTTTTCGTAATTTTGTCATTAAAAATATAAATTCATAGAAAATTGGGTTAAAGATATAAAATAATACACTTTTAAGGTTTATTTAAGGTTTTATCACGGGCCCGGGAATCGCCGAGCGTGACAACCAGTAATACATATAAAATAAAAGTTTATAATACAGTTTTAAAGTATATAATTATGAACAGTGCTCTTCAAATCGGAAAATTTTTGGTAGCCAGCAGAGGCATCTAGTAACTGATAAAAATCCCTCACCCCCTGCCCCACAGTATGCTTTTTTATTTACGTTTCTTCAAATGAATCACAGAATTTCAGAAAGCATATTTTTTTTTTATCTGAACTGACTGAAAAATCACGAGCATAGTAATAGTGTATATAGGACAACCTAATCAAAGGCACACACATGAGAAAAAAAATTAAATATTACAAATCTTTAATTAATAAAATATGCAATATAATTTTATGTGATAAAAAAAACAATTTTTCTTAACTAATTTTTTTTTAGGAAATTTACTTTGAAACACATAACTTGGCCAAAACATTGAAAAGTATCCATTTAAACTGTCAGCTTTAAGACACTTTACTTCAGATAAGAGTTTTAAAAATACCTTTTTGTGATAGCACGTATATATAATTTTACTTATATATTCTTTTTATTTTCCTCCAAAATACTTTTAAAAAAATGGTACCTAAAGCACATTTGCCAAATAAAATACATTGGTCACCAGTTGCGACTTGACTCGCATTTCTCGAGTTCTGTTTTTTTACTATAATAAATGAAATATTGTAACATATTTTCAAAAACTTTCCTTTTACATTGTTAGAATTTGTAAGTTTTGCACACAGAAACAGCTTATGCATACCGTAAACCTAGACAACTTTGCCACATTTTCCCCCCATTCATCAATTGCTTATTTATAATGTTCAATAGTGCTTTAAAAATCGTTTTAAACCGTTCGTCTTGAACTCTAGTTGAAGAGTATGTGGTGACATGTTAACTTAAGTAAGCATTTCTATTTTTTCTTCACGTAAAACCGTGTTAGCAAAGTTACCTATGAAACGGGGCAACTTTGGCAACTGTCCAATCACCAATAAAATCAACAAATAAAAACACAGGAAAATTGAATTTTAAAGTTCAAATAATGTCTTTAAGTCATGACATATACATTTCAATACAAAATAAAAGAAATACAAGAGCAGTAAGAAAAAATTCGCACATTCTTCTTAGAAAATGATTTTTTTCCTTTTTTATATGTAAGGAGGTTTAACAATATGCGCAACATCTGCTACATTGACGGATGCCTCATTCGTCGGAACAGTAGGGAAATGGAAACGCTACCCATTGTTTTTCGTTCTAACGTATTACACCTCAAAGTCTTCATGTCCGTAATAATGGATGATTTTTGCAACATAATGTTCCACTCTTTTTTTCGCCAAGAACTTAACGATCCTAAACATCCCAATCTTCAATTGTATGAAGTTCTTACCATCTTGGAATAATTTGATGCCTTCAGTCATTGATGATTGTTCTTCATATTAAGGAACAATGTCCTGCACTAACTCTTCACTAGGTTCTTCTTTTTGCTTGTGTTCTGTATCTTTTTCGGGTTTTGCTTCTTCCTCTGGTACTACACTTTGCTCGGATTCTGATTCAGATGTGTCATACAAGAAAAACGCGCAATTCCAATTATAACTTATATGAAAGTATCTGGGGAAAGGACAAAATTGAAAATAATTGGTTGAATTATTTAAATTGAAATAGGTTGGCAAAGTTGCCCCACTCATCCCAAGATTCTTGGAGCAACTTTGCCAACTAATATTATCAACTATAAAAATAACATTAGATAAAGTTCAGAAGCGATTCCGAAAGCTTATTACATACTTTATCAGGCAAAATATTCAGTTTTACTTACGTTTGGACTAAAAAGGTGACACGGAACGCTTTTTAGACGCCCAAAATCTGCTTTTTAACGGTTATGAAATATTTTCATTGATATCAGCCATAAAACAACTAATAAGACACAAAACGCGCAGGAGTAGTGTCACACAGTAGTGTCGCAGAGTAGTAGCATGTCATTAATTTCGACATCAAATTTTATTTTTTTCAATTCAAATCTTCTTTGTGAAATGAAAACACTATCGCTTATTTAATTAGATCTGAAACTTCTCAGAGCGCCAAATAAATTTTTTCTCTGTTCCCGCTTACAGAAATAAATTACATAACACCTAAATAACATTATTTCTCAAGTAGAACAAAATATAAGAAAGTTCTTGTATGTCGTATGTATATATGAGATAAAGCATGAGAATATAAGTATATGCTAGATAATTCCTTTTTTCACATGAACTGTGAATAATTTATCTAACCTTTACCGAGAATTCAAAGGCAGAATAACGTTCCTCATCAATGAAATTTTTCTCTACCTCCAAGAATCATAAATGCTTTATTCCAGAACATGTTTTCAGAAATTCCCAGGAATGCTTTTGTTTGCATAACTATTTCTTTGCGCGCCGCGAAAAATAGTTTTGCTATAAATGAAGCGGTATTTCGAAGATGAAAATGTTTTACGCATTATGGAATATATTTTAAGAGAGTAAGATATTTCTCATTTTATTTATGTGATATTTTAAAAATGATTTTAATATAAAAAATGTTTTAGGGAAAATGTATTGAAGTAAAACTGTGGTTTTCTCATTCTCTAATCCACATTTTTAAAATAGAATAGGTAAATGAGATAAAACTCTTACTTTTCCTAAAAATATTTGTAATTTGTTTTTGTAAATTACCTTAACGCTAAAAATAATTCACTGTTGAAAACAATTAAAGGATATTGTAAGGCTCATATAAAACAACGGTATAAGCGATTTTTTTGCAGAAATGGAAGAAGAGAATCACAAATGCAAATTTTTCATATTTTCAAACTTCGGAGTATGCAAATTTTGAGTCTGACGTCAAAAACCACGCTTTAGCGATAGCGAATGAAATTTGGCTTTCAACTTACTGAAAGACAAAACGGAAAACAATGATCGACATTCAGTAAGTACTTTGTTTCGATCAGTGCGATGTCTCAACGAATACATTTAAACGAATCAGAAGTTTGGAGAGTTTTTGGTAAAGAGGGGAGAGGAACAAAAGCCGAAGTAGCAGAAGCCACTGGAGATTCACAAATTTTGATTTCCAGGATCTGGAACTTTTTTTAGAGACTGTAAATGCAGGTTGAAGACCAGGCCAAGGTCATAGACGAGCAACTATGCCCAACAAAGTTCTATATTTAACGCTAATGGTTCGGAGACACCGAAATATGAATGACACTTTTCTTTAACAATACCATTCCTGGGCTTCTGTCACCACGGTTTCCACTCAAACTGTCTGAAACCGGCTCCACGCAGACTAATGGCATGTGTTACGTTAACAGAAAGGCACGGTGGTGACCGAAGGGAGTGGGCAACAATGCATGTGAACTGGTGGATAAATCAATGGTGCAATATTATTTTTCTCTGAAGAGTCCCATTTTTATATTCATCCTGATAATAGGCGTATTTTCATCTGGAGGGTACGTGGAACTAGAAACTATCTTGCGTTCGTGCAAGGAAGTGTCAGATTTAGCGATGGGGAAGTATTGGTCTATGATGGCATCTCCATTGATGGTCGCACCGACCTCCACATCATTCGAAATGGAGGTCTGACCAGTCCGTAATATAGATATGAGATCCTCAGATATATTGTAGTCCCTTACGCTGCAGAAATTTGAGATGACTTCATGTTATGGACGACAATTGCACGACACATCGTGCTCACTTGATGGATGATTTCATTTTCCAGGAAGGAATCATACGAATGAAATGGCCAGCGTGTTCTCCATACGTGAATTTAATAGAGCATATTGGGACATTCTAGGCAGATGTGTTGCTGGCTGCCTACTATGCCCACAAACAATCCAAGAACTAGAAAGAAATCTTCTGGAAAAGTGGGACAGAATACCCCAGCTCCTCCTTATTATCCTGATTTACACCATGCCCCAAATGTGTTCAACGTTTCTGGTCGACCAACCGGGGAAACTGTAGCCTCTACTAAAACAATTTTCTTTGAAGGAAACACTTTTTTGTTCGTTTTTTCTCATATGCACAAATTGTGTTTTTTCTCTTCGTTTTGTACGTAATTGCTCAGTACAATGCATGTTTGTCTGCCAAACATGTGTATTTTTTCTCTCCTATGATCTACTAAGTCTCTCGATCATGTATCAATCATCTAAACGATTTCCCAGCAGCAAAATTCATCCACAACATCAATATTCTTTGATTGTTTTGAGCAGTGTATTATTACAATTCACTGCTTTATTAATCACGTAAATAGGTTAAAAATTGTTGTGATCAATACTTTTTTTATATAAATATGATCAAAATGTACTGCGTGTATATTATTATACTATTCAAAAATTTTAGTTGTTTTATTGAAATATTCTGATATATTAAAATAATATAACCATAAATTTAGTAAATACGTCGGTGATAAAATTAATTCTTTAGATCGATGTCTGGTTTCAAACACATTATGCTTACTGTAAAATTTCCTGAAATTATATTTTACCCACGTGAAATAAATATGACTTTTTCGATTGTGAAAACTAAATATTTAGAAGAATCATGTATTTCAAATTTGATTTTAAGATGTGTATGAATTATATTAATGCTAGAAATTTAAATGTGTCTTTTAAATTTGCTCAATGAGATGATTCTGGAAAAAACTTTTAGTTTTTCTTTGCTCATCATCGCTCACAACGGAAAATTAGCGTAATCTATATTTAAAATATCTTTAAAAACTATGTATGGAAGATTCTGTTGTTATATATTATTCAGAATTGTGAATAAGATTAGTATATTAATTTTTATAATGTGTAGTCAAATGATTATCAGTGAATTTTATTTTAGTTTGGTTCTCTACTGCAACTTAATGTATAAAAAAATAATTTTATTTCATTTTATTAATTATTTTAATTATTTTTAGAATGTCCTTCTACACTCAGTAGAAAACATTGACTTTGAACGTTTTATTATACTTAATTTACATAGAGATGTAGAGATCTAAAGATAAAAAAGAGTGGTTTGAGGTTCATCCAATATTCAACGAATGAAAATTTTGCTGCGTTTTCTCAAGGTTTTTAAACTGAGATGCAACGCTAAAACAAGTCATGATTACATGAAGACTTGGGACATTATACTTAGATCTCCGACATGCGGCGATATAATATAGGTAATATTCTGTCTATTAGAGGTAAAATAATTCTGAGGCATTAGATATATTGACTTAAGGAAAAAGGTTGTGGCGATTTCAAATATACTTTTCTTTTATTTTAAATAAACTTTATTAAACGAAATATGCTTAGTTTTAATCGATATCCTTTTGCCATTTTCCCAGTAAAACCATTCTTCAATCACTGTAGAATATCTGGGATTTCTGGGCGAAAAACTTAATCAAGTGATTTTCACAGGCATCTTTTAATGTCAGCTTTACACCATTAAGAGTGTTCTGTAGAAGCGAAAACAAATAGTAGTCTTACGGGAAAGGCATCGGCTATACCATGGATGCATTAAAAATTCACAACCGGGAATTCGCATTTTTTGCCAAGTCATTTAAGATAGATGTGCCCTGGCATTGTCGGGATGGAAAGCAATGCATTTGCTCTTGGTCAATTTTTGCCGCTTTACCTCAAGTGCGCGCTTTAATCTATTAGTTTTTGACATTAGAGAGTAGAGTCAGTCGTCTGGTCAGAATGTAGCAGCTCTTGACGCACGATTCTCTTCCAATTCCATCAAACACAAAGCATTACCTTACGTGGTATCAATCTGGACTTTGCCACTGTTTGTGCAGCTTCATTCTTCTTGGACCACTTTTTTTTTCGCAAATTATTGTAGAATGTGATTCACTTTTTATCGCTCTTAACAATGTCTTCAAAAATGGCTCGATTTTGTTTCGTTTCAGAAGTGATTCACTGATGGAATTTCTGTCCATTAGATTTTGTATTGTTAATTCATGTGGTACAAATATATGGCGCTTCTTTTTATATCCAGCATTTTATGCAAAAGGTTCAAAACAGCAGTGATGCCATAAGAGAAAATGTGGTCAGAGTGCGGCTCGTCTTTAACATCAAATTTCCAGAACGGAAACGAGCAAACCATTTGTGTGTTGCTGATAAAAGATCTTTATCATAAACACCAAACATTTTTTCACAAGCCTACGAAATCGTTCGTCGAAATAATATTGTAAAATATAGAAAACTTTTTCAGAACCTTGGCTTATTTTTAAAACGCAATGACTTTTGACTAATTAAACAAATTTCACAATGTTTTGTGTTTAAAATATTCTATAGTCTGTCACATTTCAAACATGCTATAGTTTGGCCTGATGGATTAGTGTTACCAAAGTTATCCGACTCTTAACATCATATATTGGGAAAGCGCCACGAACTTTTTCCTTATCCCAATATCTCACTCTAAAGCACTCGCATACCTCGTTATGCGGGATATTAATGTATTAAGATAATAATAAAATACACGATTATTATTCTTTGCATAATCATTTGCATATGCATAATCTTCAAAAGAATTGAAATTGCATTTCCGTACGATATTTACCTATCGATATAACAGTGTGTAATTTTTCATTTGACGTACCATTCCGAGAGACATACTCCTAAGCATGGGCGATGAAGCATGGAGAAAGATATCTACTGCAAGGTATTAATATTTTAATTTGATCATTATTCAAGTTAAGTTTACTTTTCCAATAATCATTGTCTGAATGATTTAAAGCAGGAGTAAGTTTTTGTACTAAGATAAGATATTACGTAATAAGATATTACTAACTAGATTATTACATAACTGTTTCCTAGCGCTTTCGGCTATAATCTAAGCCATTATCAAGTATTTAAATCAGCGGAGAATAACGCTTTGATGTTGTTCAAGACTACACTCAAAACAATACCCCTCGTCTATATGGTTGGTTAAAAGACCATAAAATAGATTTCCATATCAGACCAATAGTTTCAAAAAGCACAGCTCCAACCTATGTTTTTGAAAAAGCATTCGTTCCGCTTTTAATTTATATACTCCCCACTTCAATATATGTGATCACGTCAACAGTTGAATATATTCAAATTATTAAAGATATAACACTTGCCGAAAATAGCGTCCTAGCTAGTTTAGACATAATTTCCCTTTATCCCCCTATATATATATACCAGGAGTCCAGGAATGCATTGAAAGTATGATGAACAATAATCAAGAATTTACAGACAATTTGGCGAGTACCTTTAAATCAGGCTTGAACCTAATCACCAATAACAGTGTTTTCATATTTAACAACGCCTAATATAAGCAAACAGAGGGGGGCCCATAGGGGGTCGCCAATTTCCCGTTTATTAGCAGAATTTAAACTTACAACAAGATAATTTCAACTCCAACTATTAAACCAAGCTTATGGATCAGATTTGTTGACGACATAAAAATTATATGGGATCATGAGATACCAAGTCTTTTAGATTTTGTTGACCACGCAAATAATAGCGGCAATAAAATAAAATTCACTTTGGAATTAGAGGAGAATAAATCATTACCTTTTTCAGACGTTTACTTAACCAGAAATGAACTATGTCAGTGCATTGACAGAACAGTTTATAGAAAAGCATGTCTCTCAAACAATACTATTCCTTATAATAGCTATTCCCCGTTCAACTATAAAGCTGCTGCTTACCGCTTTTATAATATGAGCGTGCTTACGTAGTTTGCTCTGAATTTCACCTTCAGAATGATTTAAACAAGCTTAAATTAAATTAATTTCTAACAATAATGGCTTTTCCAGTAGTTTATTTAATAAGCTGATTTGCAAATTTAATTGTACGAAAGCGACAGAAATTCAGAAAATCAGTAATAATAAAAAATAAGTTAAATTTGTAGCAATAGATTATGTCCCTCATTTATTTGTGAAGTTAAAATATGCCTTAAAGAACTAATATAATTTTTTTAGCCAGACGTGATGCTAAATAAATAAACATAGTACAGAAAAGAATTGATCCGATTGATATGCGCAGTAGGTCAGGTGTTTATGTGATCCCCTACAAAGATAAGATTACAAGTAAATTAATAAATTATGTAGGTATGGCCACTAGAAAGTTTCGAATGAGAACCAGTGAACATATTCAAGATGTTAGTAAAAATAGACCTCCCACTGCCATATCTAGATCATTCCAAGTAATTGATATTCAGATATTTTTTAATAAAACAAAAATCATATTGCGTTCTTCCGATTTTAACAATTGTGTAATATTGGAGTCTCTTGAAATTTTATCACAGGCAAGCAACTGTTGCAATTGTGTATTATCAAAACAAATACCAAGCATTTGATTCGATCTGCTCCAAGTTACGGGAAAGTATGGTCTCCCGAACGAGTCGTGATTTCAGTTTGTCTCCCCACCCCACCAACAATATGTTCATCCAGAAACGCAGGTCTGTAATGGGTTTTGATGTCATTTTGTGTTTCGTCTTAAACAACAAAAAAGCTTTATTTTCCGCTGATTTAAATCCTTGATAATGGCTTACATTATAGCCGAAAGCGCTAAGAAAGAGTTGTGTACTGCTAATATCTAGTGTTTTAAAATTTATAAAACGTACATATGTTTTTATCAGACACTTATCTTAGTAAAATGTAAAATAAGTTATTTTTCATAAAAATGTTTTCATATTATCGTGGTTTTGTTTATTTTTTCTATTTTTATTTATTTTCTGGTATGGATTAAGCAATTCGACAGACTGTGTGTGCTCATATTATTATAGATTAAAAAAAATATAGAGAAAATGTTTCGACATGTCACCAAAATGGTCCCAATTTTTTTATTTATTTTATAAGAATAATCTTAAGGGATCGTCTTTACAGAGAAATTCAATCAAAGACCTTTCCAATACGAACTCTAAATTTTCAGATTATACATGGCATATGCGGTAAATTTTATTACATTATGATAGAAAAGTAGATGTAATTCGGTCAAGTAGTTTAGGAATTATGAAAGATTAAATTTTGGAACGTTTAATATTAAATTCACGTAAATCATCGTAAAACAGAATTCATTAAAGGTAATTTTCTAAGAATAATTCAGAAACTAATTTATGGAATAATCTGTAATTTTGTATTAGAATACCTAAAGCTTTAAGAAATCGAAATTTCGAAGAATTCTTTAAATTTCGAAGAATAGGGATGAATATAGGAAAAACAAATATTTTAAGAGACATTGATTTTTAGAATCGTTAAAAATGCTAATCTAAAATTACAGTTCTTCTCGTTATAAAGTTCCCATCATTGTAATTTATTTTACAAGGGCTTGAAATGAATTTCACGATAGGAGTTGAACAGTTTAAATATTTATAATTCCTAATCTACTTGACAGAATGACTTTATGTCCGGTATCCCGAAGTAAAACTTATCAAAAAACATTGTTTCAAAATTAGAGTTTCGTATTGAAAATTTCAGAATTGATACATCTTCACTATTAATATTTTTATAACATAACTTAAGCATACTCTATAAAAAAAAGTAGAAAACAGACAATTTCCAGTAGAATGGCTGTTTTTGGTTTTTAACAGTAAAAAGTTAGAGAACAAAATGAATGGAGTGATTTTATTTTATTTTATTTTTTATTTCTGCCAGTTATTTTTTATACATCCTAATTCTTTGGTTTCATGATACATTATTAATCAAATTTAATGAAAGAGTTTTTGAATCAGAAAGGAAGCATGCAGTTAAAACATATAAATATATTTTTTTCATAAATTATCTCTGAAAAGAGCAAATGATTTAGCTTATGAATTTATTGTTGAACAAATTTAAAACGGTACATTGAAATTTGATAAAATTGTGTTCTAATTTATTTTTAACTTAGGAAATTTGAGGGCAGTTATTTTATTCACAATCTACCATAAAATAAACAGATAAGAAAAATATGCCATGCACACAGTATTGAAAATTTATTTAAGCAAATAAATACATATCTACAAGCGTCAAGATCATCAAAATTTATTTATTTATTTATTTATTTAATATTATTATTATTAATAATAAACTTCAAAAGAGAAGACACATTTTCAAAGAGACTTTTACTGTTTTTCGGTAATATGCTTTAATAATGTGAGAGTGGCTTTTGAACAAAAATAATTTTTGGGTATAGAAATTGCTCTTTCATGTTCTTACTTTGTTTAAGTAATGCAGAAATAATTTTCTTAAAATATCATAAAAACTTTCTAAATAAAACACAATTGCTTTTCAGAACATTATCATTTTATGTTTTTATTTATGAAGCATACTATTCTTAAAAATGCGTTTTCTCCCACTTCATTCTTCTGCAAATGGTTATTGTATTTTGTTTAATAAACTTTTTGGGGGGATTTAAATATTTGGATTTACTTCTAAAGAACAATAAAAAAAAGATAAAGTAAGGTAAATATTTTCAGAGAAAAGAAAATCTCTGGGATGGAATCTATATAACTAAATGTACACAATTTACTGACAAAAAATGTTAATCAAAAATTAAATTGGAATGTATTGTCTTTAAAATGCGTATTTTTTTGGAAATGTGAGGAAAATTTATTTCATTGAAAGCGGTTCTTACAATGTCTACGTTTATTGGATTTTCGGCTTCATTGTTTGATGTGTAATGTACAAGTAATTACAAATAAATGCAGGAGAAAAGCAGTTTTATCTCTCCTCAAATTTTAGTAAAGAAACATGCGTATTCTAACACTAAACCACGTTAATGATGATATTTCTGCCAACGCAGTAAGAGTTTACTGAATTCAAACTTCTGTTCTCTTTGAACGTTCTTGACAAGCTCACAGAAAAAAAAAAATATATATATATATACAGGATGTCCACGTATAACCTGACCGACCTTTATTTTCGCAACCGTTGGTCCTAGATGCATACTTCCAATTACAAAAATGGTTTAAATAAGGTAATGAATTATATTTAAAGCGATTTGGATCAAGAAAAACATTTATTAAAAAATTACGAAATTTCAATTTTTATACGGTCCCCCGATCCTATAAGTGATATTTAGTAAAAATTTACTGTGACACTAACAAGTAAGATAAAAAAAAAAGTCTCATTCATCTACGATTAAAACTGACCGAGTAGTAGCTGTTTAAAGTTGGAGTATATTTTTTGTTCGAAATAGGGATCATTCACAAATGTAGTAGAAATATAAATAATCGTCAGATATATCAAAAAATAGTTGAGAGCAAAATTAACATTGCAATCTAATATAAATGTGAAATCTGTAATCATTCTGACATATTAATGCAAAATATACAATTTGTGGTGAACATATAAGAAGATAAAAATAACAGAATTTTTGTTAAATAAAAGGATGAAAAACAACAGCCCAAATTAAGATTTTAAAATGCTGTCAGATTACACTGTCTTTCAAATTTTGGGTTGTGCCATGTTTTTTGGCTTTTTAAAATTGATTCTAATGTATTTTTTAGCGCTGAATCCGAAAATGAACTTCATTTTAAACCATCACTTCAGGATTTTTTCCAAATCAAAAATTTTAAAGTTAAAAAGCTCAAAGTTAAAATTGATCCCCCTCCCCTCCCAACCTCATCGGATCCCTGAGCTATTTAGTTGTAAAAAACCCAGTTTAAGCCAAAACATTGAATAAATTATTGAATTAAATA
Organism: Maratus michaelseni; assembly: GCA_963931845.1. Classification (NCBI taxonomy): domain Eukaryota; kingdom Metazoa; phylum Arthropoda; class Arachnida; order Araneae; family Salticidae; genus Maratus; species Maratus michaelseni. The sequence goes on from OZ007593.1 coordinate 291,287,346, forward strand.
AAATTAAACTGAATAAAAAAGTTTACATCTATTTTATAGTATCAGATTATTCGCTATGTTTTAACCTTGAAATTAACGATTTGAGAAAAATCTTGACATGATGGTTAAAAGTGAAGGTAATTTTTTTATTCAGCGTTAAAAAATACATAAAACGTATTGATAAAACTTAAAAAACACAACCATCGCAGGTTTATGTTATCTAATCTATTTCTTAAACTTGTTGACGGTAATCTATCCGAATTTTTTTGTGTTACCCGCTAATATGAGTATTATTAAGATGGTAAGCGTCGAAAATCTTAATAATATTACATTGTCATTGGATTTAAGTCAGTGTGTAAAATTTAACTTCGATCGGACATTTGAAAGTGAGTTAAAGTTCGAGTATAAATTTTAAACTGGAAAGACGATCGTTGAAAGTTAAATAAAACTTTATGAAGATAATATAATTTTTGTTAAAATAAATCGTAGCCTCAAATCCTTACAAAATAAAACATATGATTAAATACAATTATTTTAACTAATCTGAAACTTAACTAATAAATTTAAGTCAATCTTAATAGTTGTACGATTTCTTTCAAAGCGCAGATACCTTGAAATAAATTTAAGTACTTTATATACGACCCCTGAAAGCACGGCCGAAATCATCTGTTTTGAGATGCTAAAATGTGGTATAAGTCATGCATTTCAAAGTTTCCTAATTCGGTAAATTTTAATGTTAGATGAGTGAGACTGTTTTTATCTTACTTGTTAGTATCACGGTAAATTTTTACTAAATATCACTTATAGTACCTGGAGACTGTATAAAAATTTAAATTTTGTAATTTGTTAACAAATGTTTTTCTTTACCCAAATCGCTTTAAAAATAATTCATTACCTTATTTAAACCATTTTTGTAATTGGAAGTATGCATCTAGGACCAACGGTTGCGAAAATAAAGATCGGTCAGGTTATACGTGAACACCCTTTATATACCTTCTATAACGCAGTCCCTTACTGTTTTACATAACCATGGGTATTCAACATTTTACAGGGATTGTGTTCTTCGTTTTAAATTATCTGCGTTTCCTCTACTAATTTATTTGTCTGCTTTACTTTTGCTGCTCAGACTATCTCCTTTGTAATTTCTTTTAGAGTATTGGTTAATTTCTTGTTCACCACTGAAACATTTTTTTCGTCTTCAAAATTGACTACAGTACTTTGAAATATTTTTTATGTTCCAATCGAAACCATTTTTTTTTGTATCATCTTTAAGTTTTGGTAGGCTTAGGATATCGATTGTCTTCTTCGAGTGTTCTAAAAGATTAATTCCTTCAACTTTTTAACACACTTATACCTCAAACCAACTTCTGATCTCTTCTTGTATTGAAGTAATTGAGAATGTTGGAATCATGAATTACATGCTTTTCAGTTGCTGTAATTTAGTCTATTTTACCTGTTGTTGCATTTACACTTTTCCATGTTTAATTACTTTGTGACTCTTTCTTGGAAAAGAAAATCATCTGCACACATCCTGCAATCCCATTCAATCTGTTTCCTTTTCACTTCGCATCCAATATCCTTTACTTTCTACTAAAAAGTCGCCTTTGTTTCTCACTGTTTCTTGAATTTCAGTCTTTCATTGTTAATGTGTTGTAGCATATTTTAGTCTGCTTCATTGAAGTCACCTCTTATAAAACCTCCACTTCTTCATTAGTGTAGCCTTTTGGTGTAGAATAAACTCCGATAACTTTCATTTTGCATCTTTTTGACACTTAAATAACAGAACTTTCAAATCTTTCCGATGTATTTCTTCGACCTATAAAAGTAATCTTGAGACTTCCTTTCCATTTCTCGCTGTCCAGGACAATAAAAAAAATAAATACAAAAAGAAAACTTTAATTTAGAATCATATGTTAATTAATACAAGGTTTAAAAATGTATAAAATGATCTTTAAAACTTTTATTTCTAAACACCTTCGAAGTTCAGTGAATAAATGCATTTGTGTATCTTACCGCACAAAGCAATTGCATCGAATCGTCATTTACATCACTAAATTTTTCCTTCGGACTTCGTTTAATTTTGCGCGATTTACTGTTATGCCCATATAGAAGAGATAGGGTTGGAGTGCGCTTTCAGCAGAGAATTCTATTGAAAAGTGGCTCCAGCATGACCGGTCCTACTCATGTAAAGTTCCCAGATTTGGCGCGTTATCTCCTGCTTGGAAATTTCAAAATGTCACTGGTCGTGAAAAAATTATAAAATTAGTCAATATCCAGATTACGCATGTAAAGTGCAAAAAAGTTACAAAAATGATGTCCTAATTTGTTGAAAACAAATTTTCGTTTCTTACTAGTACATATACATATGTCAATATAAACCTCATTTAAATACGTGAGCGATATAAATACAATTTTATTTTCTAGCCTGTGATATAATTTATATATATAATTTATAACATTAATTACATTTTCAATCAATTAAACAACTGCTAGATTCAATTAATTAATCATTTTTCTAATATTGTTTTTTCAAATTATATTAGCAAATATATATGTTGATGACTGCACTAGCTGTAATAGATGGAATCTTTCACATATAAAAGTATGAAAAAGCCGTTGTTTGCAGAAATATTCAGAAACAGCAACTATATAATATTGAAAACGTGCTTATCATTTCTATTTCATAATTTATAGACGGCATGTTCAAGCGAAAACAATTTCAGAGAACCCTTTATCAACAATATAAATTAAAAATATGCCAAACTATACTAGGGAGTAAATATAAATTGAAAATATGCCAAATGAAACTGCGGAGTAAACTAGCGCAAAAATATCCCCCGAGTAAAACAATGCAACTTAAAATATGTTTTAAAATAGTCAAATAACCTTTTCACTTTAATTTAACGGTACTGTAATTTGTTTATTTTATTATAGTCCTCGGCGATAAAATTATACACCAAACTTCCGTTTAAACTAATTTCGTTTCCACAATGAAAATAATACAAGAAAAGAAAAGAATATATCACGTGACTATTATACTTACGTGACTGTTATATTGGATCAATTTTAGGGTTACCAAAGGTCTATCTAGCCCTATCGATTTTCTATGGTTATGTCATCCTTTTAAAAATGGTTCATGATTCTTCAAACTTTTGTTAGTCTGTGTTTTTCCACAGTTAAATATTTGAGCCAATTGTCTTACCGAATTTCCCCTTTCATGTTAATTTATAACTTCTATATGATCATCTAAGATTAAAATCACTCTCTTAGCTATTATTTTTAAAATGCTACTCAAGCAGATTTGCACTACAAGGAAGGCAGAAGCAAGCGGTCACACTCGCAAACGCGAATTGCATCATGGAACTTGCTCACAATAACGTAGGAAGAGACACGAATTCTCCTACAGTAAGCAGACCATAAAATACATTTTCTGGTGTTCATTAGGTATGCTGGTCTGGGAAGTGGGAATGGTCGATATTCCATTCCAGGTAGGGGAATATGTATACATCGGTCATGCTAAAGGTCAAATAACCAGAAAATATAGGAATTTCTTTTCGTTTCTTCGAACAGCTTGGTCACTAATGGAAGTAAAATTGGAAGTACCACTGAATGACAGTAAAATTAGCATTGAGCTTATGAAAATAATTTTTTTCCATGAAAAAATGATCGCTGAGGGAGGTTGTCACGCAAAATGTTTCACTGTATATAAATTGCAACAGTTTCTTCCCTGTAATAGTTGAAAAATATTCTGCTTTATTTTCAATATAATTTGTAACTCAATAATACAAAAATAATAATAAATCAATTGTTTAGTATCATCGAACTTTTTATAATGTAAAATGTGTAAATTATGAAACCAATATTAATTTTTAAGAATTTATTAAGACACGCAGGATGAATATTGAAAAATTTTACTGAACACATTCATAAATTAAAACAAAAAACAAAATCCACACAAAATTATAAACACATTTTATGAGTGTAAATAAAAAAAAATAACAATACTTAATGTTATTCAAAATATGAGAGTATTGCTGAATAGAAATAAGTGTAAATTTAAAACCATTTTTAACGAACGTAAATATGAAATTCTTATTGGTGCAAATTTACAATCAATTCATACGTTTTAACTTATGCCGAAAACAAAATGACTAAAATTAAAACATAAATAATTTTCATCCGACATTTTTTTTAGAAGAAAAATGGATAGTTTTTTCTTTTAGAATGAGTTTTATTTTAGTTTTTATTTAATATGAATACAGTTCATTAATTTCCATAAAAGAAAACATTTTAACACACATTTTTTTTATTGCATACACATTACTGATTTTCTTGATATATATATTTTTTCTAATTTTATGGAGAAAAAAAGCACGAAGAAAAATATTTTGAAATAGAAATAAAGAATAAAGAAAAAAAATTGAATTTTCTTTTGATTTAAATAATAATAAAAAAACATTATTTATTTGAAATGCGAACAAAATGATATAATTACTAAAAAAATATTCTTTTTTCGTTTTTTTTTTTTTTTTTTTTTTTTTTTTTTTTTTTGAACAAAAACCGTTAAAATGGAAGAAACAGTAATCTTATGAGTTTTTTTTATTGCGATTTATACTTAAAATTTAATTCGTAATTAATAGTATTGTGTAAATTTATTATTGAGAAATATTTATGAAGCTCTAAAGTACAATATGTCACTATTAGACTAAGAATTTATATATTAACGTTAACTAAACAAGATAATTTTTAAACTGCGTAAATGCATCAAAGCAAAACAGACGATCTCTCTTTTTTGGTCAGAATCTGTATACTTACATTTATGCCAGTGTATTTTTCACAAGTAGTATTTATCCACTACTATTTCAAAGCATTTACCTGATTGCAAATATGCACCTATTTCAGCTGGATAAAAAATACGGGATAAAAATCTGATAATTTCAAAGAAACCATTACTTTCATCACAACTGAAAGTAAATTTTAAGTACATTGCCTTCTCGGGACGACAAGATGGAATAAACAAAACACTTTTCCAAAGTACTAAGTCTATCGTTTTATAAAGACATATTTATTAACATTTATAAAAGCACATATTACATAAAATAGGTTTAAAACATAACGTAAAAAATTAGATGATTTTGCGAGACCTTTTCAAAACATCATTTTACATTTACTTTTATCGAATTTGAGAAACATATATTTCATGTTTTAAATCGTGCTTCGGGAGAAATGTGAAATACAGAAAGCTTTTAAAATCATTTTAACAGAGTGTCTTTAAGAGAAAAGGAAATGTGTATAATATGTAAGACGTTTAAAGTATTTTAAAAATTTCATTTCAGTGAAATGCGTTTTCCTTTGAAAAATCCATCAAAGTAAAGTATTCGGAAAACATTACTTTCATCACAACTGAGACCACAAGTACAACTTCGTGTAAAAGCTCATTTTTAATTAAATATTCATTAATTGATAGACAGTCTGAACTGAAAAAAACCAGTAATAGTTACTAGAATACTGGGAAATATAATGAATCAAATTGTCATTTTAAGTTTTATTTTATTTTGTTCTTTTTTTAATGCACATATTATAGTCTCACAGAATATCGATTTGTTTGATTTTGTAGACTCGCTTTTTTTATCTCATATTGTCATATTGTTAGTGAAACTGAGAAACCTCCTTCATTTCTAACAACATCCTTCATTTCTGACTCGTTTGATTACAAAGTGTAAAGTGTAACTGGAGATCGATACACTAGATGTCGCCACCAAACAGAAAGCATTTTCGGACATTATGTACTAAAAGCCAAATCTGCTAAATCAACATTTTTCCCTTTGTTTTAAAGAGACTCATAAACAATTTACATATACGTTAATTTTCTCTCTTGATGCTGACTGTATTAAGCAGACTGTTAATGTATCGGAAGCTTTTAAATGCTCTGATCGTATAGATTGTAAATAGTTAATCATGTAATATTAACTAACAATCCTTTATTTGCATAGAAGTGTAAATGACAGATTAAAATTCAATTAATCTCAGTAATTAAGATGTTTTGAAGATTCATTGTATTAACAATTGAGTTGATAACAGAAACCAAAATAATATTATTATCCAACACATAGCATTATCTTCTAGGACCATTGTCGACTGTTATCAGGTAAGAAAATTTTTTTCTACCTATATATATTTAAATTGGATATACAATATTTATTGAGAAATATATCTTTATAATTACTGGTTTTAGAACTTACTACCTTCGATATATTACAACACATATTTACCTTACACATATATACCTTACACATTACCTTACACATTACAACACATATTTACCTAAGAACTGTAAGCTGTTACTACCTTAATAAATATTTTGAACTCAACTACCGGCTTATCTCTGACAATGGGAAAAATTATTTGGAACACACTCCTAGCTCGTACTCTTCGGACCATGCCATGGCCAACATAACTCACATTCTGCATTTTTATTGATAACTGAATTACGATCATTTTTAGATGGCTGTTAAGATTTTATCATCGTTATTTCGGCGTTGGCCATTAATGGATGTGCATGCATTTTATTTCTTTGACTGCAGCATAGTATGAATTTAAATTTATTGTGTTATATCTGCACCTGCCACAAATATATTCTAAGTAAATTGATACATATATATATATATATATATATATATATATATTGATAGATAGATAGATAGAAATAGAGATAATTTGATTGATTGGTATAGATACAGATATAGATTTGTAGATCCATGTCGTAAAGCATTCATCCACTATCAAGAAAGGAATACAAATGACTCGTGTTTAAAGGTTAAATTGATTTTTCTTACTAATTTATCATGTTTTCCTGCTATACAAATTAATGCATTTTCACATTAAAAGGGTTTGTCTGTAAATTACATCTATGTCTTTGAACTAAAATGTCAAAAATTAGAATACGGGGGTGGGCTGATAAGTTCGAGGCCTCACAGTGAAAGCACAAAATTTTTGACAAAATTTCATTGTTTTTTTCAAAGTAGCCCCTTTGCAACTTAAAAAATTTAAAACACACTCTTGTGTGCGAATTCTTTCGTGCAGACCTGTACGAGGGCGGTTTGAAAGGTTCTCCATCCGACAATGAAAATACAAGATTTTTGACAGTATTTCATTTTATTTTTCCATTTGCAACACAATACATTTCAGAAAACTCTTGAGAACTGTTCATTCTTTGGCGTTTTTGTCGACGTTCAGCAAACGCGGCACGCATCGAACGGAAAACTTTTTCACACCCAAAACATTGTGTAAAATTTAGTGGAGATTGAAATGTTTGCAATGTCAGCAAGTTCGCGTATATCAATCGGCTGTCATTCAATACGGCATTGTGAATTTTGGAGACGATTTTGTCAGTCATAGCGGTTTTTGGACGTCCTTAGCGTACATAATCGTGAATTAATTTCCTACCAGCATGTTTAAATTCAGCAGCCAACTTTTTTATCGTCGAACATGAAGGACAAGAAATCTTTAAAGTGAAATGTAACTCTTTTTGTGTGTCCGTGGGGGGGGGGTTAAACCTTTTTTATCAAAGTATTTTATGACAGCTCGAACTTAATTTTTTCCCATTTTTAGAAAATGTCAACACTTGTTTAATTTATTTTATCGTCACGCAATAACCAATAAAATCACTCGTCTGAAACTCGGCAGCATGTCATCTAAAGGAACCTACATTATAACACCATTGTCATTCGGTCATACTTGTTCCATATCTGTGTCAGGCCTCAAACTTATCAGCCCACCCTCGTAACATTTGGTTAACATTTGAATCTGGAGTTATTGGAGTAGAAAGTAATAAAACGTAGCGGGTAAATAAGAAGAATTTCCTCACAGTTTCATTTTTGTCAATGTAACTATGTAGAAAATATCACTAACGTTTTAAATTTTATTCAAAATACTGCACAAATGCTAGAGATGTTTGGCAGGAAATAAGTACATATTTTAAATAAAAAAATACACATGTTATCAATTCAATATCTAGTATTTACAAGATAATGGAAAATATTGACCGTAATTAAGTGACCAGAATACTTTACGATGTCATCCAGAAAAGTCTTAAAACATATATATAATACAGGGAATTGCAGATAGTAAAAAAGCAATTTAGTGGGCGTACTCAAAAATACCAATATATATATTTTTTGTATAATATTTTGAATATCACATAGTAAGACGTGTCAAGTTTTCGTGTATGTACAATTGGTACGTTTTTAAAGTGACTTTGAGAAATATTATTGAGTTAGAGAGAAGCAAAATAGTGTTTTGTTTCCTTCTTTTCTTCATTGGTATTTCCCTCATATTTGTGTTTTAGAATTAGGCATGCAATATATCGTACAAAAAAATAAAATAAACAATGTTCTTATTTAAAAGACAATTGCATCCTTATCTGATGTTTAATGAAATGATAGGAACCATAAATCACACTTTTCAAATAAATTTGCTCTTACAAACCAATATATGACACAAATACTTTTATGAATATGGACTGTGATATGACCACAACAATTTTGTTTCACTTTATGCACTAATACATCCAATGTAGTATGTAATTTATCATATATTATTGATGACGTATAATGTCTTATCTGTAATGAGTAAGTGATTCATTGATTAAAACTTCAAAAGAGTAAACATACATCTATGTATATGTAATGTGGAACTTTATAAATTGTACTGAAATAAAATATGTATATAATATTATAACTTGAAAAATGTGTAAGTTTAGTATTATGTTAAAAACTTTTAATAAAAATTATATTCATGTATGACCTTCAGTATACTGTCAGATAAAGAATGTATGATGGAGGTAAGTAACTGCACCTCGCTTAGTGTACGGGAACCTTATAAACTGAAAATCACCGTTTCATTAAAGAAATTTCCCTATTCCTATTATTTATTAACCAACATGCCTTTCTCGAATAAACCCTTCTTAATAAACCTTTTTCTTACTATGAAAGCTACTTAACAGGCCTATTAACTTATGATTAATTTCAACTTCTATTACAGTTCTTGCCTGATATAGGGGAATATATTATCATTTATTTTGTATATGCACATAAAGCTGTTATAATTTTATTAAGTATTCCTTTATGAAAGAAAATATATATATATGTTCATGTTTATACAAGTACGTAGATGCGATAATTGTTTCCCATTACAGAAATAATTATACATAATTAAAACAAACTGAATGTCGTAAAATTAAAAATCTTTATGTTTTTCATATAATTTTTAATTAAGTTTTTCTAAAGATATATTTTTTTTTTACCTCAGTTATTATTCTTAATACTTTATCACTTTAAATCATAATTAGCTGTACAATATTCGTTTCAATTATATTTTTATTTGTTTTTGCTGTTTCCGTGTGTATATATTTTTTTATATAAATGCGTATTAAAAAAATAATTGAGATAAATATATAAAAAATTAATTGAAAACTCTATGAAAAATTTTAGCATTAAAAAAAATTACTTGTTTATAAAATGTTACGTACTTTTTAGACTGCATCGAATACAAAATTAACTAAATTCAGAGATTACGTGTTCGCTATTGTGCAGTGAACTAATTTTATAAAACATGTTATAATTGAATATGCTTCACATGTTTTTGTAATTTAAGAAATTATTCAATAACATCTTCTTTGATTTTAACAGCTTTTTAAAGCGAATTATTAGCAACTTCAGTCTTAAAATGTCAAATTATCTATGCTTAAAAGAATTACATTTACTTTCTAAGAATCCATGCTATGTAATGTTTCACCTTTGCTAAACTTTATGTGAAAATTTTACAATTTACTTTGCTTTCAATTAGAAGTTTTAGGTTTTTTGAACTAGTTTACTTTGCTTTACAAGTCTTAACGGATTGTTCAAATTAATATTAATTTTAACAGATGCATTTTGCAAATGATTTTAATTTTCATTATCATGAGAAAAATAACTTATCTAACTAAAATCTGTCACGCAGAAGCAATCCAGTCGGATGCATTCAATAAAATTTGTCCACTTCTAAGGAAATACGCGGAATTAAAAAAAATAACGCCCCAATTATTTACCTAAATATTCATCGAATATTGTTAAAAGCTGACCATAAACAAAATCTCTCCAATATGCAATATATTAAAACATTTGTCAATATATTTTACATTGTATTTTACATTGTGTGGACTAATATGAATATATATTTCATAATTATGAAACCTGTGGTTGCATTTTCTCATAATTTTTTTAATTAACTGTTGAATTTCTCATAAATTCAGGTAAATGTATATGCACTTAAAATGCTTTAAAATTTTTATTTGGTGGGTGTATAAGTGTAGGTACTTGTTCTACAAATATTGACGTTGAGAACTGCAGCAAAAATATTTTAGCTTTGTCAGACAAAAAATGTAATTGAACTGTCAAATCAAACAAAAACATTGGTTAATTTGTTTTTCAAATGCTAAATTTAATTCGCTCTAAATTTTGAATCAGTTAGCATCTCCCTCCTATTTGACTAGGTGTAAGCTGGTTGACCATATATTGAAGATGAACACATTTAATATCTACTTAAAATCGTTCAGTACTTTGTCTTGAGCTGTTGGAAATTATTGCTCAAACGCAAGCTTTCAAAGCTTTCGTTTTCATGCTTTCAAAGCTTCGAGATGATGAATATTTTCCAGCATTTTGTTTTGAATCGCGATGTTAGTTTCATCCAAGAAGCTTTTTTTCAAAAGGAAAGTATTTGATATTTTATTTTCCCTGACAATGCTACAAGTGTAATTGTATCCTCTTAAAATAATATTTTTTTGACGTTTACATCAAGAAATGTGATATATTTTCTTTGCAAAGATAGCTGAATTCATATCGTTTGATACGTAAAATATGTTGACCAAATACCACAATTTGTACAACCAATTTTCATCATTGATTTAATTTCATCACATTTGGACACCTTTTTTTAATTTTAGGAGACAAGGCGTTCTCTTATTTGTAGCATTAGTCTTCGGAATAAAAACTTTGAATGATGTTCGGAAACATTGAAAAAGAAAGAAGCCCCAAAAATATCACAATTACCCCTGTCTTCACTCTGAATAAAAATGGAAGTTTTGTTCAGAAAGTCAGGACAAGGGGAAACATTCACGCTTGTTAAATTAGTACTTACGTTTTTGTACATTTTATAGTACTATTTCTTTCAACTCATATTATTCTAAAATACTCGAAAGTTGAATAGCGCCACTCTAGATTTTCTTTTTTAATATATATATACATATATATATATATATGTATTGTTTCTGAATTGCTAGCAGAAAATTTCCAATATAAAGAAATTACAACGCATACAAGTTTACACCAGGAAAATTTATAATATATTTAAAAATATTTTAACTTGTTTTACGGTTTTTAATGCAGTATATAAAAAAATTGGATGAAATCTTTGAAGCAATAGAGCGACTCTTATTTTAAAAGATATTTTCACAACACCTGTTTTTGTTAACACTACAAATGGAGTATATAAAAAGCAAATTATAAGCATTACGTCAGCAAACACATTAAATCTAATATATTATATTTTAGAGTAGTGACTTTATAAAATCACCCTTTGATGATATATGAAATTGCTTTTTAACAACAAACTATGCATCATAAATCATAGTTTGTTAATAATGTTACTCCATATTTTCCTATGCATAAAAAATTGGCTCAAAATGTAAAGTTATATGTAAAGACAATGCATATTTTATGTTACAAAAAGGAAATCCTTTATCCTTTTATATAAAATTAGTACAAGTGCTTCATTTTTAATGTGCCTTGGTAACAGAATATTAAAAAAATATGTCATAAAATGTATTCGAAATAGCTTGTTTGGAGAAAAAAAATGTCTCAGACATTTTCAAAAGCAAGTTTATTAAATCTATAAGAAAATGCAGAAAAAAGCAAACATATATATCGCTTAGATTTTTCTTTTACTTAAAAAGAAATTTCGTTGTTCTCTGAAATTTATATTTATTTTGAACGCCTATCTCACCAGTAAAATAATTTTCTCATTTTACTTTTTATATGTGAACTGAAAAAAAGATATCACATATATGTAGCTATATATTTATATGTGTATTTGTCTTTCTTTTAAAATCATACTTTACGTTTTCGCACGACACTTTATGAAAGACTTTTTGACCTGCCGTATACAAATTTTGCTACGAATTAATTCCCAAAGTTATACGAATTATGTGTAAGATTATGTGAAGAAGAATGGCATAATTATAAACATTTTTTAGACTACAATAAATTTTTGATATCGTTTTTGTTATATTGCGTATATTTTTCTCAAATTATTTGACTAATATTATAATATATAAGATATTTAATCAATCGCTTACTAGAATATAATAATTAAACACATCCCGAACTGTTAGAAAGCGACTTTTATTGTTTCACCACCAGATTTACGAACATTGTATGGTTGCGGAAGGACGGTCCCTCTGTCCCTCCGCCTCCTGAGCCCGAACTGTCATTTTACTACTACTCCCGTCTTTTTATGTATATTTTATATATAATTATGAATATATCTGCACCACAAGAGTCACTCACTTGGATTTTATACGACGTATTTTTCGTAGGTAAATTTATGACAGATAAAATATTCGTCATGATGTACATTTTTTACAGATATTCTCATCCGTTAATAAGTGTTCATTTTAATTCATTTTAGGCCTTCTATTATTTTGACAGTTATCGTCTTATTTACAACAGTTTCTATAAACCCAAACATATAATATTTCAAAAATCTAGACGAAAGGTTGATAGTGCCTGCAAATCAAAATAAACAAGTTTAATAATTGTAAATATATGTACAACTTTAGAAACATCGTTTTTACAGCTATGTATATAATTTGAAACGAAATATATGTAGATGCAATGATCCACTTCATACTCGAATTCATTTCAGATCATCGCATATAAGGAATTAAATAAAAAAGAAAACTGCCCAGTTAAACTGAGGGCATTGAGCTCACAGAATATTCACACTAATTGTATATTATACACTTACTTCAAAGAATTTGAAATAAGCCCCTCGAAAAATAAAGAAATCGACAATATATTAAGGGGGGATCATCCCCCCGTTCCCACACCCCCTTATACTTAACAATTGAACCCCCAAACCTAATCAGGGAATCCCTTTATTACAATGGACATATATACTAAATTCGAAGCAAATCGGATAATTCTGCATGAAAAACCCATTTATCTAAATTAAGAGGGATTACCCCCCCCGTATCCCCCTTTATATTTAACCAATGAACCCCAAGAGTAACCAGGGAAGCTCCTTACCACAATGAGCCTATATACAAAATTTGAAGAAAAGCGGATAATTCTCCATGAAAAACGCATTCATCTAAATTAAGGGGAGAGGATAAGCGCCCCCCCCTTTACCCTCTTTATACTTAACCAAAGAACATCCTAAACTAATCAGGAAAGCGCCTTATCACTATGAACCTATATACAAAATTTTAAGAAAATCGCAGTTATCTAAATTAAGTGTGGGCAGCCCTCCGTAACCCCCTTTATACTTAAACAATGAATCCCCAAAACCAATCAGGAAAACGCTTTATCACCATTAACCTGCATACAAAATTTGAAGAAAATTGGATAATTCTGCATGAAAAACCCATTTATCTAAATTAAGGGAGGGTTAGCCCCCACTTTCCCCCTTTATGCTTAACCAATGAACCCCAAAACTCTTCAGAGAAGCGCATTATCACAATGAACCTATATACAAAATTTGAAGAAAATCGAATAATTCTGCATAAAAACTCATTTATCTAAATTAGGGAGGGGGTTATCCCCCCTTTCCCCCTTTATACTTAACCAATGAACCCCCAAAACTATTGACAGAAGCGCATTATCAAAATGAACCTATATACAAAATTTGAAGAAAATGGGATAATTCTGCATGACAAACCTATTTATCTAAATTATGGGGGTTAGCCCCCCATTTCCCCCATTTATGCTTAACCAATGAACCTCCAAAACTAATCAGGGAAGCGCCTTATCACAAGGAACCTATGAACAAAATTTAAAGTAAAACGGTTAGTTCCATCAAGAGTTATCGCGTTACGTACATACATACATACATACGTACGTACGTACATACAGAACCGGCGGGCACATAAGCTCCCAGGCTTTGTTAGCCTGTGAGCTAAAAAACGAAGCAGCCCTTTCTCTGCAGCATTCCAAAATCACAGTGCCTTCTGGCAGTGGTGAGTAGAAGTAGTCTGCATAACATAGCAGCATAATCTAACTCACAAAGAAGTTCTCCATAAGATCATACTCAGAAATATTTTTAAAAATTACAGAATATGAAGATATATATGTCTACAAAAACAATATCTGCGGAACCTTGATATAGCGTCCGTAAAACAAACAATGAAAATTTCATTCATTGCCGATTTATCGTTGGTTGGCGACACAATGAAAATATATATATATATGCTTTTAGGATAAATACCCTTTATGAAAAAGCTTTTTCTACTCTACATACTGAACCAGTTTAAATAAGTTTAAATTAAATAAATACACTTTTACGGTTTTACCATACACTGCGGTTTTACCATATATACATTTATATGTATAATATGCATCGTATTCTATGGTTTACAGCAGAAGTTTATTGATTAAAAATGCTTAAAACTAAGAATTGAAGTCCGATTCTGAGCTTTGTCGATTTCATTTCGATATTGTTAGTGTCGTAGACAACAAAAGAAAACTATTGTTGGCATGGGAACAACGACTTTTTCAATATAGAAAAGTATATTAAAAGATGTTCTTAATTGTTCAATTAAAATACACTTAAAATTTATCCAGTCGGTGAAACTGTATAAAATTTAATAAATTCAGCAACACGCAACTTGTATGTGTATTATATAAGCTTATAAAAAAAACAATAAACAATTTAATCGTTTAAGTGTAAATTCATAAAGTACTGCACATTTAAACAGTCATTTAACCAGAAATTTCCAAATTTAGACTCGCTTGCATTCCGCTAGCAAAAAGCGTTTCTCTCCAAATCGCGTCTTTTTGCGCCAAATAATCGAAAGTATTTTATTGTTTTGCAGATTTTCTACTGGGATTCCGCAGCTAAATTTGATTGATCTTTTATTACGTACATGAGTAGTTACATTTGAATTTTTTCCAAAATTTTGTGAGTATGCGCTTTAAGGAGACCTTCCTTTTGTCAATGGTTTTTTCGAGAGTATTAAATGTTGTGTTAAGTAGGAATCATCAAACATATGACAGTGACACTCGAAATACGGTGTGGAAACAAAATATGATTGGAAAGTCACGGAAATATTTAAAATGCAGATGTAATAAAACATACGGCCACCTGATGACTGTATTTCGAATTAGAATAAGATTTATTACTTTACTATCTCATTGTAATGAATTAATATCATAGAATATATATATATATATATATATATATATATTGTGAATCTCATAATTGAAAAAGAGTATATTAAGTTAACAACAATTGACTCATAATAAAACTCATAATAAAAAATAATTTTATTCTTTGGAAAACAGTTTTCGTTAGATCGCATCATGAATGGACCTTTTTACGAAATAACATACAAGTTACTTTTCACGTTTATTTTAAAATGGTATACATGTTTTCATGTGTTTCGTTTTATATTTAAACGTAAATAGTTTCTGTTTCTTACAAAGAATTCATTAATACTCTTTTGCACCTCATGTTTTTTAGTTCCTTTGCACCATAGTTTTCTAAATTATAAGGTTTTTATCGTCTATCTTCGTATTGTAAATTATACATTCTAATATTTTGCCTCTTTATTCTTTTATACGCTTTTGCCTTAATACAATATCTATTTTTGCTGTTTTAAAGTTTTACTCTTAATAATGTTTGACTAAAGTAGAGACCTTGAAATACTGTTTACAAATGTCTAACTTCTTAAGTTAAATATATTAAATTTATAGTAAAAACATTTTTAAGCATTTCCACGTAAGTTATTGTTAATTGCGAAATCCTTCTTGAAATATAAGTGAATATAAAATAATTTGTTAGCTTGATTTTATTTTAATTTCAGTTTTAAACTTTATCTTAATTATTGTTATTGCCTTTTTGATGCAATTACTATATTTTGTTTTCGAAAAGAGCAGAAAAGTACAAACAGTCGCTTTCACGTATGAAAATATTAAACTTTTCTCTTACATTATGAGTATTACTGAAAAAGAATGTAAATCTTCTAAATATAAGTTTGAGTTTCAAAGATTTCCTTTTTGAAGAGACAATATGAATAATTCATATAACTTTTTATCACAATAGAGCGAATGTACGTTCTTTTGCGTCAAAGACATTTTCAAATAAATCTATCATCCTTAACAAAAAAAAGTATATATATATATATATATATATACTTATTTTTCTATTTTCCTTATTGCAATCTTGCAATCTCTAGAAATATGTATGGTAAAATATAAAATCGTTATGCAAAATTAATGCTTTCTAGTAATGCTAAATAATGCTAAATAATGCCCTCTATAAAATTTCATTCAAACATTAAGCTCACTGAATAATTAACAGCTGTTAGATAACGACATCGATTAATAATTTATATAATTTTAATATTATAAATAAATAGTTTTGTGTAAAAAAAAAGTCCGATTCCATGCGAAATTGCAAAATTGAATAAAATATATTGCAATAGTGACAATAGGTTAGGTTTGTTCTAGATTTAAGTTTATATTAATTTTAAATATAAATAAAGTTGCTAATTTCATTATTCTTTCGATATCTGAATAAACAATCTAATGTGTAAAAAAAATTAGATTAAAGTAACGCAATATTAGATCATGATTTTGTTCATTTCGTGTGTCGTATTCAAAGAATTAACCTGAATTAATGTTGCTAACTTGAATTAAAATGGGCGTGTAAACCATGACACATAATAATTTTGACATGACACAGATTTGCGGCATCACAAACAATGATTATTAAAAGCAAACGTAGTTTGGGTGAACTGTTAAGCTATGCTCCTCAAATATATATTCAGTTTCACTTCTACTAAACCTTAATTAAATTTAAAACGAAACTAATGATGAAAACTTAACTTAATATAATTTTAAAAAATTAAATTAAAAGATTTACAAGAGCAGATGGCTTCGCTGTATAAGAAATTATATCTCAGAAAATATTTGATTAGAACACAATTAAACTGTCCTAAGCGTAACTACAAACTAGACACCAGTGTTTTCCGCTAAGTCTTAACATAGTATAAAACAAAGTCGCTTTTTCTGTCCCTATATCCCTATGTACGCTTAAATCTTTAAAACTACGCAACGGATTTTGATGCGGTTTTTTTAATAGATAGAGTGATTCAAGAGGAAGGTTTATATGTATATCCATTAAATAGTGGAGAAATACTGTTATTTTTGAGGTTTAAGTCGCTTTTTCTGTCCCTATATCCCTATGTACGCTTAAATCTTTAAAACTACGCAACGGATTTTGATGCGGTTTTTTTAATAGATAGAGTGATTCAAGAGGAAGGTTTATATGTATAATAACATCCATTAAATAGTGGAGAAATACTGTTATTTTTGAGGTTTTTAATGTGATGTCGTAAATAATTTCATTTTTTCCGCTTATACATTGCAAACGCAGGCTGAACCCTACAAGATTTATCAAAATAATGTACTAATTATTGTACACATTAAAAAGGTCTACAGAAAACACAAAGAGATGAAGGTTTTCAAGGTTAACCCGAAGCAAAGCGAGGGAGGGCCGCTAGTAATTTAATAAGAAACGATGAAGCAACTTTTTATCAAATGGAGAATACTTCCGCTAATACAATGCCATAATTTCCGGGAACGTGACACTAAAGCGCGACACAAATGTCATAGGATCCTCTCTGACATCATACTCTACTCAGATCCGCTCATACAAGCATTCAACTCCATATTTACAGTTCGCCAGCTGACCACTCCGACCTAAACATATCCGACTGCATGACATACCCGAGAAACCGCATGACATAAACTGCGTGACATAACCGAGAATCTCACATTTGAAGAGTTAGATTAGTTCTAGTGAAAATAAAAGAAAAATGAAGAATAGATGCCGTTTTCACGCACAAAACGTCCTCACTTATAAAAAATAGGCTGTCTTGATAGGTGAGCAGCCTAGCTCCCCGGAAATTAAAAGGAAAAAGTATGGGCCAAATGCATGCCCAGCTTCTTTTTCTTTACATCATGTTTTTTTCGCCAAAACCTATCAAACACAAACGATGGATGCCCTTGCTTTTCTCGCAGGACAGATTAGTCACTTCGATTCAATTTGAACGAGTAGCTCTACAGATATCATCATAATAACTGTGATTCAAACTTTTTTTTTTCATATTTCTAAATTGAATTTTAGGATAAACAGACCAATGATTTAGTTACGAGATTTAGTATGATGTAGTTTTCAGTACTGATAATATATATATATATATATGTGTGTATATATTATCATAGTATGGAGTTATATATATATATGTGTGTGTGTGTATATTATCATAGTATGGAGTTATATATATATATATATATATATATATGTGTGTGTGTGTGTGTGTATATATATTATCATAGTATGTAGTTATATATATATAAATATATATATATATATATATGTGTGTGTGTGTGTATATATTATCATAGCATGTAGTTATATATATATATATATATATACAGGGTGATTCATAAAAGATGGGCAGAACTTTAAGGGGTTATAGTACACTTAAAGACAAATAATATTAAATAGGAGACTAAGGGTCCCAGACGTATTCCCAAGGAGATAGGGGGCATTAAAGTTTAGGGTCCGAAATTTCAAATGATTATAAAACATGGAAAAATTGGTCGATTCGTTTGCGGTTTTTGCAAAAAATTTTCTTTATGCCAGTATTTTCTTGAAATAAAATTTTAAAGTTCAATTTCAAAAAATGCCGATAGGGGGCGCTTTAGACTTTGGAGTAACAAACAACTATTTTTTAACGTTATTTTTTGTATTTCTTTAAATGATTTCGAAAGCTTAGACTTAAACTTAAATTTTGATCTAAAAATCTGAGTCCTAACGAGTAGTTAAGTAGCGTAAACTGAAATTTGAAATTTGAAACCCTTCTCCCCCCAGAACAAAAATCAGTTATTCCCGATCTTTGTGTCGTAGATTAGGCTCTAACTATTGCCGCGTTTTGCTAAAATTATTCTTTATGTCAGTATTTTCTTGAAAATAAATTTTAAAGACAATTTTCAAAAAAATTGGTCGAGGTGGTCATGTTGCTTGGCCTGCTCGCTCGCCAGATCTTTCACCCCTCGATTTCTTTTTTTGGGGACGATTGAAGGCTCTTATGTATGAGACACCCATTGAATCCCCCGAGGAACTGGTCGCCAGACTTTCCGCCGCTGTAGGGGAAGTGCTCGAAAAGCCTGATGTTTTCGCGAATGTTCGCCGTTCCATTCGTCGCCGTTGTTCTGCGTGCATAACCTCTGGTGGTCACAATTTTGAACATTTATTGTGATTACATGTTAATAAATATGCTTTGGTAACATAATCCTAATTTGTGTCTCTTTACCTCGTATCACAGCACACAATGTGTGGACATGGTAAACTGAACTGTGCTCAGGAGTAGAAATTTCAAACCCCTCTCCCCAGAAACTTAACCACGTCTAACGATTCAGATTTTGGGCTGAAAATTTAAGTCTAAGCTTTAGAAAGCATTTAATGAGACACAAAAAATAACGGTATAAAATAGTTGTTCGTTACTCCAAAGTCTAAAGCGCCCTCTATCGGAATTTTTTGAAAATTTTCTTTAAAATTTATTTTCAAGAAAATACTGACATAAAGAATAATTTTAGCAAAACGCGGCAGTAGTTAGAGCTTAATCTACGACACAAAGATCGGGAATAACTGATTTTTGTTCTGGGGGGAGAAGGGTTTCAAATTTCAAATTTCAGTTTACGCTACTTAACTACTCGTTAGGACTCAGATTTTTAGATCAAAATTTAAGTTTAAGTCTAAGCTTTCGAAATCATTTAAAGAAATACAAAAAATAACGTTAAAAAATAGTTGTTTGTTACTCCAAAGTCTAAAGCGCCCCCTATCGGCATTTTTTGAAATTGAACTTTAAAATTTTATTTCAAGAAAATACTGGCATAAAGAAAATTTTTTGCAAAAACCGCAAACGAATCGACCAATTTTTCCATGTTTTATAATCATTTGAAATTTCGGACCCTAAACTTTAATGCCCCCTATCTCCTTGGGAATACGTCTGGGACCCTTAGTCTCCTATTTAATATTATTTGTCTTTAAGTGTACTATAACCCCTTAAAGTTCTGCCCATCTTTTATGAATCACCCTGTATATGGGTCGATACGTTGCCCCAAACGTAGTGTAACTTGGTATGATTAGCCACGCCAGTGTGTATATATTTTCTTATATTTTTATACTATAAATATTAAAAAGGTTCCAATGCGATGGCATTCTGTACTTTTCGTACTTATTTTTTCTTAACAATCGAGTATTTATGTTATGATAGGAAAATTTTAAAAGAAAAACTGTCCTGTGTAAAAATAATGTAATTATATATGTTCCCAACTAAAAATGAACTGCAGTTTTTCTATAGAAGTGAAGTAATTTTGAAGTTTTTCTGTAGTCAAATCTAAATTTTCTGTAGTGCAATCAAAACTGAAAAAATACTTCAGTTATTTTGCAGCTAATGTGAAGTAATTTACCAGTAATTTATTTCCAAAAGACTGTGAGCTATTATTTGCAAAAATACTGGAGTTTATATGAAATAATTTGACAAACATAAGTGTAAAAAATAATTAGACTTTGCATTTGTAGTAATACTGCAATAAATTTGAGGTAATTTTACAGTCATTAATCAGTCAATAATTACACAAATTTTACAGTCAATAATTTTATTTTCTGATGTATCTGCAGTTTAACTGTAGTTAGTGTGAAGTAATTTTACATAACTTAATTTATAGAAAGCTGGTTTGATTTTTTCTGTAGTTTATCTGTAGTTTTAAAAGTGATGTTAAAGTTTTTCAGTTTTTAATATTGTGGCATGACTCACTATTTACTTTATTAAACCTAATTAATACTGTTTTCAAGAGTTTTATTTTAATGACCTAATTTTAACACCTTGGAAAGTCTCCACACCCTTCTTTAAGTGAAACAAAACAAATATTCAAATAAATTAAACTTTTGTATTCAAAACAAATATACATATAACAATCAATGAATGTTGTTTAACGTAAAATCATAGACCTAACCAGGGACAGATTGACAGATTTGGGGGGGGGGGGCTGGGCATAAACATAAGAGGGGCCTCCTATAAAATTCTAACTGCAAAACTAATTCATTAAAACCATATAATCTGTTAAACTAATTTGCTATTCATACACTATTATATCATTATATTACATATTAATTTAAAAACTAAAAGTGCTATTAGCTATAGACGTATTATAAAACATATTTTAAAAATAAATTAAAACTTTGAATAATATAAAACAATTAAATACACCTACACACGCACATGTATATATATATATATATATATATATATATATATATATATACATGCAACATTTTATTAAACATCGCTTATAATGTTTCAATCAATAAAGAGGATTTTAATAAAAATATCTAAAGTTCTTATGCGTTGTTTTATTTAAATATCGTTTACAATTGCTTGAACCATGTGCGCAAATTACTTTTTTTAAAAAAATACCTCGAAGTAAAAATGTCTGAAAATTTTATGCGTACACTAATTTAAATAGTAATAAATATATTATAACAAAATAATTTGTGAATGCATTCATTAAAATTATAATTCATTTATACACTTAATTGTAAAAAAGAAAAAAAAATCTAGTTCGCAAATTAATTCAAATTATTTTTTTAATCATGTTCTTTTACAAAGCAAGTTCATTTTCAAATATTCATTTAGAAAGCAAGAATTGATTTTCTTTATTTATTTATTAATTGCTAATTCTTAAAATTAGATTAAAATTTTTTACAAGCTATAAGAATATAAACAGCCACTTCACTTTTTTAAAATAAAACAGAAAAAAACTCGTTCACAAATTAATTCATCTTATTTTTTTAATTACGTATTCACTTAAAAAAACAACAACTAATTTTCTTAATTTATTTAAATTTACTGATCATTACAATTAAATTAAGATTATTGTGCAAGCTATAAAAATATAAACTTCAGAAAACTATTATTAAAACATGGGCCTTCACAAAATCTAACTTTATAAAATAATACTCTTTATTAATAATTTATATTCCTTTATACTCTTTATTAAGACGTTAATATTTTTTTCAAGTTAAAAGTATATAACATATTTAATAAATATATATTTCTTAAATTAATCATTTATCTAAATAATATCCGATAAGGTACTTATTCCACAAATTTAAATAACAAATTAATTTCGAAGTACACATGCACAAAGCATTTGTAAATATTTACCTCAAAATCTTATCTTTCACACCGTCAAGCTATCTACTAACTAAAAAATTACTGCTTATCTAATCACCTTCCCCTTATGACCCCATGGGTCCACTTGTAACCAAGACTAAACGTGAGATTGTCAGTTCGATTCCGATCTCGGGAAAAGTTGAAAAATATCTTTTCAAATATTAGCAAATAAATATTCTCATACATGGCGTCACTAAACGAAATAAAAGTAATATTAATTTTTTGAAAAATTACTGCAGTTTATAAACTGTAGTAATTTTGAAGTTGTAACGACCTCAAAAATTCTGCCGTGGAATCGGCCAAATCACTATAGTTTTCCAACTGCATTTGTTTGTATTTTTTTGCAGATTATCTGCAGTTCAGTTTTAGCTGGGAATGTGTATAACATACTGTATTTCTGTACACAAAGCGTCTAGACAATTTAATAAATGTGTACAAATTCAAAGTTTCAAGAAAGTAGTACCTATGCTTCTAAAATTCCAATTACATATTTTCTATGACATTCCCTTGGCATATTCATGCATCTTCTTGTTTATTTCGTAAAAGTCAAATTCTTCACTTCTCTAAAATTATTTATTTATTTTTGTTTATCTTAGAAGCAATCTTCGAAATGAACAAATAACCTCATTAACGCACATAAAAGCAACAACACAACGCACTTAACATCACATAAAAGAAGTATCAATCATCTTTAATTACAAACATCCAATCTTCATTCCACCCACGCTACACGATGAAATAGTTGCAATATCTGCTCCGCACGCAATGGCTGGGCTTCACAGGGTTTCCCCCTAATTAACTATTTATTTGTGATTCCCACGTGAAAGTGAAAGATAAAAGAGAGTCATTCCCAACCTCTCATATCAGACATTACTTCGCAACTGAACAGTGCAGAAGTCCACTTGCCCCCACATGGAGACTTGTATTAACAAAGGATTACCTATTCTTCCGCACCAGAAGGACCACACGTTGATTCTACCAACTTGTATTCATCACCTACTGGTTTACTTACACCGCACTTATTATTATACTGCAACATAACATTCATTATTTTTTCAAGCAGAGTGTCTGCTCATCTGTTGATTAATGCAAGGATACGCAAAGATTTTTGTTCTGTACATATCTTAATATACAGGGTGATTAGAAAATGAGTATACATTTGAAAAATTAATAATTCACGGAAAAATGTAGGTTCAGAGGTAAAAATTGACACACATGCTTGGAATGACATGGGGTTTTATTGTAACCACACAAAAAAAGGTTTAAAAAAAGGCCGACAGATGGCACTGAACAGCAAAACGTCAGTGACTCTGCCTGAGAATCGTGTATAAAAGGAGCTGTAATGAGAGAGAGAATCAGATGCACCAGCAATCGCAGCATGTGACGTAACCAGAAAAGGCAACGTTAGTGAAGCTCTACTATCAAAATATGGAATCTGCCGCGATCGACCGACATCAATAGGCATGCTAAAAGACAACATCCAACGCCAATTTCTCACCATAATTACAGATATGCTGCACAGTGCTGTGCACAACATTGTCCCTCGGCTACAGCTATTGTTGCGGGATGACGGTGGACATGTTGAGCATTCGTTCTGAAGAACATCGTCTTTGCTTTTTCATAATTTGTTATGCTAATTATTGCTTTTCTTATCACACGAAGCGCCATCTGTCGGCCATTTTATGAACTTTTTTGTGGATACAATAAAACCCCATGTCATTCCAAGCATGTGTGTCCATTTTCACATCTCTACTTACATTATTCCGTGAATTATTAATTTTTCAAATGTATACTCATTTTCTGATCACCCTGTATGTTTGTGGGTTTAGATGGGATACAATTTTATTTCTTCTACTCTACACATCTACACATTCTCGCTCGCGGATATGAACCCCAGCATTTTTCTCTTATCAAACATCAATGGATGAAATGCCTATCACTCATGCTAACGTATTTAATTTACGCAACATAGCTGACACTTCCGATGAAGTGATTAGAGGTCTTAAATCATTTGATCCAAGAGCACTTTACAGGGATATATTGTTGATTTATATAATACTATAAAAGTTAATTATAAAACTCGGGAAGAATGGGCACAGTATTCGGCTAAAGATAACTTCCCGTCTTTTGATAATTTCGTTCATTTTATTAAAGACAGATATTTATCTCTTGAGATGTATAACGAAAATGAGTTTGCTAAATATAAAATAGAGAAGCAGTCTAATTTTCATAAATCTCCTTCTGATAACAGTATCAAATGCTGTTTGTGTAAAACTAACCACCTACTTTTTAAATGTACTAAATTTAAAGAGTTAAATGTCACAAAAAGCCGTTTGTTAGGAAAAATAAATTATGCACTATCTGTTTATCTGATAAACATTATTCAGCTCAATGTAATTCTACATTCACCTGCCATCATTGCAAATGTAGACACCACAATAGTTTATGCGACAATAAACTACATAATTACACAATATCTGCTCTTTAATCGAATAAAACTGCAAAGCAGTAAAACAACCTGATTTAGACGCCATTTTGATTACCAATGAATGTTAACGGGAGATTGGCACTTCAATAAATGCAGTACAAACAACTTTTGCACTTTTCCCAACTTTTAGTGTATATATTAATGATTGTATGAGTCAGAAACATATTTTAAGAGTCATGTTAGATAGCAGGTCTGAATCTATTTTAATCACAGAGTCGTGTATGAAAACATTGTGTATTAATAGAAAATGCAAAGTTTCCAGTTGGAATTTTATCAAATACAGAGATTGAAGCTACAAAAGGTACGTAATATTTAATCTGCTCTCAATTCATAATACAGATGTCAAGTTGTCTGGAAAAGCATTTGTTTTAGATAAATTGACAGCTCCGTTACCGGTAGAGAAAATAAAACAGGAATATTTTTCGCTTTGAAAGAATGTCCAGTAGTTAGCTGACCCGCACATTGCGGGGAACATTATTTTGGGATCGGATTACTTTTTTTCTATTTTGTTTCCTGGGCCAGTAACATGTTCTGAGAGTAGTAATTACGCAAAATTCAATTTCTGGTTTTCTCGTATCGGAAAAAGTGTCAGAGTGTAGCACAAGTTCAATTTTATTCGTAATCTGTACACTTACGATATTAATATTGATAAAGAAATAAAACGGTTTTGGAAAATAGAAGAAATATTTAATACTAATGAAACAATTTTGTCACCTGAAAAGCAGTTTACTGAATCCCATTTTCAAGAAGCCTATTCAGTTATTTCCGTGTGGTGAAATTACCATTTTTCAAATCAAAAACGGAATTATGTATTTCTAGACCAGCCGCAATTTCTCGCTTTTTTGCGATAGAAAAGAAATTTAAACAAAATCCAAACAATACAAATATTTTATGCAGGAATATGAAAAATTAGGTCACATGAAATTAATTGAACAAAATGATATTTCTAATAATGAAAATGAACAATATTTTCTTCCGCATCATGCAGTTATTAAACCATCTAGTACTACTTCAAAACTGAGAGTAGTATTTGATGCTTCATGTAAAATTTCGAATGGTACATATTTCAATTCAATTTTGGTTGTAGGCCCTAAGCTACAAAAAAATGAAGTTTTACGTAACTTTCGTGTCCCGGAAATTGTTTTTTCTGCGGACATACAGAAAATGTATCGCCAGATTTTAGTTTCTAATGAAGATAAAAATTATCAGCAAAACGTTTGCAGATCTAACCCTAATGAAGAAACACAAAATTTCAAGTTAAAAACTGTAACCTACGTTTTAGCACCAGCTTCATATTTGGCAACCAGGTGTCTCCAACAAATTTCCCGCGATCACACAAAAAATCCCTACTGTTTTGCGAGTTTTATTAGAAGATTTCTACATTGATGATTTGTTATTGAGCTCAAGCACTTTTAGTGAAGTTTCGAAATTTCTAAAAAAAAAATACAAAATCTTTATACGCCCATAGTTTCCACTTAAGGATATTGAGTTCGAATTCTAGGAAATTTCTTAACGAATTTCTAGATTGTCGTACGACAGAATGTAATAATGAAATTGTTCCCAAAGGAAATTTTCTAAAATTTAGACTTATATCGGAACTCTTAATTTATTTTCAAGACTTTCCAACACTCACGACACTTCTCACAAAGATACACATTTTATCTGAATCTGCACGTATTTTTGACACACTGGGGCTAATTTCACCATGCACTGTCACTTTAAAAATATTTTATCAGAAGCTTTGGCTTACTAAAGGGACTGGGAGACACTCCAATTCCACAACATCAAACCAAGGTTTGGTTCAAATTTCAACATCCATTCAATGCAATCAACCAATTGTGTGTTCCAAGATGTGTTACGCTGTCATCCGGTAATACGTTTCAATTACACGGATTCGCTGACTCTTCAAAATGGGCTTACGTGGCCGCAATTTATTGCCGACAATATCCTAATGGCAAAACAAAGGTGTCTCTCAAAACCAAAGTTATTCCCATCAAACAAATATCGGTTCTAAATTGGAACTGTGTGCTGCTCATTTATAATCTAATTTATTTCTTTCAGTTGTGGACACGAAAAAAAATACAATTTTGATGTTTTATCTTGGAGTGATTCCAAAGTCATTCTGTCCCAGTTATCTGCGCTTCCACGTAATTGGAAAACATTTGTTGCGATTAGAATTTCTCAAATAACAGATGCAGTTTCTATAAAACACTGGAGACATATTCGGACCAAAGAAAACCCTGCAGGTATCACTTCACACTATATTGATCTTAGATGTCTTCCATAATGCAACTTATGGTGTAATGGCCCAATTTGGCAACTTCGGGATCCATCTGACTGGCCAAAAGACGAGCTTAATACTAAAGAATTTGGTGATCAAATCAAATCCGAAAAAAATCTGTTCCATTTTTTCATTGCATGCACGCACATGAGAATTCTTTGGTATATTATTCCAAAAACACTCTTCGTTTACAAAGATTATCCGTATTTTGGCATATTGCCAGAGATTCATAAAAAAATTGTAAAAATGCGAGGGAATTTCAGATTTATTCAACACCCCTTACATTTAAGGTAACAAAATCTGCCGAAGAAACTATTGTTCTTTCGGTTCAAACTCTTATTTTCCTGAAGATTTGAAATGTATCAAAGACTTTAACTAAAAAATGTCAATTACACTCCCTCAAAACACAAGATAAATGAACTTTTAGTCAAACAACATCATGTTCCAAATTTAAATGCAGACCCTTCTCTATTATCACACATCTGGAAGCAATTGTATTGGATTATTAGTGGTGAGAAGCTCATCAACAAATTTATCAATAGATGCATTACCTGTTACAAATATAAAATGTCCTTTGCAACGCCCGAAATGATATGCAATTTACCGAAACATCAAGTAACATAACATCTAGTAACATAACATTAGAACATCCATTTTTCTCCAGCGATATAGATTGTGCTGGTCCTATATCGATCAAATTCAGCAAAGGTCGTGGTGCAAAGACAACAAAAGGTTACATAGCTTTATTCATCT
The DNA here is from genome assembly GCA_963931845.1 of Maratus michaelseni. NCBI lineage: Eukaryota > Metazoa > Arthropoda > Arachnida > Araneae > Salticidae > Maratus > Maratus michaelseni. The sequence goes on from OZ007593.1 coordinate 291,315,408, forward strand.
GTCTTGCTAACAAATCTGTACACATTGAAGCTCTTAGGGGACTAACATCTGATGCGTTCATAGCTGCGACTTCGTCGTTTGAGTGCTATTCGCGGTACTCCACGGCATATTTATAGAGACAACGGCAAAAAATTCGTTGGCGCATCAAGAAAACAGGACAAAATATATAAATTTTGGCTCTCAGTGTCAAACAATGAAGCCATGTCGCATCGCTTAACACAAACTTCCATAGAGTAGTACTTTATTTCTCCCATTTGACCGCATTTTAGAGGAATTTGGGAAGCTGAATACGATAAAAAAAACACCAACTCAAAAGAGGCATTGGAGAAACTCCTTTAACATTTGACAAATTATGGACATAATCTTTATAACACTTTATTTCAGGACTAGCTAGTGCAGATAGAATCGCTATTGAATTCCCGACACATTCTACGCATAAATGATAATGATATCGACTGCATCAATTTTCTCACTCCTCACATTTTCTTAAGGTAATGTTTTGACGCAATGATTTCCCATCTTCAGCCAAAACTTTCAAGAACTGCTGAGAGATGCTACGGAATCTAAGAAAAGGATTTTTTAGGAAACGGAGGAAAGACTATCTGGCATCTCTAAAACCAAGGTCGAAGTTGTAAACTTCCACGCCTAATATCCAGCAGAATGATGTAGTGTTGCTGTAAGACGACAACGAAGCTTTAGGTTCTTGACCCCTTGGACGTGTAACAGAAGTGTATCCTGGCGAATATGGCCTCGTCTGAGTAGTGACAATCCAAACTAAAATTTTATCTTAAAACGACCAAGCAATAAAATCGCATCACTCCCTTTATATCAAGACTGATAGGGTGGGAGAATATTTATCGTTGAAATAATCTTCGAAATGAACAAATAACCTCATTAACTGAGCTATTATATAACGGAAGTATCAATCATATTTCATTACAAACTTCCAATCTTCATTCCACCCACGCAACAAAGTGATTGCTGATTAGCTGTAGCAAGTGCAATAATTGAACTCCCCACGCAATGGCTGGGTTTCCCAAGGTCTTTTGCTTAATTAACTCTTTATTTTTGATTCCCAACTGAAGGTGAAATATAAAAGAGAATCATTCCCAAACTCTCAGATCAGACATTAACTCGGAACTGAACAGTGCAGAAGTCCACTCTCATCCATATGGAGACTTGCATTAACACAGGATTAGCGATTCACCCGTAACAGAAGGACCACATTTTGATTCTACTCATTTGTATTCATGACCTACATGATTACGTACACTGCACTGATCATTATGCCGCAACATAATACGCATTATTTTTTATACAAGCAGAGTGTCTGCTCATCTGTTGATTAACGCAAGGATATTGCAAATAATTTTGTTCTGTACATATCTTAATACATGTTTTTGAGTGTAGAATAGATGGACAACAATTTTATTTTTTCTAATCTACATACCAACACATCAGCAATCGTGGATACAAACCCAAACTATGTTTATCTGTATTAATTTAATTTTGAATTAATTTTTAACTTATAGCTATTATTTAGACTTAAAATACAAAAATATACTTTCTTTAAATATAAAAATTAGGGTGGTGAAAGATAACTTGGTATCTCTTTGTTATAGAAGCCTCAGTACAACAGAAAAAAAAAACGAGTTAAATTTCATGAGAAAAGCGAACGTTAAAACCATTTTCTAGCAACCTTTATTCTCATTTTGAACAGTCATACAATTGCTATAAATATGTATGTAATAATTATCAGAGTATCAATTGCACAAATAATTTGTTTAAAATTTGTACAGTTTAATACATACATTGAGAAGAAATTGAATTATTGTATCCATACATAATCCATAAAATAAAGTAATACAAAATATATAACATAAATAATAATGTGTAATATGAGAAATTTTTCCATTTTTCGTCGGTCACCTTTCTGATTGTTTATAAAAATTGCCGCGAAATAGAAATACGCCAACGACGCATCCTCTCAACAGCTTTCTTAAATAACCTTTTACAGTAAATCTCTTAAAACAGTAAATGGGAAATTGTATATGGAAATTAACTGATAATGTAGAATATTTTCACTATACAATTTCCTATTGACTGTTACCTGTAATTTCCTGTAATTCAATTTGTCAATAAACCTAATCTTCGAATCCGCTTCTTCTCCATGTTAATACTCAAAATTCCATCATTCTTTGGATTGATGACGGTGTGCTGAATGCCCACGAAGATAGTTTGTATTCAGATAAAATTTTCTGGAGCTTAAACCTATATTTTATCTACCTATATGCTGAAACCACTTTTAAAAAATTCCTAAAGGTTTATAAATTCACTCTGATATTGAGAAAAATTCTATAAACATATGTTTGGCGAAACATTTACTTTGATTTTTTGTATAGTAAAATAAAATAATAAGAAGTTTTTTTAGAAATTAGAATAACAAAATTAATAAAAGTATATACAAAAAAAAGTCTTTAAAAATTATTTAAATAAAAATATATGCGTCTAAAATATATAAATGTGTTTACTTAATTTTAACGTGTATAAATTTGGAATAAATTTGGAAAAGTAAAGAAGAAAAAAAATATTTGCTAAAAGAAAATTACCTCACATGTTCATTTATTTTGCTACCAACAATATTTTCAAAATTAATCTGTCAAGAAATAGAATAATTAAAGATGTAACAATTTATATTTATCTCTGTTTTCAACAATATATAGCCTTGTACGTTAAACCATTATAAATACTTTAAAAACAAAGTATAAATTTAGTATCTTGACAGATTTCTGTTCGTTTAATTCTCCATTGCTTCGTAAACGACTTTGATCTTACATTGTCTGACAGCCCAATTAATAGTAAGCTTCTAAAAATCCACTGTCAATCACACTTCACAAGAATAATTTCTTTTGTTTTTCACTGAGAAGAAATATGTCACATTTGATGAATATGATGCGATAAATATATATCGCTGATTGTCGAATTTTATTTTTAATCATATAAAAATAGTACTATGCATATTTACGAAATTATCATAAGATATCAAAAGAATAGAAATGGAAAAATATAAGCCGACAGTCGCAAAAGTGCCAAAATCTCACTTTCTCTCTCTCTCTCTCTCTCTCTCTCACACACACACACACACACACATATATATATATATATATATATATATATATATAATTAGTCAAATTATTAGTCCTTTGAATAGTTTGTTACACTACTAAGGTGGGTTATTTTAATACAATAATCTTAGAAACATGATTTTAGGTTTTTTTTTTTCGAATGGAACTAATAATTTTGCTAAAACTGTATATATGTATAGGGTGTCCCATAAATTCGTACGTATTTCAAAAAAAAAAATATTTAAAAAAAAATTTGAAAGTTTTTATTCTTTCGCCGGAAGAGATAGAACACTTTAAGAAGTCATGTTGCAAGCCTCCTTCTTGTATTATGATATTCTTAATTCCTTTTAGAAATGTGAACAGACTTATTGGAGACTTTGTGTTTATATACACAGATATATATAGAAAGAGTGTTAGATATATAGATATATTGATGAATTTGATTTTTCAATAGAATTTTTTGGATTACTTGTACATCCTACTTGAAAGTTATTGCGCTCGCCAACAACTTTAATTCCCTCTTCATTTATCGCCAAATTTATCATATCAATTGCATCCATTCCTAGGACCGTGTCATATGCAGGAGATTTCAAAAAATATATATTTTTGTTTAATTGAAAAACCATAAACACAAACCTCATAGGGAAAATAATCTGAAAGGTACGCAATGGAATCAATTTCCCATAATGAGGTGTTGTCAAAAGATAATTTTGGCGAACCAATATTTACATAATTTTCATAGCTTGTTAGGATTACACAAGGACCTGTATAAAATAAGATATATATATATTTTTAAAGTTAATATTAATTTTACTCATATGAGCGTTAGGCTTAATTTTGTTTGCAGTTGTATTTACGTGAACTTTTCGCTCATGCAAATTGGGATATTGGCTGAGATAGACTTAGGTAGAGTCTTGACCGAATTCACCAGTTTGGCCGTTATTGCTGTTTCTATGGTGTTGATTATGAAAAAAAGGTTTTGAATTACCATTTTCGCGCATTTTTATCTTCTATCCCCAAGTTGTATCAATGTTTACTTATTGGCTTGTATTGGCTTGAGTACGTATTGGTATATTGATTAGCTTGAGTACGTATTGGCATACTGATTAGCTTGAGTACCTATCGGCTTGACATTACGGGTTGTACCTCATATTCATCTAATTTACTTACTATTATATCTACGTTTATGTTTTTAGGGAGGTCATCTATAAAATGTTCTCGTATTTCAACAGGTAAATTGCGCTTTATTTGATCTGTTACCATTAACATTTTTAACTCTTGAAAGTCAGATATATCGAGGTCTTTAACCCATTCTTTGAAATATTTCCTCAATTCAAAAGTAAAATCAAGCCAAGTGGCTGACAGCACATTTTTATGTAAAATAAAATTTGCCGAAAACCTTTTGGAGTCAACTTAAAGCTTTCCGAAACAGGTTTTCCACGTAATCTTGAGGAGTTCATTATCTGGCTATAATATTTACGATCTCTAACAGAAGCAAACATAAAAGATATGCTACACAATAATCTTTTGCAATATTTGATCTAGCAGTTTGTTTTCAAATAATACCAAATAAATACTAATATCACCCAAACCACCAAAGTGCGCCATTAATTTTAAGAAATAAAGTTTCTTACCTGGAGTTGATGTCAAATAAGCGTTCGTTTGAATATTATGATTTTGCTTGGAATTTCAAATTTTTCAACTCAAATTCTCTATCCTCTTGTTTTCAATTAAAAATAACTTTCTGCTTCCGATTAAAGATTTCTGTCATCTGGTTGAAGTTTTCTCAATTAAAAATTGCTTTCTGCTTCCGCTTGAAGCTTTATTTCCTCTGCTTGAAAATTTTCTTCTTCTAACATTTTGCTTCTCCCAGCGCTGAAAATTTCAAGGCGATCTCTGACAAAATCTTCATCGTAACACTCGGATTGCTTAACTAACTGTATTATACCTGATATTTTCTAGTTTTCTGGAACAATTAATCCTACATTGTCACACAGTGTTAGAAGATCTACTTTCCTTCTCTATTCAATACGGACATAATTTTTCTTTATTATTTTATAACAATAAAAAACTATAGAATTGTGTTTCTACGTTAGTAGACTCGATTATGTAGGCTCGATGATGCATGGTTTCCATCATGATTCATATTATTTGTTTTCACTCATAATAATATTATTTTTTTACTTTCCATCATACAGTATCGCCTTTTCTTTTCCACACCCCTGTTTTAAATATTCTTTTAACATCCCATCCCAAACCCCAAAATAGTGGGATTAAGGTGTATAATGTATAACTTCTTCACAATTGAGATTCTTAAAGTTCAAATGCAAACAAGTGGGTTTAATAAACAATAAAATATACAATTGGATATTCAACGTACAATTAGATTATTATTACTATATAATAACGACTTTCAGTCTTTCAGTAAATACATACTTTTCAAGCTTTTCTGAGCATTGCGTCCAATTCCAACTAACAACAGTTTCGTAAATTTATGGAACACTTTTTTATACTTAAGCGCTTTTCTTCTTGCATTGCGTAAACTCGCATTCCTAATTGTTTTTATCGCAGCTCACGCATACTATTATTTTATAGAGTCCATACCATTGTTGCTGTTACTAGTCATTATTCCCACATATATCCACAATATGTGGTGACACAACTCCACTCAACATGGTTAAAAAAACAAAAGCAAATAATACTTAATGTAGAAAAATATAATATAATAACAAACAGAAATACACAATAGTTGCTTTGGAATTCGAAAAAGCGTTCCGCATCTTTACAAATCTCAAAAAGCATAATATCTTCAATATTTAAGTAATCATTTATAAAAACTAAGTTTATACTGCTGCCACTGATTTTCGAAAATGTTTACGTGTAGTTTTTACAGTGTATCAGTTTTCTCAAACCGAATATTACGAGGGTCGATCCAGAAATAAGGTTCGCATCAAATTTACAAATAGACAACATTTTTTATTCTGATAAAAAATTACATCGTTGGAAAGAAGAAAGCTTGATCTATTTCTCTACATAATCGTCATCTTTTTCTACGCATTTATGTAGACGGCGCTCCAATTTCTGTATCTTAATGTCGTAGAACTCCCGCGCCAACACATTGAGAAAGCGTTTCACCTCTTCTTTAACGTCACTCCGGAACCGTTGGCCACACAAGTGTTCCTTTAACTTTGGGAACAAGTGATAATCATTAGATGCGAGGTCCGGACTGTTAGGTGGGTGGGCATGACAGTTCACCCAAATTGTTTTAAAAGTTCCTGGGTTTGACGGTAGACGTGAGGTCGGGCGTTGTCGTGAAGAATCGTTTGTACCTGCTGTCAGTTGTCCTAGCCAACAATTCTGGACAGGTGGGGTCCTTTTGGCATGCAAAACGCGAATTACGGATCGAATCTAGCACTTGGCGGGATCAACAATGGGTACCTCCATCTCGGACCGTTACTGATCCAAGAATGAGCGGCTCAGCGAAGCGCGGCAGGGAAAATCGAAAGTGTGGGAACAACCGCACACAATACTGTTGCTGTATTTCACCTCGCACCTTCTCGTGCGGCTGGAGCGCTTTGGGAACCTTATTTCTGAATCGACCCTCGTAATTTTTTGAATGCTATAAATTTGCGATTAAATATTTCCAGCTGCGTAATTAATTTATACAAAGAATAGTAACAAGATAATAGTAATTTTAATGTGTAATATCAATACTGTAACTTTATCATCATTGTCTGTAAAATATATTTGTTGGACATGGAAATGTTTACTTGAAAATTGATAGAATTCGAAAAACCTTTTCTCTTTGTTGAGTAAACTGTTTGTACACTGTAAAAACTAATCGTAAACGTTTCTGAAAATAAGTTGCATCAAATGGAACATTAGTTTAGTAAATGCTTCTTTAAAATAAAAAAAATGTATTTGTTTCTCAGGTTTCTATAAAAAATAATAATAGTAATAATAATTTTGGAATCATAGATAACTCAGAAGTAGTTATTGTATATTTATTTGCGTTTGTGCTTTTATTATATTTTTGTAAATTAAGAAACATTCGAATTTTTTACAGTGCTGTAAATGTTAATCACAAAAGTTTTTCTTGTAGATGCAGAACTAACAATTTATTATTTACTTAAGTAGTTTTAACTGCCTTAGGATCAGACACTTTTATTTTTTTAACCCGTCTACAATACTTGTTTTAATATTGAAAGTGTAAAAACAGACAAATACGTTTTAATCTATGTAAACATCGTATAACCAATAAAATAAATTCTCAATAACCTCATCCGTGTTAACCACGATTCCAAACAGCATGCTTTATGTTAAAAAGGTCTCAAAAATCCATATATTTTCTAGATTTTAAAAGTTATTTATATATACATTTTTATTTTTGCTGCCACCTATTTTTGGTAACATTTATGAGAATTTCGGTGTATTAATCAGTTTTGTCAACCCGAGTATGTTTTTTTCGAATGATATCAATTTTCAATTAAACATTTCCGTGTTCAACAAACAAGTTTTACAGACAAATGGGATATATCATTTTCTTACTCTAAAAAGTATACATCAATTACGCAACTTAAAATGTTTACGTGAGAATTGATAGCATTAGAATAACCTATATTCTGCTTTGAGAAATTTGATTATTACACTATAAAATGTACACGGGAATGTTTCCGAAAATCATTGGTAAGAAAATAAACTTTACTTTTATATTTCTTTAAATCTACAAAATATATAGGTTTATGATATTTCTAAAGATAATAAACGCTTTTCGGAATCATGGATAACTTGTTTATTCTCGTTCATGGTTATATTATATTTTCCTAGAATAAAATAATTTGTCCTATTTTACAATGCAAATCTGAAGTTTGGATTACAAAATATCACTGAAATCATCGCCTAGATCCTTGAGAAAATTATATGTAAACATGATGATATATCATTAATATCCTTTTAAAAATTATCTGAAGAAAAACAATTCAAATAAGTTCCCATAATCTAATTATGGAAAATTGTATTGCATATACTTTGTATTATTTTTATGAAAAATAGTATATTTTCCAATGTTCAGTAAATAATTGCAATTATTTTTTTTGTATATATATATATATATATATATATATAATAATGAAATATATATTTGTAAAATCAAACTTTGTTTATTTGAATAATAACAGCAGAATCATAACTTTTATTAAACACTATAAATAAGTAAAAAGCAACGTTTTTATGTCGATAATACTTCTTCTTTTCAGAAAAATACGAAGTACGGCATCATAATGAAACTATCCTCTTTCCCGGAATAAAAAAGAAATTTGTATAAAAAAAATTCGTATAAGCGAGAAAAAAGAAATTGCTGCCGTAAAAATTTTATTAATCGAATTGTATGCGTTACTTTCTGGAAGTTTGTAGAGCAAATATGAAAGTGGAATTGTTTTAAGAAGAATTTTTTGGTGTTTTCTATTTTCCTAGAAGTTATTTTTCCCTCACATATATTCTTTTATCTTATTAATTCACACTGTAAAAATAAAAAAGTTTGTTGCATAGCATTAATAAAATAATATTTCTTTATAAATAAAAATATGCGGATTGACAAATATAAGAATACATATTTTATACATATATTTTTTCTTCAATTATATGATGTATATGATATCAGTATCTCTTAAGTTCTTCAGAATTTTTTTTTAAAATCTAATAAGTTTTGTTTTCCTGAATAACTTTGTCCTTTATTTGGCTTTTGAGAATAAATGTACACATAGTAGTATACTATTTGTTAATTTTTGTGTTGAATCACAAGATAACCATCAAATTTCTTTAGAACAGTGGTTTTTAAACACTTTTGAATTGTCATCTATCTTCATGGACCTCTAGGATTTAATACTGAAATTAAACTGAGGTTTTTATTGTAGTAGGGGACACTGCCCCATAGGAGCTACGCTTGTCAACCCCTGTTCAGACACGGCGAGCTCTAAAAATACGTAAATTTGCTGTGTTTTGAAAATATTACCGAAGAACGAATTATAATCAAACTTAAAGTGACGATGTTGTGCAATCGGGTTGCGATTCATTTCCCTTTGATTGAGTGTTTTTTCATTACTTAAGATTGAATTAACTGCTGTCGCGACGGCTGACAACCATTTTTGTGATTGATTTATTACGATCAATTAAAAATTTTAATATTTCCTTCTATAAAATGTCTGAGAAAACAATGTGGCTGCCTCCAGGAACTTTATAATTCCGCTATAAGGAATTGTTTTAAATAAGTCGATTTAAATGTATCGTTTTAAATATGACATAATTATCACCAAATTTTTATTTTTATTTTTAATATTCAGGTGAAAATACATTTCTTAATTGAAATTAAATATATTTATTCGCGCTGCTTTTAAATTTTTGAAAAATAAGTAAAAATAATTTTAAAAATGCGAAATAAATCTCTCGTTTAAATATTTTTTTAAAAATTGAAACTGTTTGGCAATATTATTATTTTGTCACTTTAAATACGACGTATTTTGTCCATTTACTGTTTTTAACGCTTAATAATATAATTATTATTTTAAAGTTTTCTTTTTGATTTTAATATTCACGTGTAAATACATTTTTTTAATTGAAAGTAAATAATATTATTTGGGAGATTTTAAAATTTGAAAATAGGTAAAAAAATGACTTTTTCGATATAAGAAATAAATCTTTATTTAGATAATGAAATTTTGAATTACAAAAAAAAAAAAAAAAAAAAAAAAATTGAACACTGCAAATCACAAGTTTGTCAATTTCAAGCCCTTCAAAAGGTTAAATTGTTACACACAGTTTATTTTTCATATTAAACATTTTAACGGAAATATTTTGACCCAATTCAACATTAAATACTCATTTTGTTATTCGAAAACTGTCTATTTCAGTTTGTTCATAGAATATTTCTCTATAAAACTATAAATTTGCATATTTTTACATGAATCTGTATTTTATATAGCATTAGCCGAGAAAGACAACCGGACACAAAAAGTCCATTATTTACGGCGACGGCGTTATTTATTTATTTATTTATTTATATTTTTACAACAAAGAAATTAAATAAATGATATATAATAAAAAAAATATCGCTACGGTTAGGGAAGTGCAAAATATTTCTCTCAGGATCTAGATAAATAAAGTAATTATTACTTACCCATCATACGTAGTATAGGATAAATCTTGTAATCGTTTTGAAAATCGAAAAAAAAATTGACGGATTTACACGTTTTAGACACTAAAGATTCCGAAAAACATATTTTTAAAAAAATACCGTCCGTCTTTAGGTGTTTGTGTCTGTAAACGCTCTAACTCCCGAACAAATTGAGATAGAGACTTGAAATTTGGTATTTACTTAGTATGTAACAATGGGAAGAAGCTTATTGAATTTAAGTAACCTCGATTATCCGAAGCTATTTTTTTCGGACTCTCGAAGTACACGTTCTGATAAAAGATATATAATTTTTTTTTAAATTGTTTATTTTAAAGAGTGAAATTAAAAGACAATAAAAAAACATAAATTTTGCATAAAAAATGAAGGCGATCGGTAAATTAGTTGCCAAGATATTTTTAATCATATTTTCCATACTCTTTGATTTTTCATGTCCCTGTATTTCAATTCAAATTTCAATTTCAAGATATATTTGAATTGGAAATGACACGCTTAATCCGACGCAGTAAACCATTAGTTAATATGATTATCGATTTTGGACTTATAAGGATGTTTCTTTTACGCAATTCAGCAATAGAGCATTTAAAGTTTATGAAGTCATCAAGTGACGACCTTATTCGAATTGCAATGCATTTTATAAATAGTTTACACATGTTTTATTTTCATATTTTATATTATGCATATCCCTGATGGGTAACTATTACGGTGGCTCCCAACGACTAGTTATTCTTCGCCGTATGCCCTGAGGATGCATAGATGGCCACTTTATCAAAAATTATGTAGACGGAAGTGAGCGCTAGTATAAACAGGTCGAATCACTCTCCATTTGATATGCCATCTACATCTATAATGTTTCTGCGGCAGCAAAATACGCTGCTATTCTAATGTCTGTAATGTGAGTTTTGTCAAAATGAAACATAAACTTCTGTATGAAATCTATCATATTATAAAATGTGAGTATCAACCCGTATGTAGCTCATACAGGTTGATATTAAATTCTTTGCTATGTTGAGCAGTCATAGTATTCTTCTTTGCAGATAATGTAGAAATTCACATTTATTAAATATCCGTGAATGAAATTTCTGGTAACTGCGTTTCACTACGGTAAAGTTCCTACATAAGTAACACAACATCACTAAAATCATAGATCGTATTGGCATACATTTCTTCTAGTATGTCTATTTTTAAAAAAGCCTCCGTGCCGAAAGGAATTAGAAATTGACGTTTTAGAGACATGCTTCCAAGCCCTGATTGATAGATACATTGCCAATTAGAAGAATCAAGAACGCTCGTTGAAATTAAAGGCACCAACCCTTTAATAACAATATTTCCCGTCTTCCTTTAAGAACCTACATCAATCACGCGAAGAAACGCTCCAGCTAATGATAAGTCTATGGGGAGGTTGTCGAGCGATTTCTCGCTCGCATTTTAATATTTTTAATTTTTTTTTTTTTTTTTTTTTTTTTTTTTTTTTTTGCATAGGATAGCTGAGGTCGATCTCTAACGTTGTTAGTTTTTACTGTTTCAAATTTGGTTATGGGTTTTTTATAAACGGACATTTTCAATTTTGGAACCGTTTGGGACCGGTTCTGAAAGTGAAATTACCCTTATATAAAAAAACTGGAACCAAAATCGAAAAAACAAAAACTAGCATCGTTAGAGATCGACATCAGCTATCCTATGCAAAAAAAATCATTTAAAAATATTAAAATGCGAGCGATAAATCGCGCGATAACCTTCCCATAGACTTAACATTAACTGGAGCGTATTTTCGCGTCTCTGATGTAGTCTCTTAACAACACCATGCTCACCGATGTAAGGAAAAAGAATGCATAGAAAGTCACTTTTTCCTTCACATTCCAATTTCTATCTTTTGAGCGACATTATCTTTATCGTATTTCTGGAAATATTTGCACCTTCTCCTTTACACTAGTTGAAAGTTTATTTTACTGTGATATTGATTCCCGATAAATTAAACTCAGTACGCAATATATATATATATATATATATATATATATATATATATATATATATATATATATATATATATATATATATATATATATATATATATATTTCCTAGTTTCTAGTTTGTAAAGGGAGTGAAAAATAGCATCGTGTCACAGGAAATGTATCGAAATCGTTTGCTATTTCGTAAAGTGACGAATTTCGTAAATAAATGGTTCAAAAAATTAGTGTATGCTGTACATATGTTTATAAAGAGTGTTCACACATTTTCGCAACGATTTTAGAAAAGAAAATATATAAACAAAGATTGTAAATTTATTTTCTAATGTATTCAAACTGACACCCCTATACTTTTTGTTCAAATACCATATTACATCTTGATTTTAAAAATAAGAGGTTTTTCTTAAAAATATATATTTTGCTTCACTACTTTACCATAATCTCTGAGATTTCATCTAATGGGTTTGGATGACGCTTATGACCTCGTTTTAAAAGTCGAAATGCACAGCCATCTATAGGAGACACGTCGGGGAACTTCGGTCGAATGCATTTAAATGGAATAGCCACATTACCGGTTTTATTTCTCTTTTTTTTTTCTAAAAATATATGAGTATATGTAGTACGAGAAACATTTTCTATATTAATATTTTACTAGGTAACTCCAGTACTTTATCTATAAATAAAATAATGCAATTTATGGTAATGTAATTACAATGAATATCCGAACTAATTTAAATTTTAACTTTGGTGCAAAGAATGCATATTTGTATAGAATCATGAGAATATACCACAATTTCGCGCGTGTGCGCCGCACCCTAGTTAAGTCTTTTTCAAACCGGAAATTTTATTGAAGAAAAGAAGTCAAATAAGTGTTAAGCAGAAGTAAATCACATTTTATTTAAAATAAATTCTGGTAGGAAATCCAATTGTCTGAGGTGCGGCGTATACGCGCGAAATTACGGTATGCGCTATATGGTTTTACAATGACATATATCTTGAAAAACAATTCCCTTTAACCATTTCTTTATATTTTATTTTTTCATGTCGTCCCTATATAATCTAGTAAAACATTTATTTAAAAGTTTTTACTTGAATTTTCAATATTTAAATGTTAACATGTAAAAGTGTCGCTAATCGTCTGAAAAATTTAGATGCTTTTGTTTCATATATCCTTTTTTTATTTGTAAAAATTAAAATTTAAAACTTGTTCGAAACATTCCTTTGAGTGTGAATATTTTACTATTATATTTATATTTCAGTAAGATTCATAATGATTAAGTTAAATAGAAAATTAGTAATGTAAGATCTTTATCAGACAATTTCGTATAAAAATTGATTATTACATTACTTCAAAGCATAGAAGAAAAAAATGTGGAAAACAAAATAAAACCTTAATTTAAATTAACAAAAATTAATTAAAAAACACTGATAAGTTCACTGCAGATAGAAAATATTCTTATGTAATGATTCTTTTCCTTCATATTTCGATAACATGTTGATGATATAATAACGCATATTAGTAACGTAACTGCTTTTATCTTTAGCTACTCTCTGCTACTGTCACTTGAGGATAGTAATAGATAATTTTCTCTAGAAATGATAGACGAACCTGCTATTATTTTTTATGAAAAAAAATACTCCGTTATAACAAAGGCATGTCGGCTAAGAATTTTTTTTTTCATTTTAGTTAGTCATCATACATTTATGATGTATACTCACTACTATGGAAAATCTCAAGAAATTCTATATACATTGATTATAAATATTTAAAATAGTATTGACCTATATACTAACGCACACGTGAGTTTATTATAAAATCATTCTTATTTTTATCAAAATATATTTCACAAAACTATAGACTCTTTAAGCGAAAAATCATTAATATCGATTTAAGTAGAACTGCTTCAGTGTAATTTAACATGAAACAACGTTTACAGTTTTATGAAGTCTACGTAATTGGACATTCTCAAACAATTAAGCAAAGAAGTACGCAGGTGGTCAATAATCAATCCTTTCTCCTATTAAACGTTTAACTGCTAATTACGGATGACTGCAACTTTATGATAGTATCCAATATTGATTACTTTAATCTTCATTGGGAGTGCTCACAAGTTAGAGAAGATTAATTAAAGGTTTTACATGCTGAAAGTAAAAACAAAATATTTTTCCATTTTTAAAGATTATATATCAATTACGGATATTATATTAATTATAAAAGTTTGCAAGTTAATAATTTTGCTCATTAATTGCTCTGAAATTTGTTGCTAATGCATACGAATGAAAGTGTAATTTATGGACACACACACATATATATATATATATACATTAAAACATGTACTGTAAAGATTGTAATTGTTTGTTAACAGTAATTTTTATATAAGGTAAAGCCAGGAGAGATGGCGTGGTCGGAGATATTGCGCACATAGAGGTTCGGGGGGAAGGAGTAGAGTGAGGGCGCAGCGACTCCAGGTAGTTGTACAACAGCAGTAGTGGAGTGTCTGCTTGAAAGTGCACGTTGATTGTTTTTAGCGTCTAAGGTAAAGCATTGCTATTTGTTTTGTTTTCCCAAAGTAAGTGCTTGAATTTTCATAGCTATTCGTCAGAATGTCTATACAATGTCAGTTGTACAAAATATTTTAAACTTAAACGATTTCTCATAAGCTACTAATGTAGACTAATATTTAGAGTTTTTATTGTTATTCTTTTAAATTGTGCGCAAATTCCCTTGCTTTACGTTAGACTGTTTTAGAAAACTTGGAATTTTGAAGAACAGGAAGACAGTTTATGTGTTTTGTTTTAAAATGTTTATTTTGAATTTATTTATGAAAAATACATTATTAATTAAACTATATTACATCTGAATTAATTTAATTTATAGTATCTCCTAAAAATAAAAATTGAGATTTAATTAGTTTTATTTCATAATTACTTCTGGTTATTCAGTAACTCAAACTAATTTTAATTCTATACAATTTATGTCTAACTGGATTTATAGTGTTATATTCTTCACATGTACTCTTTTTGAAATGTGGAAATGGTATAGTGAAGCAAAATTGCATTACATATAAAATTATGTAACAGCAACTCTCAAATTTTAAAGTGTAAACTTATTTTAAATAAATCCTCGATTTTATTCAGTTGAATGCATATTTCTTTGACATTATCCCGAATAAAAATATCTGATATTTTTAAGTAGCAACGAATTTTGAAAAAAATTCATAATTTCATAATTTTAACAATGTGTAGATTTCAAATATAATTAATATTAAGTTTAAAAAACTATAATACTGCTCCAGGTTTCATTAAGCGTGCTGTTTACTTTGCAGTTTTGAAAGTATTGTTCCCTTTATACGCATTTTATCTTATTATATGTTGATTTTTTACTCGTCCACAACCACCAAAATACACAATTTAAAATACCATTCATCTGTGAAAGGAATATGGTTTAAATCAGGTATAAAATGTCGTGAGAAAAATTCAAATAAAATGGTTGTGTGACACTTCTTTGCTTAACAAATATAATTTACTTTTTTGAAAGATCACATTTGTTTGGAAATTTTATGATTTGTTTAGAATAAATAGTTTGAGTTGTCATTCTATATTACTCAAACAATGCCTTGGTCTGAAAAAATCAAATTCTATATAGTATGATATACTTATTAAAACGAATTAAAAAGTTTTTTTTCTGTAGTAGAATGTTGAACCTGCCGTTAGTTTGAACAAAATGATAGGATTTGGAAAGGATTTGGAATATTTTGTGAAACAGTTTGCACTTATGTTACAATTATGAATTAGATTTCTATTTTTACCACTGTTACATTACGCGTAGCTATAACGAAATAATTTATGTGTTCTTTCTTTCTTTTTTTTTTAATATTATGAACGATGCGAAGACAGTCATCCATTTAAATTATTAAAATGGAGAAAATGTTATTTATTTCAAATATTATAAATATTTCCTTTGTTTAATTTTATTTAAAACCAATACTCACTTTTCTACGTGTCGGAATAAAACTATTCTAATCTCAAATAAAACGCTGCTAAAGAAACATATTCTGTTACATAATTATATTATTTGGCATGACATTTCGCTTTTTTAAGATTAAGTTATGTCAAGACGCCTATAGCAAAGAAATACCGTATTGCTTCCTATAAAATGTGATAAAGTTTAGTTTTAGTTAATTAAAATGTTTTTATTTATCAGGTGAGAAAAGTTTTGATTAATTAATGCACTTATTCTTTGTTTTTAATGTTACGTGAACAAAAGTACAGATAAAAGCTAATTATGAATATTGTATTTCTCGCTTTAAACTTAGTGAAAGTTTACTATGAATTTAATTTAAGAGCAGCATTTGACTAATCTGTTTAAGATAGACATTTAGAAGTTTGTAATCTTGAAAGTTGTCTCCTACCCATTTTTTTTTTTTACTTTCTTTATGTTTTCATAATCATTCGTTAACATTTAAACTTATTTTTGTGAATAATTTGTGTTGCAAGTACGCGCATAGAAGAATATGTAATTTGTGTTGTAAGCATGCGCATAGAAGATTGTGTGTCTATACTGGCAAAATATCACGTCTATTTATTATTTGAATTAATTACTTAAATTTACTTGAAATAAATTTCAAACATAACAGTTTGATTGTAAGAAACTTATATTTGCAAATAATACTGTTTTGAAAAACATAGTTTTCGAACCATATAGCTTTTTTTTGTATAGTGTTTATTTGTGTTATATAAATTTAAAGTTACAGATACGTACAATATATTCCTAAATTTTGAATGAAATTTTATTGTAAATAATAAACAAAATGCGGGTTGAGCAATGCGCGGTAGGCCGAGAAATGGCAGAAGACATGTCGGTTTCGATATTTGATATTTTTATTAAATCAAATAGATAATTACTCAAAGATATGGCAAAACTTTGAAATATTTAAAGATATAAAATAATTTATTTTAATCTGCAAATAAACGATTACAATTCTATAAACGTATTACGATACATGTGACTACATATTTATAAAAAATATATATATATACATTATTGAAAAGCTATTTGAACTGTCTTTTCTGTGTTTGATAAACGTCTATTGTTGTCTATATTAACATATATATACCTGCGTTCATAATGGCAAATATGCATGCAAATTTGATCCAATCTGTACATCAGATTGTTTCAGAACTTACGGTTTATTCATATAAATGAATTTCTAGGTATAGTAAGTAAACTTGTTATGAACAGATTTAATGATTCTAAAAACAATATACTCATAATAAAACTGCAATTAATTTTATGGACTAGTTATAATTTTTTTACAATATTTTAGATACTTCGCTTAAAATTCAATATTTTCACGCTACCTCACATACATCATTTTATTGCATAGGAAACCAATAAAGTATAGCTTATATTATCCATAGGCCTTCCGTAACATTTCTGTATACATCTTGCATAACTGCAAACCTTCCGATTTTTTTTCTTTATTTAGATAAACAAACATTGAACCAGATTTATTTTTAAGAATTCTAATATAACAAATACCACCTAGAAACAAGTCACATTATTAAAAAAAATATGAAATATTTTTAAGCACAATATATGTTTTGTGACTTTTGAAGAAACTGGAAAGTTTGCAAGTATAATTTTGGTCAACCATGTTGTATCAGGTTCCTGTTCCTCGTCGAACTCAAATGTCGTTTAAGCATGGAAACCTCGGTCAAATGCTCAAGTTGTATACACAATGAAACTGATCGCACGTCTGCTAAGATCAGGCGCAATAAGGTAAATTGTGATTATCGTTACTGTCCTATGATTTTAAGGGCAGCCGGCAGTTGACACAGATGGTGAATACGGTTGATATTTTCATAATTTCTTATAAAATTACTTTATCGCTGATTCACATATAAATCATTAACATACAAATTCTACATAAAGCTTAAAAAAAAACTTAACTTATTCATCATGAATCAATTCGAATTATTTTATTCTTTCAGGCACACATTTGAGGTTATGGTTTGATAAATATGAAACAAATAAGCGACGTCATTTTACAATTATTATCTTTTCACTTCCATTTGACACAACTATTTATTTGTTTTCCATTTAAAATGATGTTTTTATGCCGAACAACAGCATCGATTCAACGACATTCAGGAAATTTTTACAAGAAGCAGTACATTATTTCATAATTATTTTTTATGGTTTTAATTTTGTAATTAATATGTCATTCAAGCTGCACCTTATCCTCAGTGTGTCACCATGTGTTATTAATATTTATATTATTTCTTAATTTTTCTGTTATTTTATAATATGTCAATATATGTACTTGTTAACAATTAACAGAATAAAATAGTTTTTATTTCAATCAATATCTCACTAATCAAGCATTAGTCATTCTATTTTGTATAGTTTATACCCGGTAAAATACTTGAAATTGTAATATAAATTAGTAAAATTCCTTAAATGAATGAATTTTAATTATATTTAATTGCATATAAAATTGTAATTATTAATTAAATATAACTACCATTTTTTTTAATTATAAACAAACACAATTATTATCATCTTTGTGGTATAGTACTTCTTAAATGTCATCTTAATACATGAAAGCACTAAATGAAAATATTAAGGATCTTAAATGTCTATTCAATATAAACATTAATTAATGTTACAATGACTTTCTTTTACAGCAGTGTTGAAAGAGGTAAAAAATAGGAATATGAAGACATTTCCAATTATATATAGAAAAAAGTATATTTTTAGTTAGTCGTATTAGAGATTGATATGATTAGTTGTTTACCAAATACTTTTTCCGTTGAAGTAACAATAAAAATTAATTACTTATATGATATTCGTATTTATTTGTGAGAAAAATAATCTTATATTTGTAAGTACGTTAATATAAAAAAAATGACCATTTTTGTTAGAGACAATATTGATGCGTGACATTAATTTATATCTTCGTAAAAGTTGGATATGACACAAATACAAAATGTGATCAGGTATTTTTTAAATAAATTTTTGATATGTTCTACAATGTATTAATTTTATCGCAGTAAATGTTATTCCTATTTTAGAAAGTTGAGTTGAATTTGTAATGCTTTTAATGTTAGACAGAATAAAATTAAAATAATAGATAAAAATCATCAAAATTTAAATAGAAATGTTTAACATATTTTTGTACTTGATAAACGATTATGCCACTAAAAAACAGAACTTGACTAACTCCAATAACACACTGATGGAGTTAATTAATGATAACTACATTTACTTAAACAATGTAGAGTGATGACATTGGGAAAGGAGTATGGCATTAACTTTTGAGTTGTTAACTTTTGCCTATAGGGAGCACTTCATTTATTTTTTACTTACTTATACTGAAAAGCATTCAAAATATACTTTTCTAAAATAAAAAAATGTTTTGCACTCCAACTTGAAACGCTCAAAACAAGTGACACAGAACATTTGACGTTAAAAAGGAGAATTTCCAGTCGAATAACCTCATATCTTTCTTTGAGGCACTTTATCGATATAATAGTATGCGGTGATTGCTGGCGACATTCTTGGTTTCCAGTATCGCTTGGCGATAAATGTAAAATCAGAAGTTGTTTGTTGTTCGTATCGTACAGTTGTAACCAATGGGTAGCTCCGTAAAAAAAGCTTTTGTTAATAAAAAAAAGGCTTAGTTACATTTAATTCGTAATTTTTTTTTATAAATATTTATTTTACAGTCACATGTTTAATAATAATAATAATAATAATAATAATAATAATAATAATAATAATAATAATAAAAAGGTACCGCTCGCGGAGATAAAACTAGTGACCGTTGGATTTATATCGTTTTTTTTTTTGTTTAAAAAAATCGTTGCTATGGATGCCAAGGTTTTAAATCGAAGAAGAGGCAATATAGAAGCCCAGTTGACTAAGTTGCCAAATTTTATAGCCGATGAGGCAGAAAAAACGTATTCAGTCGCTATTTTGAATAAAATTGCTAATGTGAACAAGATGTAAGACAAGGTAGATGATTTAAAGATAGAATATTGTAAAATTTTGAAAGACAAAAAAGTGGAAAAATTAGAAGCTGAGTTTGAAGAAATCGAACAAGAACTCCAAAATGTTAAGGTGAGCTTAAAAGGATTTATTCAATTTAAGGAAAATAAAAATATTGATCTAGTAAATGAAAATAATGGTGTTAATAATAATGCTCAAAAATTAAATATTAAGCTACCCGAAATACCGTTACCAAAATTTGATGGTTCTTATAAAACATTGGAATACTTTTAAAACTCAATTTAATAGTACTATTGATTCGAACGAATTGTTAACTAATGATGAAAAACTTTTTATTTGCAATCCTTTCTTGTGCGGACAGCAAAGCAAATCCAATGTACGGACTAGTAAATCTGCAGATCAAGAGCCTCAACGTCAGCTCAAGTCATTTTTTTTATTTCACTTTTCATATTATTTTGCATCTTACAATCCGCAATTTTATTTTTTCCTATTGCATACATATTTATAGGCATAAAATTCTTCGGAGTTTTTAGAAATTAGAAACGTTAAATTAAACATGCAATGATATTCTAAAATTCTTATGAACTTCTTATTCATGTAACTTTTTAGATTAAAAAAAAACTTGTAATAAAATAAATTCTTCATTTATGTCAATAGAATACAAAAATAATTTATTTTGCTAATAAATTATTGGAACAAAATAGTGCGAGTTACTTCAATTTTATTATTTTTATCTCCTTTGAAATATTGTTGCTAGGCAACTGATAAACTAAAGAGCAAAGTAAAAAGAAATGCATTTTAAAATTTGTAAAAAATATGAAAATAAAAGTTTTCTTTTTCCGGAACAGATGCAAAAAAATTTCCAATAATTTAAACAATTAATTTCTAAATTCTAATAAATGTATCGGCAATTTTTCAAAATTATTGGATATATTTAAAAACTCCAAATCGAAAATCAACATCCATAATTTTACGTTGAAATCCATTATTCAAATATGTGATTTCCATTTCAGTTAAAAATGAAATTTGAAAATCGTCTGCAGTCCCATAGGAAAGCATTATGACCTAAAAAGAAATATATTTTGCGAACGAATAAACCAAATGTAACTAAAAACTATACAGCTAATTCCGGTTACCTCACCAACATACCTACCAAAAAACAACCTAATCTGATCATTTTTACGGCAGTTATCGCGGAACAGACAGACAAACAGACAAACAGACGGAAACCAAAAACTTTTCGCGTCTCCACAGTGAGCCTTCACTGACGTTTCGGCAATGTCACCTAAGAGTCATTATTTCAAGCACTTAAGAACAGATTTGGCAATAAAAGATTAAATGTAATAATTCATATTAAATCCTTATTAATTTTAGATAATATTTGTACTGAATCAGCTGAAAATTAAGAATGCTTCTGGATTGTATTTTAAAGCATGTAAGAGCTTTAAAGGTGTTAAATGTCGAAATGAACAATTTTAGTGAAAAATTATTGATTAATATTATTTTGACAAAATGAGATAGAACAACATGCAAGGAATTTGAAATGACTTTATCATCAACAGATTTACCCAAATGGGAGAGTTTTATTAAATTCAAATTTTCGAAAATTTACAAACAACACAAGTAAATTCACAGAAATTTAAAGCCCAGAAAAAAAAACAGAAAACCTTTATTCTTAAATCTAATCAATGCTTATTTTGTAAAAAATCACATGCTTTGCATCTTTGCTCTGATTTTGTTTTTGAAAATGCCTCCAAATCAAAGATTTGATGAAGTAAAATATATATATATATATATGCATTAATTGTTTGAATGGCTCTCATCTACTCTCTAAATGTATTTCTAAATATAACTGCCAGATGTGTAATTCAAGGCATAATATATTGCTTCATCGTGATCAAAATAAATATTTTCAAAATAAAACGTCATTAAAAAAGCCTGATTATAAAATCGAATTATTCTCGCTGGCGACAAATTGGCTGGCAGAAGACTCTTACTCAGTAGTTTATTACATGCCTCATCATGTCATTTTTAAACGGGATAAGTCCTCTGCTAAATTAAGTGTACAATTTAATTCCTCTGCACCTACGACAACCGGAAAATTTTTGAATGATATTTTGTTTTCCGGTGAAGTTAAGGAATATCTTTTTGATGTTTTGTTAAGATTTTGAAAATATAAAGTCGCTCAAACTGCCAATATTACAAAAATGTTTCATCAGATATTAATAGATCCTTCACAAAGGGACCTTTTACGCATTCTCTGGAAAGAGTATAATAAATAATTTCAGAATTGCTTTCAATATGAATACCGTTACCTATGGAAACATTTGCACTTCTTTTTAGCCGTAAGATGTATAAAACAATTGGTCGTAGGTGAAATGGATAAATTTACATTAGCGTCAAATGCTATTTTATCAGACAGTTATATGGATGATATTGTGTCTAGATCCCCAGATTTTGAGTCATCAAATCCACTGAAAAATCAATTAATTAACATATTTCATTCTTGTGGAATTGTTTTGCATAAGTAGAATTCAAATTTGAAGGAGCTTTTAAATTGTGATGAAGTCGAAGATGTTTCCTTTTGCTCAAAATCTGAAACCTCAGTTAAAACTTTACATAAGGTTTGGCAATCTAATAAAGATCTGCTGGTAAGTTCTGGGCCTCCTAATTGGAGATGGTTACTAATGCCCAATTACATAAACTCCCTACATTAGTTAAAGGAAGCACGGGTTAATGCTTCTTCCGGAAACGCTGGGTGTTGGATTATCAGGTTAAAGGTGTGATCGTGGCTTCTGGACGTCGGTGAAAATTTATAATGATCCCATAAAAGTTACCCATATTATTGAATTAAATTAACTACTCTAATAAAAAAAAAGATCAGATTATTACGTTGTGATTATTTACGCCGCCCTACGTCTTATGAAGCCGGACTAGATAAAGTATATAAATCCTTAACCTCTCATAAATTATAAACTAGTCCTCCTGATAAACCAACTAAAATTAATAAACAATTAAATTAAAGAAAAAGAAGAAAAACACTACTCGATGACATATGAGTGTTAACCCATATAATTTAAATACAAAGAGTTAAAAGTAAACGAAAAAACATTTATTTACATATCTATTGACAAAGACATAAAAAAATAGAGAACAAACATCCCTAACAGGATGTTAAATTTTAAGTATAAAATATAAGATGAAACAATTGAATACTCATTAAAAGAGTTAGTGAGTCTTTTTCCGACTCGCACTACCGCACTTACGTGCATTAATTATATTTCAGAGAAGGAACAATTTCTCTACATTTACTAAAGTACCTCTACCAGTATTTATTTATTATTATACACATCTAATATGAGGGAATAGTAAACTACAGATACCTGTACCTTCAGAGTACTTCTGGTCTGCATTGTTAGCAATAGTCTACCTCCACGGGATAGGCAAAGATCATCTGTTAGGTCATCCTTTTTGACTTTTGTCGCCACTACACCATTTTGGGAACTACCTTCGTTTTTACACACTATCAGCACTCTACTCTTTCTTTTGAGATGTTACTTCCTCGGACAGGACGTCAGGTACTGGTCCTCTTCCAGATTTTCTCTTGGGGCTCACTTTTTTCTTTTCCCTCGTCACTGGGCCGTCTATTGGATCCAGTGTTTTGTAAAGACGTCTCCGCCCTCATCTCTTATTGGTTTTGCTAAATGTTATTCAGGACCACCTAGATGGGGTCCTAAATTGTAAATTTGCTATGCACTTCCAAAAAGCTATAAATTTTTCAGCTCGTAAATTTTTTTCTCCGTAAAAGATGTCCTTGTTAGATCTCAGACCAGTGTCTTCGAAAGTAATAAAACTACTCTGGGTGGTCGATTCTATTTTCCCATACGAAAAAGAGACTATGTACACTAATAAAATAAATACTCCACAGAAATTCCTGGTTATACAATATATATACATAAAAAGTACATATTAAAAAAATAAAAGTATATAAAATAAATAGTCCACAGAAATTCCTGGTTATACAATATATATACATGAAAAATACCTATTAAAACAATAAAAGTAAACTAATTTATTTAGTCAGAAATTGGGAAGTGGCTCATATCTGACCACCATCCTACCCCCCAAACAGAGAGCTGAACGGCTCACGTCAGCTGTCAGGAACACACTATGAAATTCAGTCCGTTGTGTAGACCCATCGGAGAATCTCCATCCTCCGAAAGACCGGAAGAGATCCTAAAAAGTTTGTAAGAAATGTCTCTGTAACACTGGGCAGAGACGAGCACACAGAAAAGTTTTTTTCCAGAATTGTCTCTATAAAACTGAGCAAAGACGAGAACACAGAAATTTTTTTTTGAGTTGTCTCTTATAAAACTGGGCAGAGACGAGCACACAGGAAAAGTTTTTCAAGAGTTGTCTCTATAAACTGAGCAGAGACGAGCATACAGAAAAGTTTTTTTTTTTAGAATCTGTAGGTGGGACCACAGAACGGTTTGTCTGTCGACCAGATTTACAGTCGCTTGTGAAGTCGAAGACAGGTGAACACATTCACGTACCCTATTCCCCTCTGTGTATAACCAATTTTGAAATACTCACCTTTAAAAATTAGCCAAAATCCATACAAAGCAAACGCAATTTTGAACTAAACTTTTAAAGTCCTAAAGCCTCAACACATAGAACAGTATACGGCTGGCACATACTTTTACATTGGAATCATACCAGTCATGACTTAATATACACCAAATACACTAAAAATTATATATATATACAAGGACGTGATACCAAGAAAGAGTTTGTACTACATAACATTTTATACATTGTAACATTTAAAAGAAAAGTGAAAATCCACATAATACATTAACGCTAAATATGTGAACACGTACAACACATTACAACAAAATCTTTCGTCTGAAAATTCTGTCATCTCATCCTGTGAAGTACGTCGGATCGCCGCAATATAAAAGGTACGTTACCATTTTGCCTTTATAACGTATCCTTTAGTCGTAAAACATTTGAATAATTTTTCCCAAACTCTTGTCTAGAAAGAGCCCTAAACTTAACTCTAACCGTACCTAAATTTTGAGACCATTACTGCAAAAATAACCGACTTTACGAATAGAATTTATGTGAAATGCTATCCAAATTCCTTTCTTTCGTTACAGGGGACTCACCGGCTACCGTGAAATCTCCTTGACTCGTTACAGAAGAAGAATAAATCACATTTTGGCGTGGTCGGATTGTTGGTAACTATAGCTAATGGTACAATTTTATTTACAGCTGTAAAATTTAATACTTCTGTCTGAATGTACGGAACGCATTTTGCTGCCATTCCCAAAATACTCCTTCCCGAAATTTAAAGCGTATGCTTCCCCTGCCTAGAGAAGAATTACTGCGAACAAGGAAAAAAAAAAGTATTGGAAACGGAAAGGTCCCATAAATATGGCCAAGAAGAAAGAGAAAGGAAAAAAAATATTATTATCTCTCGATACCGACCCGCAAGAAAATGGATGAAAAAGGCTGTAGAAACCTGCTGTAACCGTAGGAAACAAAAAAGAAAAGAAAAGAAAAGAAAAGAACAAATCGACCGAAGAAAAACCATTATTATTATTTTTTTTAAATGGTTTAATTTTGATAAGCTAAAACTTGTGTACACCAATTTTACTTACGTGTCTTCATATGTTTTATGTCATATGTCAATTTATATAAATCAGTTATTGTGAATTCCCTCTATTATCTTGTTTGTTTTATCATTTTAAGGACAGATGAAACAAGAAAAATGCTTATCTCCCCTCAAGAACACTGAGCTGTGCAGAGCCTCACCCGAGTCGCCTGTGGCCACAAGCTTAAAAAAAGCCCCGGTTGACCAGCAACCAGGAGTCAGAAGGAAAAAAAATAAAACCCAGGGAGCCCCACCAACGCTGCTACAAAAGAGGGTAAGACATCTTCTACTCCAAAATTTAATTGTTACTATTGTATATATTTATAAAAATGTGCACTAAAAGGAAATATAATTTTTTTTTACTTAAATGTGCATTTAAATTACTAATACAGAAAGTTAATAAATAAAAACCAGTGAATAAATCAAACTCTTAAGCAAAAAACAAAAAAAAAACTGAAATATATGTATTTATTTATTTATTTAAATTTTTTTTGTTTTCAAAAATCTCCGAATACTATACCTTTCGGAAAATTAAAGAAGTGTGCAGAGCGTATACTAGCCTAGTATTACCACTAAATCAATGTCAATTTCAATACTTTCTTATAAAATACCAGTATTATATTTGTACTACACTATGCAATTTACAAGTACAATGTAATTTTTTTTTTGAAAATAATTATAATAAATATATTTTATACCGTAAAAAAAGTATATTTTTATGATATAAGTTGTTCTATGATTAGAAAAAGAATTAATTATACCTACACCCGCGGTGTTGTGCTATGATATTTAAATACCATATTTACATATCTTTCCTCCGGAATATGTTAATTTTTTTTCTCACTTTTAACAAGAATACCTATCTTCATAATATATATAATATATCTTTATAAAAGAGAAAAGAAAATTATATGTTTATCCTGATCGCTACAATCTTGCATCCAAACCACTATTATATGTTTACTTTTGTTACCTAGATTCAGTGACATTACAAACCACAAAAAAATTGTACTCTTTCATAAATACCCTTCTTAATACCAAAAACCATTACCTTCTATCCCGTCGTAGTACTTTTGAAGGAATTTTGAAAATAAAAATATGTAACCGTAGTTTTAAGACTCTCCGCTAATAAACTCTTCTTCGTGTTGATCGATAAACTATCATGTTTGTTTACCTACTCCGTACCTAATCATGTACCGTATTGATTTATTTAATTTCGATTTTCAAAAGAAATCTACTTTTTATTTATTTATTTATTTATTATTATTATTTTTTTTCATATGTTTTAGTCCCTAATTACTATCCAAAAATCTCCTCCTGTCAACAATAATATGTATCAATATCTTCACACATCGTACCCAATTTTGCAAATCCAAGAAAAAAAAGACATTGCTTTCTTTTTATGTAAATATTCTATACACGAAAGAAGTACCTGACACTTATTCATTATGCCATAAAAGAAGTAAAAACTATTTTACATATGTACATATGCTTACTATTTTTTATATACTAACCGAAGTACCTGCGTAAGCAATATCCAACTACCTATTATTATTATTATTAAGTACAATCTTTGTACACTGGAGAAAACATTATGTAAAGTATATGTCCACATAAATAATAAGTTATAGTTGTTCTATAAGCCACGGAAACCAGAAAGAGGATTCGCTCTTGGCTTCCCTCTTCAATCTCTGTCCCCCCTCCGCTGGCTGCAAACCCTTGCTAACACATTTGCAAAAAAAAAAGAGGGTTCTCCCCGAACAATGGAGGTCGGAGAAGAACGGCGCACGAAAACCAGTCTGTGCATTTGCATAAAAAAACAAACTACTTTTCTCTCCTTTTACTGCTTCGCGAACCTGGAGAGAAGAAAGAGGATGGCCCCAAATTCGCCTGCCTCTCCGGTGCGATTTTTTTTTTCAAAGCCCAGAGAAGCGAAAACAAAACTGCATCGCAATTTTGAATACTGAGCTCGCTCTATCCGAAATACAGTTCTGTAAGCGCCAACCATACTCATTCCTCACCGTAATAATAAATGATAATTGTTTTTAATCTAATAAAATGTAGTTTTTTCCTCACAGCACTCAGAAGCAGATGTCTGTCTATACGTCTATGCATGTACAAGAAATTTTTCTTTATTATTATTTTATATGCTGTATATATATATATATATATATATATGTCATCTATACATATTTTACCTGTATATTATTAATAGTGCATTCATTATTACATTTTTTTTGAAAGGCCCCCAACTATTTGTAAAATTTTGTCTATATATACACTTATAATTATTATTATATACATATATTTTTTAATTTTCTTACAATACTGCTAAAATAGGTGAGGGGGAAAAAACCAATAGTATACAAAACTCCGAATTTCTATAGTATAAATTTATAAATATTTACTTAATAGAGAATAAAAAAGAAAAACAACGACTGAATGTTTATTCTTTGTATAAATTATTCTTATTGAGTATTCTCTGTGCTAGTTTGAGGCAAATTAATTTTAACTTTTGGTTGCCAGAAATGGCTTATGTGGCGCTTAATTTTCTTAGCATGGGGTTCAATCATATGTTGAACCAAATAATTATTGTTTCTAAAAATCCTTACAACTTCATAAGGCCCTTCCCATGTTGATTCCAAGGCCCCCGGTTTTATAACTTTTTTTAGATAAACCTGATCGCTATGCTGTAATGTTTTGACTTTTTCAAAATCTTTGTTGACGTATTCACTCATAACGCGTTCCTGGTTGGCCAAGGACAGTTTTTGTATCTCTTTCATTTGTTTGATACGCTGTTTCACATAAGCTTGGGTGCATTTTTCATCGGAAGTATTCAGTGCTGTAAAATGATTCGATACCTCCCGTGCAAAAAAAGCATTGCAGGCGTGTAACCTGTGGCACGATTTATTGAGGTATTGTAAGCCAATTTATAAAACGGTAAACGAATGTCCCATTCTGCCGTTTTTTCACACATACTCTTTAAAGATGACTTTAACAATTTGTGACTACATTCCAAAATCCCATTTCCCGAAGGTTTATAACAGCTTGTAAAATGTCTCTCTATGTTCAGTGCTTTTAAATACTGGCAATAAACGTCACTCCTAAAATATGGCCCGTTGTCCGTCGTAACTGATTTAGGGATCCCGAAAGAGCTAAAATAGTTATTTAGAGCATTCAAAATTGTCTGCGCTTCTACTCCACGTAGAGGTATGGCCTCTAGGTACCTCGACGTCGAATCAATTATAGTTAGGATGAAGGAGTTTTTTTTAAATGTCGTATGCAGTTTGCCTACTATATCGCAATGTAGGGCTGTCCCTATTGGGGCATCCTTAATAACCTTTTGAATAGGTACTTTAATAGCTTGGTGTTGCTTATTTCTATTGCATGGGATACAACTTGTACAATAACTCCTTATATCCTTGTACATTCTATACCAAAAGAAACGAGACTTTACAGTTTCGTATGTTTTCGGGAACCCGAAATGACTTTTATGCGCCTCTTGTATAATTTCAAAAACCAAACTATTAGGAGCAATGAGGAGTTGTTTGTCCTTATATTTCTGTTTTAAAATTAGTGCATTATTCTCATTTAATTCAAATTTTCGAGTAATTTTGTTTTGTTTATTATTTTCTATCTTCTTAATGATTATGCTAAGTTTTGCGTCTTTACGTTGCTCGACTTTCACATTCTCTTCCGAGAGATTAACATTTACTTTGAACAAATTATTATGAATTTTGGTTTGAGCCGAAATTTATGTTGCGAGAGATGTAATCTGCCGGATTTTTCACACCCTCAATAAATTCAATTGAGTAATCAAAATCTCTAAGCCTCATCAGCCATCTAGCGACAATGTCACTTTGATGTTCCAATTTTAAAGGGTGCGTGAGAGCTTTTGAATCAGTGAGTACTGTAAACTTCCTTCCTAGCAGGATATTTTTAAAATATTGAACAGCATCGTGGATTGCCAAAAGTTCATATTTAATGCTAGGGTATCTCTTCTCAGACTCTTTTAGCTTTCTCCCATAAAACTCTATTGGAATATGTTCCTCGCCTTCCTTCTGTGTTAAGACCGCAGACAAGGCGACTTTTGAAGCGTCCGTGATAAGAAAAAATTCCTTTTCGAAATTTGGGGGTTTTAATGTAGGATTGTCAATAATTGCTTTCTGAATGGCACAGAATGCTGCTTCTGTTTTGTCCATCCATCTAAACTTAACTTTGTCTTTCGTAAGCTCGATCAAGGGGTCAACAATGTCAGAGTAGTGATGAATTAGCGTTCTGAAATAATTAGAAAGACCCAAAAGCGACTTAACTCCTTTTTTGTTCTTCGGTCTAGCTGCTTTCTGTATTTTCTCCACATTTTTGGTTGATGGGGAGTACCCATTCTGATTAACCTTAAACACCAAGAATTCAATTTCTTCTTTACAAACCTGCATTTTGCTGGGTTCTATCGTTAAATTATTCTCTATGAGTGCCTGTAAAACTCCTTTTAATAGCTGAGTCATACGTTCAACGGAATTCGCGGAAACAATGACATCGTCAATAAAATATCCGACTTCCTCCTTGTTAAAATGTCCCAATACTTTATCCATTAATTCGGCGAAAATTGTGGGACTTAATTTTAAACCGAAATTTAGCCTTACTGGGGCGTATTTTCCGTCTTCTGTAATGAAAGCCAATTTATCTCTATCTTCCGGGCGTAAATTTATTTGAAAAAAAGCACTATGCAAGTCTAACACAGTGTAAAACTTTTTTCCGCTTATTTTTTGTAAAAGTTCTTTGATATCCGGTATAGCATATGGGTATGCCTCTAAGATTTCGTTTAGCAAACGATAATCCACCGCCATCCTATATTTAGGTTTCTGTTTATCTAAAGACTTTTTTTTTTACAAAAGATACCGGGAAAGCATAATGAGAATTACTTTTTTCGATAATATTCGCTTCCAGTAATTTTTTTATTTCCTCTTGTGCATATTCTCGAACCGTATGAGGAGTCTTATAGGGCTTACACTGTATTGGGTAGTCGTGATGTTATTTTATCTTTGGGACGACCAGAGAAGAACTACCCAAAGTTTTATACGATTTTGAGAAAGCCTGGGCGTGTTCTATTAGTACGGTTTCCATCTGTAATTTTATCTCCTCGGATAAATGAGCTAAATAAAAATCCTCTTTACTAAGTTCTGCCTCTCTAAGACTGCGTACTTCCTCGATGGTCAAGTTGTTTACCTGGTATAACGAACCCTGTTCCACTTCGTCTAACTCCTTTCCCGACTGTAGTAATTCTACCCAAATTTGCATTTGCCTGTATGACTACTTTTTTATCTGATACATTCTTTAAAATTATATTTATTGTTTTACTCTTCGTTACCTGGTGTATTGAGTCTTCGCATGTAAATCCCCTTTTTATTCTATCTGGCTCGAATAAGATATCATTTTCTGGGTCTAACTCTTCCGAAAAAGTTAAGGTGACAATTTTTTCACCCCCCGGTGGTAAAAATACTCTTCTCGTTGCTCTAGCGACAATCAACTTATTTTCCTTAGTTTTTTTTCTACCATTGTCCATATTATTTTTTTGCTGTTTATTGTTTTTCTGCGTGCTCGAGGCGTTTATCTGGCACCCCTTTTCCTCGTCTTCTTCCTTATCTATTGTAATTGTAGTGTTTTTTATTCTTAAACAATTTTGTTTTAAATCAAGCACCATCCTATTATTTTTTTAAAAATCGTAACCGAGTAGCATGTTGTAATTTCCGCTAAAATTGTTACTCGTGACATAAAATGTACCCGAAGTAAATACATTATTTAGTTTGAATGATATTTTAATACACTATTTAAATGGAATATTTACTCCATTAAAAGATTTTATACGAATTCTATTTCCTAAAAATTTCATTTTAACCTGTTTTTCTTTTAAAATATCAAATAAATCACATGAAATTAGAGACACCGCTCCGCCGCTGTCCAAAAGACCCTCTACATTAACCCCTTCGATTTTAAATTTAATAATAGGAAGGTTATTACTATCTGCGCCCTTTACGCTAGCAATCACTCGCGTATCCGGGGATCTGTTACGGGGCTTTTCGACCTCTCTCTCGCTATCTACAGACCCCCTTTTCCATTTCCCGGGTGAAAACCTTTCTTTTGATATTTTCCATTTTTCCGATAATTTTTCTCTCCGTTCTTGCTCCCCTCATTTCTTCTGTTTTGTTGGCTTTCGTAATTTTGGGTGTTAGGGAAATTTGTATTTTGAACTTGAAAGTTCCCCCCAAAATTCGGGTAATTAGCGCCTGTACTTAGAACAAAATTATTCTGAGGTGAGAAAAACCATTATAAGGATAAGGATTTGTAGTAAATTGAGGCACTGGAGCCGGTGGCAGCGAATGAAATGTGGAATTAGGATTACAATTTGGCATGAAGCCATACCCTTGAAAATTATCCGTAAAATTTGAAGGGTGAGACCCCGGAAAATCTGCCTGTTTGAACTTAGGAAAATTCGTTCGAAAATTCTGTTTATACTCAGATTGCTTAGAAAATTTATATCGACAATTTTGTGTCGTGTGGTTGCTGCGTTTGCAGATCTCACAGTACTTGTCTTTAACAAAAGTACTTTTTTCGCCTTTATTTCGTTGCGCTAACTTTAAACTTTCCAATTCTAACTGCAACTTAGCCATACTCTCGGCTTGCAATTGATTTTGCTTAATTAGGCTTTGACACAACTCCGCGGTCCCATCCTTACTTACGTTGTTTACTTCTGCAAAATTTGTAGAGTTAATGCGGCTTCCATAATTAACGCTGCTTCCGTTGCCTCAGAGAAAGATTTTACCGCACGCTTTCGAATTTCAAAAGAAATATCGGTTTTGACTGCGTCCATAAACTTATGAAATTTCATAAGTTCGAAAAGTTTTTTTGCGTCATTCTTATTTGATAATCCAGAAATTTCAAAAAACTTAGCTGCTTCAATATTAAAACGAAGAATAAAATCACTTATCGACTCCGTTGGACCCTGTTTTAATTTTGAAAAATTCACGTGGGCTTCACCAAAGGAAAGTTTTGAGCCGAAAGCATTCAGAAGTTTTTCTTTAAATTTTTCATAATTAGTTTCGGTATGTAGCTCCGCATCTGATATTAGTTTCTCGCGAACTAAGCCGGTTAGTTTAGATTTTAGGATAATTAATTTGGCTTCCACTGGAATTGCTGCTTGTACAGCCGCTTCATCAAATTGAGTAACGTAGAAATTTATATCATTTTCCCGTTTTGCATCAAAAGCGGGGATACAATTTAGTAAATTGTCCATTTTAGGGGTATTATTATCCGTATTTAGAACTTGAGAATTTTGAAGTCGTGTTCTTGCTTTATACAAAAAACTGTTAAACTCCGTAGAAGAACGCTTATTTCTCTTAAATTTGCTACCCATAAAATTTGTACACAAAATTTATATTGATCAAATTTCAAGGTTTTATGCATATAAATAGCTTCTACAAATTTCAAGAAATACAAATACACAAAATACTTATGACACAGAAAAAATCTTTCATAGTAGTAATTTCACTTTTGCACCTAGCAATCTGTAATACAGAAATATTATTTAGAATAATATATAAATACAGAAATATTACCTAAATTATTTGTTTTGTGTGCCAAGCACTACATTACACTACCTGTTTTATTATTTGTCATTTCCTTTACTATTTGTAAAAACACTTGTAAACAGAAATTATTATTATTATTTTTTTTCAACATAGCATAATTACCCCCAATTTGTAGTACTGCGATCACAAACTTATCTATTTACTTAACATATTTTATTTATGAAAAAAAAAATATATATATAAGTATCATTTGTACTACTCAGTAATTTTCAATAAATATTGTCATGACTGTGGAACTATGTGCCAGCTATACTTGACATAGAAAATGAGAGAAATTGTCCTTAAAAAAAATTATTTAATTTATATATTTATGTAAAAAAAAAACTAAAATCAAGAATTTTAGACATCGAGTAGATAAAATAATAGTTAAATTTTGAAACATATAAAAAAATTACTTTAAATACAGTATTAAAATTATAATCTAAGAATATTCATAATAATAATAATAATCATAATACTAGTAAAAATAATAATAGAAAAAAAACCCGTATTGTAACCATAAAATTAATGAAAATAATAACCTAGGCTTTAAAGTTGGGAAAGGTCACGTCACCATACAATTCCCGGGGCTAATGCTGGTAAGTTCTGGGCCTCCTAATTGGAGATGGTTACTAATGCCCAATTACATAAACTCCCTACATTAGTTAAAGGAAGCACGGGTTAATGCTTCTTCCGGAAACGCTGGGTGTTGGATTATCAGGTTAAAGGTGTGATCGTGGCTTCTGGACGTCGGTGAAAATTTATAATGATCCCATAAAAGTTACCCATATTATTGAATTAAATTAACTACTCTAATAAAAAAAAAGATCAGATTATTACGTTGTGATTATTTACGCCGCCCTACGTCTTATGAAGCCGGACTAGATAAAGTATATAAATCCTTAACCTCTCATAAATTATAAACTAGTCCTCCTGATAAACCAACTAAAATTAATAAACAATTAAATTAAAGAAAAAGAAGAAAAACACTACTCGATGACATATGAGTGTTAACCCATATAATTTAAATACAAAGAGTTAAAAGTAAACGAAAAAACATTTATTTACATATCTATTGACAAAGACATAAAAAAATAGAGAACAAACATCCCTAACAGGATGTTAAATTTTAAGTATAAAATATAAGATGAAACAATTGAATACTCATTAAAAGAGTTAGTGAGTCTTTTTCCGACTCGCACTACCGCACTTACGTGCATTAATTATATTTCAGAGAAGGAACAATTTCTCTACATTTACTAAAGTACCTCTACCAGTATTTATTTATTATTATACACATCTAATATGAGGGAATAGTAAACTACAGATACCTGTACCTTCAGAGTACTTCTGGTCTGCATTGTTAGCAATAGTCTACCTCCACGGGATAGGCAAAGATCATCTGTTAGGTCATCCTTTTTGACTTTTGTCGCCACTACACCATTTTGGGAACTACCTTCGTTTTTACACACTATCAGCACTCTACTCTTTCTTTTGAGATGTTACTTCCTCGGACAGGACGTCAGGTACTGGTCCTCTTCCAGATTTTCTCTTGGGGCTCACTTTTTTCTTTTCCCTCGTCACTGGGCCGTCTATTGGCTGCAGTGTTTTGTAAAGACGTCTCCGCCCTCATCTCTTATTGGTTTTGCTAAATGTTATTCAGGACCACCTATGTTATTCAGGACCATTTTTTTCTCCGTAAAAGATGTCCTTGTTAGATCTCAGACCAGTGTCTCCGAAAGTAATAAAACTACTCTGGGTGGTCGATTCTATTTTCCCATACGAAAAAGAGACTATGTACACTAATAAAATAAATACTCCACAGAAATTCCTGGTTATACAATATATATACATAAAAAATACATATTAAAAAAATAAAAGTATATAAAATAAATAGTCCACAGAAATTCCTGGTTATACAATATATATACATGAAAAATACCTATTAAAACAATAAAAGTAAACTAATTTAGTCAGAAATTGGGAGGTGGCTCATATCTGACCACCAAGATCAATTCCTGTTTCAAGTTTCGGTGAAAGAACAAGAATAATACACCAAAAGACAAGTTTTTTCCTGCCAGTGCAATATTGTATGATCCTCTTTGGTTCATTGGCCCAATTATTTCCAAGGGCAAGTGTTACCTTCAGATATTGTGGCTTTCTAAAATAGGATGGTACGAGAACATTCCGGAACCTTTTACGAATGATTGGTGTATTCTTTGTAAGTCAATTAAAAATATCGAAAATATAAAAATAAGTAGTTATATTTTAACTCCTCCAACAGAAGATATATTTGTTCTTGGTTACGCTGGCGCTACTATAACAACCTTTGGTTCTGCAATAAGGTGGAGCGAAATTTTTTTTTCTTCAAATCAAAATTGGACGGGGTGGGAAAGTTGCTCTATCAGATCTTCATTCTGAATATAAAATATCTTTGAAAAATATGAATATTAAATACTGCCCCAAGGTCATTGAAAATTGAGAAAAATTGTAAAAGTTGTGCATTTTCCCATTTTCTTGTCAAACATATAAAATGCACAAATATTGTTAATATTAAATTAATTTTAAAGTATTCTTCTTAAATTATTATTATTATACGCTTATAGTGAGACTATGTAATATTTTTATCAAATCCAGGTGTCTTATACTGCCTCAAAGACTTCAAAATTTTGAAAAATGTATAAAAATTGGGTAATTGTAAAGCATAATCAAAACAACAAAATTGTGTTATATTTTATACTTTGTAAGAATATATTTTTTTAAATTATACTTGAAGATGAAGAATAACAAGAAAAAATAATTATTATTACAATTTACAAGCATTATAAGCATAATAAAGGAACCATTTTCTGAGTATTTGGGGCACCTTCCGTTACAATCTGGAAAGACTTTGATTTTAAGTGAAGAAAAAAAATAACTACAGAAAATATTGATACCAGTAATCTTGTTGCAATTGGCTGTGACGGAACTACAGTTAACACGGGTTACAAAGAAGGTGTCATGCGATTTCTAAAAGAAAAATAATTAAAACCACTTCAATGGCTTATTTCCCGAATACATGCCAATGAGCTTATCTTGAGCCATTTGATCGAGAATCTTGACTGTACAACAAATGGGCCTCAAAATTTTACAGGATCTATTGGCAAACCACTAAAAGATTGTGAACTTCTTCTTCTTGTACATTATAAGAGAATAGAATAAGCTGTGCTTTGCCAGAAATTACTAATAAGAAGGATTTAAGCACGGATCAACTCTATTTACTTCAGATATGTGAAGCAATTTATTCGGGATTGTGTCCCGAAAAATTGTATAAAAGAAATCCTGGTAAAATTGTGCATTCTAGTGGCTTACAGTGGCAAATAAAATTCTTAGGCTACACGTTTCTTCAAGTGAACCGTCTGAAAATTTGTTAATTCTGACAAATTTTATACTAAGAGTTTATTCAACTATATGGTTTCAAAGTAAAACTAAGCCTTCATGCATTTACGGAGCTAAGCAGTTGCATCAAACAGTTATGGTATCATGATAATATAATTAAGGAATTACAAACAATAATAGATCCCGTAATTCAACGAAATGGTTATTTTTGTCATCCGGAAAATATTTTGATTGCCATGTTGGCTGACGATAGGGACTATGTAAGAGTGTTGGCACTACGTAGAATAATAAAATATCGAAAGTCAAGAAATTATTTACGTACGTTCAAGTTACCAGAGATCAATTTTGAAGCCAAAGACTATATCGATTTTATAAATAGGGCTGAAGTGACCGTGACAGAACCACCATTAACTAAGTAATTAGAGCATAATATTCTTACAAAGTGTATCCTAAATCCAAAGGCAACAGATAAAGACATCTTACCTAAGATTAATCTATTCCCTTGTCGCAATCAAGCCACTAAAAGATGTGTGAAACTTGTTACGTTGGCTTTTTCAGCTGTTTGTGGTCCTTTGAGACGCGATGGGTTCATTAAAACTTGTCTGGAGTCTCGGAAAAAGTACCAGTTTTTAAAACAGTATGGACTACTATAAAATGGTAACTTCATTGCTTGTAAATTGTAATAGTAAATCATTTTTACCTTATTACAATAGCTCTTTAAAAATAATTAGAAATTATATTTTCTTACATAGGTGAAGTAAAAAATATAAAACAATTACAATTACCCAAATTTCATCTATTTAAGAAAAAGTATTGTCGTTGAGTTAGTATAATAAAAGCGAATTTGATATAAATATTACATACTTTTACTATAAATATATAATAATAATACTAATAATTCGATGATCATCCTTTTAAATGAAATTATTATTAATAGTTTGCATATTTGAGGAAAAAATAGAAAAATGCACAACATTGACGTTTTTTCTCAATATTCAATGACCTTGAGGCAGTATTTAATATTAATATTTTTCAAATATATTTTGTATTTAGAATGAGGATATGATAGAACAACTTTCCCACACCGTCCAATTTTGATTTGGTGAAAAAAAAATTTTTTCATAGGCGAGCTCTTTTACTTTTTTTCTCAATATTCAATGATTTTGGGGCAGTATTTAATATTAATATTTTTCAAAGATATTTTATATTCAGAATGAAGATATGATAGAGCAACTTTCCTCCACCGTCCCATTTTGATTTGGAGAAAAAAATATTTTTCCATAGGCGAGCGCTCCACCCTCTGCAATCTACATATATTGTTTAAATTCATCTAACTCCACCACATCAAACCTCATTGCCTTTAAGTCAAGAGTTTCACCTCTAAAGACCATTTCGGTGCCTAGACTGTAATTATGCTCCTGTTTGCTTCTGTCTCAACTTGTCTCCAAAATTCTCCCTTCTTTGCAATTAGACTTTCAAGGAGTAATTTTATTCTCAGATTCAACTATAGCATTGGCCTGGATAAAAACCCTTCTCATCTATTAAAAACTTTTATCGGAAATAGAGTTTCAAAAATTCACCCTCTTACTGAACAATTTCATTTGGATCGATTTGGCAAACTATTAAATGAGCCTAAATTCATTTTTAACGCTAAAATTAAAATCGACACCTAGATATTTATACACAATACAACAATTAAAATACATTAAATACCTTCAAAACCCTTTTGATCATCACATCAGCGTGCAAGACAATTTTTTTACCGCAGACTGACGAATTTTACGATTTTACCGCAAACGATTGTTGAATTTTGCAGTTTATCGACTATTGATTAACGAATTTCATGATTTCTTCCATGAACGTTTGACGAATTGCTCAAAAAAATTAAGAATATCGTCAAATTGTCTCGGGTAAAAAAAATTTCAATATTGTCAAATGCCATCAAGAAAAAAGTCTCAAAATTTGCAAAATAGATATAATAATTATGAACCTTGATTTTTCTGGTATTGGGCAAGATTCATGTTTTTTCAGCAATTCTTTGATGAAATTAGTGTTTTTTCAGCTATCCTTTGAAGAATTTCGCATTTTTCTCGCGATCCTTAACGAAATTCACATATTCCAGCGATTGTTTGATTAAATACATTTTATTCCGCGATTTTTAGACGAAATTTAGTAAAAAAGCGTGATCTTTTGGTGAAATTTCCTTTTTTGCGATTCTTTGACAAAATTTGCTTATCTTTCGTGATTCTTTTGCATAATTCACATTTTTTCTGTGGTCTTTTAACGAAAGTCATGTTTTCCCATGATCCTTTGATGAAATTGGTGTTTTTTCCTCAATAATTTGACGAAATCTGTGATTTTTTCCCCCGGCGAAGATTGGCTAGATGTTTTTAGTCTGCAGGTTCCCTAAAAAGTCTGTGACGCCCGTTGCTTCATCGCACCCATTCTTCCATGGGGCATCGAACGAAGGGAATTCATCCTAAAGAATCATTGTTTCATTCCTGATATTTCTGGAAAGAAACAACGTTCAACTCATCGGCTGAATTGTAAAGGGCATAATGTGTCAAACATTAGCGGAAAGAAAGTGCGCAATTTCTCTGTTTATGGAAAAAATCGTGAAATTCGTTAATCGATAAATTGCGAAATTCATCAATCGATAGCGGAAAAATCGCAAAATTCATTAATCGACTGTGGAAAAATCGCAAAATTCATCAACTGGTTTCGGGGGAAAAAGTTTTCGAATATCGTCGAATGGCTTCGAGAAAAAAAATCACAATCCATCAATTTCGGGGAAAAAATCGTGAAATTTGCCAAATGGTTTCGAAATTTGTCGAGTGACAGCAGAGAAAAAAATCTTTTTCCATTCAATCATCGCAATTGGTGAGTGTGACTATTATATTTGACCAGTGGTGGCAATAAAATCCATTGTCAAATTTTCAGTATTACTCGCTGTTTGGCAAGTGCTAATTTTGTCCTATACTTTCAAAACCCTTTTGATCATCACATCAGTGTGCAGGACAATTTTTTTATGGGAGACCATTTGATGAATTTCGTGATTTTTCCGTTATCGATTGACCAATTTTACTACTATCAATTGTTGAATTTTATAATTTATCAACTATTGATTAGCGAATTTCATGATTTTTTCCATGAACGTTTGACGAATTACGCAAAAAAATTAAGAATATTGTTAAATTGTCTTGAGTAAAAAAAAAAAAATAATAGTAATATTGTCAAATGCCAAGTTGCAAGTTGAAACGCCTGTGACCTCTTTTTCATGTTATGCATCTCTGGGGTCCATCCCCCCACTCCCCCCCCCCCAACTGGGACACTTTTCTAAATTTTGCACACACCCCTCATGTGATATATTGCTGGAAAAGTCTTTGATCGCTTATTCATGTTATGCATCTCCGGGGTCCATCCTGCCACTCCCCCCCCTAAGGGGGGGAGCACTTTCATAAATTTTGTTGACACCCCTCATGTCCTATATTGTTGGAAAGGTCTGTGACTGCTTAATCATATTATGCATCTCCGATGTCCATCTCCCCACTTTGCCTCCCCCCCAAGGGGTACTTTTCTTAATTTTGTTGACACCCCTCATGTCATATATTGTTGGAAAGGTCTGTGACTGCTTAATCATATTATGCATCTCCGATGTCCATCTCCCTACTTTGCCCCCCCCCCAAGGGGTACTTTTCTAAATTTTGTTGACACCCCTCATGTCATATATTGTTGGAAAGGTCTGTGATTGCTTAATCATATTATGCATCTCCGATGTCCATCTCCCCACTTTACCCCCCCAAGGGGTACTTTCTAAATTTTGCACACAACCCTCATGTTATATATCACTGGAAAGGTCTGTGACCAGGTAATCATATTATACATCTCTCATGTACATCCCCCACTTTGACCCCCCAAGGGGATACTTTTCTAAATTTTGCACACACCCCTCATGTGATATGTCGATGGAAAGATCTGTGACCGCTTAATCATATTATACATCTCCGATGTCCATCTCCCCACTTTACCCCCCCAAGGGGTACTTTCTAAATTTTGCACACAACCCTCATGTTATATATCACTGGAAAGGTCTGTGACCAGTTAATCATATTATACATCTCTCATGTACATCCCCCACTTTGACCCCCCAAGGGGATACTTTTCTAAATTTTGCACACACCCCTCATGTGATATGTCGATGGAAAGATCTGTGACCGCTTAATCATATTATGCTCCCCACTATGAAATTTGTCAAGTTAAAGCAACTATAAATTTTATTTTTATGGTACTATCAAGTTGTTTGCCGTCAAATTTTGTCGGGTTCCATCTAGTATTTCTTATTCCACAGTACAAACAATTTTAAAACAAAAAAGGACATTGAAATTAAATTCCGGGAAACTGGGAAGGTTTGCTAAGAAAATAAATACACTCAAAACATCTCCATAAAAGAACTTGAAAAACATTTACTTGAATGGTTCAATGGCGTGCGGGCAACTAACATTCCGATAAATGGATCCATTTTAAACAAATAAACACTAGAAATTTCAGCTAAACTTCAACTGAAAGATTTCACAGCATCAAACGCTTGGATAGACTGATTTAGAAAAATAAATAACTTATGTTTCAAATCTATCTGTGGAGAGTCGAATAGCGTAGAGTATGCTACCCTTCGAGAGTGGATTGAGAAAACATTGCCTTCTCTGATGGATGGTTATACAAAAGAGAACATTTTTAACGCTGATGGAACTGGGCTATTTTTTAATTTGTTCCCAGAAAAGACATACGCGCTTAAAGGGGAAAATTGCGATGGGGGAAAACTGCCAAAAATGCGTTTGACCGTTTTGCTGTGTGCAAATTCACGTTGAAGCGAAAAGCTGACGCCATTTGTAATAGAGGAGGCCACTAAACCATGCTGTTTCAGAAATGTAAAAAGTTTACCAGCTGATTCGACGCCAATACAAAATCATGGATGACCCAATCACTTTTTGAAGATTTTCTTCGGAAATTGGATAAAAAGATGCACATGCAAAATTGACAAACTAGTTTATTTCTTGACCAATGTACCGCTTATGTTGATCTTAAATTAAAGAGTGTGCACTTGTGAAATTTTTCCCTCCAAATTGTACAAGCAAACTTCAGCTGTGTGATTTAGGAATAATCCGAGCATTCAAATTGCATTACAGAAAGGCACTAATAAAAAAGCCACTTCTTGCACTAGACTTTGGTGATCTCCAAGATGCCTGGAAGCAAAATATTAATGTGTTAGAAAGCGTTCATTTGATCTGTTCGGCGAGGGATAATATTGGAAAAAAGTGCATTTCCAATGTTTTTGTAAGAGCGGGATTTCCGAAGTCAACCGATTAAGTATCCAGTGAATCACATCCAGACAAGACAAAACAGGAAGATTTTATTGTAAATATTGAATTTTATCATCCAGAAATCGATGGTTATGAATATGTTGAATGTGATAAAGAAGTTCCCACTTAAGGAATTCAGACCATATCTGATTTCATTCCAGGTTATGACAGTGGAGATGATGAAGACGACGAACCAACAGATAATATTATTATAATGTTATTTTTTCAAAATTGTGTCTTCATCGAAAGAAGTTCTTGAAAGTTTGAAAATTAAAAATATATATATATCTTCTAATGTAAAGCAAGAACTGAATTTACAAAAACGTGCATGTATTGAAAATGCTGTAAATGAGATTGTATCTAAAATCCAAAAACAAGGTAATATAACAGATTCATTTTAGTGTAACGAGGTGAATGTCTTTTTTATTTTATTTATTTTTTTTGCTTTTCAATGTGTTAGTTTTCCTTAAACACCGATTTTATGATTTCTCGCTTAGTACGTTATTTTTCGTCGATCCGGTGAAAAACGTAAAACGGGGTTTCACTGTATATCTAAGTTCTTCAGTAATTAATATTGTAAACAGAGATGGCATATTTTAATAAAAAATTGAAATGTATATTAACGTTTTTTTTTATTTATTATTTATTTTTTTTTTTCATTTTTGAATATTTTACAGATGTACTAATTAAACTTATTAAGAAATAATAAGTAGTTTAATGAATTCTGAAATAACCTGATGCTTCATTTTTATACTTTATACAGAACTGAGACAAATACAGATTACAGTTAGATATTTCGACATTAAACATATATGTAAACAAGACAATTACTTCCTTCGATAGCAACAGAACAAACAATATACAACATGGATTTTTACAAGGTTTAAAAAAAATATATTAATATTTAAATATTATATTTAAAAATTTACCCAGAGAAAAATTTCAGATGTAAATAAAAGTTTTTCAATTGCTATTGAATAGAAGAATTTTGGAATTTGTTTTTTTTTAATTGTAGCGACAGCAAAGATGATGAACAATGATTCACAAGGACTTTCTTGTTACGGGTATACCATGATGACTGGTTGTAACGTATTCTTGAACTGGTATCAATTGGTTAGAGTCTCAATGAGCGCTGTTATTAAAATCAGAGCTATTAATCTCTCTTCAACTGTGCGGCACCTCTCAGGGCCTCGATATCAAGATTTATTTGTCCGAATGTGATATCTATCCCTAATTTTAGACTTACCCCCATTTTCTCTTTTTATTACATACGAACAAGGCTGAGAACCTTCTTGAACATTGTACATACCTCCAAGGCCACTTACATTTTCAGTTTAAAACACACTTTTTTATTATTATGTAGTTCTGGTAAGACAGTTGCATTTTTACTAGCATACTTGTTACGATAGAATTGTTTCACTTTAAAAACAACTCGAGCATCTTCAACATTAAAATTTGGATTCCACTGATGTAGATTCTACGGCTTGAATGATCTTAACACTTGTCCCGTTCATAATTCAGCTGGTAATGACATACTCG
Organism: Maratus michaelseni; assembly: GCA_963931845.1. Lineage (NCBI taxonomy): Eukaryota > Metazoa > Arthropoda > Arachnida > Araneae > Salticidae > Maratus > Maratus michaelseni. The sequence goes on from OZ007593.1 coordinate 291,359,259, forward strand.
ATGCTGGCTGCTGGCTGTAGTCCGATAACACGATTATGATATGCTAATCATATATTATTTCTCACCCTTAACCTTTTACTTAAAAAATCGAAAGTCTCAATTTTATTATGTCAGATCACATAATATTCAACTTAGAAACAGCATTCCTTTTTAAATAAATTGTTGCTAAGTCACTAGTTCATTTTTTGCTTTCGGAACCCCCCCTCCCTTTTGGTAAAAATACAAAATTCATAGATACTCTACTTTGTTAAATTGACATAGCAACACATTTTTAGTAACACTTTCTTCTTGCTGCGCAATATTCTTTAGTTAAAAAGCCATCTAGCAAGCAATGCAATGGGTTTAGCTGCTAATATGGTATCAATAAATGATATCTATCTTTCGTTATTCTAAAAATAGCGTAACGGCAGCTGTAAAATACAAATCGGCCTTTCCCAAAATTCCTCAAATCATCGTATGTCCCGAGTCGTTAAAATGCTCTTTGGTAGACATAATTTAAATTATGTAGAAGATCTATGCCAAAAATGGTACCCTTTCGCAAAAAGTCTCATTGAAGTATGCTCCGGAAGCATTGTTTCCGATGAATGAATTCTCGCCAATCTAGCAAAACGATTTGCGACCACTGTAATCGTCCAGTTTCAGTTCGGCTAGAAGCAAGAACTCACTTTTCGGCTTGCTGCTCTACTGTTAATACGTACTCCTTTTGGCACATCTCGGAATACGTATTGCAAGATATTTTTTAATTCCCGGCATACGTCCGGTGATAAATTCCTCCTTTCTGTAGCTCGTCATTAACAAGTTTCCTAAATAAAGGGTTTCATCTGAGCTGCTGATTTTTATTCACCTCTGATTATCATGGTCTGTAAACAACATTACAGAATTTATGGTGCTTGTCCCAAGGCGGCACTCAGAACTGGATACCGAGGAGGAGGTACCAATAAAAAAATTAAAGCTAAAATATTGCAGCAAAGAAGCTCCTGAAAAAAATCATAATATTGCGGATTCTTCCTTTACGTCAACGCTTTCTGGAAACAACATTCATCCAGTCATTTTCCAGATGATATCCCAGTAACTAGAGGTCCTTGCTCTTCCATCCGCATAATAAACTCAAGTAACAACATTCTATTAAGGATGTAAAAAAGAGGATGTTCCGGGATCCTTCCATTGCCGTAGTTACTAGAATCTGTCTGATTACTCGCCTGCTGTATTGTGAAGCTCATCGGAATCCTAGCTTTTTGCGTCCCTGGCATGTTTAACGGACGCGACGCCTTTCTTTGTACTAGTATTGCTCAAGAAACTAAAAGGTGCATTCGTAAAGTACTTCGTTTAAACATCTGACATGTTCATTCAAGAAAACATGCAGACAAATAATATAATTATATGTAAACATCACATACATGTGATATATTTTTTTTAGTAAAAAAAAATTAAATTAAAATAATAATAAAAAATTCAGATAACAAAAAAAAAAAAAAAATATGCAGTAATATCAGATGGGAGGATTATTTCGCATTCAAGGTAATGTTTTTTGTTATTAAAGTAAGACTTTGATAATAATTTCATGCTCTCGTTTGATTGATATTAATCAATGTGCTAGTTTAGATAAATTGATTTTTCGTGCTACTGCGTTTGACATTAAAATAGTTTATTTTGAACTTTTTAATATTGTGTAGTTCTAATATACTGTACTACTGAAATATTTGTTATTTCATTATCATCAAGTCTACTAAACACTATTTGACAGAAGGTGAATTTAAAGAAAATAGAGTTAGTAATTCTAAGAACTTTTAATTTTTAAAAGAGATAATATTTCTTTGATTTTTTTTAAATATATAATTTCAAATAATAGTTTGCTTCTACCAACAAACTTTTTATGTTATCAGTGCACATATTCTCAAAATAAATTTAAGTATATTATCATCCCTTTTGATTTTTTTTTCTAAAAATCTGTTTCCTTTAAAGTAAAGACATTAGAAAAATAATAAAAGAAATGACAGTATATTCTAAATGTTTATCTAGAAGTGTCTTTTTTTCTCAAAATTCCTGGTGATTCATACAGTTTAGTTAAATATGTTTCTTTTTCAAATGAAATCATATGCTTTTCTGAAAGTAAAAATCTGTTGAAAATATTATTCACATATATTCTGAAGTATTATAAAAGACTTTTTATTTTACGTACTACCCAAATAGTATATACATAGTTGTTGATTTTTATATGAAATGAATTTGTCATGCAAGATATATTAGTTGAATTTTATATTAATAATATATGCAGTCAGGAGATTAACATAATGCATTTTTAAATCTTGTTCAAAGTGTCAAGAAGTTAAAGAAGTACCTTATTGTTGATATATATTGATTTTTAATTTTAAATCTTCAATAGAAAACAAAGAAATGAACTTTTGGATAAAAATATTTCACATTCACTCTCAATTATTAAACACATATTTGAAATACGAGAAAGCCATTGCAGTTATATAGATTAGTGAGAAATTTGTATCATTCTGAAAGTAAATTTTGACATTTGTTTTTCACCAGCTACAGTAATTTATAACTTGACATATTCTTAACTGCTATATTGAATTTTTTAAATATAGTTAAGTTTATTAAAAATGCAATATTACTGCTTCGAAAAGAATTTATATATATATATATATATATAATATTATCCCCCTTCCTAAAGATTTTGGATGAAGTTAATAGTTAAGTAACTATAAATTCAGACAATATAAATTTAATACTTTGGAAATTTGAACTTTGAATAGTATAAATTTAAAGATTGTCAACAATGAGATGAGAAATTTCTGAAGCAATGGGTGATAAAAAAATATTAATAGTAATTAATTAAAATAAAATAAATAAATACATAAATAAATATAAAGCTACGAGCATTTCCCCTGTAAAATAATACAAGAAATGGTTACAATCTCACTTACCACTTGTAAGTGCACAGGAAAAATACAATAAAAATAATTGATAAATATTAATAAACAAGAAAAACAAAATAATAATAATAACAAAATTTTGCTTTCAACAAGTTTACAAGTTTAGAATAAGTAGTCACAAGCAAATTGCTGAAACAAAGTTTTAAAAAATTCTACTTCATTCAAATTGAATTTTTTTTCAGTCTCTTTCATGGATTCATATAAGTCCTCATTTCCTTTTTAAAAAATGATTAGTACAGTCCTTTATTTAAAAACAGTTTTTATATAAAGGCTGAAAATAAAAGCATTCTTCAGTCAAATTTTAAAAACTGTAGTCATTTTTACCAATGCTTTAAAATTCTAGCACTTTGTCACAACATATTTCTCTTAAGTATCACAGTAATTTTTTTTACATAATAGACAATTCCTTTGGTAGTGATTCAACTACTTTTAAAGGCTTGCCTATCAAATTATTTTCTTGAGCTCGTTTATTTTTTACTTGGGATTTGCTAGATTTCTGTTGTATTTCTGTTGTTGATCCCAACATCTTTAACTAATATTTTTCAAACATTTTTTCACTAATAATTAATATAACTCTTCAGTAATATCAGTAAATACTATAATTAAATTAAATTCATAACCATAACAATAATAACTTTCAATATAACTAACTAATTCTTCTCAACATAAGTAGTAATTCATAGTATATTTCAATAGTAGAAATAAAAATAATATAATAACAATAGTATATTCTAAGAAAATATCACAGTTTGTTTATTTATTGTTAGGGAGTGGAACTTCCCTTTAACGAAGTCCCTATTTAACGAAGTTTTCTACTTAACGAAATTTTCTGCAGAACTTTGACTTTGAACACCATTACCATGTAAATTAATCTCCATATTACGAAAAATATATTCTATATAACGAAGTTTATTCCACTTTTGTACGTGTACAGAATCCAAACTAAGAGGTTGCTGTTGCGATGGATATGCGAATTTATTTCAGTGGATTGTATGAAAATGAACACATTTAAATAATTTCTACTCTGCTTGGTGTTACATAAAACATTTTTTATCAGATCAAGGAAAATCTTCACTTGTTATCATTACTCTCCCAAACCAGGACTCCAGCGTTGACAGTTTGGATAAGTCAAAATTCCCTTTTTGCATTCAATGATATAGAAGATGCAGTTACCCAATGGTGTCAGATACATTGAAGCAAAAAAAAAAATCAATTAGACTCAGACAGTTACCATTCTGATCTTCAATTGCTGATAGACAACTGCTTTGTACATCCACAAGAACGTGCTTCAAAATTCAAATCAAAGAATATCAAAGTTATTGTTGATCCTACCAATACAACTTCTAAACTTCAGCCATTAGTCTAAGGAATAATAAAAAATCTTGAAGTACATTATCGAAAAAGACAGAAAAAAGACAATATAGTGAAAACATTAGTTTGAGAACCTGTATATCAGAGCTGATGAAAGCTTGTGAATGTGACTTGATTTCATCGACCCTACGCAACTGTTTTTTAAAAGACGGCTACATAATTGAAACTGAATCAAATGCTTCTGAATCAAATACCTGTTTGTCATATCTGAAGGAAATCTGAATTTAAGTTGATTTCTATTTAACGAATTTTCTTCATAACGAAGTTTTTAAGTGTAACGATGAGACTTCGTTAAATGGAAGTTTCACTGTATATATATATATATATATAATAATTTGAAAATCCGAATAAATTTAATTATATATATTTAGAAAGTGAACTCTCTACCAGTAGTTCCTTACAATAATTTTTTTCTTTGATACCCTTTTACAAAATTATACAGTTAAATTATAAGTTTCCGTATCCTAAATGTAGAGAGTTGTTTTTGGCAAACTTAGAATAAATAAATACTATACATAACAATAAAAAATATGTTAAATTTAGGTGAGAAATGGAATACAAAGGCAATTTTGTCTAAATACTTAATTTTCTATTGTTACACACAACAATCACTGTAAAATCACATCATCATTATCCAATTATTTATATGTTTAAATTATTATAGAAATACTTATAAGCTGTTACTATTTGATTATCTATTGAAATAAATAACATAATGTTACATTTTGAAACACTTGGTGTAAGAAAAAGTAAGTTAAGTAAAAATAGTTTATTTTGATATAGAATTAAAAACATTTAATTTCATTTTTCAATATCAATTTGAAAATTCCTAAAATCATAATGCACATCTTATGCCTGCGTAAGGTGTCTACTTAATCTGAAAAACTCTCAAAAACAAGTAAGTATTTTAGTTGATCAGGCTAAAGTATACCCACAATGTTGAAAATAAAACCTGTGACATAATTATAAGATAATTTATTTTAAAGTTTTAAAATAATAAACTTACAAAATGAGTAATATCTCTGTTGCGCACCAAAGACATACCTGATACTCTTGAAATAATAAGAGATATTTAAAGAATTAGAATTTACTCTATTGTTTTTACTTTAGTTTGATTTTGTGATGGTGATTGTGATGTTTGTTGCGGTTTTGATTGTTGTTAGGGTTACTCATGAAATAGTCTGAAATTATCTGGTGAAAAATATGGTCGTAATTTAGAAACATGTACAACAACTGGATTTAGTTTCATCTCATAATTAAATGTCTATTTCATAGTTACATCAGAAGGCTTATTTATTATTTTGTATGACCCAGAGAAAGTACGATCAAATTTTCGAGTGTTAGGATATATAAATTCTTCACAAATTACATAATTTTGTATTTCTCGTGGAAATTCAAAATAATTTCTATCACAGAGTCTTTTACTTTTAAGGTGAAATTAACGAGTTCGCGCTTTTGCAATTTTGAGTGCTTTATTAGCAGGAGGGTAATAATTTTGTTTTAAAGGAGATTCATAAGGTAATTGACCATAAAATAAATAGGCAGGTGGGTATTTAGTTAAGGAATGTGGTGTGCTATTGTATTATTGGATGATTTGGTCTAATAATCTAGTCCAAGGTATTTTAGAAGAAGTGGAATTAACTTTACATTTGAGCCTAGTAACTATAGTTTGATTAACTCGTTCTACCTTCCCATTGGTTTAGGGGTGATGTGATGATGTAAAAAGTTGTTGAATATGATATTTTCTGAGGAATTGTTTGAATCTTGGAGACTTAAACGGTTTATGTCTATCACTATGTATTGTTTTAGGTGTTTGAATATTGAACATTTGTTTTAAAGAGTTAGTATATGTTTCGGTAGTAACACTTTTGGATGGAAAAGCCCAAACAAACCTAGTTGCATGATCTATTATTATGTGCAAGAATTTTTTTGTTGAATTGTAATAATTAAATCCTCCCAAAGTATCAATAGGAATACATTCAAAATGCTGATCTGTAGCTGGCATAGCTTGTAACAAGCCAAATCTTTTTTTTTCTCTGGCATGTATCACAATCTTTTACAAATTCTGTAATATCTATTGTCATTGTAATATCTATTGTCAAGGGGTCTTTTTGACATTTTGACATTTTGAAGGAATGATGCTTTGAGACCAAGGCTGTTTTAAATTTTATTCACAGAAACAAATACATGTCTTCGACAATTACATATATCTTGACGAGATAGCACAAGGAAATTTACAACACCAAAAGTTACATCCGGAAGCTCCTCAAAGTGCGTGCAATGGAGCTGGCGGGAGTCGAATACTGCCGGTCTGCATCCTACGCTCTCAAGCGATTAGCGGAATGGAGTCCCCACATGGGGTCTTATACTGTCGAGTATTTTAACAATAACAAAGTATAAATATTAGGAATTACTAACGTTAAATTCATTTGTAATCGTTACAAAAATATATACTTCTTTTAAGCATAACTCATAACCTACTTGCTGTAATTTTAATTTAGTATATGAAATCAAAATGTTCTTGAGAAGAATTCTTGAGAATCTAACAGATATGTGGGGAGGAGGAGAACACAGGCCAATGCGTCTTCCGAATACTACCCAAGAGACGCGCCTGTACCTTTCCTGTGATCAACTGCACAGTCACGGGACACGGCCGTTGTAACGATGTTTATTGGCGTAGTGGTTTTACGTCGGTTAAGCTGCAAAAAGTAATTTGTTAATATCCAGGTAAACAGGTCACACAGAGTGAATAGATGCGAACTCAGGTGTTTCTTGATAAACAAATATTTTTATTCCAGGTTGCAGTTGACCATTGGTTCAGGTACAAGCATCCATAGGCATGAAAATGCCGAGAGCACTGGAGAGGAGGCACGGACAATTACATATATTTAATCACCGACAAGCAGAGAGAGAATGTCTACAGTTACATGATTTCTTTTCGTGGTTCCCGTGCAGCGATGGCCATAATTACGCATGCCAATCAGCCAGATAACGTACTGTTTTGGCGAGAACAACGTGAAAAGAAACAGGTGATGTCTGTCCGTTAATGATAAGCCTATGGGGGAGAGATGAATGTAAAATATGAATTTATGCGCCAGAAGGTGATATGGAATTTTGGTAAACAAGACAAAACCGCATGGAGTCCTTTCTCATGGGGTTAGCTTAAAGAAATAAGAACTGGGGTTAAAAATAGAATTGGTACGTTAGAGATATTATACATTAAAGGCAGCTGGGCAATTGGGAAAAAAATGAAATACGTTAAAAGGAATGAAACCTTGACGAGCAAAGTGTAGGCGTAAAAATGTAAGTAAAGTTTAGACGCTGGAAGAAAAGCGCGGATTATAATGGGAATAAATTCTTTTTCTCTTTTTTTTTATAACGACATGATTTATGCGGTGAGGAAAGAGATGCGAATGAATTAAAGAACGCATAATAACAGAGAAATACAGGGAGCAGCTAGATTTTATAACACGAAAAAACATAATTTTAAAGAAAGATAATTTTTAGAAAAAGGAAGGGGGTGTAGGAATTAATTTTAAGAAAGTGGAATATGTGAAGTTAAATCCACTTCACATATATCTCCCCAACAACCGAAGACGAAAAACAATGAAGGTCCATAGGAAACGGAAAACCACCCGTGTCTTTTCACTAACAAAAAAATCACACAAAATAATGAATAAAGTAATTGCTATAGAACCCTGGTAACTACATAAAATAATTAAAATAACAATACACAAAAATAATCTTGATAAACAAACAAATACATCATGTCTCAAATATATATGCATGCCTCCATAAGCATGACACAAACCAAACTGGGTCGACCTCTTACGTTTGAAAATTAAAATATATGAATGAGCTCAAAATTTTAAATCTGTTTCTGGATTTTATTTTCTCTGTTCTTTTCTTTAAGTGTGCACACGTATTATAAAACATAACCAGAAACTAAATGAAAATTAACTTGAAATTAAAATTCAAGAAAATAGCAATTTTTTTATAAATTGCAAGAAATGTTGGTTGTTTCCAACATCAAATATTTTTTTTTTAGACATGAAACTAAATAAAAAATAAAACACAAAACAAATAATACATGTAATAAATATGAGTACTCCATAGGTGAAAAAAAAGTGAAATTAAATACCAAATTGGTTTTTTTTTTTTTTTTTTTTTTTTTTTAAATGTAAACTATTCTAAAATGGCATGAGAATGAATAAACATGGAAAATTAGGAACGAATTGTATAAATATGCATGTTTCTGTGATGGCTTATGTAAGAAAAAAAATTTAACTGATAAACAATTTAGAAATCATATGTCATGTGTGTTCATTTATTTTTTTTATTAAAAAAAACTTAATTATGATAACTTATTGGATGTGTATTGAAAATTTAACAAAAAGTTTAGAGAGGATTTAAAAAAAACGTAAATTGCGAACTACGAAACAGGCGACATTGTAAAAGAAAGACATTATGTGTGTGTGTGTGAGTGCAACTTGCGCTAACATCATAAATTTGATGCTATATGTACATGATCTGTACCAGGTGAAGTCTGCACGAGTCTGTAAGAAGAGAGGAGGTGTACACCTGTTTGAAGAACGAATAAAAATTCGTGAATAAGAAGACCTTATCACGTAAACAGTGTTTTCAGTGGGTGAAAACAGCAAAAATGAAATGTGAAATTCTTTTTTTTTAAACTATATGTCAAAAGAGAAGCAGATAAAATTTTATAGCATAGCAAATGAGTATGATATTGCAGTAAATGAGTATATGTGTAACATTGAAGTAAAACATTAAATGATATTGCATGTAGCGAAATATGACAAATAGAAAAAAAAAACATAATAGAAGTCCTCTATGTATTTAAATATTTTGAGAGGGAAGGATAGAAATTTAAATTTAGAAAGGAAAAAAATGTGCTTATAACTGTAAATGTAAAGGAAGGAGCATGTGGCATGTATACAAGTTTAATGTAAAATATTTAGTGCGAAGTACCTCATGAGAGTATCTTAATTGTTTTCATTTTTTTTAAAGAGAGCGTGGTAATTAAGATGATAAAGGAAGGACAGTTATTACAATTTTAAGTGTATGTTAAAAAAAAACAAGAAAAACACAATTACTGAACGTACGTGGGACAGAAAAAGTCAACGGTATGTGTGTAAACAAAACCCAAAAGTTTGAGTTTTCTATGAACCACAAATAGCATACGCTATACGATGAACTAACATGTGTATGTGTGTGTGTATATATAATCTATGAACTATGCTATGAGAAAACTATGAGCAATGATTTCCGTGTATACAAAAAAAAAACCGAAAACAAAACAAAAACAAAACAATTATGAACTATTCTATGAGCAACTATGAGTAACAATGAGCGAATTTCCCTATATACACAAAAAAAATCACAAACGATGAACTACTTGTATATAAAAAAAACAAAAAGAATACCGTCGAAAATGTCTATCAACCAGTACCTATATTGAGTTTTCCCTTTAAAAAAAAAAAAAAAAAAAAAAAAAAAAAACTAAAGATGTGGTAAAGAGGAAAGCAAATTTAATGGCCTTCTGAGTCAAATGTGGCAAACCAAATGAGAAAAAAAAATATATATGTCTGTGTATAAAGATGATAAATACCTAGTAATCAGAACAAATGTTAGGACCATAAATTGAAAAAGAATGTGCTTGTTTTACCTTGCCATAGGAATAGTTTACAACATTAATAAGATAATATAACTATATTTTACCTTTACCTGTTTTTTTTATAGACCTAAAAACAAGACTTGAGTCGTCGTTAAACTTATACTAGGAAAACTAAATAAAATGATGCGTGGATATCATGGAGTGTGAATTTATTATAGGTTGTCTCCCCTATGAATATGCATCTGTAAGCTGTAGACTACACATAAAAACTGAAGAGTACACTCAAAGAATGTGAAAGAAGATATATAAAATATAATAGCATTAATAAACATTTAAGGTTGCATAATAAAAATATTCAGTACACTACCTAAACTTGAGAAATCACGAGCGTAAACATGAATTAAAAAAAAATGTTGTCATTATATTGGAGTAGAGGAATGTATTGAGTCACCAGTAAAAAAAAAAATGGGACAATGTAAATAAAGGTGTATATAAAGTAACATAAAATATATGTTAAATCGAGTAAATTAAGCAACTAGGTTGTGAAAGAAAAATGTTATGAAGAAAAGAAAATGTGTAATGTTCATGTGAACCGAGATACATATTTACCTAGAATATTAAATTTTGAGTACCAATGGTATATTTGACAGTGCGCGTGTAAAGTATTGAGTGGTCACAATGAATGAAATTAGCATTGAATTGACTTGACATTGCATGTATGTCATTAGTGAACATGAAAAACATTGAACTGTAAACGAATGTGTAAATAAATAAAACGGGCACTGTTTTCGTATCTCAATAGTGTGTGTAAAAAAATGTTAATTTGAATGAAAAAGAAAAAGCTAATTGTTTGAATATATGTAAAAAAAAATGTAATATTTAAGTAAGTTTAAATACTTATTTAAATTTATTATAAACAAAAATTTATTTGTGTGTCCATGCACGTAACATATTCCATTTTCAAATCAGCAACAGGCCTTATTCGCTGAATGAAAACAAAATATTTATTTCTGACATAAAGTTATTCCGCGAAAATAACTCAATGAAAGAATAACATACATGAAACCTAATAAGAAACGAAATAATAGTGCAGTTGATTAATTTTTGAATTTTAAGCTCGACAATATAAAGAGTTTGTATTTATGAATTGAACAGCTGTAAAAAAAAACCCGCAGAAGCGTAGATGTATCGTGTCGTAGAAAAGTTGAATGGGAGAAAAAAATAACAATAATAAGATGCGGGAAGTCTGAATGGACTTTAGAAAGAGAGGGAAAAAAAGGAGTGACAGGCAATATCACTTTAATATGAGCAAATAATAAACTCGTGTTCATCCATCCTTTTCTTATGTGAAATCTAAAGCTTAAATTTAACATTAATTGAGTGTCTCAGATTCAGAATAAGTTCACATAGGGAGATTGAAATTGGCAAAATAACTACTAAGATAAAAATATTGACTGAACTGAAATTAAAATCAATTTTATAATTATTATTATTCCTTTTTTTTTTGGGAGTCTCATTATTATTATTATTTTTTTTTTTTGGTACGTCACATTATAAGGGTGTGAAGGGAAAAATTACACACTTACATAAAGATAAACTGGAATATATATATATATATATAAACGTTGAAACACCTTAAAAATATATAATTGTAAATAATAAAAATATGAAATAGTTGCAAAATATATGTGCATAAACATGTATGTATAATAATATGCATAATTTAACTTCAAAGGAGTTTATAAGAGTATGGTCAAAATGAGGGTACACAAAAACTTAAAATTTCGCAATTTAATATATTGCAATATGTAAAAAAATAGAATAAAATCAGTAATGCAAACAAATCAAACCAGAGAATTTGCTGTCTCTATCTTACCTTTAGGCTTCATTTGTAAGGTATGTGGATTTATTTATTTATTTTTATTTATTTATTTTTTTTAAATCTATTATACGTGTTATATTTATCAAAAACAACACCTAACACAATAATTATGAACTTAAAATAAGATAAACAAAAGTATTTATAATATTAAGTTAAACTGTTAGAAAAAAATAGATGCAGAGGGACAAGAAATTCTTTACAGTTAAATTCTTAACGTAAAATTATAGGCCAGCTATAAACTTAATCAATCAAGAAAAACACCAAAAGAATCAAATGCAATTCATGGCCGTCAAACAGAAATAAATGCACTATTTGTGAATTGCACTATGTCACACTGTATTATTTTTTTACTATATTAAAAACTGAAAACTAAGTGATAAAAGAAAAAAAATAATCTAAAATTTTGCAGTACCTTTGTAGGTGTCAAATAAAAGTTTTAATAAAAATGAACCGTTATAATTTTTTTTTAAAATATGAATTTTTACTTAAACTATGTATAAATTTTAATAAACGAAGCACACACCTTTCTTTCAACAATATTAAAAAAATACAATAAAAGTGTGTATTTTCAACAAAAACTCAACTCAACAATAAGTAATTATGCATTAGACCATTCTCTAAATTGTGCAAGGAACACATGAAATAAAATAACTATCAAATAGAAAAAGTTTATAATAAACAGTACACACAAAATCTTTGTATGCTAATTGATAGATTATAATAAAGAAAAGTCCTCTTTTTTTTACATCAATTGGCACAAATAGTTAAAAATCTTATTATTATTATTTTTTTTCATAAAATCTCAAAAGCGGTAAAAAGGCTATAGCTGTAAATGATATAGTCATTCATACAGTCTTTCTAAGAGTCCTAGTGTCAGTTTGAGAAATAAGATTTTTTTTATCGATACACACAATAAAAATATAAAAACCTCGTTAAAAATTCTATGTAGTACATATAAAAGAAAGAAAAAAAATCATATAAAATATAAAGCCATTTTTTAAAACTAGAAGCAGAAATTTAACGATACTGTAAATATTACTTGAGTATGCACTACATAATAATATTAAACTCTAAATAAGAGTTATTTATATCTGTAAAAAGTTTCTTTTATGAAATAAAAGTTTTTTAGTCGTTCAAGTTCTGGTTGGACTATATCTCTAATAATCGGAGAACCAATTACAGATATTATTATAAAAGACTTACCTTAGGAATAGCTTTTCACGAATTTAATCACACGACATTCAAAATTACTACACAAAATTTCACCTTAATTAAAAAAATGGTAGTAAAATTTAATTATTAGCCCTTTCTATCTTTATTAATTTGGGCTCTGAATCTTTCCTTCGGTATTTTTCATACAGCCACAATGTTTTGTTTATGTTTAAACTGACCGCGCATTGGGAGTGGCGAAAGTAGGTTTTCGATGAGAGATGATTCATCTTTGGATCTATAACGCCCTTGAATATCGGCGCATGAAAATAAGTGAAAGAAAAAGCGACTTTCTAAAAGTGAAAGAAAAAGCGACTATTTCTTTTGGAATCTTCGGAAGAATGTTGACACTTAATCACGATCGCTTTTTTTATGAATTAAAAAGTCTTCTTCGGACAGAAGGTAGGGGTGTTCGTGAATAAAATGTCCAACACAGTGAAAAAAATAATAATCAGTCTGTACGGAACTTGAATTTTTTTTGTCAAGAGGAACAGTCTAAGATTATAATATCTGAGCCGGTGTAACGCACGCACAGAGTTCCACGAACGGAGCGGTTGGAGGTGCGGGGATGAGAAACTGCGTTGAGTTTGTCGGCTGGTCGGGAACATCTTGAAGTCACGTAATTCCAAGGATTACAAAGTCACGAATTCGCAGGCTTACGGAGTCACAAATTCACATGCTTAAGGAGTAGTTCCATCAATTCAAATACAATTTCAAAAACACAGTCTTTTTTTGTAAGACGGCGTTGGGAGTCACATAAGTTGACTGCTATGAATTGGAGAAAAAAATCCACGGAATGTCCATTTTTTTTTAGCAGGAGAAATATGAGTTAGTAGGTAGTGGAAATATGAATATTTTTTTCCTTCAGTAATTAATAGCAGCCCTCCTCTCCAGTTAAAGATGCTTGTGAGCGGCTGATTCACCAAGTAACTGTAACGATGTTTATTGGCGTAGTGGTTTTACGTCGGTTAAGCTGCAAAAAGTAATTTGTTAATATCCAGGTAAACAGGTCACACAGAGTGAATAGATGCGAACTCAGGTGTTTCTTGATAAACAAATATTTTTATTCCAGGTTGCAGTTGACCATTGGTTCAGGTACAAGCATCCATAGGCATGAAAATGCCGAGAGCACTGGAGAGGAGGCACGGACAATTACATATATTTAATCACCGACAAGCAGAGAGAGAATGTCTACAGTTACATGATTTCTTTTCGTGGTTCCCGTGCAGCGATGGCCATAATTACGCATGCCAATCAGCCAGATAACGTACTGTTTTGGCGAGAACAACGTGAAAAGAAACAGGTGATGTCTGTCCGTTAATGATAAGCCTATGGGGGAGAGATGAATGTAAAATATGAATTTATGCGCCAGAAGGTGATATGGAATTTTGGTAAACAAAACAAAACCGCATGGAGTCCTTTCTCATGGGGTTAGCTTAAAGAAATAAGAACTGGGGTTAAAAATAGAATTGGTACGTTAGAGATATTATACATTAAAGGCAGCTGGGCAATTGGGAAAAAAATGAAATACGTTAAAAGGAATGAAACCTTGACGAGCAAAGTGTAGGCGTAAAAATGTAAGTAAAGTTTAGACGCTGGAAGAAAAGCGCGGATTATAATGGGAATAAATTCTTTTTCTCTTTTTTTTTATAACGACATGATTTATGCGGTGAGGAAAGAGATGCGAATGAATTAAAGAACGCATAATAAAAGAGAAATACAGGGAGCAGCTAGATTTTATAACACGAAAAAACATAATTTTAAAGAAAGATAATTTTTAGAAAAAGGAAGGGGGTGTAGGAATTAATTTTAAGAAAGTGGAATATGTGAAGTTAAATCCACTTCACAGCCGTAATCAATACTCTTCCGTATCCGACCAATACGCCGTGCTTATCCATTTTGCACATCTCCAGTTCCAGCTACCATTGAACATCTCCTGGTTGAGAGTATTGGAACGCAACCACTCAGAGAGCGGTTTTGACCTAGGTTAACAGCAGACTCAGTTCGCCCCTACTTCTTGAGTCCGAACATGAGAAGGTGCCTCAATGCCCTTCTCAAAGAAATGGAACCCCATTTATGTGTGTAACATTAATGGCAATTTCCTTCTCTGGGTGCAAGTGCATAATTAAAGTTAAAGTGTTTCATAGTGCTTCCGGTGTTGTGGTCGTTCTTTGGCTTAAGGAAAAAGGTTACAGATTAAGAAGGAAAGATTTATTGTCAACATGTGGAATGTAAATATGTAAATAAATTTATTACTATTCATTATTTCTCATTTATTCATTATTATTAGTTTAACATGTTAATCCAATGCAATTACAACCTACTCTCGTGCGCGCATCACTTCCCGAATCATACAATGTAATATAATGTTTTATGAATTCGTAATATGTAATTGCCGTTACTTTGCCTATTAGAGACAAATGAGAGACTTTAATAAAGGGCATGCTATTCGCCCCAGTATGAGGGAGGGGTCGGCGAAAAAGTCGGTAGGCCTTCCCGTGGGAGAATTTGCTCTCATGCGGCACAGACAGCGACGGTGAACTACGGAAAGCATCACATCCTTGCAGGTTAGATTACTAAGTTAAGTTACTAGTTACGTTGCAGAAGTATTTTTTCTAGCCGATAACGCCCAGTATTGGGCTGAAATCAATGGTTCACTTCTCTTACACGTAGGGCAATTTATCTAGAAAATTGTTAACGTATCATACAAATATTAAATTAGATATTTTAATATAGATACACCTTATATTAAAGCAACCGCCATATCTATGTGTAAGGAAAGCATAAGTACAAATAAAAGCAATGTTATGTTTGAACGTAGATGTTTTTTCCCCTAACTAGGTATTTGGTCATGAAGTAACGGAAATCTTCAATAAAGGACTGTAATTTTGGAATCTTGCGAGTAAGTCTTGATAGAATCCATGTTTTCAAAAGGTACATTTTCTGTAAATGCAGATTTGACCCGTGGGTGCTCATAGTGTTTATGCGGTAATTAAATAATCGATTTTCGGGTTTAGGCAGTGTTTTGTAGAATCCTTTGGTTCATGAGAAGTACTCGTAAGTGTTCTAGCGAAATCTTGAATTTGGTGCATTTCCAAAAATATTTTTGTTTATAACTGCGCGCTCAAATTTTAAGAACTAACTTTTAATATATTTATGTTACTTGCACTTTTCATCAATCAGTCATAATTTTCGTCAGATGTTTTGATTTAAACTGTGTTCTTTAGTGACCTAAGCTAAATCCTAGAGTTGTGTAACATTAGTTTTGAAATATATATAATTAAACCGATAATTATTACTAAGTGTTTTCAAAATATTTTTCTCTTGCGTGTCTGTTTATGCATTTCGGCTGAAATCCTTGTTGGTGAGCACGATACTATTCTTAACCTATGTTTAATTTACATATATTTTGTAACTTGAAAAATATATCCATTCAACACTGCCTATAGTTAATTCCTCGGGACTGGCAACAATGGATCGAATGGAGAATTTTTGTTCGCCGATGAGTACGAATTCGCACCATTATACTACATTATATTATTAACGTTTTTGTGATAAAATTTATATAAAAAAAATTTGCAGCGTATTTTAATTGTTTTACACTATTTCAAATATAATAAAATTGATACACATTACTGAGATATATTTCAAGATACCTGTTGTAAAAAAGGACGTGCATAGCATTTATCGTTTATTTAGAATGACACACAGCAGATTTCGGATACAGTATTGCATTCGAATTATTGTCTAGTAGCTATAATTGATGTAAATGCGTTTTCAGTTCTCGTTTGCGTTTTACTATGCGTTTAACAAAATTTTCACATTTTATGTGGCGTGTATAAATGCTGTAGATGATATAATGAGCACTGAATAATTCGCAAGCTTAGTTGAGTAGCAGCGTGAATTTATTAAATGTGGTTTTTAATTAAGTTACGCGTTTTGTAAATGAATGTTTGAAAGATTATAACTAAATTCAAATACAGAGATACGCAAAGAACAAAACATATGGACGCATATCTAATATATTTTCAGGATGAGCCTGTTAGTACCCTTGTCTAGTGCATGGGTAAAGAACTCCTCCATTATTTTGTCATGATTTCACAAAACAAATCACGAGTCTCAATTCCCGGCAGTCTACTTGATCATCGTTTTGGCAGCGATGAGAAAGATATGAAGACAGAGAGTGCTAAGAATAATCGGAATCGGCTTGGCTGCCATAAGTGGTGACTTTGGCTATGTAGAATGAACAATCCCTAAATTCGGAAAATAGTTTACAAGAACTTGAAGAAGAATTAGAAAGAATCAAGTGGGACATCCTAGTATTATGCGAAATAAGAATAAAATGTGAAGAAAAAAATTGATCTTGCCAGTGGACATGTAATATACTACAGTGGTACTGAAAATGGAAAAACAGGGGTTGTTGGATTTCTGATTCATAAAAGGTGGAAGAATCACATCGTAGAATATGATAGTGCATCAGATAGTGTTACAATGTAAGTTATACACGTGTCAAGAAGATACAAGCTGCAAATTACTCAAGTTTATGCACCAGTAATTAGCTATACTGATGAAGAAATTGAGGATTTCTATGAAGAAGTAGCGTCAATGCATCAAAAGGGAAAGTGCTACATAAAATTAATAATGGGAGACTGGAATGCTAGAATTGTGGAAAAAAGAAAGGTGACTTTCCAGTTGCAAATCATGGATATGGGATGCGTAATAAAAGAGGAAACAGATTGATTGAGTTTGCAGAATGTGAACAGATATTGTGAATTCATTTTCCAAAAAAAAGGGCCAAAGAAAATGGACATTGCGTAGTGCAAACCTCTCAACAAGTAAAATTGGGGATTGCAGCGTTCTCAATAACTTCAATACAGGAAGTGCTCCGAGAATAGTTAGATGCAAACTTATTTTAAATACTAAAGTGGAAAGAATGAAACTTTTGCAACACTCTAAGAAATCAGCCGATATTATAAATCTCCAGAAACATAAAGAAGAGTTTAATTTGGAACTTCAAAATGGTTTCCAAGTACTTCAATCAATTTTAGAAGTAGAACAAAATGTTACAGTATTGAACAAGAAACTAACCAATCATCTACTAGAAATTCCAAGGACGACAGCCGGTAAAGCACAAGTAAAACGGGCAAAGAAACTAACATAAGAAACAAGAAGATTGATAATGAAATTTAGAGAATTTAAAATGAAAAAACAATATCCTAAATCAAGAGATTAATATGCAGAATATGTAAAACGGTAAGAAAATGTGTTACAGAAGTTATAAGAAAATTTAACAGTGACCTTGTCAAGAAAGTTTACAATCAGCTAAACGCAAACTGTGTGTTGGAAGAAAAGTTATTTTTGCTTTGAAGAGAGTAGATGGAACAATCGCCAAAATCAATAATGAAATAGTTGTCCGAAAAGTCTATAACGATCTATATAATTGTGAAGATCAAAGGGAAATCAACCTACGTGATCCAGACGTAAACATAAGAGAAACTGAAGAGACAATCCCAGAGATGACAGATGAAGTCGTACAAGCCATTAGATGAATGAAAAAAAAGTAAATGCCCTGGCGAAGATGGAATTTCGATTGACATTATGAAAGAAGCTGTAGAAAAATTAAAAAAAAATCTAGCCTTACAGTTTTCCAAATGTTTGGAGAAATCAGATGTAACAGTAGCTTGGACTAATGCTGTGATGGTACTGTTTTAAAAGAAATGGGTGAAGGAAAACATAAAAAGCTACTGTCCAATTATCTTACTTTCAGTGATTTATAAACGTTTCACAAAAGTTTTAACGACAAGACTTGAATCAACTCTGGACTCAGCTCAACCTAGAGAAGCAGGATTCCGAAGTGGATTTAGTACAATTCATTATATTCAAACATTAATAGAAACATAAGGAATAGAAATTACCTCTCTGCCTTGTATTTATTTATTATGAAAAAGCATTTGATTCGGTCTACACATCAATAATCTCCAGAGGACATTGGTATTGACAAAGATTACATGAACATAATAAAGAAGATTTACAGGAAAGCAACAACCACCATCCGTTTTGCAAAGGAAAGACAAATACTAAGCTTGGAAAAGGAGTAAGACACGGACAGATCATTTCGCCTAAGCTGTTTACTACTGTCTTAGAAAATATTTTCAAGAAGCTGGATTAGGAAAACAAATGGATTAGAGTAAATGGGGAATACTTAAGCCATCTCCGGTTTACTAATGACATTTTAATTTTCAGTACCATTAATGTGGGATTAAAAAAGTTGGAAAATACTAAGATGGTATGTCATTCATTCTGTTCATTTGCATAAAAAATGAAAATCGTTTACAATGACACTCAGAGTGCCAAGTTATGTATACCTTGGACAGTACATATCTTCGCTCAACACTATCATAAATGAAATCAATAGAAGTACTGTATAAGAAATAGATTAAGTGCTTTTGGGAAGAACAATATTATTCGAATAGTAACATTTCTCTTTGTTTTTAAAGAAAGGTGTTTAACCAATGTGTTTTGCCTGCTCTAACTTATGGAGCAAAAACATAGACGCTAACAAAACGGATAGCAAAAAGATTACAAGCGAAGTATGGAATTATTACTCAGCGAAGTATGGAAAGATGTATGCAAAGACGTATGCTAGACATAAGTAGAATACACAGAAAGAAAATAACCTAGATAAGAGGTCAGATAAAAAACAATAGATAGAGCACAAACAGCCTACAGTGGAATCCCAGAGATGTAAAACAACCAAGAAGATGACCTCAAGTAAGATGGAGTGACGAAATCAGAAAAGTGGCCGAGGTTAACTGGATGTCTGAAGCACTAGTCAGGAAGTGGATTGAAAACGGTTGATGATGATGATATATGTATATATATATAATTGTATATATATATATATATATATATATATATATATATATATATTATTGTTGAAATGTGCTTATGAATTCAGCGTGCTTGTCTACACTCTGTATGTCAGTCTTTCTACCGTTGGCCACCTGCCGTTTGTCTGTCTGTACTCTAACTCCCGTAAACATACTCGGATAACCATGAAGTTTGTGTATGTTTTCGAGGTCTACAGTAGAATGTCCGGTATGGAAAATGAAATGTGTGGCATTTATAGTCCCTTTATAGAGACACACAATATAATTTCGTTGCATCATGTCCAAGAGAGAAACATTGTTGGCGGTGAATTTTATTAATGTTATGATACTTAAAACAAAATGAAATGTATGTGCATCATTGAGATGGACCACATCATGCGTCCGCAGGAGTATAGAAGAAGTAGCATTTATAATTGGAGTACAGGATCGCACATCATAATTCCATTCCATTATGACCTATGGAGAAAAATTGTTTCTGATGCATTTTAAATTAATGATGTTATGATACAAACGTAATAAATTAAAAAGAATCATTGAACTTTCACTACATGTTTTCTGTAGCTTAAGGAGTGTACAGAATTCATCATTTATTTACAGAGAAACAAAGAACAAGTGTGTAAGTGTGATCGAAGATCGCTCAAAGGGTTTCGTTTAAAATTCCTTTAAAAACACTTTATCCTTTCTTTAATAAATTCAAACAAATTTCATTTAGCAACAACAACAACAAAAAAAAGTAATGTATTTTATAAAGTAAAAATTTACTGGTCTATTTTTTCCTTTTTTCGAATATCTAAACCAGCCGGATAGCGGTCCAAGCCCGCAATTATATTCTGTCATAATAATATCCGTCATACGGACTAAATGCAATATTTAAAAAAATAATTTCAAAATTAAACAAATTGTACATCTTCAAAATGTTAAAATATGCGAATTTTTCCATAATCGGATTTTTATCACGATTCATTATGTTTCTCAAACTCATATATTTACTATTCTCTATTATTTATATTGATACTCGCTTTGTATTATTCTCAAACATTTGAAAAATTAGTTAAACTTCGCTTATGACGTCAGATTTTCTTTTTAAATGACCTGATATTAATCTGCTTTTTCCACTTACACATACTCACACTCCTTGTATTATTGAGAAATCTTAGACATTTTCCGTTTTAATACGACTATGAAGTCAATCAATTTCATTTCATATTTATCTTTTTTTCAATTGGTGAAACTTTTTATTTCATTTTCATTTTTCACGTGAAAATCGTCTGATAGAAAATTAATTATTTTAGAAAGAATTTTATTGTGGATTTTAAAACATTGGCATCTGCTCTAACGAAAAATGTTTCAATTTAATAGGAAAAGGCTGTTAGAATTTTGGTTTTTTTATCTCTATTTATTAAAATAATACGAATTTTTCAAATTTTAATATTTTGAGCTCTTCACAGCTGCTATTCAGATTTATACACCAAGTTTCAACTCTGCAAGTTACATACTTTTTGAGAATGGCTCTGTGACGGACAGACAACGGAGCGGGGGTAATACGGTTTCGTGAGTTGAACGAAATCCTAAAAATCAGTTTACTGGACAGACCAAGATCTACGAGAGTTACGTATAATTGCTGGAAATATGCACATTATGCTGAAATATATTTAAATCTTAATTTTGGAAGCAAATTCAAGTTTTTTTTTTGTCGTTGTTTTTGGTTTTTTTTAAACAGCATTATCAAAATTTCAGTAGCGCTACAGTTTAGGTAGTTGAAAAAAAAATGTGTAAGCAATTTAAAATTTTCCACTTTTTATTATCATATTTTAATATATTTAATACGTACTCTATAAATATGTTAAATATTTTTATTGCTTCGTTTAAAAATCATGTTATTGTAAATAATAGAAAATTTCTTAATTAAGAGTTTTTCTTTATTTGCCAATTATCTTTAAAAATATGCTTCGGAGCTTGTCTTTTTTTCAATTAAAGCAACAAAAGGCTCCTGATCCAAATTGGGATGTACCTAACGATGCTGAAATTTACGGATATAAGCTTACTTTTTTTTTTATTCTTTTGCAATACTATATTACCTTTATCTTGCGAGCTGATTAGTTTTAACTTAGAAGAAAAACAAATTTATCTTATTAAAAGGTTTTTTTTTTTTTTTTTTTTTTTTTTTTTTTTTTTAATCTTAGCAAGGTATTATCAAGATTTAACTGTGTTAAAAATGTTTAATTTTGATTTTTTATAAGTTATTTTTTACTCTTTATTACATTTGTTTATTAAAAGTAAGTCTATTTTTTCTTTTAACTTTAAAAGAGAAATTTAAAATGTTATTATATTTAAAAACATCTTTGCAAAATGTGTAAGCGATTTTAGCACTCTCGAACAGAGTTGAAGAGTGTCTATGAACTCAGTTTTTTCTGTCTATCGTTTGTATGTTAGTCTACAGTTTACCGTCTGCCATCTTAAATGGTACCAATATAGAACAAATTGTTTGTGCATTTGATACATTAATCATTATATCATAAAGATATTTCAATCTGTGCATGTTTTTAAAATGTAAATAAGGATTGCTACAACGAACTTTTGAAAATGTTGATAAATCGTTAAATTTTTTTATAGTTATAACTGTTTATGAGTTACAAAAATAATTGATGACTATGCGTCAAACCACTTTTGCTAAAATATGCTACTTGTTGTGAAACTACAACAACGAAATATTTAAAACACTAAAAATTAGAAAATATAAAATAATAAAAAATGAATTTAAGAGTATATATTTATTTATCATTTCAAGTAGTTTAATAATAACACAATTATGATTATGCATTGGAAAAATCATTTAGAAATCTTGACTAGTTAAATGTACTTTTTCCTGTTATCCAATCTTAAAAAAATAAATATTTTGAATAAATTTTATTTTTGAGCACTATTTCTTGCTTTCTATCAAGTGTAAATCAAACCGATGAATTTTCAATAATCGGGGCCCATGCCAAATTAACGTGTTGCAATTTAAATTGTTTGAAACTACATAAATTGCAGTTTTAAAAAGTGTGATTTTTATGATAAACATTGAATGTTTATAATTTTCTTTAAACTATTGTTATTTTTTTTTATTATTCTACATCCTGCCCTTTTTTCCCTCGAGTACACAGGATATGGAATAACGCTGAAATAGTGAGTTTTAGCACCCCCCCCCCTCTTCTTTCGCGGATCTTTGCGAGATGGTGTAAAACCAAAGTATTTCTTTTAGTTATACTTATTATATGCAAAGAAGTAGAAAAAAGTAGGTTAAATTAGGCCTCCAGTCGTGGGTAATGCACATACCTTGTTCACATATTCTATACAATTTCGTGGGGGTATGATATTATTGCATTGCCTATAATGCATAGAATAATTTAAGCAACAGAAGATAGTATTTCTCTGTTTAAGCAATTTTTAAAATTTATTAAAAATAGATACTAGTATTTAGAAACTTTATATAAACTAGATGGGACCCGTCAAAACTTGACGTAAAAACTACTATAACAATATCAGTAAACTAAGCTTCTTCATTATTTAAGAAGGGGTGCGTATGAAAAAGTCTTTTAAATATTTTATTTTAAAAGTTATTTGTCCCAGTGAAATACAGTACCATTTCCGATGCAAAATCCAAACAAACAATCCGTAAACAACTTTTTAATGCAAATAAGTTCGACATTACCGCCATATTCACCACTACAAAAAGAAAATTTCATGGACCTATGAAGTATCATACAAATAGTATATTCCTACGTCCATATCATATTCAGTAAATAAAGCACACATCTCTCTCCCTGTGATAATGCAACCGAGTAAACTTCTATGTGAATATGCATTGCATCTGTTCAAAGGCACCGTCGATATTTGACGTTAAAAAAGATTTAAAATGTTTAAATACTAAAATGTTTTAAAATGTCCTCTTTAATCATTGTTCGTTTCAAATCCATATTTTCTAAAATGCATCCATTGTTTTAAGCTAATCAATTTTTTTGCAAAGATAGAGAAATTTTTTTACAATAATAATATACAATCTGCAGATGATGCAGATTTTTGATGTTTTCAAGTATAATTGATTTGAATGTTTTTCCGGTCCCTTTCCATAATCATGGTTATCCCTTTTCCACAGTCGTGATCTTTTCCCTCTTATACAGTGAAATACACCACGGATCTTTAAAATAATAATAAAGTACAACTCCAAGCATATTCTGGGTTGGGTTGGGTTGATTATTGACGGCCAATTATCTACACTTGGGATATAGGCCCGGGGGGAGTGTCCTTCGTGGGGGTCTTTCTAAGGGTTTCCTAACCGGTATTTACGCATGGATAAATCCACGGCTCGAAGAAAACCACGAAAACTCCGAACGATTAGGCTGATGGGCGCGATTGGGATCGAACCCAGCACCTCCCGTCTACCAGCTTCGAGAGCAGAAACTCTCAGCCACTCAAGCATATTTTGATGCAACACATACATCAACACGAATTCAACATGATATCAATTTAGTGTTGAACATAAATTGAAAATCGTTTTTTTTTTTTGTTGTTTGTAAGATTTCAGTTTAGCGCCAAAATGCTCTATCTTATGGTTAATCTAATTTTATGATTTATCAGAGGTTTTTTTTATATTATTTTCTTCACTTTTTATGTTGGTTAGGGAAATCAATTTCCAATTGTGGCAACTTTCTCAGGTGCTATTTTATATTACTGAAGCAAACTGGCGGCCATTGCTGAGATAGATTTGAAAAATAATTCATGCTTGAAAATTGTTTAAAATATTGTTAAATTAAGCGGCAGTTTTCAAATAAATTTCATTCGAAAGTTAACATTTTTATAATTGATGATGTATAAATTGAAATTGTACGGTATTTAGAAGTGATGTAAGCGCGATAAAAACAAAAGCTCCGTTAGTTTACAAAAACAAAAGCTCCTTTAGTAAACAAAAGCTCCAAATAGCGCCGTTTGTTGTCACAATCGTTATACATTCTACTCTTGATAATGAAGAATTTAAAAATCGTTTAAAATTACGTCATGTTGACATAATCCTATAAATTTTTCTCTTTAGATTTATCAATGTAAAAATGCATTTCAAGATAAGCATAGCGTCATTTTCACAGGCGCAAACTTTTCACACATACTTTATATACGTTGCTTTTATGCTTAACCTTCATGTATACAAATAAAAATATATTTTGTATTTAATTGTACTGAAAAAATGGCATCCGCTGTATACCCTGTCCAGATGGTGGCTCGTACCGCAACCTACGTAATACGTAATAAAACCTCGTACTCGCTTGTTTTTCAGCTTCAAAGTTTGAGAAACATTAATCGTATTTTTAAACACATTAAATACATATGCCCTTCAATTTCATACGATGTATATGAATTTTGATTTTTCTCCGTTATCCGGTCGACCACTTTCCATTAAGAAAATAACCATCGCCAAACTATAGAATTTTAACGCCAAAAATGTATTATCATGGCGTCAAACTCACTTTACGTCAAATGCGTTACACGTGCTTGTTATCTCCTCAAGTGATGTTTAATTCGACGTTTAATGTATTTTTATTTATGTTTTACTGATTTTTTAGTTAAATCATTAATTAAAATAGAAATTACATCTTCGACAACATGATATTAACAGCGGAAAAACATTGAAAAAATGTTGCGATGCGCAGTTACGTACAATAGATCAATTTTAACTGACGTCACAAACATTTATCCAGCAGTCGAGAGAGATAATTAAGAAAAGTAATTTAATTAAATAAATTTCCAAGGTTATTTTTGTTTCTATTTTCATTAATATATTGTAAATTTTACTGTTTAAAGTTACTGATAAATGATACTTTAGTGAATTGGGCTTTTCCAAATTTATTATTTTTTTTTCTGAGATTCTAATGGCAAAACTTCTTCCATTTGTTTATTGGGCGCTACATTTTGGCGAATAATTTGGTGATAGTTTTTTATATGAAAAGTGGTCGATGGGATAATGGAGAAGTGCCAGAATATTAACTAAGCCCGAACTAAGAAAAAATTTCCAACCACCAAATAATTGTATTTCGTTAAGAATTAAATTTTCTTATTTTTAATCTCCGAAAGAAACAATAATCATGGATTTAATTAATTTTCCAATATGCGGTGCAACCAAACAATTTTGATAAAATCGGCACAGATGTCGCAGACGCATCGTGGTTTTGTTTTTGGCGCCAAAATGGCGATTCTTGCTTTGTATGGCAACTTGGTGTTAATAAAATTGAATACGTGTGTAAATAAATAATATAAAATAAAATAAAATTAATTAATTAATACAATTAATTGCATGTGTTTAATAAAAATAATGTGTGAAAATTGGGTTTTCTCGCCAAAATAGCACAAAAAATAAATCGCGCCAATCCCTGTGCGTCTGCGGCTTCTGTTCCATGTAAGAGTATTTTTTATTTAATAAACAAAATTTATTAACGTTTAAAAACAAATTTATGAGTAATTTAATATATTTTAATCTTTTCGTATTAGTTTTAATGTTTCAGCAAATGTTAAAAGTAAATAAATTGGTGACATTGTTATTTTTATAACGTATTCAATCTTTGTTTACAATTCTACCTTGCCCAGATATCTTGAAGTTACGGTCAGAGTCAGACTTCTATTTTTTGAAAAGTTGCAGCATCCTCTGGCGATTGACTTTATGACGTCATAGGAGAAGTAAAATTTGAAATTAAAATTACGGCTAATTAATCAAATTTTCGAACAAACGAATGTACGATAACAAATCTGTGTCCAAATATCTTACATTTAAAAAAAGAATGATGTAATTTGATGCAGCAGTATGTTCTCACGGACTATCGAAAAAAAAAACTCAGCGTTTTAAATATATAGATGTTAAAATATTACCTAGTTGATGTTAGCTAAAGTCAAAAGATTGGCGAACCACAGAGTTTACAGAATAAACACTATGCCTTGCAACAGTGGGAGTTGCCGACTTTATGACGTCATAAGCAGCAGTAAAAGTTTAATTGAAAATTACGGCTAATTAATTAAATTTTCGGAAGAAACGAATGCACGATAACAAATCTGTGTCCAAATATCTTTCATTTAAAAAAAAGAATGGTGTAATTTGATATAGTATTTGTTTCTCACGGATTGTCAAAAGAAATTGATTCGCGTTTTAAATATATAGATTGCATTTAGAGATGCGACGGCTATTTGGCCGAAACAGAATATTGGGCTATAAGTTGGCCGAATACTTAATATTCGGTTATTCGGCCAAATCGCTATTCGTTGTATCACTACTTCAAATTCCTGTTTATTTACAAAGTACATAAATTATCTCAAAATAGTATTTTATCATGAATCATTGTACAAGGCTGTTTTAGAGAATACATGTTTCATCTTGAATAAAATGTATTATCTAATTTAAACAAACATAGTATTAAGTAAAAGTAACTGTTTTCTTCTGTTAGATTGCTATTCTATAATAGAAATTTTCGGTATTCAGGCTCGGACTGGCCCGCGGGCCCATTGGTTTTTGTGCCACTGCGCCCTCATCCATGAAATAATTTGCCCCTCTAAGACGCTCCAATAATTTCCCCTTGCAGTACACATACATTCTGATTAAAGTACTAAAATTCGAGAATTTGCTTATAGATAATCATCAGTTAATAGGTAGCTAGATTGTGCGAGGAATTTTTATTATGATAAAGAAATTGAAAATACATGGAAGGAAATTGCAGAATCGGAAACGAAGCGTGCGTGTTGGCAATACGATTATGGGAGAAAACATGCACCCAGCTTTGGGGAAAGTTTTATTAGCAATAGCGCGCTATAGCTACTGAAGCTACTAATACGCCCAGCCTATTCTTGCACTCTAGGAAATATTTTTAGCATCTCTTCATAGAATATATTTTACGTCTCAACTTCAGACCAAATTTTCCATCTATTAGCATCCATACCCAGCGCGGTCGTCTGACTCCCCCAACCCCCTTATTAAAGCCGGCCTTGAATGCACCGATAATTGAAAAAAAAAAAAAAAAAAAATATATATATATATATATATATATATATTTTTTTTTTTTTTTTTTTTTTTTTTTTTTTTTTAACAAATTAAGAAAAGAAAAAGCAGATTATTAGAAGGCAAGAACGTTGTGTGTGGATTTTATTATTGATTGGAAAACATAATCTTTTTTTTCGAGGAATACAAGATTTTCACATCTCGTACAACTTTGATGACGCTTCTGGATTGTAATTATGCGAGCTGTAAGATCTCGCGACAAGCGTATTTTTTTCATTCAAAGACCTATGTTCGCTTTATTTAATGACAGACTTTGCGTAATTCAATAACTACTCGGAAATTATAGTATATATTTAAAAAATATATTTTTTATTTAATCACGGAAATGTCGAACCTTAAATAAAGTGATAGATACTATTGAGAAATTGCTGTACGTTTTTTAAATACAAAAAATGCTGGCCTCAAAATCCTGCAGCTTTCAGGATTACAATTCCCGGGGACTGAAACGTTTCTTATACTTTTAGAAAAATAAAATTTAATAAATGAAAATTTAATCTACCAGCTATTTATAGTAATAATTATAATATTTTCCCTTTTAATAATTTTCTTTTAAAACAATCTTGATAATCAGTAATCAATTTTAAAAAGATACTTAATATACATGAACTTTTTTGTAATTGTAAGCTTTTGCAGTAAAAAAATAATATCCAGTGTATTGCGACCCGTGCTTAGGATATTAAAGAAAAAAAAAGATTATTTGTTTAATGAAGTATTTCTCAAACTTGTTTAACTTGCAGGACAATTAAAGCCATAATTAAACCTGTGCGTCACACTTCAGTCTGGAATTAAACTTCCTCAACACATTTAAATTAAGATGATGGAAAACCGTATGAAAGAAATATACATCTAATAGATCTCTTATTACAAAACTTTCTTCAGAAAGTTTTTTACATTAGTTCAAATATTTCTATTTAATTTTTTATTAACTACTGTCACAGAAATTGTTGCATAATTACTGTGAGCTGTCTCTGAAACAGCTTAATTAAAACATGAATAAAAGGCAAAATTAACTCAGAAGATACTGTTTTTGTACTAAACATTATGCACAAAATTTTTTGTAATCAAAATTAACTTATTCAGAATATTTTTGCGATAGTATATGGATCCCAGATGAAAAGAAAATTCACTAGTGTCTGTAATTAAACTTAAAGTTATAACAAAAAATATAATAGAATCACATGTTAACTTTAAATTAAAGTCTAATTAATGCTTAAAGTGATAAAAACTTACCACGAAATGTATAAAAAAAAAAACCTTTTAATGTAGATTACATTTGTTTCATTAGCTCTATCTGCGATATCTTCAGATCTAAATGATAAATAAAATATTCTCGCATAGTTTTTTGAAAATGATACACATAAGCCACGAGACCGCATGTCCAAGGCAAGCAGGTGCTTATATTGGTCAAACTGGAAAACGCGAACATTATTATTTATTTTATTGCCTTTTTTTAATCTCTGGACCGTCGCGTGCCGAAGTTTATGGATTGGATTGAAAAATTATTTTACTATTCTTGAAATCAACGAAACTCAAAATTATCTACTTTACAATATTTTCCTGGATTCTTTGAAAGATTAAAATATAAACTTAGAAAATTTAATATCTGCCTTATTGCAAAACTTTCCACAAAATTAAAACAAACATAGTATGTAGAAAAACAGATCCAATAGAACCTGATCACCTTTCCGGTGTTTATTAAATCTCATTCATCAAGGCAGATGGAACAGTACAATACTATATAGGAATGACAAACAGACAATTTAAAACAAGTATAAAGGAACATATGGCAGATATCAAGTATGACAGAAGAACTACTGCCTTAGCTAAACAATATAGAAAGTATCCCTTGCAGATTGATTTCAAGAATAGTGAAATAATTTTAAATCAAGAGCTTATTTCTTATCTATTATCCGTGAATCAGTAGAAATATATTTGCGAAAAGATAACATTTACAATGAAGCCGTTTTTTTTTTAATTACCTAAACTTTGGCACGCGATGGTCAACAGATTGAAAAAGCAATAAAAATAAATAATAATTTTCACGTTTTCCAGTTTGACCAATTTAAGCACCTGCTTGCCTTGGACATGGACATGCGATCTCGTGGCTTATGTTTACCATTTTCAAAAAACTATGCAATAATATTTTATTTATCATTTAGATCTGAAGATGTCGCCGATACAGCGAATGAAACATATGTAATCTACACTAAAAGGTATTTTTAAACATTTCGTGTTATCTTTTTATCACTTTAAGCAATAATTATACTTTAATTTAAAATTATAAGTTAAACTGCGAAAATTTAAAATAGCAGTGGTCTGGGAGACCGCTAACAGAAGTTAAAGGTTAAACATAATTCATTATTTTTTAAGAAAATAAACTATTCACTAAAAATTTCCAGTTTAACTATAGATACTAGTGACACTTTGTTTCGTTGAAGCTTTCGAACTACCGCTAGAATCGGTTAAATGATAAATTTTAATTATAATAAAAAAGTCCTGTACAAATTCTTTAGTACATTTACTATCTCATATGAGTTATTCGAGAATTTTTTTCATCTTTAGCGATTGCATTGACCACTCACAGTAGTTATTGGACAATTTTTGTCACAGGCGAGTTAAGGGCCCTCAGACTCAAGGTTGAGAATCCGCTTTTCAGTCTATTTTTACTTTTAAATTATTCAATTTTAACCACCCTAAAATTTTGTCTTCTGCCTCCTAGCGGTGTATAAATTAAAAATATTTATAGGTTTTTCAACTTGTTAAGCAAATTCTGCCTTTTTTTGCAACTTGTTAAGCAAATTCTGCCTCCCCCCCTCCAGTTAAAATATTTTGCTTTCCTTAAAAAAAATATATGTATATTTTGACATAAAGGGGACACAAAGAGTTTTTCGACAGTTTGGTCTGTTCCTACTTCTGTGTATTTAAGTTCTGAACTATTTTCACTGAAAATCTTATTTTGATAGTTTAAAATTTTAATATACAGGGTGACTTTTAATTAACCTACAACTTTTAACTGAAATAACTCTTGAGTCATTGCAGATAGCAATACAAACATTCTTTTGTTGAAAAGAACGTGGAAAAGGAATTTAATGGATAAGGTTTTCAAAGTGAGAATCTTCAGAGGTGATACAATAGTGCAATTTAGTCACAAAGTTGTCAGTAACAAAATCGAGCGTTTCTTTTTTTATGCTTGAAAATAAGTCAGTTATGGAACTTTTGAGGCTAATAAGGTCTGTCGGCATCTTTTTTCAAACCAAATCTTTCATATGACCCCAAAGATAGAAATCCCATCGATTCATATATAATGTATAAGGTAGCCAATTTTCTTATCAGATCTCGTACCAATTCTCTAGAAAACTGTTTCTGAATGTTGAAGACCACTTCCGTAGAAATTGTGTTGAATTTTCACCATGTAAATACCAATTTTTAACAATAAAAATACGATATTCAGTTAAATATGACGCTTTGGGAGACATTTCAAAATTACTTTAAACTGGCACTAAACAAATTCCTTTTAGGCCCTCTCTCACTGCACACATTAGGGACGACATCTAGCGAGGCTCTGAGAAGCTATTTTAGTTTATATTTGTAGGTTAGTTAAAAGTCACCCTGTATATACTAGCTGTTTAATCCGTTCTACTCACGGAAGTTCATGAATTTAGTTCTGAAAGCAAAATTAAAAATAAAAATCAGTACCACCAAACTAAAATTTATGAATATAAAAATTTGTTATGTATATTAAAAATATTTATTTACACAACCAACAATCCGTAGTAAAAAGTAAAAGTACGTAAAAAATGCACATCAAATAGACATAATAATCGAATATGAAACGAAACTTAGCATCAAAACCCAATGACAACAATAAATTTTAAAATATCTAAATAAGAAATAAGAATTTCCCTGTTAAAGTGTTGAGTTGTTCAATAACTATTCGATTTGGAAAAATATTTTTCTGCTACTGTGCATTTTTTTTAATGGAACTTAATTTATCATGTTGCTATTTTAGCAGACGATAAAACGATATCTTTGGATTAAGGGAATAAACAGAATAAAAAGTTTGTTGATGTTTGTGATAAAATGTTTTTCTTTATTTTTTTAAAAAGGTAATAATTAAGCGCAATTGAATAATTTCCTGCAAAAAGGCGCGCAGTTAAGTGCTCAACAACAAATCACTAACTTTGACTGTTGGTATTGATGGAGAGATGAACCTCTCATCATCTTTCATTATGAAAGAACACTAAACAATATAATTATGCATAAACAGTCAGAGTTGTCATACAAATATGATATTTGATATCGAAATCATTGGAACAATGAGATGACTCTCAAAACCCTATTCATTTTATAAGAATATTTTAATTAAAATAATTAAGTTTTTATTCTATATATATATATATATATATATAGTTCACTGTAAACAACAGATACATTGATAATGAGATGGAGACATAAGTCTGCACTTTTACAATACATCTGAAATAGGTTGGCAGATTTTATTGCTCAAATATATGACAGTCATAAATCTGCCTTGTACAGCTGCAGAGAAACATCATCCGTTTTCCAGGAGTCCTGAGACCACGTGACCAGAGTAGGGGTCAAAACGGTGGACTAATGAAAAACATGGTTTTGTTCAAGGAGGACCAATAGACGAAAAAAGACGGCCCACAAAAATTAAGAGGAGGAGAAAAAACATCGCCCCCTCAGAATTGAAGAGGAAGAGAAAAATTCATCCAAGATTCAGTTCGAAGTTTCCTAACCCAGAATGAAGGTTGTGCAAAAAAATGCACGTTTACTTTAGTCATTTTGACTGTAATGCAAGGAGTATATATTTTTAATTGTGTTTGTGTCGTCGTACAAAAAGAACGTGGAGCTGATAGGACGATGGATGATCTCTACCTAGAAAAAGGTATCTCAAATATTATATGCTCGTAATAACTGTGCATAACATTTTAATTGTTTGTGGGAAGAATATGATGCATGCTAATGCACACAGGGATTGTTCTCCCAGGAATTTTGCATCGTAAAAAAATTAGATTAACCTTCAATCAAAAATAATAATGTTAAGTATTAAACTT
The DNA here is from genome assembly GCA_963931845.1 of Maratus michaelseni. Lineage (NCBI taxonomy): Eukaryota > Metazoa > Arthropoda > Arachnida > Araneae > Salticidae > Maratus > Maratus michaelseni. The sequence goes on from OZ007593.1 coordinate 291,392,340, forward strand.
TTTTCTATGCTATTTGTAAATAGCATTTTTTTGTGAAGCAAGTAGTATACGAGCAATTAATGATAATGATTGTTTTTTTTATATTTATTTTATAGATTAAATGTAAATATCATTGTATATACTGTGAATAAACTAATTTTAATGTTAAAATTCAAGATTTAATTTTTCTTCTCTTTGGTGATGACTCAGTTTCTTTTTATTTAATTTTGATTTAGCGATTTTTTTTTCTAGATGAATAATTTATGGAAGGACACCAGCTTAATCTTAACTTCATCTTTCTCTTAAGGTCATGTTCAACTAAATAATCACAACGCTTTAATTTTTCATCTTGTAATTGTTGTTCTTTAACATTATTATCTGAAATAGCTTGATTGACGGCGAATAAATTATTTTGAAGTTCTATTATGGTTAAATTATTTATATTTCGATATATATAATCTGCAGGATTGGTCTCTCCCTGTATATGACCAAAAGAAAAATCAAACTCTTGTAGATGTTCTAACCATCTGGCCATAATATCCGATTGTTTTTCAATGTTGAGACCCTTTGCTAGTGCTTCTGAATCTGTCAGAATTTGGAATCTTCTTCCTGCTAGCATATGCTTAAAATGCATGACAGATTCATGAACCGCTAACAGTTCAAACTTTAAACTATGGTATTTCTTCTCTGGCTCCCTAAGCTTCCTGCCGAAAAATTCAATTGGGAGTAATTCCCCATCAATTTTCTGAGCCAAAATTCCTGAAATAGCCACCTTAGAGCCGTCTGTGATCAGATAAAATTCTTTTGTGTAATCAGGAGGTCTCAGCGTTGGATTCTGTAAAATTGCAGTTTGGATATCCTTAAAGGCTTGTTCGGCTTTGTCATCCCATGTGAATTTAACATTGTCTTTTGTAAGATTAATTAGTGGGTCTACAATTGTGGAATAGTTTTTTATTAAAGACCTAAAATAATTGGCTAGACCCAGTAAAGATTTAACAGCTTTTTTATTTTTTGGTCTGACTAAACTTTGAATTTTATTGAGGTTCTTTTTAGAGGGAGAATAACCTTTCTCATTGACTGAGAATCCTAGAAATTCAATTTCTTCTAAGCAGATTTGCATTTTAGCTGGATCTATTGTTAGATTATTCTCAATTAATGTTTTTAACACTCTGTCAATTAAATTTATCATTTCCTCTAAAGAATTCGCTGCCAATATGACGTCATCCACAAAGTAAGAGACTTCACTCTTATCAAAGTGTCCCAAAGTATCGTTAATTAGATTGGCAAAGACCCCTGTGGATAATTTTGTCCCGAACGGGAGGCGTAAAAAGGAATAACGACCATTCTCTGTGATAAAAGCTAATTTGTAGCTATCTTCAGGTCTTACCAGTATTTGAAAAAAAGCACTATGCAGATCGAGAACGGTGTAATATTTCTTTGCACTTATATTCTGTAAAATTTCTTTTATGTCCGGAATAGGGTAAGGATATGATTCCAGAATCTCATTTAGCAAACGGAAATCAATTGCCATTCTAAACTTAGTTTCTTTGTTATCATTGCTTTTTTTTTTCACAAGATAATTTGACATTTTTCAAATTATAAACAAACAAATACTAAGAATAATAATACTAATATAATGCATGAATATAAACATTTGTGAGAGCTCACGCAATTAATTCAAGTAATCATAATATCGCGTATATTTGGATAGACATAAATAAACAAATGATAAGAATCCAAGCAAAAGTGATAAATCGTGTCAGCGAAATTAGATATCAGTTTTCACTAGAACAAACAAACACTTCAGTTAGTTAGTAAATCGCGTTGTTGATGTAACTGGGAGGAGATTTGTAACCAGATCATGTTTTTTTTTTTTTTTTCTTTCTAAGGAAATTTAGTGCAAAAATAAAATTTTTTTTGGTACTTACAAAAGCATAAGATAAATCTTGGGATCCAGTCTGCTAATAAAGTAAGATACAATTAAATATAAATAATAATGGAAATTAAAGATATTGGATTAAACATTTGTCAGATAGCAAATACATCATTTTGTAATGAGATATGGGACTATTTGAACACCGATAGAACATTAGTAGAATTCGGGATAATTCATTATTTTGAATTAATTTCAGAAATTTTTTTTTTCTGAGAAGGCCATGGATTTAGTAGAAGAGAGAAGTCAATTCACCGTTGCTGCGTAGTTATACACAGTGAATTGATAACCGTTTATCTAATTCATCAAAGAGTGCAGTCAGAATCACTTTTTCGGAATTCTGACTGTAAATTGTGTAAATATGTATATAGAAGTAAAACCTGGAAGGAAAAAACATTCATTACTAAAACCCCACCCCCCTGCTTGAAACCACTGCGAGTAGCACTTGCCATTTTTTTCTCTTTTCCTTGTTACCTTAGGAGACACACGTTGTGGCAGCTTGCGGTATTCAGGTCTTGTTGGACATCTAAAACAAAAAAAAATAAATAGATTAAATATAGTGTAATTCTATTGGGATGCGAATTTTTTTTACGAGGAAAATCCTTTTTGAGCAGGAGAAGTCAAGGTTCGCTAACTGTGCTAACTACAAAACGCGCGTCATTTTGCAAGAAAAGTACACTTCGTACTGGGCAAACAGGTTTTTGAACTGACCAGTAGCTAGGACCATCTCATTTTCGGCATCAGGGATAAAGGAAAATAGATTAGTAGTACTAATCGTTTTTTTTTTCCTTCTTTCCCGTGCTCAAGTAGAAGGGTCCACTATTTATCTCTTGAAGAGAGAATCTGGTGTAAAGGGAGAGTGTTTCTCACTTTCACTCTTTGGATGAAAGGTGGGAGAAAAAATGAAAGCGGGATAAGGTCCTTATCTCCGCATCTTCTCTTATTCGACAGAGAATCTCAACGCGGGTAGTGTTAAAATAAAGATGTTTGAATGATGAAATAAGCATATATATATTTCATTTCTTTTATTGTTGAATAATAAAAATAAATGATAGATCAAGTGTGTTGTATAAACTATACTCAATAACATAAGTTTTATAAACAAATAATGAGACAAATATATTTCTTTTGTCGTTCAGAAAATGTAGAAACAAAATTGTCTGTATACTTGTATAGCTTATAAAAGACATTCCATTGTTGAATATTTATGCCATTGTTGTTGTATGCAAAAAAGTGAAATGTATTACATATATAATCATAGTTATGGTATTTGATATATAAATTTGTATATTTTTTATCAGTTGCCAGTTACCATGTTGTGTAGTATTTTGGGATTTAAATTTAAATGTAAACTTTATTTCAAATTCATTTTGCTTTGAATTATTTTGGCATTCTTAAAGTTTTTTAAGTTATTCAAATTCCGTAATGCACATAAATATTGAGCATATAAAACCTGTCAAGTGAATCAACTATGCAGCATGCCACGATTACAGTAAAGTAGAACTTTTCCAAAGGTTCTGTGGTTGTATGAAAGACACAATTTCAGGTTACTGCCACCTGCAGTTCCTATAAACCAAACTTCAGCTAGACTATTATCTGCTACTCTGAACTACTAAATTATCAGAACTTTGTTTCATGACATATACTGAACTGTACTGTGAATAAACAACTCTGATGTGAATAGGAGCATCAATCTGACAAAAAACAAAGGAAGGACTCTGCCTTCATTTTTTTTTCTAATGACCGGGTGAATGATGGAGAGATGAACCTCTCATCATCTTTCATTATGAAAGAACACTAAACAATATAATTATGCATAAACAGTCAGAGTTGTCATACAAATATGATATTTGATATCGAAATCATTGGAACAATGAGATGACTCTCAAAACCCTATTCATTTTATAAGAATATTTTAATTAAAATAATTAAGTTTTTATTCTATATATATATATATATATATATAGTTCACTGTAAACAACAGATACATTGATAATGAGATGGAGACATAAGTCTGCACTTTTACAATACATCTGAAATAGGTTGGCAGATTTTATTGCTCAAATATATGACAGTCATAAATCTGCCTTGTACAGCTGCAGAGAAACATCATCCGTTTTCCAGGAGTCCTGAGACCACGTGACCAGAGTAGGGGTCAAAACGGTGGACTAATGAAAAACATGGTTTTGTTCAAGGAGGACCAATAGACGAAAAAAGACGGCCCACAAAAATTAAGAGGAGGAGAAAAAACATCGCCCCCTCAGAATTGAAGAGGAAGAGAAAAATTCATCCAAGATTCAGTTCGAAGTTTCCTAACCCAGAATGAAGGTTGTGCAAAAAAATGCACGTTTACTTTAGTCATTTTGACTGTAATGCAAGGAGTATATATTTTTAATTGTGTTTGTGTCGTCGTACAAAAAGAACGTGGAGCTGATAGGACGATGGATGATCTCTACCTAGAAAAAGGTATCTCAAATATTATATGTTCGTAATAACTGTGCATAACATTTTAATTGTTTGTGGGAAGAATATGATGCATGCTAATGCACACAGGGATTGTTCTCCCAGGAATTTTGCATCGTAAAAAAATTAGATTAACCTTCAATCAAAAATAATAATGTTAAGTATTAAACTTTTTTCTATGCTATTTGTAAATAGCATTTTTTTGTGAAGCAAGTAGTATACGAGCAATTAATGATAATGATTGTTTTTTTTATATTTATTTTATAGATTAAATGTAAATATCATTGTATATACTGTGAATAAACTAATTTTAATGTTAAAATTCAAGATTTAATTTTTCTTCTCTTTGGTGATGACTCAGTTTCTTTTTATTTAATTTTGATTTAGCGATTTTTTTTCTAGATGAATAATTTATGGAAGGACACCAGCTTAATCTTAACTTCATCTTTCTCTTAAGGTCATGTTCAACTAAATAATCACAACGCTTTAATTTTTCATCTTGTAATTGTTGTTCTTTAACATTATTATCTGAAATAGCTTGATTGACGGCGAATAAATTATTTTGAAGTTCTATTATGGTTAAATTATTTATATTTCGATATATATAATCTGCAGGATTGGTCTCTCCCTGTATATGACCAAAAGAAAAATCAAACTCTTGTAGATGTTCTAACCATCTGGCCATAATATCCGATTGTTTTTCAATGTTGAGACCCTTTGCTAGTGCTTCTGAATCTGTCAGAATTTGGAATCTTCTTCCTGCTAGCATATGCTTAAAATGCATGACAGATTCATGAACCGCTAACAGTTCAAACTTTAAACTATGGTATTTCTTCTCTGGCTCCCTAAGCTTCCTGCCGAAAAATTCAATTGGGAGTAATTCCCCATCAATTTTCTGAGCCAAAATTCCTGAAATAGCCACCTTAGAGCCGTCTGTGATCAGATAAAATTCTTTTGTGTAATCAGGAGGTCTCAGCGTTGGATTCTGTAAAATTGCAGTTTGGATATCCTTAAAGGCTTGTTCGGCTTTGTCATCCCATGTGAATTTAACATTGTCTTTTGTAAGATTAATTAGTGGGTCTACAATTGTGGAATAGTTTTTTATTAAAGACCTAAAATAATTGGCTAGACCCAGTAAAGATTTAACAGCTTTTTTATTTTTTGGTCTGACTAAACTTTGAATTTTATTGAGGTTCTTTTTAGAGGGAGAATAACCTTTCTCATTGACTGAGAATCCTAGAAATTCAATTTCTTCTAAGCAGATTTGCATTTTAGCTGGATCTATTGTTAGATTATTCTCAATTAATGTTTTTAACACTCTGTCAATTAAATTTATCATTTCCTCTAAAGAATTCGCTGCCAATATGACGTCATCCACAAAGTAAGAGACTTCACTCTTATCAAAGTGTCCCAAAGTATCGTTAATTAGATTGGCAAAGACCCCTGTGGATAATTTTGTCCCGAACGGGAGGCGTAAAAAGGAATAACGACCATTCTCTGTGATAAAAGCTAATTTGTAGCTATCTTCAGGTCTTACCAGTATTTGAAAAAAAGCACTATGCAGATCGAGAACGGTGTAATATTTCTTTGCACTTATATTCTGTAAAATTTCTTTTATGTCCGGAATAGGGTAAGGATATGATTCCAGAATCTCATTTAGCAAACGGAAATCAATTGCCATTCTAAACTTAGTTTCTTTGTTATCATTGCTTTTTTTTTTCACAAGATAATTTGACATTTTTCAAATTATAAACAAACAAATACTAAGAATAATAATACTAATATAATGCATGAATATAAACATTTGTGAGAGCTCACGCAATTAATTCAAGTAATCATAATATCGCGTATATTTGGATAGACATAAATAAACAAATGATAAGAATCCAAGCAAAAGTGATAAATCGTGTCAGCGAAATTAGATATCAGTTTTCACTAGAACAAACAAACACTTCAGTTAGTTAGTAAATCGCGTTGTTGATGTAACTGGGAGGAGATTTGTAACCAGATCATGTTTTTTTTTTTTTTTTTCTTTCTAAGGAAATTTAGTGCAAAAATAAAATTTTTTTTGGTACTTACAAAAGCATAAGATAAATCTTGGGATCCAGTCTGCTAATAAAGTAAGATACAATTAAATATAAATAATAATGGAAATTAAAGATATTGGATTAAACATTTGTCAGATAGCAAATACATCATTTTGTAATGAGATATGGGACTATTTGAACACCGATAGAACATTAGTAGAATTCGGGATAATTCATTATTTTGAATTAATTTCAGAAATTTTTTTTTTCTGAGAAGGCCATGGATTTAGTAGAAGAGAGAAGTCAATTCACCGTTGCTGCGTAGTTATACACAGTGAATTGATAACCGTTTATCTAATTCATCAAAGAGTGCAGTCAGAATCACTTTTTCGGAATTCTGACTGTAAATTGTGTAAATATGTATATAGAAGTAAAACCTGGAAGGAAAAAACATTCATTACTAAAACCCCACCCCCCTGCTTGAAACCACTGCGAGTAGCACTTGCCATTTTTTTCTCTTTTCCTTGTTACCTTAGGAGACACACGTTGTGGCAGCTTGCGGTATTCAGGTCTTGTTGGACATCTAAAACAAAAAAAAATAAATAGATTAAATATAGTGTAATTCTATTGGGATGCGAATTTTTTTTACGAGGAAAATCCTTTTTGAGCAGGAGAAGTCAAGGTTCGCTAACTGTGCTAACTACAAAACGCGCGTCATTTTGCAAGAAAAGTACACTTCGTACTGGGCAAACAGGTTTTTGAACTGACCAGTAGCTAGGACCATCTCATTTTCGGCATCAGGGATAAAGGAAAATAGATTAGTAGTACTAATCGTTTTTTTTTTCCTTCTTTCCCGTGCTCAAGTAGAAGGGTCCACTATTTATCTCTTGAAGAGAGAATCTGGTGTAAAGGGAGAGTGTTTCTCACTTTCACTCTTTGGATGAAAGGTGGGAGAAAAAATGAAAGCGGGATAAGGTCCTTATCTCCGCATCTTCTCTTATTCGACAGAGAATCTCAACGCGGGTAGTGTTAAAATAAAGATGTTTGAATGATGAAATAAGCATATATATATTTCATTTCTTTTATTGTTGAATAATAAAAATAAATGATAGATCAAGTGTGTTGTATAAACTATACTCAATAACATAAGTTTTATAAACAAATAATGAGACAAATATATTTCTTTTGTCGTTCAGAAAATGTAGAAACAAAATTGTCTGTATACTTGTATAGCTTATAAAAGACATTCCATTGTTGAATATTTATGCCATTGTTGTTGTATGCAAAAAAGTGAAATGTATTACATATATAATCATAGTTATGGTATTTGATATATAAATTTGTATATTTTTTATCAGTTGCCAGTTACCATGTTGTGTAGTATTTTGGGATTTAAATTTAAATGTAAACTTTATTTCAAATTCATTTTGCTTTGAATTATTTTGGCATTCTTAAAGTTTTTTAAGTTATTCAAATTCCGTAATGCACATAAATATTGAGCATATAAAACCTGTCAAGTGAATCAACTATGCAGCATGCCACGATTACAGTAAAGTAGAACTTTTCCAAAGGTTCTGTGGTTGTATGAAAGACACAATTTCAGGTTACTGCCACCTGCAGTTCCTATAAACCAAACTTCAGCTAGACTATTATCTGCTACTCTGAACTACTAAATTATCAGAACTTTGTTTCATGACATATACTGAACTGTACTGTGAATAAACAACTCTGATGTGAATAGGAGCATCAATCTGACAAAAAACAAAGGAAGGACTCTGCCTTCATTTTTTTTTCTAATGACCGGGTGAATGATGGAGAGATGAACCTCTCATCATCTTTCATTATGAAAGAACACTAAACAATATAATTATGCATAAACAGTCAGAGTTGTCATACAAATATGATATTTGATATCGAAATCATTGGAACAATGAGATGACTCTCAAAACCCTATTCATTTTATAAGAATATTTTAATTAAAATAATTAAGTTTTTATTCTATATATATATATATATATATAGTTCACTGTAAACAACAGATACATTGATAATGAGATGGAGACATAAGTCTGCACTTTTACAATACATCTGAAATAGGTTGGCAGATTTTATTGCTCAAATATATGACAGTCATAAATCTGCCTTGTACAGCTGCAGAGAAACATCATCCGTTTTCCAGGAGTCCTGAGACCACGTGACCAGAGTAGGGGTCAAAACGGTGGACTAATGAAAAACATGGTTTTGTTCAAGGAGGACCAATAGACGAAAAAAGACGGCCCACAAAAATTAAGAGGAGGAGAAAAAACATCGCCCCCTCAGAATTGAAGAGGAAGAGAAAAATTCATCCAAGATTCAGTTCGAAGTTTCCTAACCCAGAATGAAGGTTGTGCAAAAAAATGCACGTTTACTTTAGTCATTTTGACTGTAATGCAAGGAGTATATATTTTTATTTGTGTTTGTGTCGTCGTACAAAAAGAACGTGGAGCTGATAGGACGATGGATGATCTCTACCTAGAAAAAGGTATCTCAAATATTATATGCTCGTAATAACTATGCATAACATTTTAATTGTTTGTGGGAAGAATATGATGCATGCTAATGCACACAGGGATTGTTCTCCCAGGAATTTTGCATCGTAAAAAAATTAGATTAACCTTCAATCAAAAATAATAATGTTAAGTATTAAACTTTTTTCTATGCTATTTGTAAATAGCATTTTTTTGTGAAGCAAGTAGTATACGAGCAATTAATGATAATGATTGTTTTTTTTATATTTATTTTATAGATTAAATGTAAATATCATTGTATATACTGTGAATAAACTAATTTTAATGTTAAAATTCAAGAATTAATTTTTCTTCTCTTTGGTGATGACTCAGTTTCTTTTTATTTAATTTTGATTTAGCGATTTTTTTTTCTAGATGAATAATTTATGGAAGGACACCAGCTTAATCTTAACTTCATCTTTCTCTTAAGGTCATGTTCAACTAAATAATCACAACGCTTTAATTTAAATTCTATATGCTGGTATTTCTTTCAGCATCTCTACATGACCCAGAGAATTTATTTGGTAAATACGATCATTTTTTTAATGCTAAATTCAAAATTACAATTAGCTCTTTGTTGATTTTTATGTGGAATGATAAATTAATTTTTAAAATCGTAACCTAATGTACACTTGGCAATATCATTCCAGCAGGTATGATTCAACTGAATACAGGCTCTGTACTTTTATTAGGAACTTTAATTTAATTTTTACGAAAACTATTATTCTATAATAGCTGTATTATCTATATAAAACAGCGATTAAACGTTACGGGTGAAGTTAAAAATGCTAAATTTGTTAAATGTAATTAGTTCTGTTGAAACCAGAAAAGTTGATTTGGATTTATTTATAAGGTGGATCAATTAATGAAATAGTCGCCGCCAGGTGGCGCGCGGTCAAGTAAATAAATTTGATATTTAATAAAAAATCGCTTACCCCTAACCCTCCCCATCCCCGCAAATTTAACAAATAATCTGTTAAATAAAGTTTTCTGTATTAATAATCTCTATCATACTAATATATGTCATTAAAAAAACCCTTAAACCCAGCTAATTATCACTCATGAAGTCGATAAAATCCTTTAAATTTAAGTTTTAACATTTGGCAACGCTTAATAATTAAGTTGTTTATCTACACGTCATCTAATCTCTGATCCATCGAAATTAAACACTCGACTCACAATTGCAATAAGCCCTACCTTGATTTATTTAATAACTTCTGCGGAGATATTATACAACCAACAAAGCGAAGATAAAAAAGCGTATTTTTGATGATATCTCTTTGTGGATGGATTTTAATTAATATTTAATCTATCAAAAAAAATATTTTATTTACTGGCCCAATCGTTCATGGGCCCCCTACCAGCAACTAGTCTGCCAAATTTCGTAGCCCTGCGCCCTGTGGTTTCTGAGTTTTTGAGGTTACGTAGATACGGTCACGGATTTTAATTGGGTAGATATTTCTTTTCTCTCTTTAAAAATAAAAATAAAAGCAAATACTTTTATCAATGTACAAAGAAAAGGGAAGTTTCTTATGTATTACTTTTAATGTTGTAACTTAACAGGGGAAGAAAAAAGGGGAAGATTATACATTTGACACATTTGAAACTTATAGAAATCTATCCTTTTCAAAATTTATTTAAAATTTATATATTTTCGAAAAAAATGAATTGTAACGTAAAACTTTCCTAACAGATATAGATTTCTAGAATTTTCAAATATGCGAACCCAAAATTAAAGCTCATTCCGCCAAATAGTTTTTAAGTTATGTTTAAAAAAGCTCTTGTCTTGTAATATGTTATGCGACGATCGGACATCAATTTAACATTAGGAGGTGCAAGCATACAACCTGCATAATTTCTAAAATACTTTACCGATTGACTTTCAGTTTTATACACGAAAGTAAAATTTACGGAAAAATATAAATATGATGTTGGAATTATCGGTTAGTACTAAACGTTTTAGAATATGCTACAATTACTATACGTAAATCCCTCCCCCCACTACAAAAATTTATGTACAGCATTATTATTAGATGTTATTACTAATCGATTGTCTTGTGCCTTTTTATACAGTGATTTGCGGCAGATTTAGTAGAGTGTGTTACTGCACACCAACCGGGTCTGTACACAATATGTATAAAAATAAGGATTGTGTTTTTGAAACGAAATTAGATGAAATAATTATTTAAACTTTCGTAAAATGATTTAAATCATCAAAACCAAGGACGAAAACACTGCAAAAGAGGAGGAACTATATGTAAATTATGTTGCGTAGTTCAATTTTACATTATATTCAATATCTACCATGAATTACATTTAAAATATGTAAAATATATTAACGGAAAATGTCATGATAGCGATTTTGGCAAAAGACTAAAACTTGATTTAAAATTTTTCTTTGCGTTACAGGTTTCGGCTTTACGATAAATTACGGTTGCAATAAATGTTACAAAAAACTAGTTTTAATATACATTTTTTTTTCTAAATCACTTAATACTAATACTTGAAAAATCGTAATATTTACTGGTAATGAAAGATGTAAAATGAAGATGCAGTTTTTATGGACTCTATAATTTAGAATTTTAATGATATATTAGCAAGAGTATTGTTTTTATAATCTTGTAATTTAAAGTAAAATAATCATAATAATAATCTACATTTATGTATATATATATATATATATATATGTAAAAACAGAAACGGAAAGAAATTGCAATATATAAAATGTTAGTACGCGATAATGCGTACTGTTTATCAACTGAGCTCTACACTAAATATTAAAGCACCTAGCTGCAATTACTCGCCAATTGTTACGCCCACTCTTTACATTTGCACATAACTTTCAGTATTGAAAATAACCCTAGTTGCAGTGTGAAAGTATAGCTGCAAGCAACAGAGAGTCAATAGCATATATTTCTTATCGTATGGTAGTCCGTGTGATAGCAGCTTTAGTGGTTTCATAGCGTAGCGCATAGCCACTGCACCTTGCGACCACGTTCATATATCATATATATGGTATTATATCGCACTGTATCAGATCATTATGCAACATATTTGTCGCCGTTATGAAACTAATGGGAATTAGCAGGACTTTAGAAGTTACACTATATATTTAATTTAATTTATATCATTCATCTCTTACTCATATTTTCTTATATATTTAACATTGAAGATAACTTCTCGGAATAAAGAGTATTATTTTGTGTGTTATTAAATATGAATATTTGGATCAAACAAATATTAATCAGATATTTGTAAGATGTTGCGTTAACAGATATATTCATAATGATGCAAAATTCATAAAAGTATTTGTTTTCTCAAAATTTGTAATGCTTTAATTGAAGTAAAATAAAAATAAAATGAAATTATGCAAATGATATTAGACAGAAATAATGGAAAATCGAAAAACGATATCGGATAATAATTTTTATGTTTTTAAATTTAAATAAAATTTTATTAATAATAAATTTTCTAACAAAATGCATCATTTTCCTCTGATTATTTCACGGCACGCGCATATTTTCTGCTCCCATTAGCTTTTGATGAAATTTCCAAAATTGTGTTAATAGAACTATTACATATCTGACATGCTGAGAAAAGTTTAGAAATCGTCGATCATAATCTTTTACAAATTAGAGAGGAAACATTTTCCCATAATTTAGTTGACAATCTCTGACAAATCATTTACTCACGTATACATAATTTTTGCATATTTTAATATACACTGAAGAGAGAAATTTGAATATTAGTTTTAGCAATTAAATTTATGATAGTGAAATTAAAAGTTATAAAATCAATTTTAAAATTTCATTCGGTATTCTGCGTTGATTTTATTGATATATTTCTGAGAAATTGTGCAAAAAATGTTTAACATTTATTTCGGTTTTTGTGTTAAAATATTATAGATATACATTTTCCAAAACAAGAATAAAAAAATACAATCATCCAAAATATGAAACAAACATGAATTTTGGAATTTGGGTGACAATTAATTATTTAAAAACACACTTAAATATCCCATGAAATTAGTAATAGTAAAAATTGAAGTCGAATTGTGATCTAGCTCAAGGAAAGGACTTGAAATTTATTAGAAAGTCTCCACAAAATTTGCTCTGTCAACCATAGGTATTATTACTATACGCGTGTTACTATATGCGCAATAATTTGACTGAAAAAAAACACTTAAATACGCCATGAAATTGGTAATATCAAAACACAGTCCAATTGTTTTCTAGCTCAAGGAGAGGCTTGAAATGTATTAGAATACCTCCACGAATAAATGACGTACGTTAACAGTTCAAATTGAAATAAGTTAAAGTATGTGATAGCAATCTATAATAAAATATTTTAATTTTAACTTATTATACACATATTTTAAATATTTTGTGATTTTTTTAAAATATTCTTTTACAATTTTAATATGATTTTTTTAAGTCTCGGAATTTTGGTTTTGTCTTTACTGCCTACGTAATAACAATTTTAATAATCCAATATATTTTTAGAACTTATTTTTAAGTACATGGACAGTTATTCTAGTTATAAACACAAGAATCCGAGATTTAAAAATTAAAATAAATTGTTATTTAAAATTCAATATATTTTGAAGTACTATTGTGATTGAAATACCAATAATACTAACAGAGACACTTAAATTTAACAAATAGCAGCGCGTGTTATAATTTTATGTAACGAATTTTAATTTGTTTAATTGTGATAAATAGTTGATACTTTATATAAATATCTGTAAATAATTTAATGTAACAGCAAAAATTTCTGGTCTATAGAAGTATAAATTGCCTATTATTTTTGTTTTTTTACGTTTTTTTAAACTTTCCATTAAAAATTTAGACATTTTAAAATTTCATACTTAAAACTGTATTTATATGATACAAAACGTATATTTAATTTATATTTTACGTAATTTTCGATGATTATACATATTTTTTTCAATTGTATCTCTAAAGTAATTGATAAAAATTTCATTGCGAAACTCTAGCTAGGGATTCGAATCCAAACACAAAAATCTTGAATCCAGAGCGTTACTGATCAGGATACGAAGCCGCTTGGAAAAGGAAGAAATTTATCCGAGTATAAACTGTGACGTTAACTTTGCGATTTTTTTTTTAAGATCCCCTCAAAGAAGAACGTAATATGTCAGAAAAAAACGGAAAGTTTTCAGATAACATCTTGGAAATGCAATATCTATTCTTATGAAAGAAAAAGAATAATATTCAAAGTAAAATAATTTATTACTGGAAATCTAAGATACTAGACATCAAACAATGGCATTTTTATATGAGAAATAGTAGAAAAAAAATTGAAGGTAAAAAAAGTATATATATATACCGGGTGCGTCATAAATTCGTGCAAACTTTAAAAATTCATAATAAAAGAAGTAATGCTCGGAAAATTTTTCGGTTTGCGCGAGTATGATGAGAAGGATTTTTTTTTCCCATGTATAATAAAAAATGATTCCAAAAGTGACCGATAGAGGGCGATCACACGTCATACAGAGGCGTTTTATGCAAATCAGGCAAACACAAACAGACAACGAAACAAATCGCAATAACATGCCAATGTGCATTTATTTTAAGGTAAAGATGCTCAACATGACCACCAGCACCAGGTATTATGCAAGTGAGGCGCGTCAATACTCCTGTTACAGCTGAGTTTAGCATTTCGGCATCGATGCCACCGACGCACAGTGGGGCATTTGACTGATTTAGCCGGCCAAATATATTTCTTCCTTAAAAAATGATGGAACGTTTAGATTTTATTAGTTTATCATATTTTTATACTTTTATAGCAAATTGTTTTTGAAAAAATTTTTTTTTGTATATACAGGGTATGTGAAAGTCACTGTAACATATAACACTAACATTAATTATAGTAAAATATCAGTGATTAATGCTCTGATTGCAATTGTATTTTGCCCATCAATATAAAACTAATTTTTTATACAGAATATCTCAAAATTGAAAAATTTTAAGTCATATTCTAATTTGTTTAAGAAATTTGGAGATATATATTTTTATGCATAGATATAGATCATTTTATGTTTTTCTTCAAGCGTGTTTCAAAGTTCTGAAATTAATTTTAAATTACATTACAATTGATTAAAAACATTTTATCAACTTTAGGAAGGTATCTTTTTAAGCGTTGTTAACCCTTAATCTTTCCTAAAATGGAAATTTTCCATTTACGCTTTTACAGAGTAAATCAATAGTATATTGAAATCAAGTATTTATTAATCACATATATTTTTTACTTAATTTAAACAAAATATTACAAATTATCATATTAGATAAATGAATATATATATTTACATATTTGATAACGAAATCTATGGTTATTCATCAGATGATGCAAAATTGTCATCGTAATAGTTTTCATCACTATCCGATTCGGTTTGATTCTTATGAGCTCTTGCATACAAATTTTCAACAGGAATAAGTAGTGCTAAAGCCTTTAAAAATGATTTAGATTTTTTTTCACTTTGTATACGTTTTATACAAGATAAGAATGGATCTTAACTGAGCAGTTACAAATTTAAAATATCCACGTTGCACGATTTTTCTTAAACTTCGACTCTCTCGAGATTTTGCCAAACATTTTTTTCTTTCTTTGACTGAGCAACAATTTGGAAAAGTACAAATGTATTCCAAAAAAGGTTTCTATCAAATTGATATTATTTTTTAGCTTTTTTTATATTATTTTTGTTCAAAGCCGTCACATCCTCACTTTCAATTTTACACAGCGTTGTGTCATCATTCATTCTCTCGACAACTTCTTTCAGATAATGCAAGAAGCGTCTAATGGCATGGTCTAATAAACGTTTCAACTGAACTTCTCCAGAAGTCTCTGTAGCTTTGTAGGAGTCCTTATTTGTGCAATAGTTATTTCCATTTGTAGCAAATTATACGACTGATATGTTTTCTTATGTGAATGTCTGACTGTTTTCTAATTCATTTTCGAGATTTTCCATCAACAAACATTGATAAAATTTAAACAGTCGAGAACTTCCAATAAATTATTTCATGATAATTATATAACACCTGTTTAGCTGCAAGATATAGAACCCATGTCATTTCGTTGACTATTGTAAAAGCATTCCTATGTCCAGTAACATACTATTGTGATTAGGTAGCATGAGGAAGGCTTTCAAGATTTGCTTTGCGATGTACTTCTTCGGTTTTGCTTCTTTGACTACCAATCACAGAAAAATTTCTGAGGCCAATCTGAACGTACGATCTGCAATTGGAATACTCCCTAAAATCTAGATTAACCTTTTTCTCAGAAAAAAACTTAAATGATGATTTATCTGATGCTTTTGCTTTTCTTAATAATTATCTTTGTTGACAAGGTAATCCTCGAGAAATTAGAATTTCTTATCTAAATTTTCCAAATTCTGGTTATTCATATGATCAAACCGGAATTATTTTGATATAATTTTCATTTAAGATATAAATTTATTGATCAGACATGCACATTTGAACTCTTTTATGTCTGCAGATGACATTTTGTGGCAACATTTGCAATTTAGCTATCGTAGAAGACATTTTTAAAAAGGGGGTAAATGAAAACATCATCATTTACAGAAACATGCACATTTCCGTTTGAAAGAAATTCTTCTAAATTAGCGGTTATTAGCGGCTATTGTTTTGAAAGTTATTAACTACATATCTTGAACTCTCAATTCATGTAAAAAAATATCATCGGATCTCACCCTTAAGGTTAACTAATCCCTTATGGAATATTTAAAATAACAATAAAAATTTCCAAATTATATGGTACAGTTCATGTCGCTTTATCATATCTTTTAATTAAGCAAATATAAACATATTCATGTGAGACATAAACATATATTCCTCGTCTTTCATAATCCATAACTATTTCATGTAAGTAAAAATTTTGAACACAAAAAATCACACTGAAATGAGCAGTCACAAAATTGTAGTTGACAGCAGAGATAACCAACCTACTGCTACAAGCAAGTTTTAACTTGCGTGGCACCAATTTTATTGCACTTGGACAAATTTTATTACTCTACGGAGATCTCCCAACTATTTACCTCTAACGTTAGCTACATATTTTTCTCATCAATTGTGTTTTGGAAAATTGACTTTTGGCCGGCTAAATCAGCAAAATGACCCACTGTGCGACAGTCCGTCGGAGGCATCTTTCAGTTCCACCAAAGTGGCTGGGGAACCTGGGTATAAACGAGACTTTAAGTGTCCCCACAACCAAAAATCTGCCAGTGTCAAGTCTGGAGATCGTGCGGGCCACTCAAACTTATAACCTCGAGTTATCACTCGGTCTTCAGTGAAAGTGTACAACAGGAACGCCTTAACTTCACGAGCAAAGTGAGGCGGGGCACCATTGCGAGCCTGATTTGCATAAAACGCCTCAGTATGACGTGTGACCGCCCCCTGTCGGTTACTTTTGGAATCATTTTTATCATACAAGGAAAAAAATCCAAAATTCTCCTGATCATACTCGCGTAAACCAAAAAAATTTCCGAGCATTACTTCTTTTATTATGAATTTTTAAAGTTTGCACGAATTTATGACGCACCCGGTATATACATGGAAGATTTGTTTTTCTGTCGTGGATGACTCCAGAAAGCTAACTTGGAATTAAAATATTTTACGTGTTACAGAAAAAATATAAAGCTGAAATTAACATCCCACTAAATACTTTTCATCTACAGTACTCTTTGAACTGTTTGTTGAGCAACAGCAGAAAATGGTTATATTGATATAGGAGAAATGTCTTTAGAAAAGTTTTTCGATTGTCGAAAAGTCTTGATTTTCATTTCATATTGCTGATTGTGAAGGCTACAATTATATGATAATACATTTTTCGTGTAATACAAAATCATAGTGGAGGTAAATAAACTGTTCTATTAATTAGAAATTAATGTATTTAAAAGCAGAATTTATTGTAAATCTCCAGCTTTGAAAAAGCAAAATTTAATTAAAAACATTACATTCATTGAGAATATTCTTATTTAAGTATCACATATTCTTGTTGGTATTAGAACACACACAGGCAAAAAAAGTCAGTTAAAATGAAAATATACCGCGAAATGAAAAGTATTCTTAAGTAATAACATAAATTGACCAATCTCAGAAAGAAAACCTCCATTCACTATACTCCTTTCTCCAAACATGTTGAGCATGTTAAACATGTTGAGTATTCTAAATTTTCTCCAGCAAAATTTTTGACAGCCTTGATGTCTTTAAAATTGATATCAGATATTCTGATTTCATCCCAGATATTTGGTAACGAATTTTAACAAATATTTATAAATTCAAATAGTAAAGGGTAGTCATCATTATCTTCATAGCAAAGCAGTCAAATAAAACAAATAGGTATTTTTTTGAAAAACAATAATATTGTTATTCACTAACACTAAAATTAAATATTTCTTAACTAAGCAATTATTTTATTTTCAAAACGCAAATTTAATACACTACGTAACTTTTATGAATCAAGTATGAGCTACTTATTATACAATCAATCTCTAAAGCATAGTACAGCCGAAATATGAATTTCAAATGTAATTCTGAATAATTAATTATGATTAATTGAACATGAAATTCCCAGCAGCAACGACATAATAAATTACAGATGCTGCCTAAAATCTATAAATGTAAAAGCAATAATACACTGTTGTTTACATATGTAATTAAAATAGTATGTAATCAGTGAATTACATAACATTGCATGTGCAACAAAATTTAAGAATAGCAAGGATTACTGATGTCACTTATTTATGAACAAATAAGGTAATCCTTACAATTCTGAAGAGGAAGAAGAAGACGAACGTTTACGCAGGCAGAATATGGCTATGAAGTTTTTTACTCTTTATTGATGTATGAACCTCTGTTTTATGTTGATTTCTATAGAAACTAAACAATTGCAATCACTTCTTACATCTATCTATATATCTATTATTTATTGATGTGTATATAATTCAAATCTTGTCATCACGATAACGTCCAAACTAGTGAGCATTAGACTAATTAGGAGAATATATTACATTTGCCAGTACATTGAATGGGGTTGATTTTCAAGTTATAAGGCTTAGAGTTCGTTTACACAAACACACAAACACATACAATCTTTTTATCACGATAACACCCGAAATATTGAACCATTTCAAACTTAATTCACAAAGTGCATTTAGATAGCCAGAATATTGGAATAGTCCGTTAATCATGTTTATAGCTGTTATATTTCGTTTACAAACACTCGCAAAATCAAAAACATGAAAAGATTGTCGTCACGATAACATACGGAATACTGAATCAATTCTAATTTGATTGGGACAGTGGAATGATCTTGAAAGTATCGTGGATGAGTTAGGTATTCGAGCATGCACCTTTTTTAGTTCGCTTACATGAATAAGCAAAATTTTTCGAAGGCAGTGATTGAATTCTTTTGGTTGTATCACGCACTACAGGGGATTTTTAAATTTCGATTTAAACAAATGTTTGATATTTTTGTAAAATTGTTTCAAATTCACCCAATTACATTTGGTAAGTCTAATTTAAAATTTCCCTACAGATTACCTTTCTAGTGAAAACAGCAAACTTAGAATGGCTGAGATCAATTTGTTTAATTTGTATTAAATCCGATGTATGTACTAAAACAAAGAAAGTAACATATTCTTCTGACTAGGCTTGTTGACCATTCATTGCGACAAAATTTTTAATATGCTGGCATGGGTGCTGGTATCATGATGCTGTATGTGACGCAGGAATGGCGTCTAACGTCATCTTTGAATAATCCAGGCTCTGTATGCAGCATCATGATGCCAGCATCTATGTTTGGCGGCATCGTGGAAAACGCTCATTGCCAGCTTGCATTCAAATCGTCATACGGTCATATCACCTTGTGTGATGGTATGAAGTACCATCGGATACACGTTTCGGTAACCTCTTGTTCGCATTGTCGGCAATTTCAACAACAGCCGTTACATTTCTGATGTGTTACGGCCCGTGGTTCTGCCTTACCTTCGATGCCTCCGCAACTCTACGTTTTAGCAGGACAAAGCAGGACCGCATGTTGCTCTTACTATCCTGACCTTCCTGGATGCAGAACATGTTCGGCTGTTGCCCTGGCTGGCTCGTTCTCCTGATTTATCACCAATTGAAAATGTCCTGTCGATGGTTTCTGGGCGACTGGCCTGCCACAACTCGCCCGTCACTTCGGTTGATGAAATATGGCATAGTGTTGAAGCTGCATACATAAACTGATGTACCCGTACATGACATCCAATCTCTGTTCGACTCCATGGCTAGGCAGATAAATGCTGTTATTGCGGCCGGGGTGGCCGCTATGGTTAGTGTTTTCTCAGGATCTTTACCTCCAAATTTTCTGAAAAAGTAATCACTTGTTATTCCCATTATAATGTATTTGTCCAATAAATATCATTCCGTTATTTGAATTCCTTCATGGTGTTGTATTTTGGATAGCCAGCAGTGTATTTTTTAATTTAAAAACATAACAAAGTTTGACAGATAATCGATATGAAAAAAAATATAGAATTGTAACATGAAAGCCTCATAATTTTAGACTCTAAATTATAACGTCATGTATATAAAGTCCTGTACAAGTTCCCCAAAAACGAATAATATTTCTATTGTTAGTGTGAAAGGATCTTTGCAGCATACCTTTAGTAAAAGCCAGTAAATTTTGAAATCTAGTTCTTATAAATATGTCACATAAAAGAAATGTTTTTATGAGCCGAAATATATGATGCAAAGTTCACAAAATATTTACAAAGAATTATTTAAATTATCATTCAATTTGAAAAGATACCGGTATGTCAGAATTTCATATTGAACATAACGTTTAAACATAACTATTACAAAATGCGTAAACAACCTTTATAGATAAAAACATTTAAAACATATATAACATAAAACATTATCAATATTATTCTATATGGGGTTTTACACATGATGCGTAAAATACATTTATTAGAATAATTATATGTGTAAAAGATTGCATATAAATGTTAAATATAAAAAGGACGTTCTAGATTATATTTTTGGAAAATGTTAAGTATTTCTAAAAATGTGCCTGATTTTTGTTTTCTGGAAATCATATACATTGTTACAATGAATATTTGTCTCATATTTTCTGACATACTTTGTTTACAGTTTTTATATAGATTTTATGAGTTGTCATTAATTGTTTTTAAGATAAATATTTTAATGAAAATATATCAAAGAAATATTCTTAATTATATATATACATACATACATACATACATACATATATATATATATATATATATATATATATATATATATATATATATATCAGCTCTGGACTCAGCTCAACCTAGAGAACAAGCAGGATTTCGAAGTGGATTTAGCACAATGGATCATATTCAAACAGTAAGGGAAGTTATAGAAAAACATAAAGAATATAATTTACCTCTCTGCCTTGCCTTTATTGATTATGAAAAAGCATTTGATTCGGTCTACACATCTGCAGTAATTACTTCTCTGGAGGACATTGGTATAGACAAATCTTATATCAATATTATAAAGAAGATCTACAAGAAAGCAACAGCCACCATCCGTTTGGACAAAGGAAAAGCGAAGATCAAGCTTGGAAGAGGAGTAAGACAGGGAGACACCATTTCGCCTAAGCTTTTTACTGCTGTCTTAGAAAGTATTTTCAAGAAGCTGGATTGGGAAAACAAAGGGATTAGAATAAATGGGGAATATTTAAGCCATCTCCGGTTTGCTGATGACATTTTAATTTTCAGTAATAGCCCTGAAGAATTGCAAAATATGCTAAAAGATTTGGCAGAAGCTAGCATTAATGTGGGATTAAAAATAAATTTGGAAAAGACTAAGGTGATGTTCAATTCATTTGCATCAAAAAAGAAAATCGTCTACAACAACACTGAGATTAAAGATGTTGAAAGTTATGTGTACCTTGGACAAGAAATATCATCAGACAACAGTATCATGAATGAAATCAATAGAAGAATAAGAAATGGATGGAGTGCTTTTGGGAAGAACAATATTATTCTGAACAGTAACATGCCTCTTTGTTTGAAAAGAAAGGTGTTTAACCAATGTGTTTTGCCTGCACTAACTTATGGAGCAGAAACTTGGACACTAACAAAACGGATGGTACAAAGATTACAAACAACACAGCGAAGTATGGAAAGATGTATGCTAGGCATAACCAGAAGAGACCGAAAGAGAATAACGTGGATAAGAAGTCAGACGAAAGTTTTTGACATCATCGAGAGAATTAAACGGCTAAAATGGAAATGGGCTGGGCACATTGCAAGAAGACAAGACAATAGATGGAGCACAAACACCCTACAGTGGTATCCCAGAGATGTAAAACGACCAAGAAGACGACCTCAAGTAAGATGGAGTGACGAAATCAGAAAAGTGGCCGGTGTTAATTGGATGACTAAAGCACTAGACAGGCAACAATGGAAAAATCTGGGGGAGACCTACATCCAGCAGTGGATTGAAAACGGTTGATGATGATGATGATGATGATGATATATATATATATATATATATATATATATATATATATATATCATTGTAATCTTTCTATTCAAAATTCTTTCTTTTCAATGTGTATGTCACATATTCAAATATTTATTTCTATTTTTTTTTTTTTTTTATTTAAGCATTTCGAAATATTAGCTCAGATATTTTGTGATAATTTTGCCAATTTAAGTTTTTTTTTTTTTTTTTTTTTTTTTTTTTTAATTTTGTAATACTGATATTTCCACATGATTAATATTTTGGTGTTGAAATACAAAGCAGTTTTGCCTTTACTAATAGTTTTTCTAACCGACAATTCTTCGAATAAAAAAAAATCTTGTATAGGAATTTTGATAAATTTAATTAATTGAGGTTTTAAACTACTCTCATTTTGCCTATATCAATAAGATTTATTTGATAAATATTACTGTATAATTTTTATGCAATTATTTAATGAATACTTCTTAAACAAAGTTTACTTGTGAATTGAATCTTTTTTAAAATGACTTTTATGATTGTCAATATATTTTTTAAATATCTCTGCACTAACAAACATCTGTATTATTTAAAACTACAAATATTTTCTAATCTGACATATGGAAAAATATTTAGAGTAATTAAAAAAGTAATTTTCGCATTAAAAATTAACATTAAAATTATGATAATCAGCATGAGTTTTGACAAAATCGAAAACTATTTCTTTAAGACAAATATAAGAAGTTCACATTTCTTTTAGATCAATAATTTGTATAATACCTGTCTGAACATTTTAAAATTATAAATGAACAATGAGTCGGATAAACAATTTGTTTTACTAAAACGTGTCTAATGATTAAACCGATGCAGGGCAAACACTATGTACCACTTAACGTGTGGAATTTCAGAACCGGTACCATCTACTATATACTATATATATCTACTATATATAAAACACAGACGGAAATATTGTTCCGTTCCTTTATAACTCGTGTTCCACTGAATGGATTTTGATGGAACTTACACTGTTCGAGAGGTAATTTTTCAGGGAAGGTTTTAGTATATAACACAACGTTCTACGTATATTAGTTATTGAATTATGATAGAAAGTTCTGTTATTTTGGCCGAAAAGGTTACCATTGCTATTATTTTGGCGATCATTACTGTTGCAGAAAGAAATGAATAGGTTATACATGTCGAAAAATAAAAGAAAAACTGTTGCAAATTTTATTTTAAAAAAAAGAAAGAAAGAAAAAAGAAAGAGAAAGTAAAAAAAGAGTTTTGATGAGAGAATATTATAAAGCGAAAATATTTATTTTAAACATGATTGGGAATGTTCGTAATGCTTAAAAAATTATTCAACGTGCAAGATTTCTATATTGAAACAATATTTGACGATGTATCTTTTGTTTTTGGCGATTTTGATTTTATTTTTGATCCCAAAAAAATTTATTTTAAGCCAAAAGGTGTCATATTTTGTTGCAGAAAGAATTGAAATGGCTATACATCTGGAAAAATAAAAAAAAAAACGGTTACTATATTTATTTAAAAAAAAGAAAGAAAAAAAAAAGAAAGAAAAAAAAAGAAAAAAGTTTTGATGAGAGATTTTAAGCCAAAAGGTGTTTTTTTTAAGTGTACGACTGCATTTTTTTAGAGTTTTTGTTATTTTTGGTACTTTTCGGTCGGTTAGCTGGGCGCCAGTGATATATATATATATATATATATATACATATATCACTGGCGCCCGGCTAACCGATAATTACATTTTTTTAATTCAAATGCAAACTAAATTAATGGCAATATACTTCTATTTACTTCTACATATATGAAATATCGTTCCGGCTGCTTATAACTCGAGATCTGCTGAGGGATTTTCGTAGAACTTAAACTGTAAGATAATTTTTCAGGGAAGGTCTTATTGTATAACATATCGTTTCACGTAGCTTAGTTATAGAATTATTATGGTAAGTTCTACAATCCGATCAATCCGATTATGAAAGATTAGCCTCTTTAAAAGATTTTGCCGAATGGATTTCGATGGAACCGACACTGTTAGATAATTTTCTTGGGAAAGTTTTATTATATAACATATCATTCTACGTTGCTTAGTTCTAGAATTTTAGGGGGAAATTCGAAAATCAGGTGACCATTTTTTTAAATCAAATATTAGCCTTTTTCAATATTTGATTCCAATTATGAAAGATTAGCCTTTTTCAAAGTTTTTATTGGGCGTATTTTTTGCGACTTGCATTGTTAAGTAGATAATTTGTAAGGATGGTTTTAGTATATTTCATATCGTTCTGTTAGTTTTAGAATTATGTGGAAAAGTTCTATAATCAGATGAACCCGATTATAAAAGATTAGCCTTTATAAAAACTTCTACTGAATGGATTTTGTTAATTAGTTTGCATTGTTAGTTCGATAATTTTTAGTGAGGGTTTTAGTATATTGCATATAGTTTTATCATTCTATAGCAACCCTATCTGTAAATGACCAGATAAAAGAGTTGATCCTTACTAGCTAAAATGTTGACTGCACATTAGAAAATATAATAGCGGATTGACGTCATTTTTCAGTAATGTGGAAGGATATTCCAGGTAAATATACAGATTGCTTTCAAATACAAGGTCAAATTAAACGATATATTTCGTTTGATTCAAGGTTCATTTGTAGAAACCGACCAGCGCAGCGGGCGTACCTTGTTAGTATATATATATAAAGCTCATCGCATAATAACTGGCTAAATTTTAAGATTGATAGAAAAAACCTTATCATGGCTACAATGCACTTTAAAATGGACATAAATACATCTAAAGTTTTTGAACAAAACTATAGTGCCAAATAACATTCGCTCAAGTACGCGATTTTGGTGGTAATTGGATTACGGGAAATTATAAAACTGTTTAATTATAAACTGAAATCTGAAAACGAAAAAACAGATTTCAATTTTAAGGTATTTTTTAGATACATTAAAATTTTATAGCTATTTCCTTCAAAATATGTTAAAGTTATTGATATGACAATTTTATATTAGATTTCCGTAATTAAAAAATATGTTTTTGAATTAAATAATGGCCAGAATATCTTTGGATCCACACATTGCATTTTCATTATTTTTATAGTATAGTTTATCTTTCTCTTCCTTTTTATGTTTTGATTTTAAGGTGTTCATTAATTTTCGGTAGTTGGCTTTATTTTCAAGTATTGTAATCCTGACTACAATTCTCTTTAAAATAAATGTGAATAACACTAAAAAATTTAACCAACAATTTAGCTCCAAATGACTTTTCCTTAAATACACCATTTGGTTTGAACACAATTTCGGAAAATTAATTAATTAAATACGCAGGCCTCGGAGTAGTCTTTATTAAAAGAGACTAAATCAAAATATTGCCAAAACACTATTGCCTTGCGAAAAATGTTGGTTCAGATTTATGTTGCATAGGTCGTAGAAACTCGCTTTGTCATGAATATTTTCTTGCATCTGTTGTAGAAATCTATCGCCAAAATAATTTAAAAAAATTAACGGTGGACGAAAAAGAATCCGCTACAAGGCCTGAATACCACACTTTGGCGCTAAACTGAAACTGATCAATAAAAAAAAATATCAATGATTTTTACAAAAATGTTTTTTCTGCTTCTTACTGCTCATTTTTTCTGTATCTGAAATTATTAAATAAGTTCATATTTCGTTTCGAAAATGTTTCCATAATTTTAAAGTCTCTAGAAGAATATAATTATTTTTTTCCTGATATGCTATCATTTTCCTTGATAGAAACTTTACGCCTTTCTGATATTAAAATTCCTTATAAAAGTTTCCAAACGAATACTTTTTTTTTTAAATTGACATCACTTACGCAGGTCAATATTAGTTAATTTGAAGTTTCAGTTAATAGATCTAATCTGAATGTATTATTTGAGAGCTGATGGAATGAAGAAAAAATTAGAAAATATGTCAATTTTACGCAATTAAAGGAAAATATTACCGTTTTATGAATTAATACGGGTGAATAAATTTATGAAATACAAGAGGTGAAAATTCTGCTATAAGGCCGAATATAGATTGCCACACACGGCTTTTTATTTAAAAAATAAATAAACTAGCTGTAACTCAGAATAAAAACGCAATGACAACAAACAATTTTAAAATATCTAAATAACAAATAAAAATTCCCCTGTTAAAGTGTTGAGTTGTTCAATAACCATTCGATTTAGAAAAATACTTTTCTACCACTGAGCATTTTTTTAATGAAATTTAATTCATCTTGCTATGGCAGCAGACGATAAAACGATATCTTTGGAATAAGGGAATAAATAGAAGAAAAAAAAATTGTTGATGTTTGTGATAAAATGTTTTTCTTTATTTTTGAAAAATGTATATACATAATTCACTTTTATATTTTAACAGAATAATAAGTTTACTATAATTCGTTACTCATGCTATGGCCAGTATACACGATACACGTCGAGCCACAATGCCTTTATCATTATCTTTTTACACGTAAAAGTTTCGCTACGGTACTCCATTGTGAAGTTTTGTAATTTTTGAAATCTAATATTTGAAAAACGACATAATCATTAGATTTGAAATTTATATCAAGAAAAATACAATTTTTTACCATTCTAACGCAGTTTGTGAAACAATTTTGTGACAAATACATTTCGAGTTATTAATTTTTTAAGTAACTTCAAATGTTTCATTTTCCGAGATTAATCTGTGGCAACGATGGATTGCTGTGACTTTTCATAAACATGAAAAATGATAGAGATTGAAAGAATAAGCCACCCTGTGTGTGGCTAAAAAATGATATGGTTTCAATTTTAGGTTCATGAAGCTACTTGACGTTTTAAGAACCATTTATGCAAAAAGAAAATATTTGTATGTCTATTATAGTAAGAAAACGGCCCCAATAAATGTAAGTAAACTCCATTATCTCTGTTATACCTGCAACAATAAGAAAACAATACAGTATTTTTCATTAATAATTATTTAAAGATGAGTGTTAAAACGAACGGGATTAAAAGTAAAATGGTTCATTGGAAAAAAATGGCGTAATTTTTTCAATGTAATTTTATTTTTTAGTTTAGAAAACTAATATATCGGCAAAGTGATGACATTTTCATTTCACCAGCTTTGAAAATATTATCCAATTCCTCAAAGAACAATACATTTATTTTTAATTAATGTTTTGCATCAAAAATCACATAATTTCAAAATGCAATTTCAGCAAATTCTGTTTAAATTGCATTGTAAATATAATTTCTGAGTTGAACTTAGTATTTAATAATATTATTATTTTTTTAAATTTTTCTATGAATTATTCAGTAGTATTGGATTTTGTTAAACGCTTTCATGTAATTTGAAATATTTAATGTGCATATGACGTCACGCAAACAAGTACAGGCGTTTTTCTCAACTAATTGTAAGAGAAAAGTAACAATTCTTCCAGAGATAGTAATTAATAATGTATTATTTTCTACGAATAATATAATGTATTCCAACTTCTTGAAAATTACGAGAAACTTAGCAAAACTTCCGGCAATTTAGCTCAACACTTTGCCTACGTTAAGTTGAAAAAGTTGATTTTTTTTAATTACATAATCAATAAATATCTATACAAATAAAATAAAGTTTCACTCTGTGTGTCTGTGTCTGTGTATGTGTGTGTGCCTGTTGGCGATGGATAGCAAAATCTAGCCTACCTAGAAGACTGAAATTTTAGATTTAGGTAGTCCAAACCCTCTCCTGGTGCACCTGAGCCTCGGAATTTTAAAATAAAAAAACTAGAGTAGTTATTAATTAAAAACTGATCAAAGATAAAAAATAAAAAAGTCATTCTTCCGAAGCTAGCTCGCGCATGCACAGAAACTAATATCCGTATCTTTGGGAATAGAAGAAAGAAAGCACAAGTCATCCCCATTCTAAATTCGCCATTGGCGATCGGCTAGAAATACTGAAAAAACGTTTACATATTCTAAAAGAACATATTTCTATGTCTGGTTAGTTTGAAAAAAAATTACGTTTAACTCTTTCAAAAAAATAATCAAAAAGCATCGAATTCATGTTTTTTTTATGTTCTCCCGTATTCCGAGCTATACATCAACCGGAATACAAAATATACGGAAAAACGAAGGTCACTAAATTAAAGAGCTGACTTTGCCCTATTCAAAGCTACCACTGATTTCAAAAAATACTAAAATTAACCCTTCGAAAAAGTATATTTTCTGAATGCTATTTTGAAATTTTTGCGATTATGGCAATTTTTAAAAAATCGCATCGTCGATTCAGAGAAAGGTACGAACAACTGAAAATACCACAAATAATCTAAATTTAATTTTTTTTCGACATCTGTATTTGTTTTTGAAAAATACGATTATTAACTCTTCAAAAAAATTCCTGCGCAGTGACTCTTATTTGCGAATTCCAATTTTCTGCGATATACAAAATCTGGCATCGGCTCGCTAAAATAACCAAACAAAAACCAAACACATCTAAAAACATCTACGTTCTATCGGGTTTAGGCAGAAACCTTCAGTTTTAAAAAAAATCACGTTAACCCTTTCGAAAATAGTTTTTACCGTAAGTCAATTTCGCTTTTTTAACTATTTCTACTATCTTTAAAAATCCGTATTGGCATTTATAAACAAGATACGAGAAACTAAAACTACCGCGTCTAATTTACATCCTTTTGTTTTTAAAATCTGGTATCAATTTTGAATTTTTTTTTATTTTAACTCTCCAAAAATTTCCTTTCCTGATCTCACTCACGCGATTTTCGTTTTTCGGTCCAGGTTTAAAAATCGGCATCGACTCGGGAATTGCGACTACGGACAAACAATAGAGTCCAGATAATAGACACGTTCATTTTCTTCAAACTCACCTTGGGGTTTTAAAAACTATCAACATTAACTCTTTCGAAACCGATCGTTTACGTAACCTACTTTCGCGATTTCCGCTATTTTGGCAATGTTTACAAGTGGTTAAATTTCAATTCTACTACGAAATTTGGTTGGTTCTGAAAAGGCCTCCTCCAGAACAAACTCCGACCCCTGGCATCGAAAGGTGGAATTATAGGAGTATATCTGGTTCTATGGGCCCGATTACAACGGGGTTTGGCTCATTCGACTTGATATCTATAGCCTTAAATAGTTTAGTTGCACTTTCGACCGTCAAGATGCGCTTTCCAATATTGGGTTTTATGAGCCCGATTACGACGTGGTTTGCCTCATTCGACTTGATTTCCATAGCCTTACAGATTTCAATCATATTCGTATAGAACAGATTATTAATATCTCGGGCCCCGGCAACGTGGGACCGATTACGACGAGGTTTGACACATTCTACTTGATATTTGTATCCTTAAATATTTTAGTTGCACTTTCGACTGCAGATTGCGCTTTCTGATCTTTGGTTTTATGTGCCTGATTACGACGGGGTTTGCCTCATTCGACTTGATTTCGATAGGCTTACTGATTTCAGTCATATCCGTATAGAACAGAATATTACTATCCCGGGCACGGGCAGCGCAGGGCGGGTTAGCTAGTAAATGCATATTTGTATATGATTCATGAAGTGAAATAATATATTTTTTTAAATATATACAAGTATTGGTTCATAGGAAAATTTTTCCCCGGTGAAATTGTCGTCATATTTGAAATCATGTGCCGGTTTTCACTCAGAAAATATTAGTATTTTATAAGAATTACACAAAGTAGCTTAATTTTCACTGAATGTAGTGGTCGCCAGAGCATTTGCTTTACATACTTTTAGAGTACACTCTTAGAGAATATTAAATTTCGATAGAATTTTATAAATATATTCATGTTGATGTAAAAGTTGTTAGCATATGCAATTTCTTTTGGAGAATGGAATTTGCGTTTGACATCGTTCACATGAAATTCAAAGAAGTTTCGATGCCACTAATTAAAGAAGAAATTTCTTCTCATATTTTTTAACGGCACCATGGTAATGGAAATGTGCAATAGAAAAGACAATTA
Source organism: Maratus michaelseni (assembly GCA_963931845.1). NCBI lineage: Eukaryota > Metazoa > Arthropoda > Arachnida > Araneae > Salticidae > Maratus > Maratus michaelseni. The sequence continues at coordinate 291,422,803 of OZ007593.1, forward strand.
AAAATTCAAGTACTATAAGTTATTTTTCGCTGATACTTACATAATTCCTTATAATTTTAAAATATCTAAATCTGTGATTAAAAATATATCTCGAGCCTAATTTTTGCTCCTCATTACAATATATTCTTGTCAAACTTTGAAACTTCCAGAATCCTAAACTATAACACAAGAATCGATACGACAATGTTCCATATTTTGGGTGTTTTTTTTTTCAAATTATTTTCTCCATTTAAATAAATAAACAACTCTATTTCTCAACAATTGAGCATTTAGACTTTGAAAGTTTTTGGAGCGGGATTAACATTTTTATTTTATTAGTAGATCTACAGCTGTTAAAAGTGTGGCACTGTGAAATAAAAATACCATAAATACATGAGGGTTAAAGGTATTTTCTACTTATTTTATTTATTTTTAAACTTTTATGTTCCCCCCAAGTTCTATTTCTTTTAAATATCATATAATAATATCATATCATAAACTGTTTTGGGAATAGAAACATAATTTATGTTGATTTTTAGATTATTCTAATCAAATTAAATTCATTTCTAAAGTGACATGTTAATTAACAATTAATAAACGGCTAGTAAATAATAAATAGCATTTAAAATCTAAGGTACTTTTCGGTTAGCCGAGCGCCAGTGAAATGTATATATCTATATATACACATATATATATATGTATACATACACACATATCTGTATGTGTATATATATATGTATATATACATACAAGCATATATAAATGTGTGTATCTATAGATATATGTATATATATATGTATACATAGATATATAAATTTCACTGGCGCCCGGCTAATCGAAAAGTACCAAATCTAAAAATGGAGAAGTGGTCCGTATAAAAATTAAGCGCTTGATATATGTAAATCTTTTTTTATTTTTTAATATTTCCGAATGCACAGATAAAAAGGTAAAAATCTCTTTTCCAAATGCCAAATAGAAAATATACAAAATAGAAAAATATCTGCTAAAAATATATTTACATAATACTACATCTGCAAAAAAATAAGATTTAGAAAAAGTAAGCCAAATCCTTCAGATCCCAACAATCACATCGAAAAACTTATCACCAAAAAAGAAGTCGCCAAATCTTACGGCACAGGAGATGGATTTTTCCCTCTGAATGCAGAATATTAGTTTTTTTCTTGTACGATGGGTGATTATAACTGTTTCATTTCACATACTACATACCGTTTGATATATTGGTACTTTTATGTTATCCTGGCGCAGTTGAAAAATCGCCAAATATTGTTCCTATAACATTTTCATATTGAATTCATTTCATTTAAATATAAACCTTTCACACATTTAATTTAAAATACATGCCTTTCATTAATCCCATTTAAAATGCTAAAAAGAGAAAAAAAAAAGAAATAATGCCATAAATCGAAACCTTTTATTTAAACACCAAAGAATTTTTTTTTTTTAATTTACACATGAGAAATAAAAAAAGCTGCTATTGCTGAGATTTGCGCCAAATCTCTAATACCAAGTCTACTAAGTTATTGCGGGGTTTTTCTTTCAAAGAGAAAAAAATCCAGATTAATTTTCGATTTCTACTCAATTGAAATATATTTTATTGTGCTGAATATTAGTGCGTGCATATTTTTTTTGCTCCTTGTACTGCATGAACTTTTCAATTCCGATTGTCTACGAAAATCTCGCGCCGGTGAAAATGACGTACCACAAAATTTCGTGACGTATGTACTTTAATTGTGCTCTTTTATCTATTTTTTTAATATAATTTCCAAACGGCTTAGCATTTATTCTTGGTAATAAATAGACGTCGTTGTCACCTTTATAGGTACCTGCTGTAAAAATTTGAACGAAATCCGTTAAATATTTTTTGAGTTATGCTTGACGAAAGGTTTTAATATCCATCGTAGCTATATATGGGGCAAAGTAATACTGCGCTGTGTATGAGTCTTCGTTGCACTCAGACAATAACATCAGATAAAGAGTTTGTTAATTGTATATTTGCTTGAATAATGCCTTAATTTTATTTAAATGTTACGGGAACGAAGTCACAGGTAACAGCTAGGTACACAGGTAACAGTACAAGTACGCAGGTAACAGATAATAGGCTAGTTGAAATATAAAAATTGGGATATTTTAAAAAATAGCTAATGCGGGTACATCTACAAATGTAAAGCTTTCAATTAGAAAAATAATTAGCAAAATATATTTAGTAAAAGGTATAAGGCAGATAATTTATTTAATCAGTTGTTTAATAAGTCGTTTCATAAAATAATTTCATAAATTTGTTTCAAAAGTATTCGTTTCATAAATTCGCTTCATTACATTTTATATACAGGGTAAATCAAAATGATTGCCCTGATTGCAAATGACAATAACTTCGTTGTAAACAATGATTTGTAGAAACACTCTAAGCACGTCATTCATAGAAGCTCAAAGTTTTCTTTGCGTACTTCATATTTGTTCCATGTGGCTCCTTTATGTCATACAGAAAAGTCCATAAACTTGACCATTCAATCATTCAGTTCATTTTGCGCCAGACATTGTTAATATTGTTTATATAGACATTCATGTCATTGCAATTTCTAAATGCACTTTAAGCTGCTTCACTTTTATAAGCAAAGAAGGAATATCTCTATAAACAGGAGTCATACACAATGTATTCACAATATCTGGTGAACAAGAACGAAAAATCATGCGTCAAGCATAGATTATGTAACACTTTCCAACACTTCCAAAATAATTTTACAAATCATTACCGTTTAATAAGCTGAAAGATTACATTTAAGTAAATAATTTGGAAAACGCATAACATATTTAAAAACGTAATTTCAGGAAGTTCCAACATATATTTCCAACATATACAATATTCGGAAAAATATCCGAATACTTTTATTCAGCCCTGTATAATATAAATTTGTACATATACTACATAGGATGCTAAATTTTAGTTTAGTTAGGAAAAGCGTAGCACAGTTTAAATTTTTCTTCTGGAGTTTCTGTCAATAAATGGAAATGTATTCTCAAACTTTTGCGCTGCCCTGTATATGATCTACAGAATTTATACACACCAGTGAGTTAAACTTAAAACGCACTTCCAGGAATTATTGTTAACATACAGTAGAGAATTCTTTTGTGTGTCCCTGTAAATGAACGATGACAGCTATACACACAACATTCTGTAGTAAGCCTCTTGTAATGCACCTTAGTGATATCTATAAATTTCAATGCGTTTATAATAGTGAAACATTATTTAATTAAACCGCAAACAATTTTTCTCCATAGGCGTAATGTAACGGAATTCTTTTGACTATCCCTATAAAGTAATTATATGTGCTATGCACACCCTATTCCATATTAAGCTTCTTGTATTGCACCTTAGTGATATAAATAAATTACAATGTATTTTAAATTATGTAACATCATTAAAATAAACAGCAAATGATTTTCCCAATAGACCGTAATGTAACGGAATTCTTTTGAGTGTCCCTGTAAAAAACTATAAGAGCTACACACTTCAGTTGAAATAGGGAATATGCTATAGATAACGACAATAACATATAAAAATTGCAGGGCAATCTGAGCATATTTACGGGTGTTAGCTCACGGACAGACGGCAGACGGCCGACGGTCATACGGCAGACGTCCAAACAAATCGATGTCATAAACACTTTTCCACTAGGTTGGAAAGTGTTAAAAATGGACTACCACTTTGATATTTTCTGTGTGACTAAAAAACCCCACATAGAACAGCTATGAAGTGCGCAAACAACACTTTGTCATCTTTTTGTTTACTTAAGGAGTTTTGTCCAATTATGCTTTTCAATAACGTTATTGTCCTTTGTAATCAGGGCAATCATTTTGACTTGCCCTGTATATAGGGTATATATGTATATTACCTTTTAACATATACCCTCTGATATATATGTTTTTTTTTCTTTTGACAAAATACACAGAAAAGTAGAAAAAATCATTCAATCAAGTATGAAAACATTTCCAAAAGGAATTCTCTTACGTTATGTGCATCACTGAATAAAAACATTTATCTACTGAATATAAGTTTACCTTTTGAAGATTCCATTTTTGAACAGAAGCTATGAATAATTCATAAACATTTATCGGGTGAAGTAAGTATAATAATACGTTTGTCATAGAGAATTTTTACCTCAAAATTTATGAAAACCAAAATATTTTTCTAAAAACGTTTTTATGTAGTAAATATTTTATGTAAATAATAATTTATTCGTAGATTTATATTTTAATCGCAGTTTTTTGCGATTAAATATGCAGAAGATTTTGATTAGGAATTAATGATGACCAAACTTGTAGCTGTTGGTAGGTTTCACATTTGAATTCTAGGATTTTTAAAAGAATATCTACCGCGTTTTCTTGAAAAAATGTCTAATAATAATTTTAAATTTTAATGGTGTCCGGTTGTCAAAATTCTCAAAAAATGCATATATTTTTTTCTAATAAAATACTAGAAAGTTAGATGAATTAAATAACTCCAACTGCGTATTTCAATGCGATTATATGAGCAGATATAACAATTCTTGTATGAGAAACCCCGCATTTTTTTTTTTTTAAATGCGAAAGCATAAACCAAGACAGTCAACTTAGCATAGAAAAAAGTCTAGCTATTTTTAATTTTAAATTTTGGCAAATTTCAGGTATCGTCTCAAAAGCGCAATTCTTCAATTTAATGTTCACATTTAATACAAATTTAACAGCTACTCTATAATAGGTAGAATTATTATTATTAGTAAAACGCTAATTGATCACGTAAATATACGAATACAATTATACGAAGTAATTGTTAGTCTGTTATTTTGAAGTTAATGTTTTTTGTTTGAAGTGAATTAACTTCATTATGTTTTTATGAACTTAATAATCTTTAATTACTTTGTTCACACTCATTCTATTGTTCTAATAATTGTTTAGGCAGAATATAGATTTTTTTCTCAATAAAATTTAGATAAAAGTATTATAATTTGGGTCAGGAAAAGCTCAACTTATAAATATCTTTAATCTACCACAACATCATCATGCACATTCTGGTGAACCATACTCCCCCAATATTTTCATAATACGTACTAAAACGTTTTCTGTGAAGTCACATAGATAGTCCCTATGGGAATGTAAACGCATTTCCCTTATAAGCACATTAGCAAAGTAACTTTACACATACACAATGAAATTCCCAAGTTGCAAACATCCACCTTCATGCAATATCATAATCATACAGTCAACATTTTATTAGTAAAAAATAAGTTGTGATTTAAGGTATATGAAGTCGAAATTAAGCATCTGGTATTAACAATAATTGTTCTTAACATTAATTTCATTTCATTATTTACTACATTATATAGTAAGGATTCGATACCCAACAGCAGACTCTCAACCTTTAATAACACGACATATCCACGTAAATCAATATGACAATTCTTAAGTATTATTCTTGATTTCTAAAATTTGAGAACGTAGATTTTCAAAGAATTGCTGTAGCCCATAACTAACTTTAGTTCTTACTAATAAAATATTTCGCATAATTTCTTATTTATGTTTCCATCATTTTTCTAGATTCTTGTATATTTAATCTGAAAAAACAGACTAAATCGTGTGATGAGATTAAGCATTAGTTATTTTTTTCTATCTTCTATTCCCACGTTTTACATTAACGTTTAATTATATTTATTGAAAATATCATTGCTCATAAAATCGTAATCATAAAATCGTAAATATCATTAATTAAGTCGAATACTAACATTACTCCTTAAATATAAATATCGTCACTTCTAATTATAAACAAAACACAGTTATATTAATTATTTATAGTGACGGCACTTATTAAAGGTCATTTTAATACATCAAAGCACAAAATGAGAGAATTAAAGTTACTGAAATCTCGCCAAAAAAACCTTAATTAATATGATATTGCTTTTCTTTTACAACAGTGGTTCTAAGAGATAAAAGATTAATATGATGACATTATTCATTACATGAAAAAAGTCTTTTAGTTAAGGTATCACAGATTAATGCGCTTAGTTGTTTGCCAAACATTTTTTTCAGGAGTAACATTAATTATAATGATTCCTTTTATCATGTCCTGATTTATTTCTAAAAAATAATAATTAATCTTATGAACAAGAAATTGCTAATACCAGAAATATAATAATAATAATAATATGAAAGATTTGACTTCTATGAAATATTCATAAGTGGTTTTCCCTCATAACTCAAGATAATCTGAATAATATAATATGAAAAATTTTATAGAGCACTTGCCATATTTTTTCTATTATATAGTTATGGTATAATACAACTTTATGTCACATGTGAAGATTTTTTTATTTTATTTACACCGAATATTCAACGTTTTTATTTATGTAGCTAAATCTTTTATATTTTTTACATTAAATGTAGGGTGAAACCCCCAGTTATTGACACATAACCATTAACTGACACTTGAGCAAAAATCTCATTCAAATAAGCATTCTGTTTTAAAATTCTGCAAAATAGTGTCATGTTGTAAATGAGACACTTATTTTTATTTTGGAGACGATTTATTCACCACTAGAGGGTCATGAACATATTTAATGAGGAAGAAATTTTTGAGAATACAAAATGTGTCATTTTGAAGCAACAATCATATTTCTAAATTTAATGAAGTGTTTTTCTAATCTATTTGTAAAGCAACCATCCAAATATTTTTTTTATTAAAGTTATACTTGTAGAAATTAGTTTAAAGATGCGTATGATATATTAGAGCAATGATTTAGAGTTTATAGTTATTTAATTTCGCTCAATGGGGGGGGGGGACAGTTATTGGTTTCTAGAATTTCATTTCACCACTCCCTGACAGAGGTGTTAGTTATTGCTTATATTAAAGTAAGTTGAAATCTATTATTTGAAGTGTTTAAAAATACATATTAATAAATTAAATTTATCTTGTAGAAAACACCATTAAAGTTTAAGTTGTTTTACTGGTGTCTGACACCAGATGTCAGGTAATTGATATATGCATCACTAATAATGCAGTACAAAATATTACCCCGATATACTCTTACTATATACTCTGCATTAATAATAATGCAGTACAGCTTACTAAATCTCACTTTTTATAATAAATATTAATGTATTTTGATTTTATAATAAAGAATAAAGTTTTTAAAAGCATTTTAATCTTTTAATATAAAGTGTCAGTTATTGGTGTTTCAAAATAGGGATGGTGTCGGTTTAGGGATAGTGTCAATTACTGGAGTTTTTTACCATATTTATGAATAAAATTAATTTTCAATAATACATTTCATAAATTTTCAAAAATTTTCCAACAATAATTTTTTAATGTATCAAAAACAAAGGTAAGTATAAAATAGATTTAAATGTTTGTAATAGTGATTTGAACAAGTAAAAATCCTTAAAGTGTCAATTACTGGAGGTTAACCCTATATAAACTATAATTATAAAAACTTTAATTATTAAATTAAAAATGCAATTATTTTAATTATTTAAAGTACAATTATTTTTAAAATTATTTTAAATGAAATTTGTACATCAAAATGACCCATAAGCTGCGAATCTAAAGGAAATGTTATATAAAATTGAAAGACAATTTTCTACAGTTACGGCATGTGGAATATCAAAAGATATAATCTGAAGCAGTATTACAGTCTTGAAGAGAGGCTGATTACGACATTCCATTATTCTGTACATTAGTGAGAATTTAATTTTTTTCTAATTCGATAGAGTAAAATATTTAAAATATATGTTCTCTAAATTATTCAATATTTACTAATTGGTGTTTTTATAGTGGGTTTAGAAATAAGCAACTCAAAATATAAAGTGACAAGCCCTTTCAATGACAAGGAACACATATAAATATATAGTAGATTACATTCTTTTATAGTAATCATACATATTAAACATCTGTTATACCGCTTTACTAAGGTCCACTACGAGAGGGAACTGTGACTACCTCTGTAGGTTTCCACACCCCTCGAGTTGTGGTAGAGCAAGTACGGGTTGGAACATCCCGACTTAAGGCCTAGGGCGTGGTTCACTTTTGGGTTTCCAGCTCCGAAGCTGCTGGGGGACGACGGCCCGTCTCCAAGTGTCTCGCGGTGACTCTCCGTGGTTTCACCGTATCGCAATGGCCTACATCGTCGACATGTGGGTTCAAGGTTAGAGGGTCCGCAGGTGGCGGTCCTCTGACCGCCGCAGGGAGAATAACCTGCTGGCGCGATATAAGTCCCACAGGACTTGGGTTCGGTGGTCGTCTGACGCATAGGGCGTTCCTCAGAGCGCCTGCCGCGCAGCTTACTTTATTCCGCTTTACTAAAATATATCAATCCATGGAAGCAAACTTCGTATAGAATAATTTGCCTAGATGAAGTTCTTTCTAGTTACTGACTATTGTGAACACTGTTGTCAGTTAAGTGGTTTATTAAATATAAAATATTTATAAAATATATACCACAATTTCCTTAAGAATTCTTCTTCTTACTTAATATATCATTAAAAATATAATATTTATATTTGGTAACACTAGCAGATTACTAAATAAATATACCTATTAAGAAGTCAACATTCATTGTGGCTTGTATAAAAGCGTGTTGAGATCAGTCACGGTTCTTTTTTATAATATAGAATTAAAATCCTTATTTACAAATTGTTGATTCAAATTAAAACCAATTAAACTAAATTTTATCATTTTTTGATGTCATCGATATATTAAATGCGTCAGATGGATTACTTGATATGTATCAGGAAAAAATAATATAATTAAATGTGATAAAATGCAATAGATATTTTTTTACGGGAATCTAACTCTAAGCAACCTCTAATAAAACTCAGATAGCAAGACTCTACGGAATGTATTATGTGGTTTTCAGAATCATCATCATCATGTACTTATTTCATTACAACGTCTCAAAACTAACGCAATTGCAAAAAGAGAAAAAAATGTAAATCGAATATTCCAACTAGAAAGAAGTACATTATAACAGGCAATATTATTTTATTACGTTTTAACAAGTATACTCTATTCCACACCTAATAATTTAGCCTGCAGAAAAGAGGTTCGTGTAACGACGTTCCAATGAGTTTTGAGGTCACCTGCCATACAGTTTCGAATGCTACCGCGTGACCATTATTCAACTAGATTAATATTAAAGAAAATATCAAAACTGCATTAGAAAATGTTCCAGTTTTTAAAATAACTGTTTCCTTTACATAAATTAGCTTTTTTTTTTTTTTAGCGTGCGCAATATAACATAATCTAGCATGTGTCTCCATTGGAGTACGTTTATTGTCATCATATTGCAATTATGTCCTAGTATTATTGATTTGCCATACATACATTCGTTTCAGCAATATATTTACGAATACAACACAAAATGTTGACTTTTATACTGGTGTCGATAGGGATACATGATCAAAGCATGTTTTTTTGATAATTTTCTTTTAAGATTACACACGCACATTATTCTATTGGTCACGCATTCTTGCACTAATGTTATGTTTTATATTTATTGGTATTTTTGGATGTATTTAAAAAAAAAGTAGTCTGTAGTCTTTAAAATATGTATTTTTATTATAGGCTGGAATATTCATGCATGTAATAAAAAATATAACTTAATAAACGCATTAATAATATCAAATAATATCCACATTTTCAGACTTTTATCAATAAATTTGTATAGATATACAGGAATGTATCAAATAGAAAAAATAAGAATTTTCGGAATTTTTTATGCATGTTATTAATTACTGTAATAGAGAAAAAACGTAAGTTTATTAATTATGTATTAATCCATATATATATATATATATATATATATATATATTACTATTTTATATTTACTACATTACTATATTATATATATATATATATATATATATATACTACTTTTTACTATTCTCTCTATATATAAAACGAGGGGCGGAATAACAATTTATGTATCATTAACAATAATAATAAAAATTTTACAACCCTTTATCATTTTATGACATCGAAAAATCTTAAAAAACTGAAAGAAAATTAGGATAAAGTACTTTAAATACGACTCGTAAAACTTACATTCACAAATGCTAAAAACGTTTGCACTAAAAATTTATTTTTTATGTTCGTTTTATGAGTCATTCATAAAATCCCTATGCAGTCTTTCTACATATTTTTAATGTTGTTCTCTGTCAGTAAGTACATTTGTTTCTGCTTGAAAAGCAGTGTACATTATAAATTTCAATTTCAAGTCTTTCAGCTATTATCAACAGAATTTAGACTTGTTGCAATGTCTTTTGGATTACAATAAACAAATGTATTATTAAAAATACGCAGCATGTAACTTATCCAGAAAGAAATTTTAGTGCAAAAAAAGGAGATTTCATTATTATTAAAAATACATGCTCGGATAGTTTTAAAGCATAATTTAACGAAAATAAAGGATTTTTTTATGAATAAAAGAAAAAAAAATAAAACAATAATGTAAAAATAAATATTTTGTAATTATGTTTATATTATGTATATATGCAAACTAAAGAACTGCTATCAATTTTACACACGTTTTCGCAGTAAAAGTACTGAAAATACCGCGATAATTTCCAATGATAATTTTTAACACCAAATATACTTTAAAAATTCTTCTTGACTACAATTAACACGAATGCTTAAATATGAAATAAAGTGCGTAGTTTGAACATATTATTTGATATCAGATAAAGAATATTTACACACCTGTGTATATCATTATTGATTTGGACATGAAGATTTTGAATACACATTGCTCACATTATTGGTATTCTAATGGTACCATTAGCATAATTTAGTTTACATTTAATTCATTTATAGTTTTCATTTGCATTACCCAAAATACTTTTAAAAAACCTAATTTGGTATATTCTACACAATAAAATATAAAAAATTACCAAGTTTTCAAAAATACATAAAACATTTGATATGAAAAGTTTAATTTTCATAGATTTTCAAATTAGTTCATCTTACTTAAAACACACGAAATTAAATATCATGCAATGTATAATAATGTATTTTGATCATGTAATAATTCTTCAGTACTATATACAATTATTTTGTCCAATGTATACGTATGATAATCTACAGTGGGTCTGAGAGTTGTAATCTAGATATATTTATTATAGAACATATCTATTACTGAAAATGAAATGTTTATTTATTGGCTTGGAGCGAGCAAGCATTTTTTGTCTGCGTAATTTTAACAAATTTTTTTATCTGCTTACTGCCCGCTTCTCCTAACGCGGTCCGTGTGCGTCAATTGAAGTGACTGAAATGTACTGTATGTCGCTAATTGCTAAATGTGCATGCATAGAGATTAATTAGTATTAGACATTTGTTAAGTGTTTTGCTTTCATACTAGAAAAAAGAAATGTTTTGTCTCCCAATCCACGAATCTAACAAGGTCTCCATAAGCATATACTCAAAATTAAAAAAATAATAATACGGAAGATATTTCTTTTGTGGATATACACAATTATATAACAATGCTATTTGTAATATTATAAAAACTTTACTTTAAAAACTATGAGTTTATCGTTATTTAGCAAAACACCATTATTTTAGACGAAATGGTAAAAACAGGTGGGTAAGTGTGATCTAAGATCGCACAAAGGGCTTCGTTTAATATTCCTTTCAAAACACTTTATCTTTTCTTTAATAAATCCAAATAAATTTCATTTTCCAAAAAAAAAAAAAGGTCATGTTTTTATAAAGTAAAAATTTACTGGTCTATTTTTCCGTTTTTTCGAGTATCTGAACCGGTCCGATAGCGGGCGAAGCCTTCTATTACACTCTGTCAAAATAAGATATGTCATGCGGACTAAATCTGATATTAAAAAAATAAATATGTTGTATAGAGAATTTCAAAATGTTACAATATGACAATATTTCCATAATCGGGTTTTTATCATGACTCAAAACGTTCTTCAAACTGATATGACGTAATATTAACCTGCTTTCTGTACTTACACATACTCATACTCCTTGTATTATTGAGAAATGCTTGAAAATTTTCGTTTTATTACCAATTTGACGTCATATTAATCTTTTTTTTTAATTGGTGAAACTTTTTATTTCATTTTCATTTTTTACGTGGAAATCTTTCAATAGAAAATTAATTACTGTAGAAAGAATTTATTGTGGATTTTTAATTGTTGGAAACTACTATAGCGAAAAATATTTAAATTTAATAGGAAAAGGTTTGTTAGATTTTTGGCTTTTTAACGCTCCTTATTAAAATAATTCGACTTTTTCAAAATGTTATGATTTTCAGCGTGACAGTAGGTACTCAGCTGTAAGTACACAAAATTTCTAGTCTGTAACTTATATAGTTTCTGAGAACCGGCTCTGTGACAGACAGACAGAGAAGCGAGACGAATAGGGTTTCGTGAGATGAACAAATCCCTAAAAATACTTTCATTAGTTTAAACATTATGGTAAATTAACATTTAGAACAGTAATTTTACTTTTAAAAATATCTTAAGAGAAAAATGATTTATTTAATAGCATTTAAAATAATCCTTCAGCTTAATATAAAAGCATAGGAAAATAAGATTTTCAATACTGAAAAAAAGGAAAAATAAATTACAATTTTGTAACAATATTTATTTTTTACAAATACGTTTGAGTGTCTGTATACGAATGAATGAATGAATAATACAGATTTGGTTAAGTTAAACGGCTATCCAATTATTTCCACATTTTCCACCAATCAAACCTTCAGGAACTTTCTCAGTTTCCAAATAAACGTTAATGTGTTTGGCATATTCATGTTGTTTTGATTATTCATAGCGTGAAATTATTTGTTTGTTCGTCTGTAAATTTATTAATACCAGTTTTTTTCTACATATTATCTGAGTAATTTGCTTGGCGATATTCTATATGTTAATTCAAATATGCACAACTATGATCTCTCGCGTGAATACAAATTAAATAACATCTTAATCATTCAGGTGTAAAGTTAAGAGTTTGCAGATCATCCTAACTTGATTTTATTATTTATACATATGTAAAATGTTCTATTGGTTCCATTTAGAAATAAAATAAATTGTAAAATTTACTTGATTAAAAGAAGCGTTGAAATTATTACATTCAGAAACGTTTCACAAAATTTCGCAAATCTGACCAACATAATGTTCGCCAAATTGTCCCAAATTTTTTTTATTTGGCGAAAAAAAAAATCTAACAAATCTATCGAGATTCCTCCGCTAAATTTGATTGACATTTTGCTGTATACGTACATATATATTTAAGTACTTTGTTCATGTTTTTTTAATATGCGCTTTAAATAAACCGTCATTGAAAGTGACTAAATGGCAACTACTAAGGGTATTCCAGCGTAGTTGTGTTATTATATTTTTGAAATCAGTTTCTTAGTGAAATCGTAACAGATAAGAAAACAACGATTCATCAATTAAACGTTCTGGAATAAATTGGAAGAAACTCTTTTGTGTGATGTTTGAAAATAAAATCTGATTTAATAACAGACTATGACAAAAAATGCAAGCCAGTTGAATGAAGTTATAATGCAAAATTATCATTGAAATTCAGTGACTATATAAATAAATCCTACCCTCCCTATCAAGTTCACTTGACGGACAGGTTTACATATTTACATGTTAATGTAACAATATAGAAGGCAAGCCAAGTAATTTTATTACTGCTTGTTCTTTCAATCCTAATGTATAACAACATTAAAATAACAAAAAAATAAAAAGCATAGAATCTGGATGCTACTAAACAAATGACAGACGATGTCGAAAGTGCCAAAATGTTGACACCCAACCAAGCCGTTTAATTATTGTTTATTTAAAAGCTATAATTTCAAGATATCACAAAATATGTAAATACAAAACAGCAGAACAAAATTCTACCATGAACAAACCGGCGGTCGTGCATAGAATGTGGAAATGTGGAGAACGTTGAATCAAATCAAGTAATATGCTTCATATTCATGTGTTTTAGCCTAATAAATAGTAGTAGTATAATAAATTTCTGAAGGGTGGACATTATCTGAACATTTGGGCATTACGAAATGGAAGGGAGACATTGCACAAAGTGCGCAAAAAAAGACCCTTGAAAAACTATTCGCATAATATTTATTTAAATGTCTTAATTTGCAGGACAATAAAATATGAAAATGGAAAAAAAAAGTAGACAGATGTTCCATCACGAACATTCCGGTCCGGGGCAGATGTATGTATAATGATAAATTTAGAAAACTTTGAGTCAAATTAAATACTTTGTCTTCAATAATACAACTAGTAGTGAAATCTCAACGGTACGGAAATGTAAAGCAGTTTGGAGGTACACCAAATGTTAAAATAAAATGCTAATGTCTTTAAAAGTCACCCAATGTGAAAATTTAATTGATAAAATCCAGTGTATCAAACAGTTTCTAGCAGCAGTTCTTACAGAATCTCAAAGTATAAAAAAAAAAAAATCAGACTACACTTTATTTAGATTGACGAGCCTGAGCAAATGTCCAACTAGCTGTCATATCAATGCCTCGAGAACATCATAAAGATTGGACAAAATCTTGCTCAACTACAGATTTATACGACAAATTGGAAGCTACGTATGATTGTTAAACACGGGCTTGCACACTGCTCCTATGAGGGTGTTGAAGCCGACACTCACAATTTGAGTATCCAGGCAGAATAACAAATTTTTCAATATGGTCACGGATAGTGGTAATAATAATAATAATTTGGTTTCCAAGCAGAAGAACGATAGTTAAGTTTGGTAAATTTAGACGACAAAACGGATGCTCTAGAGCAGTATTGGTGAAGGTCAGAGGATTCTTGGGTACAGGCAATAGGGATCGTTTTCTAACATATTACTGCATAGAATCCCCCGTAGAAAGCTATCGTTTTATTGAATATAGGCTAAAAGACTTTCCAGGCTTTTGTTTATTTAGTTCATGTGATGGTACAGTAGAATATGGAGGCTGTTTCTGTCCTCGTTGTGTAGCCTTTTCTACAGGTGATAGAGTTTGTTATTGCAAATTATGATTCTATCCATGGTTGTCATTTGGTTGTACAGAGTTTCCAGGTTGTCTATGTACACTTTGACCATGTTGATGAGACGTATTGCATATAGCCCAGTCAAATTGTAGTTTGAGGTGGAAAATTCTGGTGTAATTGTTTTTAGTGGCTTATTTTATGTTTTTTGGGGTGCTGAATACGAATCTGAAGTTTTCCAACAAAATTTCGTTCGGCTTTTTTTTTTTTTTTTTTTTTTTTTTTTTTTTTTTTTTTACAAAAAACCTGTAAAAACACGGACTTTTTTCGTTTCTTTCAAAATAACTCCAAAATTGTGCATTTTGCGTAAAAGTCGGCAGTATATGAGTTAAAGAGAATAAAATTTCCTACATTTTATATAATGAAAGTTTTTTTTCTATGATCAATGGTTTAGCCGTGAGAGTGCCTCAAAAATGGGTATTAAAAACAAAAACTGTAAAAAAACGGGAATTACGGTATTGTATGTCGATGTAACATGGAAACAAACCATTTAACGCAAATATTAACCATCAGTGATACTAAAGATTATATGATTGACTATATTTTATGCATTTAAGGTAGGTGAAAAGTGTGGATCTGGCACCAGTGGAAGTTTTGAGCAGTGGAGTATCTCCACCTCCTCTCAAGAGTCAAAGGTGCTCCTCTTCCGGAGAGCTAGTACTCTAAGAGAATATAACATTTTGAGAAAGGGGGTAAAATTTGGTACAGGAGATAAAACTATCTAAAATCGTCGAAAAACAGTAATTTTTGGAAAATAGCAATAAACACTTAAAAAATCCATTTAACAATTACAAATATATGATAATGAATACTCTTCAGACACACAAACAATATTTTTAATTCAAAACTTAACATTTAAATATGTGTATGTTTTTCCTCCCCCCCCCCGCATTCTAGAAATTTCTGAAATGGCAGTTTCCTTGCAGGCAAATATGCAACAGATTTTCGCCATTTTAAAAAGATATTTACTGAAATATAGATTTTTTTAAAACCAATATGCTTTTAAAAGAACTGTTTATAATGCTGTCCAAAAAAGGAAATATTAAAGTGCTGATAAGATGGAGGATATTTACTGCATAAAGTCGTGTGGAACAGGGGTCAATCATTTTCCTCAATTTGTGAAAGGTATGTGTCATTTGTTCAGTACAAATACAAGGATAGTGCTGTAGTTGTGTTCGATGGTTACCCTGAAGAAAGTTGCAGAGGTACTAAATGTATTGAGCGAGCAAGAAGATCACGCAAACTTCAGTAGATTTGATGTTCGACGAAACAATGGTGCTTACAGTACCACAAGATAAATTCCTAGGCAATATAAAAAACAAAGAGCGTTTGATTTTAATGTTGAAAGATAAATTTGCAGCAGCTGACATTCACACAAAACAGGCACGAGAAGATGCGGATACGCTAATTATCACCACAGCAATGGACCTTGCGCAACAACATAACTCTGTATTTATCGCGGGTGAAGACATAGATTTGCTGGTGATCATGATTGGTCTCTGTAGGGGCATACATTCAAATGTATATTTTTTAAAGCCAGGCAAAGGGACAGTTTTACCACTCATTTTTTCTCCTGACTGCAAACTTGAACAATCGGTTGCTGACAACATATTATTTTTACATGCCATGAGTGGTTGTGATACTACTTCAGCCTTTTTCAAAGTAGGAAAAATGAAGTTTCTTCAGACTCTCAAAAGAAACCCGGCATTAATTAAAGCCATTGAAATTTTTAAAGACCCTATGGCAGATGCTGATGCAATTACTGATGCTGGCAATCGTTTTTTGACTTCCTTGTACAAATTATCTGACAAGGAAACCACGTCATTAAACAAATTAAGGTATCTATGCTACCGTAAGTCTGCATATAAGCCATCAACCCATTTGGCGTCCCTACCTACTACGGAGGCTGCAGCTAAACAACATTCTTTAAGGGTGTATTTTCAAGTTCAGCAATGACTTGGGAATGAAAAAAATCCTGAACAATGGGGTTGGAAAAGCACCAAAGATGGTCTATAGCCATTAACCACGCTAGAGCCACCAGCACCTCAAGCCGTTCTAAAACTCATTTCTTTCAAATGCAAGAAGACATGCCTTAAAAACTGTGGATGTAAAAAAGCAGGCCTCAGCTGCTCTAATATGTGTGTAAACTGCGAGAGCAGTTGTAATAACATGCCTAATATTGAAATAGAATAAAACGAGGATGACCCGGGTATACCCTGAAGTACTTGAAGGTAATTATACATAAATCATTCCATTTCACATTTATTTTTTCATTCATTTTTAATTTGGTGTGGTCAAAATATGTATCCCAATACACTGTGCATAACTATTTAGTTTTTATACAATTAAAACTATGTCATTAATTGTTTTTTAAAACCCTGATACGTAGTACAATAGCTTTTTTGCTCCCTGATTTGGGGTCCAAAAGTGACTGATTCCTGAAATGAGCTGTAAAAGAGGACTGGTATTAAAAAGAGGTAAAAATAATGTTATGATAAAATGCTGTATGAATCTTAACTTAGTTATAATTAATTCCACCGTTTAAAAAAATATTATACACACCAGTTCTTCTCCGGAGCATAAGTTTCGATCCTCGGGACAAAAACGGCTTTTCGCGCCCGTATGCGTAAATAGCTATTATATAATTAATTTCTTTTTTATAGGTGTAGAAGACCTAGAAGGCATACCCTCAGGAAACATGAAACCATTGGCCAAGAGGACTCGGTTTGACTGACAAGTTCCTTTCAATGTCCATAATAATTATTAATTAATATTGTATAAATACATAATTACCTATTTTACTTTATTATTTAACATTAAACAGTTTACATACTAATCAATCGTGAATCATTTATCATTTTTTTGTACCTATATAACCTAACATCAACGTTTTACATATCTGCACACATGTATAATGATGCATATAAGTTATATGCCTTTAATAAGGAGGTGGATGACTACTTCGTGCATTCGTCATTGCTTTTTAATAATTATTCAAGGTCCAAGAAAATTACTTCCACATAAATTGTAGAGAATTTTATCTATTTTTTTAAAGCATAATATAATGTATACAGTGAAATGTTTATTTTTAGGCCTTATGAACAGAAAGACTGTAAAAAAATGTGTTTTTTGCTATTTTTCGAAAAGTACTGTTTTTCGACGATTTTGCCTAGTTTTACTTCCTTTACCTAATTTTACCTCTTTTTAGAAAATTTTATCACCTCTTAGAGTAAGAACTCCCCGGAGGAGGAGCAACTTTGACTCATGAAAGTAGGTGGAGCTGCTCCACTGCTCCCAACTTCCACTGGTGTCGGAACCGCACTTCCCCCTACTTTAAATGCATAAAATATAATCAATCATATCATCTTTAATATAAATTATGGTTAATATTTGCGTTAAATGGTTTGTTTCCATGTTACATCGACATACAGTGCCGTAATTCCCGTTTTTTTGCAGTTTTTGTTTTAATACCCATTTTTGCGGCACTCTCACGGCTAAACCATTGATAATATAAAAAATCTTTCACTACATAAAATGTAGGAAATTTTATTCTCTTTAACTCATATACTGCCGACTTTCACGCAAAATGCACAATTTTGGAGTTATTTTGAAAAAAACGAAAAAAGTCCGTGTTTTACAGGTTTTTTGTAAAAAAAACAAATTTGCCGAACGAAATTTTGTTGGAAAACTTCAGATTCGTATTCAGCACCCCAAAAAACATAAAATAAGCCACTAAAAACAATTACACCAGAATTTTCCACTTCAAGCACTTTTTGAGCACAAATGACCGGACTAATAATGTCTGAAAACAATCATGAAAATGAATCATTAAACTTTACTAAAATATGTGTTTGATGAAAATATATACAAAATGGTTTTGAAAAAAACAACTTTAAAACCGTAGATGTTAAGAGTACAAAAACTCTCTCCGAACGCTTTCGGCTAAAATCCAAGCCATTATCAAGGAGAAAAAATCAGCAGAGAATAAAGTTCGATGTTGACCAAGACTTGATGCTAGACGACAGGAAACCCTTTGCAAAATTTTGCAGTTGGACCAAACCACTATTATTGAGGGAGAGAGGCGAAGAAATCTCAACCCTATTATTCATTCGGGAGATCAGACTTTTCTGTAACATGAAGTTGGGTTTTAGCGTGATTTAACCCGATTTTAGCCGGAAGCGCTTGGAGAGAGATTTTTACTGTTAACGTCTAGTGTTTTAAGGATTTTTAAAACCTTTTTGTATATATTTTCATCAAACACCTATTTTAGTAAATTTTAATGAATCATTTTCACGAATGTTTTCATATTTTATGTATTGAAACAAAGGTGAATATATCGTTACAATTATACTTTACAAAGTTAGTTTATTGGAGAAGTTTTCCTCTTGCGGAACGGAAGAAGAATTTGCAGCTGAAGAATGAAAAGTGGATTCTTGCTGGTAACTAGACGAGTTGAATTTTGTACTTTTTGAGATAAGCAATAAGTATTTAGGTTCAGAATTAAGAGAAGATTGCTGCTTATTGTTAGGGGGAGACAGTATTGACCCAGAGTCCTCGGAACGATATGTCTGCGAATAGGAAGGTGTAGTTTTGGAACGCACTGTATAGACACGTATATATTTATTATTAGCATTTGTAGCTGTACCATCAGTATTTATCACGAAAAATTACCTACAACTCAACTTTTTCTGAAAAATAAATAAAAAATTAACTTATATCTTCAATTTCAAAAAGTGAACTGGCATATCTGTAAGATAAATAAAAATGGAATATAGCCATCGATTGTGACAAGCAGCAGTGACATTACGTTTGTATTAAATCATATTGTTATTTGACAGTCTTTGTTTATGGTAAATTGTCGAAGTGAAAGTAAGCAAACATAAAATATAATCATAAATGAAGATTATTTCTGTTTATAAAATGTTGAAAAACATCTTCGTTAAAACAACACTGGCATTTCCGGTCCTTTTTTTTCAGAAAAATAAATAATGTTTATACAATTGAAATCACAAACAAACAAAAAAAATCTTATTATCAGCGAAACATATTTATTGCTAATGTTTTTTTTTCGAATATTATTTTTTTTTCGAATATTATTATTTTTTTTCAAACTCGTGATTTATATTTTACAAATGAAATTGATATAGACATATAAAAAAAAAAAAATATATATATATATATATATATATATATAAACGATTTTGAAAAAAAAAAATACCGTAATTATTTTTGTAAAGAACAAACGTAAAACACACGAGTTATAGTTCAGTTTTCCGTTTAATACATAAATAATTAATGATATGAGAGTAACATTTTCATTTTTTAAATATAAATTAAAAGAAATAATATAATCCGATGCACGATAAAATATTATTTTTTATTAAATTTCAATTATTTCGATTAATTAAAAAAATAAAGCTTGAAAATGTAAACTAATTAGATTGAATGCGTTTATCATACTGAAAAAAAGAATCCTTGCTTATTACAAGAAAATGTCATTAAGTTTAATTCAAATATTCGAGGCGAAGAAACATAATTATAAGCAAAAAACATTATACGTTTATTATCTTGCCTGTTTAAAATTTGAATTACTTTCATTGTGATATTTGATAACACAAAATTCTCAAACTTTTCTCATTCCAAGAAAATTTTTGATATTTTTTATCAATACGTGCAATTAAAATTTCATCCAAATATTAAAATTAAAATGCAAATACTCATAACCACCAAATGTAATGATATAATTGCACTCCGGATTTTATATGGTTATCAATACAAAGCATGTTTCTAAAGTGTATAAAATAAAGAGGGTATACCAAAGAAGAAAACCCTTAAAATCAGAAGGGAGTAACCGATTGTCTGATCATGCCAATATGCGAAGCACAATAATTTCTAAAATCTCAAATGTGTCTTACTTTTTACATTTATTAATTAAGAGAAGAAAATAAGTGCAGCTATATTTTTTTTTCTTATTTTGTACTTATACATCTCTCACATTGAGTATGATTTGCTTTATTATTAGTTTTTTTTCTATTTCTTGTATGCATTCAATTTTCAAATTTTTTGCCATCAATCTCCAAGATAAATAATCGTAGCTAACGCAATTTAAGCTCATATACTTTTTTTAACAACTTCACACTCAAAGAAATGGTTTAATGCACTAAAGCATTTGTAATTATGAAATGAAAGAGAAATATATGTTCATTTAGTAGCAGCTGTATAAACATTGTCGTATAATTCAGAAGTTTTTGCGTTTCACATAAGAGAGTCTATGTATCATTATTAAAAAATTTCAAATTAATCGTGCTATTTCTTGTAAAATATAAGAAACATTGATAAGGCTATCGTTCAAACGTATCTATTATACGTAAATTTTAATAAACTATTTATTCAAATTGACAATTTTTGGTGGTTCACGATTTCACCTTCCGCGGTCTGGATGTGGACCGCGGTCCGCCAGCTGCCGACCGTTGTCCTATGCGTACATTTTTTTTTATCTTATCTAAAAACATCGAATGTTATATATATATATAAGAAAAATAACAATAAATTCTAATAATAAAAGTACATATAACAATATATATATATTTTTCCATATTGAAAATGTATTATTAGCGACAAAGGCCAAATTCTTCCGTTGCGGACTGTTCTGTCGTCTCCAAATATGTGTATTTCATTTTACGGCAACTACCGAAATCAGGTAGCTATTATTAGAAATGTATAGCGGTAACAACCAGAGCTATGCCTTATGCTTTTATTGCTCTTACATCACTTCCAAACATTGCCTAATTTAAAATTTAAAAACATCGATTAAGGAAGAAAATGTTTGAAATTTGTTTAAAAACGATACTGAAAGTAGGAAAATTTTATGCTTTTAAAATATTTTCAAGCATAAATTGGTTTTTATCCATCTTAACAATGAACACATGTTACAATAATGAAAATTAGCTAGTGACAGATGAGTTGTCACTGGTAGCAATTGATTGCCCTGAGATAATTAAAAATCATTTTCTTTTTTTTCTTTAGAATGTCATTTAAAATGGATTTGTATGCAACTGCATATATGAATAAGAGTATTGCATCGAATCGCATTTACTCAAATACTTTACTTTGCCAAGTACATAACATATACAGTGGTGGCCAAAAGTTTGGACATTTTTTGAAAGTTTCATGTTTTTCAATTTTGTGTGCTTGTAGAATATATTAATTTTCATTTAAATACAAACGTTTACATATCAAATTGAAGGTAATTTAATGTGGAATTTAATAATAAAAACAGTATTACAATATCTGTATTACAAAAAAAGTTATGCTCATTTTAGTAGAACAAATAAACACAAATCGTTTTGAATAAGGACGTGTTTTGTAATAAAAGCGTACTAGCCAATCACAAACACTGTTCTGAGGACCAATCAAATGTCTGTAACTATAGTTTAGTTTATTTGGATGGTAAAAGAGTTATTGTTGTGGAAATATTTTGCAGAATGATACATACTAGTACAATTAAATAGAGTATTGCTGTTTTTGAATATTTAAAGTCCTTTTTTTTAAATTAAACTAATTTTAAACAATGTCATCAACAAGAAGAATTAATTGGATATCTACAAAAAGAAGCCGAATTGTCATATTGAGAGAAAATGGCCTTCTTATGCTGAAATTGCAAGACAAGTTGGTGGTTCAGTGACTTGTTCTGGTGTACGAAAGTTCTGTTTACGTTATGAAAAAACGAAATCAGTAGAAAATAAGGCCAAATCAGGTCGAAAACAAATGCACAAGTGCTACTGCCGATAGAAAAATTAAACGGCTATGCATTCGAGATAGAAAAACTTCATCAGATGCTATTAGAAGTGAAATGAATGCAGCGGGTATTGCAATAAATTCAAGAACAATAAGAAGAAGGTTATCAGGATTTGGACTACAAGCTATAATTCCAAGGAAAAAAACATATTTAAATCAAACGAGTTAAGTGGGCAAAAGAACACATTAAATGGTCAGAAAATCAATGGAAGCAAGTAATCTGGAGCGATGAGAGTAAAATATCGCGCTTTGGTAATGATGGTAGAAAATACGTGAGACGTAGAGTAGGAGAAGCACTTCATAATGATTGCATTGAAACAACTACAAAAAACCCAATAATTGTCATGATTTGGGCATGTATATCTGCAGATGGTGTGGGCCGATTTCAAGTGATTGGTGGCATCCTGAATGCCAAAAAATACATCGGAACTGTCCTGGAACCAAAACTGATACCTTCCATCAGGAATCTCTTCCCCAACAACGCACCATTTATTTTTCAGCAGGATTCAGCTCCATGCCACACAGCAAAAATATACAAAGCATGGTTTCAAAATAAAGGCATAGATATATTACCATGGCCAGGAAACAGCCCTGATCTCAATCCAATTGAGAATTTGTGGCGGCGTTTGAAATTTCTTTTACGAAAAAAACGTCCATCCAATAAAAGACAATTTATTGAAACTATAATTGATTCTTGGCCCCATGTGATTACGGAAGATGAACTCCAAACACTCGTTCACTTGATGAAAAGACGCTGTAGAGCTGTCTTAAAAAATAAAGGTTATCCTACTAAGTATTGATTGTGTAAGTATCACTTTAAAAAAATGCAAATCTAAGATAGATCTTACTATTAGTTTCATCACTTTTTTTGTAATACAGATATTGTAATACTGTTTTTATTATTAAATTCTACATTAAATTACCTTTAATTTTATATATAAACGTTCTTATTTAAGTGAAAATTAAAATATTCTACAAGCACACAAATTTGAAAAACATGAAACTTTCAAAAAATGTCCACACTTTTGGCCACCACTGTATATATGACATTAACACCATAAAATACGGCACTTCGACGCTAAACTAAAATCCATAAACCAAAAAGTTCAATTCAATTTTCAATTTTAGAGTTGTTGTTGGATATATATATATATATATATATATATATATATATTAGATAGCATTTATATTTAGCTGACCGTGAAAAAATGGTTTATCTGGGAATTTTGTAATCGATTTTCATAATAAAAATTAATATGTTTTGAATAAACAGTAATGTTTATGGATATTTGGATACATTCATTGCATTTCATTGTTATTTAGATAATTTTTTTTAAATGAAATACTCTGACTTCTTCGTTAAGAAATATTACTAACGAACATGAATTATCTTAATTATAAAGTGGACTAAGAGCCAGAAATACGATATAACATTTTTTTAATATATAAGGAAACTCAAAAAATTTAATTTTAATTAGCGCGTTTATATACGTTTTATTAGATGAAAAAAATAATTGCGCAAACAAACATGCAAAAAAAAAAAAAATAATAAAAACATGAAATGAATATTCCGGCGTTTTTTTTTTCGCATTTTTTCAAAAAGATTACTGACTTTTAAAATTATTTTTCTATTCCAGTGGTTTTCATCCATCATGGCTTGTTAATTACCGTACCGTTAGTACTAATTTACCTAATTACACAAATTATATATATATATAAAAAAGCAACGAAAAAAAGAAGACCTTCATGAAGCTTATTTAATAAGCCACTTTTTAAAAATAATATGACTTTACTTCTAATGTGTATCAACATATAATTTTCATTATAGTAAAAATAAAATAACTTTTTTTAATATATGACGAACGGACGATGCAATGCGTGATTTTTTATTTTCATACGAAGAAAATTATCTTCAATTATGATTTCAATTGTTTGATAAAAAAAAAATAACAAATTAAATTAATGTAGCGGAACAATTATATTTTGGTTGCATTCAACTACACATTACTTCTATTACTTGTCATTAAAATAAATGTTTCTTTATAAAAAACATTTAAAACATATAACTATTTCTTTCTTTATGTATTTTCTATATGAAATTTTGCAAAAATATTTCTTTATTAAACTCGGTGATCCACCGAAATATTCTCGAGTTACTGAATATAGTTGACAACCATTTGAAAATTATAACACATTTTTTACATTTAATATAATATATATATTTTTTTGGCCCGCTATCACACCAAAAAGCATTTTCAGATGAGGAATATCAATAATGTATTGAAATAAAATTTTGAAAATTATTAAAACGATACTTTTCTATTAGTCACTTGGCAGAAGAAATCGCCGAAGAACGCTACTTACAGCACCTTTTTTGATTCCGAAAATTTAATTAGTTTAAGCGTGTAAATCAATTACATATCTGTTCTATTAAGGAAGAAATGCTATAAAACTATTAAATTGTATTTGGTGGAGTGAGGGGATCTCCAGGAAAATGAAGTATAATATATACAATTCTATTGTAAAGAGCATATTGTTATATGAAGCAAGGGGATAGATAGTTATAGAGAGAGAAAGAAAACAATTAGCGGTAGTGGAAATGGATGCCCTAAAAAGATCATGAAGGATATCAAAAATGGAAACATTAAAAAATGAAAAAATGAAAGAAATGATTAAAATAAAAGGAACCATATTAGATGATATTCAAAGGAAGCAATTCATCTGGTATGGTCATGTTAAAGGAATCATTGATGAGAGACTACTCAAAATCGCAGAATTAATTATAGAACGAATCAAAAAGGAAACGAGGAAGATCACGAAAAAACTGGATGGACGGTATGAAAAAAGCCATGAAGGATAGATGTCTGGAGGAGAAATGGACTCTTGACCGGAAGAAATGGAGTGGATTCTTGTATATTTTTCGGATGGCGGCATCGGACGCCACAAACTGAGTTGATATATATATAATTTTATTTATATTTTTTATTTTTGCTAATTATTTACAAATAGTGGACTATTTATATTGTTTTATGTGCAAACGGGATAATCCTGCGTAATCCGGCTGCGTGCGATAGAGATAAATTGGAAAAATTCCATGCTTGACAAATATTTTGACAAACCCTAAAAATTGGTAAATTGAGATACAGTTTTTAAACAAATTGCATTTGAAATAACACATTTTTTCCTATTTGACGATGTAAAAATTTAAATTGTGGTATATTTAGAAGAAACTGCAGTAAAAGACACATTGTTTGGTTAGGTGTTGGCACCGTCAATATGATGTCAGCGTTACTAGCGGACGTGTTTTTGTTTTAGAATATAGATTTGAGTATCCGTAAGAAAGTATTCCACAGCGATGATTTTTTTAAACAAATAATCTGGTGTGCACAGCAATTATATGAAGTTTGCACATTAGTAAAAGTATTGACAGTGCAAGGTAACTTTATTTTCGTAAAGATTGAATTTATGTTATCGAAGAAAAAATTACACTGAAATCATTGTGCAAATTACAAAAGTAGATTTGTAGATTTCAAGATTTAAAATAATTTAGAACATCCTTCAGATCACGTGATCAAGTGGTGATTTATTTGAAGTAAAATGGATGGATTTAGTCGGAGGCTAGACCACATAGGAAAATAGCATTGTACCCTATTGACAAACATCGTCTGCAAAAGTTTTCAGTATTTCATCAAAATTTAAGCATGAAAAATATTGCAAACCTTTTAAATGCAAACATAATGCTTTAGAATTTTGATAGACTATTCTTAGAATTTTAAAAGATTCTGTTTATTATAAATAAATTCTCTTAAATATATCAAAGGTCTTGAAATTTTATTGGAATTTAGCATTTTAATATCGCCTAAACTTTGCAGACTTCAGACATGTTACAATTTGTCTAATTATCAATAACAAAATATCCTTTAAAGTTGGTTCAACAAGTATACAGGATTGGACAATCATTTCTGCGTATTTATGGATTGTTTATATTACTCGCCTTTGATAGTATTTTTCATTGATGAGAAAAGAAAATGACAAGAGGTCATTTACAAAATGGTGATAATATTAAAAAATAAACGATTACATATTTTGTAAATTACATTTTCGTTAAGTAAATAATGTAAGCTACGTTTCCATGAATGTTTTATTATGTTGACGAGTTTATTTATACGTCTGCCAATTTTTCTGCTCACTGTTACACATCAGAATAGATAAAAGTGTTTTATGAGTTGACCACGGATGATTCGTAGACTAGATGGCATTCTTGTTATTATAGTTCAAGATTTCCGAAAACAATATAAAAGCGAAAAATCATATTATTTTGTCAAAATTTGTGTTACCACATGTCTTACACTAAAATAATGTTGACGTAAAAGACAATAAAAGCTCTTACATCATAGTTCAAATGAAATAAAAACTTAACTCGTTTATTTTTTTTTCCCAAACACATTTCGTAAAACCATACTTCTATTTATGATAATTTGGGAATAAATTATGCAGATTTTTTTAGTTCAGTACAAAATATGATATTGTCCTCTATTACACTGTGTCTTTGTATTATGTTTTTGTACTGTGTATTCTTAATAGATAAATGGGCATGACTGATTACATTCCCATCTGAAAAAAGAAGGCACAATAAAAATTGTATGTATACATCGAATAACAGCAAACGTTAATTTAATTTAAAAATGTGAAATAATAATCAAAATTTAAATTAAGTATATAGTAGGGTGGGCCGAAAAAAACTTTTGTTCGATTTTCGCTGATGGTTAGTGCGGAAAATGTGCCACTAGTGGCATCAAGTTCTTTTGAAGTTATTACAAATTAGAAATGGTTTCTGTTTGAACTTTTATAGCAAAAATATTTAAAATGTTAAATTAAATTTATTTTCGTTGTATGGACCCTATTTCTTCTGATGTCAGAGTCACGTGCTTTGGGGAAACATTTCCGATATTGTAGTTCTTAATTCTGCAACGACTCGCTTTGAAACGCAACGTTGACGTCATAGAACAGTAAATGACCATATTTTTGTGACGTTGAATCACGTGCTTTGGGGAAATATTATCGAAATCGTAGCCTCGAACCCAAACGGAGAATATGGTCCATTTACATGAAAACTCATTTATTATGTGCCGAATGTATAAATAAGCTCGTATTAAGTATTATTTTAGTGCTATCTCCTTTAAAATGTATAGTTTTAGTTTTTTTTGCGTTCGAGAACAACGCAAAACAACCCAGAACTCACCACGAGGAGGTATCTACACGGCGAGTCCCACACACCATCCTATCCACGGAATATTGTATTCCGAATGTGTACCTTTTTAGCTTTTTAGACTACAAAGTCCGTTTTCGAAATCAATTTTAGCATATTTTTAGTACTTGCAGTTTTACTCTGATGAAGGCATTTCTTTCTCCATTCCCACATATTTTTGATGCAGCTTCTGTCACAATTTTAACTGCTCTTTCCACAGTCTGGTAGTGACTTGGAGAGCAGAATAATGATTCATCTAACATAGATCCTGCAACTATGTTGTTTGCAATTTCTTCTGGTGAGAGAGTTTTGGTTATTGGAGTCTTGCTGATTTCGGTGGAGACCCAGTCGGTACAGCCAGGATACTCCGTTGTCTAAAAGTTCAGCTTTGGAACATGAAGCTCGCGCAATTTGTTGTGCTTTATTTTATTTTATTTTATTTATTTATTTATTTATTTATTTATTTATTTATTTATTTATTTATTTATTTTTAATTGAAGAATTTTTTAATTCTGTTGCATGCTAGTCTTCTAATATCTTGGTTGCCGGAAGTTTCTATTGCTACCAGTAAATTCTCGGGATGGCCATAGTATCCATTTGTTTGAATGTTTGAATCCACTGTTTTCATTAGCTCATCTGTTAGAAACGTTGATAGTTGAACAATCTTCCACAGATGTCTAGCGAAAGCTGGCCGTTTTTTTACATCAGACTACACTTCCGAATAAACTTTTATCATGTACTGCGCGAAATATTTCAGAGCTGCATCAGGATTCGAAATACTAACTTATAAGCGTAAAATTTTGCAGGCAGTTGTGACAAATCTCGATTGAACAATTTGTCCTGTTTTTCTGTTTTGAAGTCCTCGAAAACACTGTCCGGTTGAAACAGGTGCACAAATATCAAATAAATACTTTTGATGTGTGTTAAAATCCTAGTCTTTTGCATACCTGATGTCCATGAAACAGGAAAAGACTCGAAAAAAGCGACACATAGATTTTCACACCCCATTAGTCTAGCTCCGATTGGGCTGGTAAAAGTCTTTGGTCCCGTGGTTCCACCATCTAGTTTAAGCAGTAGATGTCGGTGTGGAAGCTCATTTGCTTGAAGAATACATATCAAATGTTGCAGTTTTCTTCTTACTTTGTTTTTAGGTGTGTTCGTAATTATATAAATACGTAGCACCTATAGTCGACGTCTGATCCGTCCGTCCGTCTGTCCGCATATAACAGCGCAAAAACTACCCGACAGAATAGTTTGAAATTTAATATATATAATCGTTGCAGAACTTTGTCGAGTCATTTCAAATTTCATGAAAATCGAATCAAAACTTAAAATTATATTAATAAAAGTTTTCTTTATTCTATTAAATCAAATCATACGTAATCTATATAATAAAAGCGCAAGTCATGTGACTGCGGAAAAGAAATACGGGCTAACCACATCTTTTTCCATATGCCAAGCGGCCATTTTTATTAAAAATTATTTTTTAGAATAAAATTGTATAAAAGTTAGATTTTTAGAAAAATCGTTCAAAGCAATTTTTTGCATGAGAGATGAGTTACATTAAAAAAATGTATAGATTCTGAGATAACTTCAGTGAAAGTTAGGTTAAAAGCCGAATATCTCAATCCATTAATGTAAATAAACAAAATATTCATTCATCGTGAGTCATAGAAGTATTAACCATGGAGGTAGTCATTCGAAAATCAAGATCTCCATGGTGAATTTACAGTGCTCTCTGGTGTCGAAAAAATATTCGCATCTGTAAACGTGGCATACGTAATAAGAAAACAAGTGGGTAAGTGTGATCGAAGATCGCACAAAGGGTTTCGTTTAATATTCCCTTCAAAACACATTCCTTCCTTTAATAAATCCAAATAAATTTCCTTAAAAAAAAAAGGTCATGTTTTTTATAAAGTAAAAATTTACCGGTCTATTTTTCTCGTTTATCTGAATATCTGAACCGGCCCAATGACGAGCGAAGCCCGCTTTTATACTCTGTCATAATAATATCTGTCATGTGGACCAAATGCGACATAAAAAAATCAATTTCAAAATTAAATATGTTGTATAGAGACCTTCAAAATGTTAAAATAATCCAATATTTCCATAATCGGGTTTTTATCGTGATTCAATGCGTTCCTCAAACTTATATATTTACTATTCCCTATTACTCATATTGATACTCTTTTTGTATTATTTTCAAGCATTTAAAAATTCCTTTATGACGTCAGATTAATTTTCATTTCAATTCTCTAATGACGTCATATTGAGCTGCATTCTTTTTTTACATATACTCATACTCCTTATTATTGAGAAATGTTTGAAAATTTCCGTTTTATTACCAATATGACGTCATTATAATTTTTTTTTTCAATTGGTGAAACTTTTTATTTCATTTTAATTTTTCAAGTGGAAATATTTCAATAGAAAATTAATTAATGTAGAAATTTTTTTATTATGGATTTTTAATTGTTGGCAACTGCTATAACGAAAACTGTTTAAATTCAATAGGAAATGGCTGTTAAATTTTTGTTTTTTTATCTCTCTATATTAAAATATTACGATTTTTTCAATTTTTATAATTTTGAGCTTCATAGCAGTTATTCAGCTATAAGTACACAAAATTTCATGCGTGTAAGTTAAATAGTTTCTGAGAACCGGTTCTGTGACGGACAGACAACGAAGCGGGAGTAATAGAGTTTCGTGCGATGAACGAAACCCTAAAAAGGCATCCTCATTACGTTCATAGAAGACGATATAATATAATTCACTGAAATAATAACACTGATTTTTTAAATTGTAAAACTAGTTATAGCACGAAACGAACGCATCTCATTTTTTAAGTTTAACGTACAATTTCCAACTTGTTAATACAGGCAATGACACCTGTAACATCATGACAGCCGAATGACGCACCGATTCTTCTTTTTAAAATTTAAGTACAGAGTTTATTAAATATGAGAGCTGGTATTTACAATAATATTTACACCATATACATTTTCACTAATATTCATAAAAATTCCACCAAACCACATTACTTCTTGAAACAACCAAAATATACTCGGATGCATTCAACATAATACTCCTCCGAACTAACCACCATTTCTTCTGTTTTCTCTTCACTTCTGTTTACTTTTAAAAAAAGCGTTGGTTGGTTGCATGACACCCCCCCCCCCCCGATAAGATTGTGCTACGCAAAGCGAAGCAAAATCTGACACATAGCAACCATACAACTATACAGCATAAAAAAAAAAAAAATATATATATATATATATATATATATATATATATATATAAACGCAATTCAAAACAGATGTATAGAAGCCTTGTTATAATAGTTATAATGAATATATAATTAACATATAAAAAACACTAACAATTCAAAACAGATGCTTTGTTATAATGAATATATAATAAACATATAAAAAAACACTAACAACTCAAAACAGACGAAAAGACGACTTGATAAAATACAGCATACCAAAATTAAACATAAAAGAAAGTATCGCTTAAATAAACCTTATACAGTAACTAGTCGTGACAGGCTATCTGCATTTATTTTAATTTTGCACCTGGGCAATGAGAAATATTTATATTATATCTTTGTAGAGATAAGGCCCATCTTTGTAATTCTGCAGACTGAGGTGCAGATTTCTGAAGATATATTAAGGGATTGTGATCAGTAATTAGTTCAGTTTCCGCACCAAACACATAAACTTCAAATTTCTTCAATGCCCACACTACCGCATAAGCTTCACGCTCAATAGTCGACCAGTTTTGTTGCACCTTAGTGAGCTTTTGGCTAGCAAAACTAATAGGACACAAATTTTCTTTTTCATCTCTTTGCGATAGACAAGCACCAACTCCATAAGAACTGGCATCACACTGAATAGTGTAAGGCTTCTTAGGATCTGGTGTATACAGCTTAGGATCTAAACACAATAAACGTTTTAAAGATTGGAAAGCCTCTTCTTCAACCTCAGACCACGGAATGATCTCTGGGATTTTCTTTTTTATCAAGTCGGTTAAAGGCTTGGCTATTTCAGCATGATTTCTTATGTAGTCACGATAATAATTAAATAAACCCAATGCACTTCTGAGAGCTGTTTTGGTTTTAGGCAATTCTATTGTCTCAATGGTACGTAACTTCTCCGGATCGGGCTCATGTCTACCTCTTCCTATGACATGACATAGATACTTGATCTGTGCCTTTGCAAAAACACATTTTTGTAACATTCACCGTGAATTTCAGTTCAGTTAATTTGGATAAAACAGCGTCAAGATGTTTCAGATGATTTTCCCAGTCATTTGAAAAAATAGCAATATCATCCAAATATGCTCGACTGTACTCACGATGTTCATCCAGAGCATTGTTGATCAATTTCTGGAATGTGGCAGCCGCATTGCGCAATCCAAAGGGCATGACTTTCCATCATGCCCATCATGGTATTGAGCACGATGGGTTTTAAAAGAAGTAAGGTCTCGACTCTGTTCTTCTTGAGGAATTTCCCAAAACCCTTTTAATACATCTAAACATGTAATTACGTTAGCACTTCCTATTTGATTAAGTAATTCAGTTGCATTTTCCATAGGGTAATCAAAAGTTTTTTTTCACTGTGTTTAATTGACGAAAATCTATACATAAGAGCATGCTACCGTCCTCTTTTGCCACACATACGACCGGATAAGTTATTTCAGCTTCACTTTTTTCTATAAGTCCTAGATGGTCTAACTCTTCTATTTGTTTATCCACTTCTTTTTTTAGCGATTCCGGAATTTTATAAATATATGGTTTCTTTCTCTGGTTATAAACGAATTTTGTGTGCTCCAACGTTGGCAACTTGAATTTTGCCTGAGAATAATGGTGTATGTTTTTGTATAAGTTTACTTAACTCTAATTTTTTATGAACCTCCAGATGACTAAGGTCTACTTCTATGTTATTTTCATTCGTAGTATTAACTTTAATTGGTGTTGGGTGAATTTCACCAAATTCTACATCGCCCTCAAAAATGACCCCAACAGTCTGTACTCTTACGTTAAATTTCCTTATTTTATTCGCATGAACATGTCTGATACCCCCATCAGGTAATTCCATTTTATACGAATGTGGTTTTATTCTTTCAAGAATTTCTCCAGGTTCTGCCCACCTAGCGTACAATTTATTGGTAGAATCAGGGATAAGTAAATATACTAAATCACCTTTTTCAAATTATTTCATTCTACTTCGACGATAGAAATAGCGAGTGTAATTTTCTTGTTTTTCTGCAGCAGTTAGAGAAGCAATGTCAGCGGCTCTTTCCAAATTTATTTTTAATTCTTGTAAGTAGTCTACAGCTGAATTAATAAGATTCAATGGTAAGGGGATTTCACCTGACCATGATGACTTGAGTACTGCCAAGGGACCTTTAGATTCGCGACCATACATGAGCTTAAACGGTGATACTCCAGTTGTGCAATTTCGCACCTCACGGTAGGCAAAAAGAAAAAAAGGAATATGTTTATCCCAATTAATAGGATCCGTACGAATTACATGATGTAGCATTTGTTTAAACACGCGATTAAATTTTTTCATTCAATCCATTCGAGGCGGGGTATGATGGAGTTGAAAAGCGAGGACATGCTCCTAACCGGTTCTCAAATTTTTTAGTAAGTTCAGATTTAAAATTAGTGGCCTGGTCTGAACAGATAACTTCAGGAAATCCGGTGCGCATAAAAATATCTAATAAAGCATCACATGCCGTTTTCGCAGAGAGACTCCGTAATGGTGTTACTTCTGGCCATTTAGAATTTTGATCAATTAAGGTAAGACAATATTTATGCTTCCTTCCTGACGGCGGAATAATTTCACCTATACTATCAATATTTACAGTACGAAATGGAGTACGAATGGTGCGCGGACAACAGGTGTTATCGGAATTTTATCTGTTTGTTTCTCAGGGCTTTTTAACTGACAGTTCTTACATGTTCTACAATAATTTTCTATATCTCTTGCAATATTTGGCCAATAAAAAGATAATTTAATTATTTCTTTAGTTTTATGCATCTCTAAATGATTTCCAAAAGATGAATCATGAGCTCATTCTAACACTTTACTTTTATAACTTTCCGGTAAAACGGGCTGATATATTTTATCACCGCAAATAGTTTCTTTATGATACAATAAATTATTCCGTATCAAAAAATTATTTTTTCCTAATCTAGCGTCCTTGAATGAATTCTTTAAAGTTGTGCAATCTTTTTGTTCTTTACAAAACTTATTAAACTCTGAAAATTCATCGTTTCGATCATTTTGTTTATTCTCTGAAGAAATAAAACAAACATTTAATTTCTCTTCCGCCAGCGGGGCGTCTGAGCTATTTTTAGCTTCGTGACCTTCGAACTCCTGCAATTGACTATTGCACAACTCTTCATTTTGAAGTTCAATCAAAGCATTATATACGTCCGGAGTTATTAAACACGGAACATTTAAGTTTTCAGTGAAAGCAAAAAGCGTATTTAAAGTCACATAAATTCCACTGTTAGGCAATTTATAATGGATGGGTATAGTAGCCAAATTTGCTTTTACTTTTTCTTTGAAAGCAGATTGTAACAAAATACTACCTTTAGCTTCGATTTTCAGAGTGGGAATTAATGACGTATTTAAAATACTAATTTGGGTACCTGAATCCAGAGTAGCTTCTATTTCTTTCCTTCTACATATATAATGATTTTTTTAAAGGAAAAAGAGTAACTTCGTTCAATTGATCATTCATGTGTAAATGCATGGAACTAACATTAGTAACTACTGCGTTATTTTTCTTTTTCGGATTCATTTTATTTGTATCTTCTTGCATTTTAGGTTTTCTCTGCAACTGATCATCATTTTGAGTATTAGATTTATCATACTTATTTCTTCTGTTTGGGCAAAATTTTGCTAGGTGTAATGGGGAATTACAAATGTAACAATCATGTGATTTTGGGAAGTGTCTGTTCTCATACGTAACTTGATTTTTTCTTAGTTGTGGCGGAACATATTTAGCATTTTCATTGCTCATTTCACGATAAATAGGTCGTTTCTCAAATTTTGTTTCCTCGAAAGACCTGCCTTTTGCAGTAAAATAAATGTCACAGTCTTTCGATAACTGATCGGCAAAAGCCAACTCTCTCCTTGTTTGACTGCAATGTGAGTTGCAAATTCACCATCCAAAGTTTCAAAAATTTTATCTGATATTATTAAATTAATAAGCGAGTCGAAATCTTTAACATTTCGAATTCTACAATAATTTAACCAACAGGATCTTAATCGGGAACCGAACAGTTGATGGGTTTCACCAGGTAATATTTTAGCATTTCTAAAATTTTGTAAACAGGTAAATGGGGACGGTTCATGTTCTTTCAAAATTAAAGATTTAATTTTATCATAATCGGTTAATTGTTCATCAAAATAAACAAGAACATTTCCTGCTTTTTCACCTACTAATTTCAGTAAAATTTCCGATTTATATTCCTTAGGAACATTTTTGTGCTTAAACGCTCTTTCTAAAGAATCAAAAAAGAGATTCCATGTTTCATTTTTCTTGGGCACTGGAATTACCAAAACTTGAACTGCTTTAATTAATTTATCTATTGATAATGGCGTACTATTTTCCCCTTCCTTATGCGATAAATTCTTGCTTCTCATTTGTTGTTGTAAACGCAATCTATTAACTTCCACGCCATTTTTCTTTCTGAAACTGTAGTCTATAAAAATTCAGTTACGAAATCTTTATCCTTTAAGTATTCTTTAGACTTCAGTAACAAATCTTTTAATTCGGGTACTCTCTTACTCGCATCATCTTCTTCGCCGATTTCTTGCAGAACAATAAGTAAATCTGCTTTAGTTACGTTTTTAAACATTTTCGAATAAAGTTGACAGTATCTTACTATACAATCAAATGATAAATAAATAGCTCACCTCTATTTTGTAATCCAAACACTGCGATCCAAAACACATATTTTATTATTTTAAATCGTAGAAATAGCTCTCGTTCTCGTAAGGAAGAGCGAGCTGTAATATCATGACAGCCGAATGACTCACCGATTCTTCTTTTTAAAATTTAAATACAGAGTTTATTAAATATGAGAGCTGGTATTTACAATAATATTTACACCATATACATTTTCACTAATATTCATAAAAATTCCACCAAACCACATTACTTCTTGAAACAACCAAAATATACTCGGTTGCATTCCACATCCTACTCCTCCGAACGAACCACCATTTCTTCTATCTTCTCTTCACTTCTGTTTACTTTAAAAAAAGGGTTGGAAGGATGTTGGTTGCATGACAACACCGTTGCGTATTTCTGTATTAACAGCGGTGCCGTCACAACCGACTGCTATCAGTTCAGAAAAATCCGTTTTGGTCTGGCATAGAAAACTATATAATGATTGTGCTAATTCTTCGGCGTAGAATGAACGAAGTGTCAAGTGACCTAAATATTATGAACCAGGTTCAGACAACACGGTGATATGTTCTACGTCTTTATTTCGACGGTGCCGCATGTTCCCCTTTTTTCTATGAAGATACTTTTATCTTTATAAACTTTTATCTTTATATACTTTTATCTTTATATACTTTTAATTTGTCTTCCTTCAAGCTCTTTCTCATCCTTTATCTTCTTTTCAAGTTTTTTTTTCTATATCCTGATCTTATTTTTATCGATGAGGAGTTCTTTATCCTTGACTGTGACATTTTCTGTATCTCGAAGTTTGGATGAAGCTATTAACGTAATATGCCTCCCTGATACTCCAGTTCTAAATGCGACGAATGCTGTGTGAGAAAGGGATGCGCGTTTGAGAAGTGTGTGCTTTTAAAGACTCTGGTTCAAATTCTAAATCAGACGAATGCCTGCTTAGAAGTTCCCACTACCTGAATCTTCTGACAACATATGTATCATAGATCTGGATTGATCTCCACTCGTTGAGGACCCCGACACAGAACATCTATCTCTCGAAGAAATTTCATTCTTTTCTTTTTCTGCGATTTTGTCTTTTCATGGGTTTTGCTCGTTTTAAACCAATATTTCTGATAAACATTTTTCGAACAGTTTTGTGATCGCATTGGTTCTCACTCCACCTACTCCCCCCCTTCCAGATTTACTGTCGAGGCATGCTGCTGTCTGTAACCCAAAAATACGATCCCCAACACATCGAAAAAAAAGAAAGGGGAAGGTACATAAAAAAGAAAAAAACACACTCCGACAAACAACTTAAACAATACTTACAGCTTTTGACCTCTTATATGCGAAAAAGCTATAAAAATCAGCTAATTTAAAATGTATATTGTACTTAAATAATGCATAATCAGAGCTTATTTAAACATTTGGCACACTAAACATGAATTTTCAAGTAAATTCAACCAAAATATTATTTTGATTTTGTTTTTTTTGCTAAAAAATTCAGCATTTTAGTAAAACTTGAAGACGTTTATGGCATATCACTGAATTGTCCTAAAAATCTCAAATTTTTTGTGTGAACATGGTGCCACCATTTGAACAGTTTCTGCAGTACCCATCATTGGAAAAAAAAATTTAGCCCACCCTAGTATAACAAAAATATATTGTGTCATAAAAATAGAATTTGACAATAAAAGCTGCAAATTTTAATGAAAAACCTCTGCAGGAATTACTTATTATGTGTTTAATATTTATATAGAAAACTATAAATAAAAGTAAAATGTAAGAAAGTATGTATATAAGATAAATCCAGGTTAAATGCTCCATCAGGTTAGTAGCTCTAGTTACTGTATCTTAGCTATTGGATGTAAAGCGGAGCCAGTTAAGTTCTTCTACTATCAGTCGTTATTAAAAAGCATAGTATATGAAGTTAGAGTGATTTATTTCTTTAAATAAATGTTTTATCCATCAAATAAATGTAAGTTTGGCTTTTATTGTACGGTCTGGTAAGATAGAGACAAGTAGAGGATAAAATATAATGCACTTACTGTAAAATTATCTTGAAATATTTAGTGAATGTTGTTGAAAAAGTATCGAATAATATGTTATTTATAGTTAGCAGCCGTATTTGTTTTTCCTTCCAGAGCTATGAGCTGGAACATATATCTCGGCTTTAAAGGATACATACACCAGCTACATCGAGGTTATATGCCTCACTTGTGACTGGAGATAAGAAACCCATTTATAATTATCAAATAAATAAACTGAGATGAGCCGCCAGTCGCCCGTCTGGAACGTCAATCTCCGTATCCAAGTCCTGAGGGACTTTCAACGCGCACGACCAGGAGGGTCCTCCTGTATGCTCTAGGGAAGTAGGAGCGCCGACACTTGCTGACCACTCCCATTCTCCCAAATGAATTGACGACAAAGACCCAAATGAAATGACAATTGGACCCAAATGAAATGACATGCGGTGGAGCCCACACTTAGAGACACCACCACACAACACTTGGGGAGACGCTGGAGTCCTTCGACAGATTCGGAGCCGAAAACCAAAATAGAGAACCGGGCTAGGCCGTATGCCAGTCTTTCCCAACGACTGTTGCTATGCCGCAGCTTCCGATCATCCAGTCCTATGGAGTGAGGAGACGATAAGTCTTATTGGCTGCGGCGAGGAGAATGGGTCCTTTCGCCAGCTTTTCGAGACCTCGAGAAAAGATCAGGTTTCAGATTCACTTAAAATAACCTTTTTGGTTTCTGTTAGACATAAATTTCTCCGTGCAGAAGTCGAATGTGGATAACATTACAGGAATGACACAAAAACACTAAAGTAAGAAACAATGTATTAATGTTTGTTTTATTTTTTGCTAAAAAAGTTTATTTCTTCAATAGTTATACAATCGAAATCTGCGAAAAAATTATCAGAAGGGGCCATAGAAATATCCTGTTTTTGAAACATTTAAACAAAACAATATACCTTTATATAAAGGCAGAACGT
This sequence comes from Maratus michaelseni, assembly GCA_963931845.1. NCBI lineage: Eukaryota > Metazoa > Arthropoda > Arachnida > Araneae > Salticidae > Maratus > Maratus michaelseni. The sequence continues at coordinate 291,461,811 of OZ007593.1, forward strand.
CTGTTGCAATTGTAATGCACTTTTTTTGAAAGGTAACATAACATTTTTTCCGATCAAGCTAGGATTTTCTTTTAGATGTTCCGTTGTCACGGTGTACTGTGTAACCTTTAAATTTACACTTACATGTTTACTAATCAACTCAACTATTATATTAGATGACAATAATTTTAAATTGAGATGCATGTTTGTATTTATTTTATTCTGTCATTCATATTTAAGCTTTTTTTTAGATTCGTTCTATACTAATCACTTGAATTAAGAAATTCAGATGGGAAAATTTATTTTTTTTTGTAATTTTAGTTTTAATAAATTTTCTAAGTCTACAAAAGCTTATATATTGTTTGATGTATTTTCAGAGATAATTCCGAATTACATATACTTTTTTTTTACATTATATGAGAAACATTTTATAAAACAAGGCACATAAAACTTGAAGCAAAATGTTTAATAGTTTTAATTTGTAATTAAAAATATACAGCCTTTTTTCAGATATTTAGTGGAGATTAGAGTACAGTCGGCAGGCGGGTCAAACGGGGTACCCTATTTTCTCGATGATGGGTGCTGCCCTGTGGACAACACTTGTTTTAACTACGTCATTTAGCATCTCCTAGCAGTGTGCCATCGGCTTTTAAAGTGAATTAACCTCTGTGTCCGTGCCGTGTATTAGAAAGAAATTCACATGAAAAGTTTTAATTATTCGCCTTTTCTGCTCTTCAAATATATTCAGACTGAAGGATCGATTTACGTATGTAAACGACTGTTTTATATAGCTTTTACACAATATTTTGACACCAAATAGAAGTGTGTACTAGGCCGGGCCGAAAAAATGAATTTTGGATTATGGAATTCCAATAGAGCGGGAAAGTTGCATTATCCAGTCAATAGTAACTGTGCAAAATTTTATTTTTATTGATTAATATCTTTTGCCTCTGCAAAACGGTCAAATTTTCAAAAAACTGTCAAAAACAGCCATTTTATACTAAAAATAATACAAATTAGAAAACAGGACAATCGTTTTCTAATATCGAGCAAATAGTCTACCAAACCATCATAATTAACTGCAAACAATTTTAACCAGATGGGTTAATAACTTTTTTCTCCTCTAGACGGCCAAACTTTTTTCAAAAAACCCAGTAAAACATGATATTTTGATCCAACATTTTTATTAGAAGATGATGTAATTTACTGCATGAAGCTTTTAACAGCTGATAATATATTAATGAAAAATAAATAGTCAACAATATAAGTGCTTAACTAAATGTATTTTTGCATAAATAAAAAATATTGTATAAAAATATCATGTTGTGCGAAAATTTTGGACGTTTTTAGGATTTAAAAGTTATTAATCGATCTGGTTAATTTTCTTTACAGTTAATTATGAAGGAATGGTTGACCGCTGTTCCGTTTTTAGAAAACAATTGTCCTTTTTTCTAATTTTTATTAATTTTAGTAAAAAATGGTAGTTTTTAAAAGTTTTTTGAAACTTTGGCCGACTTGAGGAGGTAAAAGTTATTAACCGATATGGTTAATTTTTGACAGTTAATTATTATGGTATGGTAAACCATTTAGCTATTTTCAGAAAAGAATTGTCCATTATTCTATTTTTTTTATTTTAGTGAAAATGGACGTTTCTTGGAAGTTTGTCGAAACTTTGGCCGTGTTGAGGAGGCAAAAGTTATTAACCAATCTGTTTTTTTTTTTTTGTTTTTTTGCATTTAATTATGATGGATTGCTAGACCATTTACCCGGTATTAGAAAACCAATGTCCCTTTTACTAATCTTTATTATTTTTAGTAAAGAATGACCGTTTTTCGGAACTTTCGCCATCTTGAGGAGGCAAAAAATATTAATCACTGAAAATTAAAATTTTCACAGTTAGTATTGATGGAATAATGCAACTTTCCCGCACTATTGGAATTCCATAATCCAAAAATCGTTTCTTTCGGCCCGGCCTACTGCACGTCTATCTATCCAGGAGAACGACCACGTTGATTTTTGGTCGTCTGTTGGTTCAAACCTAAGTACCCATGGTTTTGCGTTGTATTATGCAATGATTTTTTTCTTCACTCAACAGTTGGTAAGGGTTAGATGCAACGTTCAGTCTTCAGAGAGTGGGAACATGGGTACTTCAGCGGATAAGAGAAGTAAGATGTGAGAAATTCATTATATGACAACATTAAAAATTGCCCGAAAAACTGAAAAATATTACTGACATTAAAAAATGTATATATATGTTTCAATGTTTGATCCAAAGTTTTTTTGTTACTGGAAGTGTAAAAACACAATTTCAGATTAGCACCCGGTTTTACCCAACTATCAAAATTCGTAGTAGTTTCAAATGGTTCGAAGAAAAAGGTTTTTCCCAAGCATAAAATAATTTTCCTGTGACAACAGGTGTGGTTTTCAATAACCCAGGTGACCAAACACTTTTGTGGGACGGGCGTTCCGATTTTTCCGCCATTTTAGGCTTTTGTCAACACAGATTAAGTCGCATTAAAACCAATAGCACACTAGTGGGGATGCTAAGGGATGTAGGTAAGACGGGCGCTGTACACGGGGCAGCACATATTAGCGAGAAAACGGAAAAAACCAGCTCAAACCCAGTTTGTCCCGCCTACATGTCTATACCCTACTCTCCCCTATACATATATATTTTTTTTTTATTTAATTCTACTTTTTATAAGATTATAATCAAATACATAAAATGAGAAAACCACGGATGTTTATTTTTGCAGATAAAAATTAATAAAATCTGCAACGTATCTCTAATTGTTTTTCTAAATATTTTAGTGTTAGTTGTTTTCGAATCTTAAACAAAATTTATTCTGGGATTAATCTCTATTTTCCCTATATTTGAAAATAGGAAGAAGAAAAGAAATCTTTAATTAAATTTACAATAGCATTTTTTTCTTTATCTTTAAAAAGGAATAGCTGAAAAAAAAGGAGAATGTTTTCCCCAAATTTATAACTTAATGCACACTTTAAATTTTATTCATTTCTAAAAATAAAACCTCATGAGAATGTACTACTTTCGTATAATTAAATGCCCTCTTATATCAAGAAAGATAGAAATAGGAGTTCAGGTAATTTGTGAAGAATAAACTCGAAGTATACTTAAGAACACCAGGAAATCTATCCTTAATTGAACTGCGAAGATTTTTTTTAAACATTATTATGGTTAAATTGAAAGTATCACTTTGTTTGAGAAATTTTCTCTAATTCTCAAGTAATTAGTTTTAAAGCTTTCTCATCATTATAATCACATTTTGAAAAATATTATTAAGATCCAGAAAAATTCCTATTAATTAAAAAGAAATGTTGATGGCATTTTGTAAAAAAATATAATTAACTTTTAAAATATATATATATAAATATATATTTACAAGTATACAATATTTTCGTTTTCCATAGTATCCGTTAATTAAAAAATCGCATGCAGCAAAAACCATTGGGATATTATATTGTGTATAACACAACAAATGGATTTTAATTAAATTCACTAAATAATTACTTTAAGTTTATTTAAACAGAAGATAAACAAGCTTTAATTAAATATTTTTGACGTGTTTACAAACTTGTAGAATCTAATTTATGAAGAATAAAATATTACTTTTTTGAAAAATAAGTAATAAGATAGCTAGATCGATAAACAAAAATTTTTCCTCAATGAGGATTTAAAAAGTTGAGTCAGAAAATTTTTAACTTGTGGAGGAAAATATTTATCCTGTTATTTTAGTTTCCTACCTAAAGCAAAGTCGCTGATGTATCCATCGCTAGTGCGTGACATGGCGCCGGTGACGTAAGAAAGTATATCTCGACGGGAAAAAAGGCATTCTGATACTGGATTCTAGTAAAATATATCGAAAAATCTGTCATTGGTTAAACTGTTATTCTTTTGAAATATTACATTTACAAGTTCATACTACACAAAATCACTGGTATTTTTTTTTATATACCGCTGACCAGACCCCTACCTGCCAGGCTTTTGCTTAGCTTAACGAGTTGATACCTGGCATTGGGGCGAAGATTCGCCTGCTCTCCGCTTGCCGAAGATGTGTTTGTTAAATCTATAGGCCGACGTGGCTTCAGTGCATCTTGTTGCTTTAATTGCTTTTTCTTAGTTGGCCGGTTGCTAATTGATTTTTGATGAGGCGGTTCAGCACTGCGCAGTGTAGCGAAACCGGACGGATGGATGTGATGGATGTGATCATGCCGGACGGATGTGAGATGCTGGGATATTTACTATTTCCGCGCTGCATCGTTCATCCATACGTTATGTCATCGCTACTCGAGTTGGTCTCGTAATTTAGAACCTTGATCTGGTGACGAGACCTTAACCAGACTACGCACCCCCAGAGGTATAATTCACAGGTAACTTGGAGGACTTTACACCCACGACGGATTTTACATGCACCGGGGCCATTAGCGTACATGATCGCCGCATCTGAAAAGGAATGGGGTTAGACATTTTATAACACTTCAAAATCATTGGTTTGCACAATGACGATTCTAACTAACTGGGTCAGAATTTTTTTTAACTTCTGGAAGAAACGTTTAATCCTGGATACTCGGTTACAAGATCACCACTGGCGATCTAGCGGTAGTGACACGCCGGTGACGTAGGGTAGGAGATCGGAACGGTAGAAAAATCATTCTGATACAGTAAAACAAAATGAATAAAATTATCATTATTTAAATTAATATTATTTCGAAGATTTCATTTACAAATTCACACAAAAGACATAAGTCAAAAACAATTGGGATGTGTGAAATATTTAATTCAAAATTGTGAGCAATTAATAAGTCAAATTATTATTCCAGCAAATGGGCCAGTTTTTTAGTTGATCATCTATATGCAATTATTCAGTTTTTCTGTATGCAGTATAAAATGACATCTTTAAAGTGATTTTTCACATTTCATCTCCAAATTAAAGCAATTCTAAAGAATTCTTTTAATCAATTTCATTACTAAAATCTTACAATTTACAAACTCTTATTTTTAGTTAAATCCAGCACTACTACTATCTAGTATGCTACCAGCACTTTTACTATCTTCTATCTATATCAGAAGAAATTATTGTAATCGAAATTTTTTCGATTTCCTGTTTTCGACGGATTTACAAGTTTTATGGTTCACAGATCCCGAGAAACGGGTTTTTATGTATGTGGGTCTTTCTGTGTGCCTATGTGTCTATTTGTCCGTTACCATAAACAATCGAAAAAATATCCGACATAAATTATCTGATCGATAGATTTGTATCAATGCTACATAGTATGCAGAAAGGTACACACAGAAAAAAATTTTGTTGAATCAACAAAAATTTGTTTGCCCCAACGAAACTTTTTGTTTAAATATGGGTCAATGGAAATTTCGTTTGAATCAACAAAAAAAATATTGTTGATTTTTTTTGCAATTCCCCAAAAAAAATTTGTATCTTCAGCAAAAATATGTTTTATTAATTCAAGTAAAATGGTTCAATTTTACTTGAATTAACAAAATTATTTTTGTTACATAGGTATATGCTATATGTTTTTTTTAACAATCTATTTTCTTTTTTCAACAAACTATATTTTGTTTGTTTAATCAATAAAATATGTTATATTACGAACTTGTTTTGTTTATACTACAAAAACATTTGTTAAATGAACCAATCTACATATGCAATTTTAACTATTTTTTAATTCATTTTCAACAGTGAATTACATTTGTAAACATTGAACAAAAACAAGTGAATTTTATCCGGCCTTTTTTTCAAGCGCAAACCGAGAGAATGAAAATTGCCCATGCCGGGAGTCGATCCCGGGTCCTCAGAACAGCAGCCTGACGCTTTACCACTGCGCTACCAGGAACGATATCTGAGTTCGGCATTTCTCACTCTTATATATATCGGAACGGCTGCAATCGCAGCACAAGATGGAATGTCATAAGGAGCACGCAAATTTATGCGGCAAACATGAGACGACAGTACAATGCACAGCATACGGCAACACATAGTTAATTTTTTATTCATTTTTAGCAGTGAATTACGCCTGTAAAAAGCAGGATAAAAATTTCCTTGTTATTATTCAAAGATTACAGGCGTATTTGACTGCTGAAAATGAGATAGAGCTATTGCAGAAGTCACGAAAACTGCAACATAGCAGCGCCACCTGTTGCGCGATTTAAAGTAAAAAGTAATCAGCAACAATTTATATCAGAAAGTAACTGAATAAAAGGTTTTATTAAATTCCGTGCATTAGTTCTTGAGATAAAAACAGCGAAATCGCGTTCAGGACAAACGGAAATCGAAAATTTTCATGAATCCAATTCTTTCTTCTTGCAAAGATAGAAGACGGTAATAAATGGGACAGGGGGATTTTTAAAACTACCTTTGTCCGTCCCAGTGAAAAAAAGTTTTAATTACCCCAAAATTATGTTAATCATGTAATTATATAGCTATATAAGTCAAATAAATCAAGTTACGTAAGAGAGATATGGCTACTACACAAGAATTTAAATTTTTCAAAAATAACAAAATTTTGCTGGAATTACAAAAATATTGTAAAATTAAAAGAAACAAACTTTGTTAGTTCAAGTAGAATTGGTGAAATTTTGTTAAAATTTTGTACGAGTGTTAACAATATTTTTTTGTCCAAGCAACAAAACCATTTTTTTTACTTGAACTAAAATTTTGACTAAAACAACCAAAATGTACTCAACAAAACAGGTTTTGTTGTTTTAATCAATTCCTTTTTCTGGGTGTATTGATAATTTGATAATTTTTAGAACTACGGTAAATAAATGATTCTTCTATTTTATTCTTAAATTCAATTTTAAGTACTTTATAACAGTAATATAAGGTAATGCAAGTTTGGCCTACCTGTAAAGTCCGCGTAGGTGTGATAAGTAATTATCCAACTTGAGAATTAATCCAGCGATAATGGCACATTTGAAGTAGATATTAACAAACACAATCTTGTTAAAATAAAGTATGGCTTCATGAAATAACTTCTAAGTTAATTATTTAATTACTGTTAAAAAGAGAGAAAAAAAATAATTTACATTGTTAAATTTACATCACACTATAAAAAGTTAAAACATTTAATTTTAAGAGAAGTGTTCAGTAGTTCTGCATTTTAAGAAGGTTGCTCAGAGACTGAAGTATTAGTTCTTGGATTAGAGAAACACACAGCCAAGTTTACGTCATTTAGCCTTGAACCCTTGAGGTTACACGTGTAAGTTCTTTAATGAGAATCTCACAGAAAACAGAAAAGTACTTTGTCAGCACACACGTGTTTCGTTTCCCCAGCTTGAAGTCGGATGGATGAATATTCAGGCTCACAATAATAGATGAAATGTTTATTTCAGAAATCACTCTTCTAACACCCCTGCTTGATTTCTGAAGCATAAATGTTCTTGAGATTTAAACCTGTTTTGTGTTTTGTAAAGTCAGGTTTGGGAAGGGGTTTCGTTAGAATGTCAGCTCTCATAGTTTTGGTTGGGCAATATTGTAATTCAATTATTCCCTTTTCCTTAAGATCTTTTATACTGTTGTATTTTATATCGATATGTTTTGTTTTCGAATGATGTTTATAATTTTTAACCATGTTTATACAAGCTTGATTATCTTCGAATAAAGTTATGGGCAAATTTTGTTGTAGATCAAGGTCCTTTAGAAGATTGATAATCTAAACTGTTTCTTGTGCTGAAGTTGCTGCTGAGATGTATTCAGCCTCAGCGGATGATAAGGCAACTGAATTTTGTTTCTTAGTTGATCAGGAAATTGCTGTATTTCCTAATTTACATAAATTTCCCGTTGTTGATTTACGGTCATTTTTATCCCCTGCCCATTCGGAGTCAGCATATGTTGTTAGTATTGGCTCATTTTCTTTACTAATAATTAGTTTTAGTTCTTGTGTTGTTTTTAAATATCTAATAACCCGCTTTACTACGTTCCAATCCTTTTCTCTGGGTTTTTCGTTTCTACGACTCAAAATGTTCACAGCGGCGGCTATGTCTGGTCTGGTTATTGTAGCTATATATAACAATGTTCCGATAGCTTGCCTATATTTACTCAAGCTGCGAAATTTCCTTCTTTACTTCTTTTTATGTTTATCCCCAGATAATAATTTACAAGTCCTAAATTTTTGACTTCATATTCCCTTTTTAATTGTTCTATTATTTCATTTATTTCTTTAGTTTCCCCTGAAATTAATAAATCATCAACATATATAATGATGTATGTTGTTTTATCCCTAAATTTTCGTGTGAAGAGACATGGATCGGAGGTGCTTTGCACAAAACCAAGTTTAGTTAAACTTTCTTCTAATTTAATGTTCCATGCTCGTGCGGATTGCTTCAATCCGTAAATTGATTTTTTTAGTTTGCAAATTTTATTTTCCTCTCCCGGTATTACATGCCCTTCTGGTTGTGACATATAAACTTCCTCATCTAAATTTCCGTGGAGGAATGCAATTTTGATGTCTATATGATTAACATCTAAATTTTTATACGCTGCACATGCTAGGAACGCTCTTATAGTTGTATACGTTACTACTGGAGCGAAGGTTTCAAAATAATCGCTTCCGTATTTTTGAGAAAAACCTTTGGCTACAAGATGTGCCTTATATTTTTCTATTTCATTATTTTCATTATATTTTTTTGTGAATACCCATTTATTCCCAATAACTTTTATTCCAGGTGGTGGATCAATTAGTTCCCATGTTTTGTTTTTTCTTAATGAATTAATTTCTTCATTAGTTGCTTCGTACCATTTGTTTCTATCATATGGGTTTTCGATTTTCGCTATATCTTTCCACTCTGTTGGTTCAACAATTTCATTTTGTTTAGTTATATAAGCGAATCTATCGGGCGGAACTCCCCTATTTGATCGTTGAGATATTCTATGTTAGTTTTCATTTAAATTTTGTTCATTGTCTGTTTGTTTATCTTCCTGCATGTCTATAAAGAATTTTTAGGAATCTCCCTCTGCTTTTTCAGGTTGTTTCTGAACTTCTAATTCTTCTCTCATATCAATGTTTAATTTTTTTTCGTTTGCATTTGAATTAGAGTTTTCTATAAATTTAACAGTCCTTGTCCTTATTACTTTATTATTACCAATATAGATCCTATATCCTTTGGATCTATTATCATATCCGATAAATGTTCCTTTTAATGCTTTATCATCGAGTTTTCCTCTTTGGGATTTATCGAGATAAGCATAAGCTTTGCAGCCAAATATTTTTATGTTTGATAAATCCGGTTTTTTGTTTGTCCATAGCTGGTATGGAGTTGAATTGTGTGATTTTGTTGGTAATCTGTTTATAAGATACACATTTGTATTTAAAGCTTCGGTCCAAAATTTATTTGGTAGCTGCGCTTCCGATAATAGGCACCTTGTCATTTCGACTAAAGTCCTATTCTTTCTTTCCGAAACACCGTTCTGAGGTGTACAATGCGGAATAGTGAACTGGTGATGAATCCCTTCATATTTTAAGAATTTTTCTAATTCTTCGCTAGTGTATTCACCCCCATTGTCTGATCGGATTTCTTTAACTGTGCGAACGAATTTATTTTTCGTTATGGCTACATATTCTTTCACTTTGGTAACTACCTCACTTTTTTTCGATAAAAGAAATAACATAGTAAACCTACTATAATCATCTGTGAATGTGAGAAAATATTTCTTCCCTCCTATGCTTTCTATTTGCATCGGACCACATACATCCGTATGCACCAGATCGATCGCCTTCTTAGCTCTGTTCCCACTCTGTTTTTGATATGGTGCATTTGTTAGTTTTCCCTTTATACAACTCTCACAAATTATGTCATGTTTGCAATTTTTAATTTCTAAACCTGTTGCTAAATTGTTGGATAAGAGTTGTTTAATTGAATTAACATTTCTATGACCTAATCTCTTATGCCAAAGCTCAATGCAGTTTTTATTCTTGCATTGTTCAGCAAAATTGACATAGATTTCTTGCTTAGGTTTATATAGGTCAATTTCATATAAATTTTCTCTGTTTTTTTCCTTCTAAGAGAGTTTTTCCATTATAGGATAAGTTACAGGTGTTATTTTCAAACATGAATTCATAACCATACTTTGTGGCTTTCGTAACCGACATTAAATTTGATTGAATATCAGGGACATATAAAACGTTCTTTAAAGTTATGTCATTTGATTGTGTCCGTAATTTTATTGTACCAGTCCCGTGCGATTCTAGTGTTGTTCCGTTTGCTATCGTGACAGTATTTTTGTTGTTATTGTCAATGTCAACAAATACATTTATGTCATTACAAATATGTGAACTGCTTCCAGAATCAACAATCCAAGTAGATTTAGATTCATTATGTGCGATTAATGATAACTGCTTTTGATACATTGTTTTTTCGTTTTGATTTTCTTCGCTTTTACTCTCTTGAATTTGTGTGCTTTTTTCTGGTTTAGTTTTCGGAGTAAAATTACTTGCTTCAAAGCATAAAGACGAATTTTGTCTGTATTTTTCATTTGTTTGGTTCTTAGAATTTTTATTCTTAAGAAACCAACCATTTGATCTCACATGATTTTTTCATGTGATGAATTGGAGCTATCTTGTCTCCTTTGAAATTCATCTGTTAGTTTTCCTTTTATAAATTCAGAATTTAATTCGGTCTCTGATCGGGCCTCTAATGCCGTGATCAGTGTATCATAGCTAGGTGGAAGGGAGCACAACAAAAGTGCAGATAGATGAGAGTCCTTAATCTCTTCTCCTATAGATTTTAACCTATCAGCGGTTTCTAATATTTTAACTATATGGTCGTTCATATTACCATTTTTAACTAGTTTTATACTATATAGTTTTCTTAGCAAATATAATTTACTAGATAAATTCGCGCGCTCATGTATTGTTTTTAATGCTAACCATGTAGCTTTAGATGAAGTTTCGTTTTTTATTTATATCAGCTGTGAGTCTTCTAAGCTTACATTTATAATAGCCTTGGCTTTATTGTCTTTCTTCGTCCATTCGCCTGTTAAGGGGTTTGGCGGATCATCAGTTATCTGGTTGATTAAATCCTCTTTCATTAACAGCATCTCTACCTTGAACTTCCAAATCGCATAATTATTGGAGTTCAGTTTTTCTATGCTACACATTTCTTTCATATTTGAAGCCATGATGTTGTATTTTTATTAATTTTACTAATACTTTTATAGTTTCTATTATTTAAAACATAGTTTTTTTATTTTATTTATTTTTCTTATTAGAGAGCGGTTTTACCGTGTTCAATCCTCAGCGCTCATAATCTGATAATTTGATAATTTTTAGAACTACGGTAAATAAATGATTCTTCTATTTTATTCTTAAATTCAATTTTAAGTACTTTATAACAGTAATATAAGGTAATGCAAGTTTGGCCTACCTGTAAAGTCCGCGTATGTGTGATAAGTAATTATCCAACTTGAGAATTAATCCAGCGATAATGGCACATTTGAAGTAGATATTAACAAACACAATCTTGTTAAAATAAAGTATGGCTTCATGAAATAACTTCTAAGTTAATTATTTAATTACTGTTAAAAAGAGAGAAAAAAAATAATTTACATTGTTAAATTTACATCACACTATAAAAAGTTAAAACATTTAATTTTAAGAGAAGTGTTCAGTAGTTCTGCATTTTAAGAAGGTTGCTCAGAGACTGAAGTATTATTTCTTGGATTAGAGAAACACACAGTCAAGTTTACGTCATTTAGCCTTGAACCCTTGAGGTTACACGTGTAAGTTCTTTAATGAGAATCTCACAAAAAACAGAAAAGTACTTTGTCAGCACACAAGTGTTTCGTTTCACCAGCTTGAAGTCGGATGGATGAATATTCAGGCTCACAATAATAGATGAAATGTTTATTTCAGAAATCACTCTTCTAACAGTTATTTCAATTAGAAAACAGCATAGCACAGTTGAAAATTATGCTTCACCAATTTCAGTGAATAAACAGAAATTTACTCGTTATTATTTATGCAGCTTTGTATATGATTTTAAAAAATTATACACACCAAGTAATATGCAAAAATAAAATTTTAAATCGCAAGATCTATAATCTTGTACAGCTGAAAACAGTACTGTAACAGAATATTTTTGAATGTCCTTTTAAATGAACTATTCACCATATTCTATAATAAACATATTATAGTGTAACTCGGTGATATATATTGTTATCTAATCAGCCGGTTTTTACTTGTCATTTATTGCTAAACTGCTAAACTGGGTTTAAAACTTACTTTGGTTTAATAGCTCTCGTTCTAATTTCGATGTTTAAAATCTGCCGTGTAATTTAAAAGCATATTATAGATGGCGTTGGTTGTTCCGTAATCGACTGCTGCGGAACATACCCTTTTACTAAAGTGGAATCTCCTCTTTTCGTATTTCGGAGAGTATAAATGATTTCAACGTTTTGAGTCGGAAGTTTCGCTTCGCTTCGTTGTTGTAGCGTGTTTCTTTTAGTTTTGAATTGAATTAGTTATGTTTGTAAATGGATTAACTTGAGTTTATAGTAGTTTGATTTAATTTTAAAATGTTTTTAAGTACGTTTTAGTTATAATTTAACAGAAAGTTTAAGTTGTTATTATGAGTTAGTTTTATTTCAATACTGTTTCAAAACTCCGTTTTAAACTGACAAGTTATGCTTAACTAAGATATTTTTTGAACGATGAATCTCTGTTTTATCCACACGTTTGCTCTGAATAAATCTGAAAGTGTTTTTAACAGTTTTAAATGATCAAGTTTACTTTGAATAAAGAACTGTAGTCACCAAGCAAATGATTCTTTATTTGTTCTGACCTCAACACTTAGCTTTCCTTCAGATGTCTTCCAGGGGGTTCTGCGTCAATTCGTCGCGCACAATTCATCACGGAACAATTCAACGAGCACAATTCGTCGCAGCGTCAATTCATCGCGGCGACAATTCGTCGCAGCGTCAATTCGTCGCGGCGTCAATTCGTCGCAGCGTCAATTCGTCGCGGCGTCAATTCATCTCGGCGACAATTCGTCGCAGTGACAATTCGTCGCGAGCTCAATTCGTCGCGGCTCAATTCGTCGCAGCGTCAATTCATCGCGGCGACAATTCATCGCGGAACAATTCATCGCGCACAATTCGTCGCAGCGTCAATTCATCGCGGCGACAATTCATCGCAGTGACAATTCGTCGCGAGCTCAATTCGTCGCGGCTCAATTCGTCGCGACGTCAATTCGTCGCAGCGTCAATTCATCGCGGCGACAATTCGTCGCGGCCCCAATTCGTCGCGGGATCAATTCGTCGTGACGTCAATTCGTCACAGCGTCAATTCATCGCGGCGACAATTCGTCGCGGGATCAATTCGTCGCGACGTCAATTCGTCGCAGCGAAAACGTCTTTGAAGGCAATTATGATAAAAATAAAGATAATTCAGTAAAATTACTTAATGATAATTTGTTTTTTAGATTTAGAGAATAACTAACATTTTACAGGCAATTTTGGAGGAATCTTTTTTCATACGTGATTTTTGTGAATTTCCCTGATGAAGGTTTGATGAATTAGAACAACTCATTTCTTATTTAAATTAGAGATCGAATAAATATTGCTTTAGATTACCGAAAAAATGGCGGAAGATTTAGGATAAAATCACCCAGAGCATGAAAAAATGACGAATACAAATGCAAGAAAAAAAATTACATATGCGTACACAGGGTAAAAAAGAGGACCCAACCCCTCCTCCTTATATTTGAAAGAATTAGGAAGTAAATAAAAATAAAACTGCCTAGTTAAACTGAGGGCATTGAGCTCACGGGCTATTAACACTAATCGTATATTCTACTCTAAATTCAAAGAATATGAAATAAGACCTTCGAAAAATAAAGAAATCAACAATATATTAAGGGGGGTCATCCCCCGTTACCCCCCTCATAGTTAACTAATGAACCCCTTAAACTTATCAGGGAAGTCTCTAATTACAATGAATATACATACAAAATTTGAAGAAAATCGGATAATTCTGCATGAAAAACCCATTTATCTAAATTAAGGGGGGATTAGCCCCCCCCCCCCTTTCCCCCTTTATACTTAACCAATGAACCCCCAAAACTATTCAGAGAAGCGCATTATCTCAATGAACCTATATACAAAATTTGAAGAAAATCGGAAAATTCTGCATGAAAAACTCATTTATCTAAATTAGGGGGGGGGGTCAGGGGGGGGGGTATGCCCCTTTCCCCCTTTATAATTAACCAATGAACCCCCAAAACTATTGACAGAAGCGCATTATCAAAATGAACCTATATACAAAATTTGAAGCCCCGGTTCTTAAAATATTAAAAATCTGAGCGTCAGGTCTGTAGGACCTGCCTTGGACTATCCACACCCAAATTTTCAGACTTCTACGTGCGGTAGATTTCGCTTGTCATCGCGCACACGTACACAGAACTCAGACAGACAAACACTTTCCTTTAATTAGAATAGATGAAATAAATGAAAAAACTTATAAAACCAAAATACTACTTAATGAAATTGCATTCATGCAGCAATCAGTTCAATTGCAATGACAAAAAGTATTTTATGTTTACATCTCTCAATACTTTTTTTACTTCCTAATTCTTTCAAATATAAGGGAGGGGGGGGGGTTGTACCCTGTGTACACATATGTCAACTAATAATTTTTTTTTAAATTCTAGCATTTGTATTCGTAATTTTTTCATGATCTGAATGATTTTATCCTAAATCCTTCGCCATTTTTTCGGTTATCTAAAGCAATATTTATTCTATCTCTAATTTAAATAAGAAATGACTTGCTCTATTCATTAAACTGTCATGTTCACAATAAGGAAATTCCCCGCCAAAAAATCACTTATAAAAAAATTCCTCCGAAATCGCCTTTAAAATGTTAGTTATAATTCTGTATATATAAAAAACAAATTGTCATTAAATAATTTTACTAAATTATCCTGATTTTTATCATAATAGCTTTCAAAGACATTTTCGCTGCGACGAAGGGACGTCGCGACGAATTGATACCACGACGAATTGATGCTGCGACGAATTGTCGCCGAGATGAATTGACGCTGCGACGAATTGACGCTGCGACGAATTGTGCGCGATGAATTGTTCCGAGATGAATTGTGCGTTTTCGCTGCGACGAATTGACGTCGCGACGAATTGAGCCACGACGAATTGAGCTCGCGACGAATTGTCGCGGCGATGAATTGACGCTGCGACGAATTGTCGCCGCGATGAAATTACGCTGCGACGAATTGTCGCCGCGATGAATTGACGCTGCGACGAATTGACGCTGCGATGAATTGTCGCTGCGATGAATTGACGCTGCGACGAATTGACGCTGCGACGAATTGTGCGCGATGAATTGTTCCGAGATGAATTGTGCGTTTTCGCTGCGACGAATTGACGTCGCGACGAATTGAGCCACGACGAATTGAGCTCGCGACGAATTGTCACGGCGATGAATTGACGCTGCGACGAATTGTCGCCGCGATGAATTGACGCTGCGACGAATTGTCACCGCGATGAATTGACGCTGCGACGAATTGACGCTGCGATGAATTGACGCTGCGATGAATTGACGCTGCGACCAATTGACGCTGCGACGAATTGTGCGCGATGAATTTTGCGAGATGAATTGACGCGACACCCTTCCGGGGCACTATTTGTACAGCTCTGCTACATGCATTATCAAATATATTAGACCTGTACTAATACAGGGTATTAGATATCATATATCAATTTCAATATGTATAAAAAAGTATAACATCATTAAAATACACTGCAAACTATTTTTCCCACATAAACGGTAATGTAACGGAATTATTTGATCGTCCCTGTATACAAACTATAAATGCTACGCATTTCAATTTCAATACCGAGCATGTCATAGTAAACTTCAATAATATATATCAGTTGCTTTTCAATCCGAGTGTATTTACGCGAGTTGGAGAAAAGACAGACAGAGGACAGACAAATAGAAAATCAGATTTATTAAGACAAAATCCAATGCTGTTTTTATTCCTTTCCAACATAGTTGGAACGTATTTATGCATTCAGTCTGTCTGTCTGTCTATCTGTCCGAGGTCTAACTCTCGTAAATGTTATTGGATTCTCGTGTAATTGATATACGTTATTTAGTTTTGCCGTTGCAGGTTCGGTATTAAAAATAAAGTGTATAGCCTTCACATTTCATTTACAGCGGCGTTCAGAGGTATCCCATTCCATTACTGTCTATGGGGAAAAATCATCTCTATTGTATTTTAGCGTCTTGCTATATTTGAAACATAATGAAAGTTTGAGGTGTACTATACAAAAGCAGCAGAGCAGAAGGCTAGTTCAGAATACGTTATTTACCGTTCATTTACAGGGCTCTCAAAGTATTTCATTATGGTATATGAGAAAAATAACTTGCGATCACTTTTAATAATGTTACAATGTTGCGAGTATTATGAAAAGGGTATGTACTTCTGAGGTGCATTAAAACATGTTTTCTGCAGAATATAGAATGCAAAGCAATTAACATTCATCTATATGGCCACACAAAATATTTCGTTTATTTGATTGTCTACGGGGGAAACTGTCTGCAGAGTATTTTAAATTATTTTGCAGGATTTCAAACATGACGAAATTTATATACATTACTGAGGTTTACTTCTTGATGATTGCAGCAAAATATGATGTGCATAGCATTTATCGTTCATTTGTAAGCGCACACAAAAGATTCCGGATACAGTACTGTATCCGAAGTATTACCTATTAAGGTTAAAGACTGGAGATGCGAATTCAGTTATGATATGCGTTTTTAAACTTAACTCATTTTTTGCATACTACGTGGCGTGTATGAGTTCTATGGATTATATACAGGACTACACAAAATTATTCAAAAGCATTAATGAGCATTATCGTAATTGATTAAAAGTTTTTTTTATTCACCAATAAATTTCCAAGCCTATTTATCTTTAGTACACTAAGAAATATTTGTAGAATATACATAAATTTTATACAAGGCTATGCAAAGAACTGGATACAAGGCCGGCTGTAAATACTAATTCCTGGAAGTGAGATATCAGTAGTTTTAGGAATTGTTTTGCCTGAATTATCTTTTAGATTAATGTATGGCATGTATAAAAATCTGTAGGTAATATACAGAGCAGAACAAAATAATTCAAATACCTTCCGTCTACATGTAGAAGTTCCGGATAGTGTACTTTTATCTGTGTTATGCGTTTTCTTTCTAAATTTAATTTTAGCATACTATGTAGAATATATACAAATCTATAGATCATACATAAGCCTACAAAAAAAAATTGAGTATCTTTCCTGCTATGGAATAATTGCAGAAATCAGGAGATTGAATGTGTTATGTATTTTCTAAAATGTTTACTTATGTAACTTATTAAACTTTTAAACGGTGATATTTTGTTAAAGTAGACTGTTATGTGAAGTGTTCCATAATCTGTGTTTTATGAATGACTTTTCATTCATTTTTAATCTTTGCAAAACAAATTGCAATACATGCAGTTTGTAAAATCTAACTCTAAAAGTTGTCGGAATAAGCTGTAATTTTGGATTCGCATATTCCAAGCTTCCATAAATCTATTCCTGTTAAAAAATTCTAAGTTTACATTTCATATATTTTTCTCCATATTCCTTTACAAAATATGTATATTTTCGAATTTAATTTTCGTAAAATTTAGTGTTTTTTTATCTTTTTAACTCTTTGCACCATAATTGCATTTTTTTATGAATTTGGTTTGTCAGTCCGTCTGTCCGTGCTTCAACCTGCATAAATATATATTGCCAGGTAATCTATATGTTCTTTTAGATTACTATGACAGGTTCAGTATTGAAAATGAAATGTTTAATTTTTATTGTTCGTTTACAAGGACATTAAAAAGAATTCGATACGTTATTGTATATTGGGGAAAATCGTTTGCAATGTACTTTAATGATGTTACACTATTTCAAGCATATTCAAGTTGATATACACACTGAGAGGCACTACAATATGTTTACTTTAGAATATGGTGCATCTAGTTCATTTACAGGGACAATCAAAAGAATTGGATTATAGTAATGTTTATGAGCGATTATTGGTGAAAAACCGTTTTCAATTGTAGTATGCGTTTTTAAATTAAAAATATATATATATATATATATATATATATATATATATATACATATTATTTGGTGTGTATAAATTATTTCGATCATATACAGAGTTGCACAAAAGAATTCATCTCAGTTTATTAACGCAAATTGCTGAAGGGGTAAATTCAACTAAGTTATGTGTTTTCTAATTCAAATAAATTTTAGTATACTGTTTACTGGTATACAAATATACAAATAAAAAAAGATATATAAATCGATAGATCCTATACAGGGCATCACGAAAAATAAAATACTTTTCAAAAGCCTATGATAATTGCTGAAATTTTGCTTTCAGATGTGTTATGCGTTTGACTGGAATATTTGTTTTTCATGTTATTGAACGCGGAAGTTTTGTTATGGTATTCTGGAAGTGTTGGAAAGTGCTTCAAAATTATTAATTTATGCATGATTTTCCTTTCTTGTTTTCTATACTATTAATTACTATTCATCTTTTATTTATTAAATCCATTTAACAACTCGTTTAAAAAATGGAATTTTAATAACTTGCTCCAATCTAAAATTATGTAAAGAACTAATATGATTAGGCATAAAATAATATTTTCTTAATTTGACAATTTAAAAAATCCTACAAATAAAGAAAAAATATATACTGTGAATCTGTTTCTTAAATCTATTACAAAAAATATAATAGATAAAATTATCATTCAGTATTTGTATTTATTTTTTACGTTATAAATTTACAGATAAGACTAATAATATTTCAATAAATTACTTTGCAAAATAAAATTTTGTAAGTTAAAATCAAGATGAAAAATAAAATTCTTTAACATTTATGTTTTATTTTAATAAAGCACTTAGTAACACATATTTGTAAACTTTAAATTTGTTAGAAATATTATCCTATTTTTCTCATTTTAGAGCTTTCTACAACGTCGTTAAAATGCGTTCAATAAATCAGCAATTATGGAAATTAAGAGATTGTATATCGGAGAGGGACAGTTGGGATTTTTTTGTATACTATTCAACGCGCAAAAACTGCTTTAATTAAGTTATCGTAATGAATACTCTACATAAAAGCTTTTGCCCGAAATGTGGAAATAAATTCACGGGCAGTTCTAATTTATAATTTTTCAATTAAAAATAAATGATGCTGAGGATTCGTAGCATAAATGTGGTGTATATTTCTATGTTTTTTATTCATTTTACTGTTAATTAAATGTTCAACGTATAAAATGAAACAATGAGAATTTAAATTACAAGTCTTCCGAAGCGCTACAAAGGGGTAAAAACAGTTAATAAATCAGCTAATTCACATTAGTCTTTGACTGTTTATATTTCCCGTTTAAGTCACTCCAACTGAACCTCGATTATCTATAATACATTTTAATGTTGACTCTTCGTATACGCTCTACTAGAAGAATTTTAAAATTTTCTAAAACCTTATACCCTGCCTTACTATTTAAAGTTTCAACTTTTACACAATTTTCTATATGTCCAATTTACGCTACCGCAAAAAATAATAGCAAAAACATCCAAATAAAAAGGACAAACGTATCCGATCCGACTCTTCTTGCTCCTCCAGTCCTTTTTTGTTGTCTTTAAATTTACCATCATTTTGATATTGGGTTTTATTTGCTTTCGAAATATCTGTTTTAAAACTCTCTTATTTTGTGTTCTTAGTCGGCCCAAAAGATGCCAGACTGTTATTTCCTTTCAAGTTATTCTGGTAAATAATGTTAGTGTAATTTATTTCATTTTCTGTTTAGCAATCTTGAACAACCTTGATAATATTCGGAAAAAAACTGGTGTTCAAATATTTATTTTCAAATCATTTAATACATGTAATAATTAGTATGTACGCAGTGAAATTTAACCATGAGAAAATAGTAAAATTAAGGACAATCATACTATTTATCATATGATAAATCTTAAAAGCATTAAATTTAAGTTGTCTCATAACGATTAACAATTTTTTTTATTAATATAAATCAATACAAATTTTAAAACCTAAACTAATGAAGTAAACATCATTTTTAATTGGTAATGTAATAAGTGTAATACATTGTTTTTGACAAAAATTAAATGAAATATTTAAAATTGTGCTATCTAAAATGATGTAAAAAATTTAAATGATTGTGCCTGCATTGAAAGATTCTTAATTTGTTAAACAAACAAATTATTTAGCAATATATATATATGATAAAACTTTTGTAAATAATAATCATTAAAACCGATAATTACAATACAATACATAAATATCATGATACTCATAAACTTAAAAATTATACAAGCAAAAGTTTACATCCAAACACTATCCAGAAACTTAGATGCAGAAAAACATATGATGTTTTAAAGCAGTGGCCAAAATTGCGATAATAAATGTCGGAATTAGCAGTATGCATCACAAAAGCAAGTGATTAAGCAGCATTTGTACACAAAAATTTATAGAAAATTAAAATATGAAATATGAAAATACACAAAAATATGCGCTATTGCAACTATGAAATTATGTATTTTAAATTATGATTAACTTATTTTGATTTGCCAAAACTGGGCAGTGTATAGATGATAAAGCGATGTAACTAATGCAAAATTCTTTTATAAATGAAACAATATATATATATATATATATATATATATACATCATGCATTTTTTTTGTTTTCTATTGATTTTGTTCTTGTCATTCAATATCTATATTTAAAAAGTAATTATAAATATATATATATATATATATATTTATTTATTTAAAGTTTCTATATATTTTATGTATTTTATATATTTATTATGTATTTATATGTATTTTATATATTTTATATATTATTCTATATATTTTATGTATTTTATGTATTTACAGATTACTGTTGTAAACATTTAACTTTTTATATGTTACTTATTAAAAACCATTTAAATAAATTATGTTTAAAGAATGAGAAGATTTTAAATATTTTAAGATTTATGTTTTAAAGAAAAGAAGACTTCGTAATACATTGTTTTAAACTTCAAATTTAATAGAAATATCATCATATTTTTCTCAAAGAATTTCTTGTACGTCATTGAAATACTTCCAATAAATCATCGATTATGGGAATTTAAAGATGGGTGGAATAGGGAAGAGTCAGGATAACTTATAAGATATTCACCATCTAAAATATTTCTATATAAGTTTAAAACTGACAAATATTCCACATAAATTCTGTTGCTTAAATAAGGATTTTTTTATTTTTTTTTATTTTTTTTTTAAAGAAACTTTAGAATAAATAATATTGTGGATTTAGCACATATTTGGGGTGTATATTCATTATATTTTATTTTTTCAGTACTAAACTTACACTTAAATGTTGGTACTTGGAAAATTGAAAATTATCATAAAATTAACTATCTACAAAAATGTATTCGCATAAAATATCATTTTATTTTTAAAAAATGGAAAAAAAAAAGCATTTTGAAATTTGTTGAAAATTTATCTGAAACAAATAAATGTATTAATTTAAAGAAAAATATAAATATTGAAATCTTATGTGGATGCTTAAGTTTATGGCAGTCTCTAGTTACTTTTTTTATCTAGTCTAGCGTATTGTCAGACACCTAATACCTGAAATACCTAATGTGTGAAATGAGTTAGGTCTATCGTTCCTTTGACTTTCGCCAGTATGAGTGTGTCTCTCTTAACTTCAACTCTGTTGTTATATTTGTACAGTTATATGTTATATTATAATTAGCTTTTTGTGGTCCGCAAGCGAAGTATAAACACTCTGGTTTAAGTTTAAACAAGCTCTAATAATATAATCAACAATAACTCGAGACTAAGCATTCAATTGCTAGTGTTTTCTAAAAGCCAGTGCCCATTGGAGTTGTTTTCTATTTTATTTTCATGGTACTTCAGCCTCGTTGTAAGAAGATAAAAATTTAGTATTTTAATAAAGAAAGTTTAGAATTCACGGGATTCTCGTTAAGTCATATTGAAATTGAATGTTTTCAGATTTTTCAGCCATCAAAGTGAATTTTCTCTTCGAGTTATTTGAGAAGCCACTCACTCTCCTTACGTAAATTGAGTTTAGATTAGTACATTTGCGTTTAGTTAATTTAATATTATTTGAATAGGAATTCGAGCATTGTAGTTCTGTTTCGACGGCTTCACTGCAAACCTCAATCATTTAATTGTCCTACATAGTCATTTGCTACAGTGACGGATTATATTGAACATTTTCTGTTTCTTGAAGAAACGCAAATATTATTTTGTTATTAATTTTAATATTAACCCCCCCCCCATAATTGTCCTCGGGACTAAATTTTCACTGTAAAAAATGAAGTCGAACTTGTTCTTTACATCCTCAAAGTTAAAAGACTATTTCGGGCATTTTTTCACGAATGTCAGTAAGTATTCGGCAAAACGTCTGAAATCGAAAGTGTTCGGTCACTGCCCCTTAATTTCTGGATATCAGTAGCTATATATATATATATATATATAATATTTTATTTTCCTATCGGAGATCAGGAAGAAATTTATGTTGCTTGTATAATTCTGATTAATAATTTAAAAGATCTACCATATCGTTGAGGAATTTAAATTAGCTAAGGAAATTAGCAAAGCGTTTTAAATTAGCTAAGCGTTGAGGAATTTAAATTAGCTTCAATTCTACTTGCATATAATGTGGATTAATATATTAAAAGGTTTTGCAAAATGATAGGTAAGCATATTTAATATTTCATGTATATTTGTCTACTTTTGAAATTTAAGAATCATTTGCAAATATCGGCGAGTTTTTTTTTTAAAAATATGAATTGAAGATTTATAATGATCATATTGTACAAATAGAACTTTAGGAAATATAGCAGATTGAATTTTATATTTTTAATTGTTTATAGCGAAATTGCGCTTCTGTTTTTTTTTTTTTTTTTTTTGTAAAACAATAGTTAAACACCATTACTATTGCTTAAATATTTGTCGATTTTGTGTTTTGGAATTCATTTTTTTAGTATATAGAATATATTTATAAAATGTGTTTTCATTGTACTGCCTTTCATTGCAATAAAATTTTAATATTCATTATTGAGAATGTTTTCTCACTTTATTTATTAATTATTTCAAATTTAAGACTAAACATGTACAATATTTACGTCAGTAGGAGTTCTTTATGAAAAAATATTTGTTGAAAAATAATTTCATTCAAAGACGGTAACATATGCTATAAAGTATTCAATGTTCATTTTTATTTTATCTATTACTAAATTAATACAATTACTAATATATATACAGTTACTAATATATATATATATATATACAGTGTCTCACAAAAGTGATGGGACACTTGTGCTTTATAAAAAGAAACTGCAATAAAATAAATAAACAAACATGTGCAAAAATTTTTTGGGTGTGTTTCATATTTAAAGTTAGTAACAATTATTACATAACATACATTTTGTCAAAATATTAAAATATTAATTTAGTAAAAATACAATTGTTCAGAACGGAGCAAAAAATGGCTCACATAAGTGATGGGACACTTACTTTTCCATCAAATATTTATCCAAAAATTTTACTTTTTAAAAGGTTTTAATATTTTGTTGGATTTCCTTTTACTTTTAAAACATGATTTAATCTTTTTGGGATGGATTCGACTATTTTTTTTGTGATTTCTGGAGTGATTTTACCCCATTCTTCTTGAAGCACCGATTTTAGTTGTTGTTTTGAAGAAATGGTGTGTTTGCGAATTCTTGATTCCAATTCTTGCCAAATATTCTCTATGGGATTTAAGTCTGGATATTGTGGTGGTGTTTTTATTATTTCAGAACAGTTATATAGCAGCCAGAGTCTAACGTTCAGAGCAGTGTGCTTGGGGTCATTGTCCTGGTAGAATTTAAAATCGTTATGAAGGTTCAATTTTCGTGCTGAAGATTTCAAATTTTGCTTTAAAATATCAATATACTTGTACTGATCCATTATACTGTCAATAAAAACAAGATTACCAACTCCAGCGGACGACATACACCCCCATACCATAACTCCTCCTCCACCATGTTTTACTGTTGGTACCAAGTTCTGTTTGCGAAGTTCTTCCCTGGGTTTTCTCCACACCAAGATTCTACCGTCAGAACCAAATATATTAAATTTACTCTCATCAGCAAATATAACTTTATTCCAGTAATCAGAATTCTTATTTATGTTGGATTTTGCGAAAGCTAGTCTGAGTTTTCTATTCTTTTCACTTACGAAGAATTTTTTCCTGGCTACTCTACCGTGATATCCAGCAGATCGAATTACCCTTCTAATAGTTTCAGGATTAACAATTATTCCATATAATGCTTGTAAATCAGCAGCAACTTTTGAAGCACTAATTCTTGGATTTTTTTTAATATTTCGAACGATAATTCGCTTTATTCCATTGGATAGCTTTGATGGTCAGCCAGGTCTTCTTTTATCCTGAATCATATGATTCTTTTTATATCGTTTAATGATATTGAAAACTGTTGAACGACTCAAGTTAACTGTTTCAGCAGTTTTTCTAATAGATTTTCCACGTTCAATATGCAAATTAATAACTAATTTTCGAATTTCAGGCGAAGTTTCTTTTCGTTTAGCATTCATGACTACACAGAGCTAAAAAACACAAAAATTCCAAAACAAACTGGAGAGAAATACTGCAGACGATTTTATAAATTATTGCCAATTGCTTTTAAGTAAAAATAAAACCCCAAAAAATATTTTTATTGCTTATTTCAGACGATTTTTGTTGCATATATAATGGTGTCCCATCACTTATGTGACCTATTTTTTGCTCCGTTCTAAACATTTGTATTTTTATTAAATTAATATTTTAATATTTTGACAAAATGTATGTTATGTAATAATCTTTACTAAATTTAAGTATGAAACACACCCACAAAAAAAATGTGTACATGTTTTTTTAATTTATTTGATTAGTTTCCTTTTGTAAAGCACAAGTGTCCCATCACTTATGTGAGACACTGTATATATATATATATATATAATAAGATACGAATCTTCTCGATGAATATAACCGAGAACATTAAATTCTGTCATACTTTTAAAATATGTTAAATGGAAATTAATGTGTTATATGAATGCGTTTTTTATAAAAATGTAATAATCAGTTAAAATTGCAATATTAACATGGATTCCAAACCCTTAGCCAGTCACACAATTTAATAGTAGATATTATTCCCGATCTATTCGAACCGATTTGCAACTTATCCAATAATATGAAGTAAATTGTATAAATGGGAGGGGCAATTATTTACCTTTTCAGGATTGCATATAACCTTTGATGGAATTACTTTATTAGTATTTCCATATTTCGATTATTTTAACATTTTCTCTCTAAACAATCTGGTATATGCTGAACATTAAGATGATTTTTACCAAATTTCTACTTTACGGAATGGCTATAAAAATATCTTAGCATTTCGTTAGATTCACATAATTTATTTGAAATTTCATATAAATATTTTTTTTTAATCTTAATAGTCAATAATAGCAAATAAGTATACAGATTACGAAAACACAGTTTACAGGAAATATTTTTTTTCATTTGATTGTTTATACGAAATGCGTGAGGGAGAAATAACTCTATTAACATATTACTTGAGGTATTTCTATATATGTCGTCAAACGCAGAAAATAACATCACTACACTGCAAAATGTAATACCATATTATCATTTCACAGCGATATGTTTCGACCAATGTATGCGATGAGTTTTAGCGTAAGCAGTGTACCATTTATGATACATCACTGAGATGTCTTTTTTTTATTATTTTAAATTTGTCGCATTGGAGATATATTGCTATGTAATGGATATACATTGCTATGTTGCTGGAACTGGACATTTCCCAGTCTATAATACATTGCCGAAATTTTATTTGTGTCACACGATATCAGCTATGGCTAACAAGCCATACATCAAACATTTTCTGTATATACAGTATTACATATAAAATCTCACAAAAAATATATTCTCAAGTTATTCACATAAGAAATGGTATCGAGTAATAATAATAAAATAATGTATGCATGTAAAAAATATTCTAAAACAAGAATGCAAATATTTTTGTTCAATACTTAGAAGACTAGATCCTAATGCCTTTTAAAAAATAGTCTTTACATCATCTTCATTGAAAAAAAAGCTTGCAACTTTAATATTCTATATATTATTCCTATATTTATTAAGTTACGTATTATTTTAAACCTGGATTTGCACAGACGAATGCATGTAACAATATTTAAAGCAATATTTCTAAGCAGTATTCAAACAATTACAAGATAACAAATCAAATCTTTCTTAACAAAACAAGCGTTTCAATTTATAAGTAATTACATATTATAGATTAAATTTAATTTAAATATGTTGACAAATAATCCGTCCAATAACAATTTTATGGAAACAGTTTGCATTATAATATGATTTCAAATCCACCTTTAATGTCCTATATATAGCGCATTTTAAATAAATAATAATGTGTGATAATTTGATTTATCAATAATAATTTTAAGAATAATTTTATAGAGAAAGGACTCTAGTTAATTATATTGAGACTAAATTGATAATCATAGAAACGTTGAATAAAACTTCTACATTTATATTTGGATATTTTAGGTATACAGAGAATATTTACACACTTTTGCGATGATTTTGGAAAAAAAAAGAAATATCTAAACAAGGACAAAAAATTTATTTTATAATATGTTCCATGTTATATCCCTTTTATCGAACTATCATTTTACATTTTGACAGAGCTCCCAAATGATCCGCCAACTGAATACCAGTAATTTTCGTCAGAAAATTTCTTCAACATTTTCACAAAAATTTACCTTTAAAGGTAGTTTTTGCGAAATTTGCAAGAAAAATCGAAAAAAATATTTTTTTTCTGAGAAAATACCGGTATTCAACAAGCGGACCATTTGGGAGCCCTGTCTT
Organism: Maratus michaelseni; assembly: GCA_963931845.1. NCBI lineage: Eukaryota > Metazoa > Arthropoda > Arachnida > Araneae > Salticidae > Maratus > Maratus michaelseni. The sequence continues at coordinate 291,488,843 of OZ007593.1, forward strand.
GATTTCCAAGAAAATAGAGTTTTTCTTAAAATATCAAGTTTGATTTTATTTCACTACTCGATCACTATCTTCCATAGTCAATCCAACGTTTTGAGATTCCGCTTATAAAGACATTGTTTTAAAAGCACAAATGCTCAGTAATCCATAACAGACTAGTCGGAAGATATGGGGGAGATGCATTTATATGGAATACCCTCAATACCTGAAAACCAATCATTTTTATCAGAAAATTTCTACAAAATTTTCGCAAAAATTTATCTCTAAAGGTGGTTTTTTTGCAAAATTTGCAAGACAAATCAGAAAAAAAATATTTTTCTAAGAAAATAACCAGTATTCAAAACGTGTACCATTTGGTCCACGTTATATTTCCAAGAAAATAGAGTTTTTCTTAAAATATCAAGTTTGATTTTGTTTCACTACTCGATCACTATATTCCATAGTCAATCCAACGTTTTGAAATGCTGCTTATAAAGACATTCTTTTAAAAGCACAAATGCTCAGTAATCCATAACAGACTAGTCGGAGAATATGGGGGAGGTGCATTTATATGGAATGCCCTCAATGCCTGAAAACCAATAATATTTATCAGAAAATTTCTACAAAATTTTTGCAAAAATTTACCTCCAAAGGTGGTTTTTGCAAAATTTACAAGATAAATCAGAAAAATTATATTTTTCTAAGAAAGTACCGGTATTCAAAACGTTGACCATTTGGTCCACCCTATATTTCCAAGAATATAGAGTTTTTCTTAAAATTTCAAGTTTGATTTTGTTCCACTACTCGATCACGATCTTCTATAGTCAATCCAACGTTTTGAGATGCCGCTTATAAAGACCTTGTTTTAAAAGCACAAATGCTCAGTAATCAATAAAAGACAAGTTGGAGATTATGGGCCAGATGAATTTATTTGGAATACCCTCAATGCTGGTTTCATTTCTTTCTCTTTTTTTGTATAAATATAGCAGTAGATTTAGTAGTATAGCTGATACAATTATTCTGATAGAACGCAACACATTGAATATTCTTTGTTTACATTTATGGAATGTATTTTTGATAATAGGTGTTACAAAAAATCTTCTTATTGGAAACAGATTCAATTTTTAAATTTTTTTCTACTTTTCTTATTTTAAGTTTTCCGTTATAAGAGAATCGAGCAATAACCATAAAACCTTTAGCAAAACTTCCCTTTTTTTTCTCTAATACATCACTTAAGGGTTTTCCTCATATCTGTTTTCGTTGTAAATCGATCTTTTTCTGTTGAAATCTTTGCAATCTTAGCGATGTTTTTCTAATCATCGTCTAAGCCATTCAATCATTATCTAAGCCTCATTAAATGTAACAATACATTTCCATTTTTCACATGCCAAATAATTTTCATGCAACAACTGCAAGTAATCTTACGCTGAGGAACATGTTTTCGCATCAGATGATGAATATAGTTCTTTTTTGTTTTGATTAGTTTTTAATTAGCTTTTATAATTTTGTTTAGATATCCTATGGAGATGGCTAAAAATTTTTCGACAGTTCTGTGTTGGGGAGGATTTTCTTTTAAAACATCAGATGCGACTTTAGATTTCATAAGCGGTGAACGTACCTATCTTAATTATGCATTTTTTTAAATTTGTCCATCGAAATGTAAACTTCGATATTTCATTCCTTTTTAACACTTTCCAACCTAGTTGAAAAGTGTTTATTACTTCGGTTTGTCTGGCCGTCTGGCGTCAGCCGGCTGTCCGTGCTCTAACTCGCGTAAATATGCTCGGATTGCTGTGAAATTTTTATATGTTGTTATCGATTACTATAGAATGTTCCCTATTTCAACTGAAGTGTGTAGAACTTATAGTTTTTTTTTTTTTTTTTTTTTTTTTACAGGGACAGTCAAACGTATTCCGTTACATTACAGTCAATGGGAAATAATAGTTTCAAGTGCACTTTGATGATGTTACGCAATTTGAAACATGATGAAATTGATATATAATTATGAAGAGCATTAAAACATACTTTTTGTAGAATATGGGGTGCAAAACATTAATTATTCATTACAGGGTCAAACAAAAGATTTCTGTTACACATTGTTCTATGAGGAAAAATCATTTGCAGTGTAATTTTGCGATATTTGACTATGCCAAACATAATTATATGCATTACTGAGGTGCACTGTAAATTGATCTCTTGAATGTGTGGTGTGCATTGTGTTTATTTACAGGGACACACAATAGACACCAGTTACAGTACATGTGCGATATTTACAGTCTATGTAATTACTGCATTTTCAACTTTGGTTTGCGTTTTTAAGTTTAACTACAATTTTTAATAGTACGTGTGTGTTTATAAACTCGGTTGTTCATATACAAGGCTACGCAAAGAAGCAGGGCTACGCATAGAAAAATAGACATTGTCGTTTACGGTTGGTAATTCCTGCGAGTGAGTTTTGAGTTATATTTTAGCTTAATATGTGGTGTGTACAAAAGCCTTCAGATAATATACAGGGCTGTACAAATGATTTCGAGCAGGTTTCCATCGTTTGGCGAAAATTGCTAAATGTGAATATTCTAATAGAACTAAATTTTATCATGGTATATATCCACATCTACTGTTCATATATAGGGCTGCACAAAATTATTCGACTACCTTTTTGACACTGGAAGGTAAGTTCGAAAACTGTACTTTTCAATGTGGTATATGTTTTCTAAACTGTTTACTTACATATCTTCTTTCACCTTATTTAACGGTGAAGTTTCATTACAGTTTTCTGGCTGTGTTTGAAATTGTTTCATGATCTATGCTTGACGCATGATTTTTCGTTCTTGTTTATTTAATATGACACTTATTGTTTGATTAGAAATATTAAATCCATGATTTTCACAACTTTATTTAATAATGGAATAAACATATTTCTCTTCGTAATGCATAGCTTTCGATTCAGTGCTTATTTCCAAGTAACAATTTAAAACAAAGAATTACTTTTACGATGCAGATGAAAATTAAACCGTATTCCGAATTGATGTCATGTAGTTATTTTCATTTAAATTTAAATCTTAGAGAAAGTCAAACTCGTTACACTATTGTGTGAATAAACTTTGTAGATCTTTTTTAGGAAATAAACGTGTCACTAAATGCAATGAATATATTTATGAGTTAATTTAGAAATATAATTTTAAATCAGAATAAATGAATGACATGTTAATTTAAATACTAAATATATTCGTCAAAATTCCTCAATTTGTTAGACTATTTTGTAAGTATTATTTTTAAAATGGGTAAAATTACGACTAGAAGAATGCACATGTGAAGCACATATGTGAAATATCTCTGTTCGTGGAAACTACAGATTTAAAATTATGTACAATCGAATTCTATTATACTATGCATTATATATTTAAATCTGAACAATTAAGTGTAAATCATCGAAATTGACTGCGAATATCAAAGCTGATATGTAATTATAATTTAAAAAGCAACAGTTTCCGAATTTGAAACAATATTTTAGAAGAGTGATTTCTGTGAAAAAAAAAGTATAAATCATCGTCATTTATTCATAATATCACAAATTTTACGTAATTACATAATTAAGATACATCGCTTCCCTTATCCGATATTACACTATTAAAAATTTGCATCGGGCTGTCCATTCATTTGACCGTTTTTATGGGAAACTATTACATAACCGCAATTCAACTGTATTCTGGCCATATTGTTGACCATATTATGGCCAGAATGGAATTAAATTACAATCCTGTAACCGTTTTGTATAAAAACAGTTGAATAACTGGACAGTTCGTTGCAAATTTTTAACAGTGTACGTTTTGCAACAAAGATTCCCGTGAAAGCGCATTTTATGCAAATATATTCAATCAATTTTAAAGTTTTTTTTTAATTTTTAGAATTATTATTCAAATATTACAATATTAAAAATTTTAAAATTTCAAATTTCAAAATTTTATTTAAACTATTTATAATGTAATTTAATATTAATATATATATATATATATATATATATATATATATATGGCCTGAATCTTAAACAAAGAAATAAAATAATAGATACTTTTTTCAAAGCTAAATAAATATTTTCCAGTAATATTATTTCAAATACAGTATCTTTTTTTAAATATGTGTTCATAATTTTCAAATGGAAACGAAAGAAAATGAATTCCAATGAGTAATTTTTATATCAACATTTAAAAACGTATGATTAATTAAATTGCAATAATTGAATATTTATTATGCATAACAGTTTAATTAATTTATACAAAATTCATTTTAAACTCTTCATAAATGTACTCTATAAAGTTAAAATTCAGTTTCTGATCAATCTTTTCTTTTAATGAGGAAATTAACATTCATCATCACCTTTTCCAGCAGCTTAAGAAACTAATAATGAAATTTTATTTCGGCTAATGTAAAATTTCGCTAAAATAAAATTATAAGATAAAATTTCTCTATCAAAAAATTACTCAGATTTAATTGAAACAGTTTTAGCAGCTGAATTCAATAGTCTGTTAAATTCAAATTTAAAAAAGAACTTGTCTAATTTTTATACGATTTTAAGAAACTTTAATCTGGAATTTTTTTTTCTATTAGAAAATTTGACTAACAATTGATTTACCATTTAAAATATTTAAAATGTTTCTGTTATAGTTTTGACATGATATCTAGATATCTATAATGATATCTATATTATAATAGAATGTAGTTGCAGTGATTAATACTATATGGACGTCAATATCTTTTTTTCAAGTTTTAATCACACAATTTAAATTGATTAATGATAAATTCAATTGAATGTGACATTAATTATTTTTTCGGTGTGTTATTCACATCGAAGACGTCTTTTTTCATATGAAACGGAAATTCACATGTTCTTTTGTCCCAACTTCCATTTCCTTCTCTTTATTTTTTATTTGTTTTTTTATAGCGTGAATATTGTAATGAAAGAATCTGTGAATACTATTTTTATTTGAATGATATCTTTTTTGACGTTATATCTTTCAGAGTATTAGCTTCCTTTTATACTGCATGTTTAAAAGTTTTAATGTTATACTGAAAAACTGTGAATTGTATCTGGGTTATGCATTTTTAATTTTTCTCTATTTTTTTCTACAATTCATAAAAAAATATTTTATTTAGAAGATTTTACTTATATTTCCGATAGAATATTTTAAAATATTTCTCGCGTAGCTAAATAATTGCTTTGATTGGGCAGTACTTAATAAATTACATTTTTCTATAAAGAATAAAATAAAAATTCCGAGTTAAACTGATAGCAGTGAGATCACACGCTATTTACACTAATTGAATATTATACCCTTATTTCAAAGAATAATGACCTCGAAAAATAAAGAAATCGACAATAAACCTGTATACCAAATTTGAAGAAAATCGGATAAGTCTGCATGAAATGACCATTTAGATGAATTAAACGGGGATTAGCCCCCGTTTAACCCTTTATACTTAACCAATGAAAACCCAAATCTAATCAGCGCCTAAACCTTATCAGAAATAACCTGTATATCAAATTTGAAGCAAATTGGATAATTCTGCATGAAAAACCCATTTTTCTATATTAAGGGAGGAGATTAGCCACTCGTTCTCGCTTTATACTTATGAAACTCCAAAACGAATCAGAAAAGCGCCTTATCACAATGAATCTATATACAGAATTTGAAGCAAATCGGATAATTCTGCATTTAAAATCCATTTATCTAAATTAAGGGGGGGGGGGTGAGACCACCGTTATACCTATTTATAGTTAACCAATGAACCGCCAAAACTAATGAGAGAAGCGATTTACAAGAATGAAACTATATACAAAATTTGAAGCAAATCGGATATTTCTATCAAGAGTTATCGCGTTACGTACGTACTTGGTGATTTTTTTTTTAAGTTGTGAAAGTAAAACCCCATAACGAAAGAACCACTGATTCAAATGACCCGAAATTTCACCAGTATTCTCCCAAAGCTATGGGAATATTTTAGACGTGGTTAAATAAAAAAACTTAAAATCGCACCGACAGATGGCGCTGCATATGCAGTAAAGTCGGGAGACAAGCTTGCACACGACACACGTACATTGGCGATAAAAACGTGAAGCACGCACACCTCGTGTTCATTATTCTATTGATATGCTGGCAATGACTGTGCCATTGACGGACCGTGCGTCGTTAGTAAAACTGTATTATTAGACTAATGACAGCGCAGCAACAGCTCTTAGGAGATTCAGGACACTTAAGAATTTAAGAAAATGTCCAATGGCGAGAGAAGGGCTACGGAAGATGGTTTTTCAAAGTACCGTCGATTGTTTTCCTCCCACTGACGATATTCTTTGTTTCTCTTAACATACAGCGCCACCTGTCGGTGCGATTTTAATTTTTTTTTTTTAACCAGGCCTAAAAAATCCCATTGCTTTGGGGGCATACTGGTGAAATTTCAGGTGATTTTGATCAGTGATTCTTTTGTTATAGCATTTTACTTTCACAACTTTAAAAAAAATCACTCTGCACATACATACAGAACCTGCGGGAACCTGCTCTCAGGCTTTGTTAGCCTGTGAGCTAAAAAATATTTATTTTTGGATAGTTTCAAATGTGGAAGTAAACTCAAGTGATATATTTCATGGTACAAAAATAACATTCTTCACTTCATTAATTTTTTTAATTGTTTGTTCATCTGCAAAACCTAATCTATACTAATATTATAAAGGAGTAAAGATTGTTTGTTTGTTTGTTTGTTTGTTTGTAGGGGGTAATCTCTGGAACTACCGAACCGATTTCAAAAGTGACGGTGGCAAATTGATGGTGACAACCCTTGCTCCAACATAGGCTATATTTTATGTCGATGCAATTAACCCAGAGGGGTCCAGGAGCGAAAAAAGTTCTAAAATTGCGATCTTTTCTATACTGAAGCAGCTAGAAATTTGAAATTTGGCGTTGTAGTTACTTAGAAGATGTAAATGCTCTCTAAGAACAAAATAAAAAAAAATTCGAAACTTAAAAGGGTGAAATGAACGAAAAGCGTTCTAAAAACATTCTAAATTACAATTTCTATGGAATCTTTAGAACTACCGAACAGATTTGAAATTTGGCGTTGTAGTTACTTATAAGATGTAAATGCTCTCTAAGAACAAAATAAAAAAATTCGAAATTTAAAAGGGTGAAATGAGCGAAAAGCGTTCTAAAAACATTCTAAATTACAATTTCTATGGAATCTCTAGAACTACCGAACCGAATTGAAATTTGGCGTTGTAGTTACTTAAAAGATGTAAATGCTCTCTAAGAAAAAAATAAAAAAAATTTGAAATTTAAAAGGGTGAAATGAGCGAAAAGCGTTCTAAAAACATTCTAAATTACAAATTCTACGGAATTTCTAGAACTACCGAAAAGATTTGAAATTTGGCGTTGTAGTTACTTATAAGATGTAAATGCTCTCTAAGAACAAAATTTAAAAAAAAAATCGAAATTTAAAAGGGTGAAATGAGCGAAAAGCGTTCTAAAAACATTCTAAATTACAATTTCTATGGAATCTTTAGAACTACCGAACCGATTTGAAATTTGGCGTTGTAGTTACTTATAAGATGTTAATGCTCTCTAAGAACAAAATAAAAAAAATCGAAATTTAAAAGGGTGAAATGAGCGAAAAGCGTTCTAAAAACATTCTAAATTACAATTTCTATGGAATCTCTAGAACTACCGAAAAGATTTGAAATTTGGCGTTGTAGTTACTTATAAGATGTAAATGCTCTCTAAGAACAAAATTTTAAAAAAAATCGAAATTTAAAAGGGTGAAATGAGCGAAAAGCGTTCTAAAAACATTCTAAATTACAATTTCTATTTAATCTCTAGAACTACCGAACCAATTTGAAATTTGGCGTTGTAGTTACTTATAAGATGTAAATGCTCTCTAAGAACAAAATAAAAAAAATCGAAATTTAAAAGGGTGAAATGAGCGAAAAGCGTTTTAAAAACATTCTAAATTACAATTTCTATGGAATCACTAGAACTACCGAACCGATTTGAAATTTGGCGTTGTAGTTACTTATAAGATGTAAATGCTCTCTACGAACAAAATAAAAAAATTCGAAATTTAAAAGGGTGAAATGAGCGAAAAGCGTTCTAAAAACATTCTAAATTACAATTTCTATGGAATCTCTAGAGCTACCGAACCGATTTGAAATTTGGCGTTGTAGTTACTTATAAGATGTAAATGCTCTCTAAGAACAAAAAAAAAAAAAAAATCGAAATTTAAATGGGTGAAATGAGCGAAAAGCGTTCTAAAAACATCCTAAATTACAATTTCTATGGAATCTCTAGAACTACCAAACCGATTTGAAATTTGGCGTTGCAATTACTTATAAGATGTAAATGCTTTCTAAGAACAAAATAAAAAAATCGAAATTTAAAAGGGTGAAATGAGCGAAAAGTGTTCTAAAAACATTCTAAATTACATTTTCTATGGAATCTCTAGAACTACCGAACCAATTTGAAATTTGGAGTTGTAGTTACTTATAAGATGTAAATGCTCTCTAAGAACAAAAAAAAATCGAAATTTAAAAGGGTGAAATGAGCGAAAAGCGTTCTAAAAACATTCTGAATTACAATTTCTATGGAATCTCTAGAACTACCGAACCGATTTGAAATTTGGCGTTGTAGTTACTTATAAGATGTAAATGCTCTCTAAGAACAAAAAAAAAATCGAAATTTAAAAGGGTGAAATGAGCGAAAAGCGTTTTAAAAACATTCTAAATTACAATTTCTATGGAATCACTTGAACTACTGAACCGATTTGAAATTTGGCGTTGTAGTTATTTATAAGATGTAAATGCTTTCTAAGAACAAAATAAAAAAAATCGAAATTTAAAAGGGTGAAATGAGCGAAAAGCGTTCTAAAAACATTCTAAATTACAATTTCTATGGAATCACTAGAACTACCGAACCGATTTGAAATTTGGCGTTGTAAGTTACTTATAAGATGTAAATGCCCTCTAAGAAAAAAAAAATCGAAATTTAAATGGGTGAAATGAGCGAAAAGCGTTTTAAAAACATTCTAAATTACAATTTCTATGGAATCACTAGAACTACCGAACCGATTTGAAATTTGGCGTTGTAGTTACTTATAAGATGTAAATGCTCTCTAAGAACAAAATAAAAAAAAATTCGAAATTTAAAAGGGTGAAATGAGCGAAAAGCGCTCTAAAAACATTATAAATTACAATTTCTATGGAATATCTAGAACTACCGAACCGATTTGAAATTTGGCGTTGTAGTTACTTATAAGATGTAAATGCTCTCTAAGAACAAAATAAAAAAAAATCGAAATTTAAAAGGGTGAAATGAGCGAAAGCGTTCTAAAAACTTTCTAAATTACAATTTCTATGGAATCTCTAGAACTACCGAACCGATTTCAAAAGTGATGGTGGCAAATTGATGGTGACAACCCTGCTCCAACATAGGCTATATTTTATGTCGGTGTCACTAACCCCAGGGCGGTTCAGGAGCGATAAACTTTCTAAAATTGCGATTTTGTTTATACTAAAGGAGCTAGAAATTTTAAATTTGGCATTGTAGTTGCTTAAAAGATGTAAATGCTCTCTAAGAATAAAATTTAAAAAAAATCGAAATTTAAAAGGGTGAAATGAGCGAAAAGCGTTCAAAAAACATTCTAAATTACAATTTCTAAAGAATCTCTGGAACTACCCACCCGATTTCAAAAGTGATGGTGGCAAATGGATGGTGACAACCCCTGATCCAACATAGGATAGATTTTTTTGTGGGTGCCACTATCCCCAGAGGGGTGCAGGAGCGAAAAACATTCTAAAATTGCGATTTTGTTTATACTGAATGAGCTAGAAATTTAAAATTTGTCATTGTAGTTACTTTTAAGATGTAAATGCTCTCTAAAAACAAAATAAAAAAAATCGAAATTTAAAAGTGTCAAATGAGTGAAAAGGGTTCTAAAACCATTCTAAATTACAATTTCTATGGACTCTCTAGAACTACCGAACTGATTTCAAAATTGATGGTGGCAAATTGATAGTGACAACCCCTGTTTCAACATAGGCTATATTTTATGTCGGTGTAACTAACTCCAGGGGGGTGCAAGAGCAAAAAACGTTCTAAAATTGCGATTTTTTTTATACTGAAGGAGCTAGAAATATGAAATTTGGAGTTGTAGTTACTTATAAGATATAAATGCTCTCTAAGAACAAAATAAAAAAAAAATCGAAATTTAAAAGGGTGAAATGAGCGAAAAGCGTTCTATAAACATTCTAAATTACAATTTCTATGGACTCTCTAGAACTATTGAACCGATTTCAAAAGTGATGGTGGCAACAATCCCTGCTGCAACAGCCTCTTTAATAAAAAACTACGCGTTTCTGATGACTGGGTTTTTCGCTAATTGTTGTGACAGATTAATCTCGGAAAATGAAACATTTGAAGTTACTGAAAAAAAATAGTAGCTCGAAAATTATTTGTCAGAAAATTGTTAGGCAAACTGCGTTTTAAAGGTAAAAAATTGTATTTTTCTTGATATAAATTTAAATCTAATGATTATGCCATTTTTCAAATATTGAATTTGAAAAATTACTAAATTTCACAATGGAGTACCATAGCAAATTCTTCATGCGTAAAAAGATAATGATAAGGGCGACGTGTCCTGGCGTGTATATTGGCTATAGCACGAGTCACAAATTATAGTAGCCTTATTATTCTGTTAGAATATAAAAGTGAATTATGAAATGTCAATATTTTGTTGGATTAAAAGTTCGTTATAAGAAATTGACCAGCGTAGCGGGCGTAGCTTGCTAGTATCTAATATTAGATTAACTGGGTTCTATAATAACAAAACAAGTTTTTATTTATAAAGGTATCACATAATACTGTAACAGGGCACTTCAGTCTCATGCGTTTTACAATGTTAAAAATCTGCAGCTAACTGTCCAGTCATTCGGCCGTTCTGTTTTGTAAGATAACGGTTACTTGCCGGTATTATAAATCGTGCCTGACCATATTATTGAGAATATCTTGGCCAGATTAGAGTCAAATCGCGGTTATTTAAACGTTTTCTTTAAAAATGGACAGTGACTGGACAGTTTGCTGCAAATTTTCAACAGTGTAGTTCCTTTCCATTCCACTAATGCATTTTCAATATGTATATTTCATCCATTCAAATTCTTATTTGTTGTTAAGAATCTAATAACATATGAGCAATAAAAGTGCTTTTCAAAAGAGTTAGATAATAAAATTAGTAGTGCGTTATGCATTAATTGTAGTAAACTAAGTGCAATAATTTGTAAAAAATAATTTAGATACACAACGAAATACTGACTATTTCCATACTCAATATGCTTTTCTATTACTAAGGCTTTCGAGGTAGGTGGGGGTAACATATAAATCCTATGATTAGCTTCATCAGATCATAATAATAATTTTAAAAAAGTCAAATAAAACTGTAGTTTTGTTAAAGGAACGAAATATTTCAATATGTTCAATTTTTTGAATAAATTTTAATACAAACACAATAGTAAAAAAAATAAAAATTCGTGAGTGTATTTATCATTAAATATCCTTTTGTGTAATCCACGGATAATCATATGAAAATGTTTTGTACTCCGCAATGATAGCATTAGTGTAGAGTAGGGGTGCACAACCTGTGGCCCGCGGGCCAAAAGTGGCCCGCGATCGGATTACTGGTGGCCCGTGGATCAATTTCGCCGATCGGACGCAAAAAAGCGCGAATTTCAACCATCGGGTGTGTAAAAATCACAAATTTTGCCGATCGGGTGCGTATAAATCGTAAATTTCGCCGGTAGGGTGCGTATAAATCGCGAATTTCGCCGATCGTATGCGTAAAACTCGCGAATTTTGTCGATCGGGCGCGTAAAAATCATGAATTTTGTCGATCGGGCCCGTAAAAATCGCGAATTTTGCCGATCGGGTGCGTATAAATCGTTACTTTTGCCGATCGGGTGCGTGTAAATTGTAAATTTCGCCGATCATGTGCGTAAAAATCACGAATTTTGTCGATCGGGCGCGTAAAAAGCATGAATTTTGTCGATCGGGCCCGTAAAAATCGCGAATTTTGCCGATCGGGTGCGAATAAATCGTTACTTTTGCCGATCGCGTGCGTGTA